>JASEVX010000002.1:73058639-73511964 GCA_031761405.1 Serripes groenlandicus
AAAAAAAAAAATAACATTGTTTTTCTTATTTATCTGATTTTTGATAAACCTGCAGATTTGATTCCATTTCACTGTGAAATTGGCTGGATTGTAGTTCATGCTATGATATTAAATAGTATGGTGCCTTGGTTTCCATATGATGTTGTCAACATTATTACCTGCTGTACAAGCATTGCAATCTGAAACGTCTCCAGCTCCTGTCTGGTTGAGGAAGGTCCCATCTGGACATGATATTGGTGAGCCTGTAGCATTAGGACAGTAGTGACCAACGGTACAGGTATCCCCATATGCCTGACTCACTGATTGGCTGCTTCTGCTGATAGGGAGCAGTAATGACCTGTAAAAGATTGTTTTATTAATTTAGCTTTTGCTACAATATTTTTATTTCAAGTCGTCTGCTTCAGATTTGTAGTAACTTTGAAAGAGTTAACCTTTTCCCTCATACGACAATTCTGCAGCAGACGACTTTGAAGATATTTTGTCAAAAAATAGAAAATCTCTATAATTGAATGGATAACCTAAAGTGGAAAACATTGTGGCAAAAGGAGAAATTGCTTGTTTTGAGCAATTTCTTCTTTTGTCACTATGTTTTCAAAAATCTGTCTGATGCAGAGGCGTCAGAAAGCGTCTATATGAGGGAAAGGGTAAATTGTTAATTTTACAGCAATCTGCTTCTTTCGAATGAATTGCTTCAAAGCAAACAAATATAAAAGTATAACAAGAAAGGAGTGCTGCGCGGAGCAAGTGTGTCACCTGCACCTGCTCATTGAAAGTGTGACGAAAAAGTGTGACGAAAAAGTGTGAAGGACAGACAGACAGACGCCGGACAAAAAAAAAGTAATCCCTAAGTGCCTACCATGCTATGCAGGGTGACACAAAAATGAATGACCTTTTCCATGGATGTCTTCATAGTTGAAAACACTAACAAGAGGGCCAAGATGGCCCTAAATCGATCACCTAATTGATAGTAAATTAGTAGCAAATATTTAACTGCAAATATCTGGGAAAATGTTATCAGGGAGTGTAAATGAAACTGCAAAGGAGTGGACACTTCTCAAGAAACAGCTTATCAGTAAAGGCCATTTATATCTTGAAATCTAACAAGAACTTTAATAAGAATGGAATTATAAAGTTTTTGTCATTTTGCACCTTTCCTGATGCCGCCTTGCTGCCCTGTTTTTCAACGAAATCAATATGGCTTCAACAGTTTATTTAGAGGGTCACTTAAGGAACATTTCTACCAAATTATCTTGCAATCGCACAAGTAGATTATGGAGGAAAAGGATTTTAAAATTTGGGTATTTTTCTCACTTTCTGATGCCGCAGCAACCAAAGTTATCAATGGAATTTAAATCTTTGAACAATTTTGAAAGAGGACCACCAAAGGAACATTCTTGATTCGTATTATATTTTCTTAAAATCAGACAAACACTTTCATAAAAATGGAATTTTCAAATTTTGTCATTTTGCCCCTTTTCTGATGCCGCCTGACTGCCATGTTTTTCGCCCAATTAGTATGGCTTGAACAATTTTTATAGAGGGTCACCAAAGGAACATTTCTACCAAATTATATTTGAATCTGACAGGCAGATTCGGAGGAGAAGATTTTTAAAGTTTGGACATTTTGTCCCCTTTTCTGATGCCGCAGCAACCAAAGTTCTCATTGGAATTTTAATCTTTGAACAATTTTGAAAGAGGACCACCAAAGGAACATTCCTGTGATGTTTTGTGGAAATTGTTCTATTGGAATGGTAGGAGTTGGTTGTCATTTGTAGCTAAAAGTTCAATTTACCCCTTTTGTGATGACGCCTGGTTGCTATGATTGTGTAACCAATCAAAACGGCTTAAACAAATTAAATAGAAGATCATTACAGTAAGATTCATATTATATTTTCTTAAAATCAGACAAGCACTTTCATAAAAATGGAATTTTCAAATTTTGTCATTTTGCCCCTTTTTTGATGCCGCCTGACTGCCATGTTTTTCGCCCAATCAGTATGGCTTGAACAATTTTTATAGAGGGTCACCCAAGGAACATTTCTACCAAATTATATTTGAATCTGACAGGCAGATTCGGAGGAGAAGATTTTTAAAGTTTGGACATTTTGTCCCCTTTCTGATGCCGCAGCAACCAAAGTTCTCAATGGAATTTAAATCTTTGAACAACTTTGAAAGAGGCCAACCAGAGGAACAGTCCTGTGATGTTTCACGGAAATTGTCCTTGGAGTTTGGGAGGAGATGATGTTTAAAGCTAAAAGTTAACGCCGGACGGACGACAGACGACGGACGACGGACAAAAAGTGATAGGAATAGCTCACCTGAGCCTTCGGCTCTGGTGATCTAAAAATAGAATATCCAGTAAAAAGTTACAATCATGAATGCCTGGGAAAAAAAAAGAGATTTCCCATAATTACCTGCCCAACAAGTTCCTGTGACGGCAGTAAGGCCTGTTGTAGCACAATAGTACCCAGTTGTACACGGCGTACAATCACTGCTAGCCTGAAGTCCGTAGGAGTTACTGAATGTTCCTATAGGACAGCGTTCGCCTACTGAACTGCCCTGTACACAGAATTTACCAGGCAGACATTCATTGCCAGTAGCGCCATCTGTTGGGGTGGAATTATAAGCTCCTTGTGTACAATAGTACCCTGCACTGCATAAGCCTGAGGGCTCAATGTTACCTGAAATGGAATAAATTACCATATTTAACCCTTTCCCACATGCAGACGCTTTCTGACGCCTCTGCAGCAGCCAAATTTTGAAAACGTGATGAGCAATTTGTCACAACTAGATAACCATGATAATCATACACATTTTTCAGCTGAACAAAACTCAAATAGAAGCCATATATTCAATATTTAGCTGATGTTTTAATTATTTCTGAAATGCTTTAAAAACAAACGTTTCTGAAAACGATATACCAGGTAAAAGTGTCAACCCTTTTTAAAATACAACAAATATGCAGATGGATTTGAAATCATCTATTAATAAAAAAATAGGGTCTCTTTAAATGAATAAAAATCATTGAATAGAGTTGTAAACAATGTGGCAAAAGGGAATGTTATCAAGTCGCCTGCAACAGTCGCCTGGTCAAATTTCATTAGCATTACCCTTTATACAACAAAACTGCGTCGGACAACTTGAAACATTTCAGGTTAAATATGGAGAATTTCTACAGATAAAACTAAATATTTTAGATTAAACCAGAAAACATTGTATCAAAAGGGGACATTGCTTATGAGCAATTCCTCCTTTTGTCATGATGTTCACAAAAGTTGTATGCTATAGATGTGTCAGAATGCTTTTACGTATGGTAGAGGTTTAAAAGATACAGGGTTGTAAAAGTGAAATTAAATACCTTCTCCTTGACAATACATTCCGGGAGAACATGGCGTACACTGAGAGGAGTTGGACAATCCCGTTATATTACTGTAAGTGCCAGCAGGACACAAGTACTGGGTCTCGAACGTGGTCTGTGCCAGGCAATAAGAACCTGCTGGGCAATCGGTTGGCACGGATACTCCTCTGTAACTACGGTATCGGCCCGAATAATTCCCACTGGTACTAATATTTTGAGCATCTAGGTCTTCATAGTCACCTACAACAACAGAAAAAGAAAATATGAAATTATAATTCCTTTGCTTTTCTTCAAGTGGGTAAAAGAGCAAGGTCAAATAATATGTCCTTGGTATAATTCTTATGCCCAAAATGTATCTCTGCGCAAAGTATAATAACTCTATATAGGTCAATGGTCAATCTCACAGTGACCTTATGTTGGTACAACACAAACCCTCTTCCCAAGATATATGTGCATACCAGTTTAGAGATATGTAAGTCTAAAATGTTAAGAAATATGGTCAAGACAAAGTTGATGGACAGATGGACAAGTTTCAAACCTAGGTTTCCTCCTTCACCCAGGTATCTCAGTGGGATTGACCCTTTCTGCAGCAGATGATTTTTAAAAACATTGTGGTAAAAGAGATAATTGCTCATTCACAATGGGCAATTTTTCCTTTTGCCACAATAATTTCAACTCTATTCATTCATCATTCTTTCATTTACAGAGCTTTTCATATTTTTGCTGTGATATTTTCAAGCATTTTGCTGCAGATTTGTTGTATGTGTTAAAGGAGGTTTAAAATAAAACCAGACTTACCGATGGCTTTACAGTATGTGCCTTGTGAACAGGGATCACAGCTTCCTTGTCTCCAGAGGGACTGATAATCTCCCGAAGGACAACCAGTCTCATTATGACTTCCTTCATAACAGAAATGACCAGGACTACATCCGTATATGGCCGGTGTTGGGCTGTCTTGGCCGCCCGGGCAGTAATACCCGATACTACAAAGTCCATCTGGTTCAGAGAGTCCATATGCCTGACAGTAAGATCCTGGTGTACATGTAATACAGTCAGCGACTGATTGGCCTCCAGTGGCATCTGAAAGATTAAGATCATTGAATTATCTCCCTCATACAGTTGAATTTTGAGATTTCTGTGGCAAATGAGAAATATGAACAGATTTGATTTGTTCCACAATGATTTCGACCCTGTATCAAATTATACTAAGAATTTTTAAAAACAATAAATTTCTTTCCTCGTATGATAAATTGTTACATTATATCGTCAAATGATTTCAAAATGTAGGCTTTTTTTTGCAGCATATACATTTTGAAGACATAGATGCAAAAAGAGAAATTGCATGTTATGAACCACAATGTTTTCAACTCTTTTTGATAAAAGTAGATGTGCGAAAAAGCATCCGGATCGGGGTTAAACCTTTTCAACACACAATATATCGGCAGCAGACAACTTGTAAAACATCTTGGCCAAAAAAAATGGACATTTGTTTTTTTATAATTTATGAAAGTATAATCACCGAAAACAGTTGAGAAAACATTGTGGCCTGGGGCGTAGCTCCCTTTAGGCACTGTAGGCACGTGCCTACACATTTTTTCTCAAAATGCTCCAAAATGCAGCTGCGGCGATAGACATCTGCGTAATGTATCGACTAGATCAGCCTGCGCTGTCCACGCAGACTGATCCAGTCGACACATTCCGTCTTATGGGGATAGATGTATAGAGAAGTTATATCCACAGGAGGCGAAAAGTGTCTATCCGGGTAGGCCTGTGTGGCATGCTGAGGCTGATCCGAGTCGATACTTTACGCAGAGTCCACAATGATGATTTTCTCGCGAGACGGCCTACACATTGATTATTGCCAAGCTACGCCCCTGGTGGCGAAAGGAGAAGTCGTCTGCTAAAGAGAAAGCATCATTGTAGTGTACAACATTCGGGTCACTTACTCAGATAGGTTCCTGGAGCACATTTCTCTTCTGTTGTTGTTCCTGAAGGGCAGTAGTGACCAAGACTGCAGGGCACTCGATTGGGTGATGACTCGCTGCCATTACAGAAATATCCTGCAGAACAATTCCCTGTAGGGGCCGCAAGGTTATCTGTATCACAATACTGGCCAAGGGGACAGGGTACCTCAGCTGAGCTTCCGGTTGGGCAATAATTTCCTGTTATAAGAATAATAATAAAAATAAGCAAAAAAAAAGTTTGGCAAAATTAGGTTGTAGGGCATCTCTATTTCATATCACTTTAATTAACTCTTCCCAACATATCGAAGCATTTTAACACATCTGCAGCAGACCACTTTTGTAAGCATTGTGGAAAAATTAGTAATTTCTCCTTTTGCTACATTGCTTTTATCAAAATGATTTCAACATTATTCAATGATCATATTTTCATTTACATAAATGTTTCCTTTTTTGCTTAGATGCTTTTGAAGTAGTCTACTGCTGATTGTTTGTATGCGGGAAAGGCTTATGGAGAATGGGCATACTACTAGTTGTGCTACCCTTACAGATCTTTCTCAGAAAATATATGTAGTTCCTTCAAGGAAAACTGGTAGTTGAATAAAAAGATCAATGGTAATAAGACTTGCCACAATCTTAAAAAAATCAATTATCTCCCACGATGGAGCTGGTATCTTGAATATATAAGTTATATTATACATATGTATTATACTGTATATATGTAAATATTTGTAAATGATTAAATACCTGCGAGGCAAGGTCCTCCTGTTTCGTTGGTCAGGTAAGTTGGACATGAAACATTGATCGAAAAGGTAATAGAGGAGTTGACATATGGCGTTGGCTTGTCACTGTAAGCCCCTCCTGAACAGTACCATCCTGCTGTACAATCTCCCGTTGGCTCTGATAGACCGTCGGTTCCGCAGTATTTACCAGCTGAAATGTCAATGAGAGAAGTGTCACAATATGGAACCTTCCAAAATGTTGCCAGTTGCCAACAACATAGACCCAAGATCAGTTTACACTTACACTTAGTCTCAACTTCTTCAACAAAGTTGGTTTTAACCAATATATTTAGCAAAATCGTCCTAGAATATAAGTGTATTTTAAAGTTATCTAGATGTCTTTTTTAAAATTTTGAGTTGAAAGGTTGAAAAGATGAAAAGTATCAACCTTTTTCCACTTGCAGATGCATTTGGATGCGTTTACAGCTGACGACTTTTGGAAAAATTGTGACAAAAGGTTATACTGCTCATAATAATGGTTTCAACCCTATCAAGT
Source organism: Serripes groenlandicus (assembly GCA_031761405.1). Lineage (NCBI taxonomy): Eukaryota > Metazoa > Mollusca > Bivalvia > Cardiida > Cardiidae > Serripes > Serripes groenlandicus. The sequence continues at coordinate 73,065,237 of JASEVX010000002.1, forward strand.
TAAAAAAAATCTAGATAAGCTCAATGCCCTCTGCTGAAGATTTGATGCATGTGGGAAAGGGATAAAGGAGTTTTCAATGGTAATTAGGAATCCAGTTTAGCAAAGTAGTTGTAAATAGTTCTAATTTCAAGTAGATAGTAAATATATGTTTATATGTGATCTACATACCACACACTTTTAGTAAAATGTTTTTCCCCATAATATCTGTCTTATTACACAATCATTTCCTATGCTATAGGTACTCAAAAAATGATATAAGAAATCCTTTGAGTACCTACAATACGGGATTTGAGGGTAAAAAAAAAAGGTTTTCATACTTGAGATATGCACTTTACCTGGAATATTGACCTACCTGTACATGATCTGCAGTCAAACACCGAGTCAGTACCAGTTGCATTGTTATAGGTACCAGCTGGACACGCATATTGATTGGGATCTTCTGTTCCTAGTGGGCAGTTGAAGCCTGTGATGAAAGGATTAAAAGGTGAAGTCTCATTACCCAATACAGTCGAAATTTGATTCCCTATGCAGCATTAAATTTTTGAAAATATTGACAAAATAAACAATGTCTTCTTTTCCGACACTGTTTTTTTAAATCTGTGTTTAAATTAGATTTTCAATTTGCCAGATGTTTTTGAAGCAGATGAAACATCAAATAGCCGGTAAATAGTTAACCCTTTCTGACATACAACACATATGCAGCAGACTACTTCGAAAACTTGTAAAGAAAAGAATAAATGTCTATAAAAGAAAGTTTAATTAATTTAATCGCTAAAAAGAAATAGCTCGTTATGAAAAATTGTGTGTAGTAAAGGGGTCAAACTGCGCCTGTATGTGGGAAAGAGCTAAAGCTTAACTTCATTAAACAAAATGTATACAAGGCGATAACTTAGTAGTAACAAGAGGGCCAGGATGGCCCTAGATCGCTCACCTGAATTAAGCAATGTGATTTCTAATGCAAAACACATCAAGACAATTATTCTGACAAAGATTCAAAATGCAACCTCCAGTGTTAACAAGATTTTCCTTCAATTTGGCCTAGTGACCTTGTTCTTGACCCAACATGATCCATTTTCAAACTTGGCCTAGATATCATTAAGATAAACATTCTGACCAAATTTTAAGCGGCTTCTACAGCGTTAACAAGATATCCCTTCAATTTGGCCTTGTGACCTAGTTTCTGACCCAATATGACCCATATTCAAACTTGACCTAAACATCCTAAAGATAAACATTCTGACAAAATTTCCACCTGCTTCTAGAGTGTTAACAAGATGTTCCTTCAAATTGACCTAGTGACCTACATTTTGACCAAACATGACCCATATTAAAACTTGATCTTGTAAAATGTAGCCTGTAGAGTGTTATCAAGGCAATTGTTGACGACGCACGGACGCCGGACAAAATGTGATCACAATAGCTCACCTTGAGCACTTCGTGCACAGGTGAGCTAAAAACAAATTGGCTAAGTAAGAATCAAATGGATCGGTTACATGGAAGAGCTATGATATAGCAAAATAGTTAAATGAACAAAATTACACATAAAAACAGCTTTTTGACATTTTGAAATGAATCCTTTTCCACATACCAAAATATTTGCAACAGACAATATTGAAGATTTCTCCTTCTGACACAATGTTTCAAAAGCCGTCTGCTGCAGAGATGTCAGAAAGCGTCTGTTTGTGGGAAAGGGTTAATGACATTTATGATCAAATTAAATACTTGAACAGACAATCTTTGATCACAATTATTGGTTACAAAGTCCTTAAAGTGAAGTTTTAACCCTTTCCAACATACGACAAATCTGCAGCAGACAACTTTGAAAACATTTATACATAAATATGGAAACTCTTCAAATGAAAGGCATTGAAAACATGTTGGCAAAAAAAGAGATTGCTAATTATGAGCAATTTCTCCTTTTGCCACAAGGTTTACAAAGGTTTTCTGCTGCCCATGCAGCAGAATTCGTTTGGGAATGGTATGGGTTTATGTGACGTGGTCCACATGTTAACCCTTTCCCACATACAACAATTCTGCAGCAGACAAATTTGAAAACAAAGTGACAAAAACCTGAAAAATCTCTATAAATTATAGCTTAATTGTTAAATAAAGTTGAAAACATTGTGGCCAAAGGAGAAATTGCTCATTATGAGCAATTTTACCTTTGGCCACAATGTTTTCAAAAGTCGTCTGCTGCTATTGCGTCAAAATGCATCTGCAGGTTGAAAGTGTTAAGTAAGCCTACCTTTAGGACAGGTGGAGCTATTGTAGACCTGAGATCCTCCATAACAATAGTACCCAACTGGACATGCCGTACACGCAGCCAGTCTCATCACATCTCCGTAGGTACCTGCCAGACACAATGTCGCGGTTCCCGAACCCTCAGGACAGAAGGATGCTAGCGGACAGGGACCTAAAGTAAAAGAAGCAAATATTGATTAGATTTCAACAGAATACCAGCTAGTTCACCATATTATATCATTCCTGTTTTTCTTTTGCATCAGTAGTGTACATGATACACGTTTCCTGGGTTCGATACTTGTACTACAGGACTGGTCATTTATATAGAAACCAGCCCGTCAGCCAAAATGCTAACCTTGCAACCCAGAGTGCCAAGGAGGGTTGCCATAACTACCATTTTCAAAGTGTTTGGTATGACCCGACCGGGGATCAAACTCGCGACATCCCACACTAGAGGCCGAAGCTCTACCACTACACCACTGAGGTGTTCAGAAGTACTTATAATGTATACATATATATAATGATGCATGAAAAGAAGGGGTGTGACCCATTAGACAACAACTTCAGCAATCTCACAATACAAATTATGTATAGTTGGCTTGAATGGATAACCTATGACTAAAAGTGGGAAACATTGTGGCAAAAGAAGAAATTTCTCGTTTTGAGCAATTTCTTCTTTTGTCACTATGTTTTCAAAAAGCTGTCTGCTGCAGAGGCGTCAGAAAGAGTCTATATGAGGGAAAGGGATAAACCTCTAATTTAGCAGATTGTACATTTTTTCTTCAGTTGTTTGCATAGCAGCTGATGCTGAAAATATCGTACCAGGGTTAAAAGTTATTCCTACCTCCAGTTCCAGTATTATTTCCTTCAGGTGCAGCGAGGTCTACTCCAGAAGTGCAGTAGTACCCGGCATTACAGTTTCCAGTAGGGGCAGATAACCCAACGGTATCACAATACTTGCCTGCATCACAGGCCAAGCATTCGGTCTCATTCTGTAAGGACAAAATAATACCAAATATATCCACAGTTGAATAGATCTACTGCAAAATAGTCTGTAAGAAAAGCATGTTTTTGACTTTAAAAGACTGTGTCTTTAGCTAATTGCAATTAATTAGTTAATTATAATTAAACCATTCCTAAACACAAAAATCTGCAGAAGATTAATTTAACAAGAGGCCCATGAGGGCCTATGCTCTACTGGTATGGTTCTTTGGTCATTTTCAATCCAGAGCATGTATGTATGGTGAAGAGCGGATAGTAAATGGAGGCTCTTTTGTGTTCAAAAGCTGTATTATAGCAATTTTGACAATTTCAAGGGCCATAATCCAGTCATGCAAGGGCACATCTGGCTGGTTTTCAAAAGGAACCAAGCTCTCATCAATATTTAACTACTCTCTAAGTTTGGTGAAGATCAGATGGTAAATGGAGGCTCTATTGTGTTCACAAGCTGTATTATAGCAATTTTGACAATTTAAAGGGCCATAATCCAGTCATGCAAGGACACATCTGGCTGGTTTTCGAAAGGAACCAAGCTCTCATGGATATCTAACTACTGTGTGAGTTTGGTGAAGATTAGTTAGTAAATGGAGCCTCTATTGTGTTCACAAGCTCAATTATAGCAATTTTGACAATTTCAAGGGTAATAATCCAGTCTTGCATGGGCGGATCTGGCTGGTTCGCGAAAGGAACCGAGCTCTCATGGATATCTAACTACTGTATAAGTTTGATTGAGATACAATCAAAACTGAAGACTTTATCGCGTTCACAAGCTCTATTATAGCAATTCTGACAATTTCAAGGGCCATAATCCAGTCTTGCATGGCCGGATCTGGCTGGTTTACAATAGGAACCAAGCTCTCATGGATACCTAACTACTGTGTAAGTTTGGTGAAGATCTGATAGTAAATGGAGCCTCTATTGTGTTCAAAAGCTCTATTATAGCAATTTTGACAATTCCAAGGGCCATAATCCAGTCTTGCATGGACGGATCTGGCTGGTTTGCAAAAGGAACCAAGCTCTCATGGATACTACTGTATAAGTTTGATTGAGATACAATCAAAACTGAAGACTGTATCGCGTTCACAAGCAATTGTTTACGGACAGACGGACGGACGGACGACGGACACCACACCACGGCATAAGCTCTTCTGGCCTTTGGCCAGTAGAGCTAAAAATGCTTAGACCAAAATATGGAAAATCAATCTAAATAAAAGTATCATTATTGAATAAAGCTAAAACATTGCGGCAAAAAGAGAAATTTTCTGCTGCAGAGGCATCAAAACTCGTCCGTATGTTAGAAGATACATGACGCCCACTCTTACCTGTAACATTGTAGTTGGGTTATAAGTTCCAGCCGGACACAGTGAGTAGTCCAGGCCGTTGTTCCCTGGACAGTAGGAACCAGCTGGACAGGGGTCAGCTCTGTCCTGATTGGTGCAGTAGTATCTTGGTGGACAAGCGTCACACACCGTTGCTCCTGTGCTGTTCATGTATGTACCTGGAACACACACAAAACACAACTTTAAATTTTGTTGCTATAAGCTGTCACACAATAATAGGATTTCAACCCAAAATTTCCTCATACAACAAATCTGCAGCAGATGACTTTGACAAAAAAATTGGAAACTCCCTTTAAATGAAAGTACAGTAATTGAATAGTGTTGAAAACATGGTGACAAAAGGAGAAATTGCTTGTTTTGAGCAATTTCTTCTTTTGTCGCTATGTTTTCAAAAAGCTGTCTGATGCAGAGGTATCAGAAAGCGTCTATATGAAGGAAAGGGTTATATCCTTGTTTAACCCCTCTTTCCCTCATACAGACAGATTTTTAAGCATATGCAACAGAAAACATTTTGAAAATATTGAGGCAAATGAAGCACTTGCTCATAACCCTTTCCCTCATATAGACGCTTTCTGCCGCCTCTGCAGCAGACAGCTTTTTGAAAACATAGTGACAAAAGAAGAAATTGCTCAACATGAGCAATTTCTCCTTTTGACACAATGTTTTCCACTTTTAGTCATAGGTTATCCATTCAATTAAAGAGATTTTCTATTTTTTGACAAAATGTGTCCAAAGTAGTCTGCTGCAGTATTGTCCTATGAGGGAAAGGGTTAGCAATTTCTAATTTTACCACAATGGTCAAAACTCTCCTTTCACAGAATATATTTTCATATTTTTATCAGGATATTTTCAAAGTCGTCTGCTGCAGATTAACTATATGTGGGAAAGGGGTTAATATTGTAACATTTTGAAAAGTAAATGCATAATTCTTATACAGAGTCAAATCTAAAATTGTTAATTGATTGGAGTTTAATGTTGTTTTCAACAGTGCTTAAGTTACGTCATGGCAACCGACTTACCTACACTTGTGATTCCTGGTGAATAATACTAGTCACAATGAGATTTGTCTATCGTTAAAAAGAGTCTTAGCCGAGTGAGGATCCAAACTATTGACTCGTGGCCCTTGTCATTACCGATTTATATTTTAAAAAAACTAAGAGATATTATATCAAACCCTTTCCCAGCAGATGACTTTGAAACATCTAAGTCAAAATATGGAAAATCTCTTTAACCCTTTCCCTCATATAGACGCTTTCTGACGCCTCTGTAGCAGACGGCTTTTTGAAAACATAGTGACAAAAGAAGAAATTGCACAGAACGTGCAATTTCTCCTTTTGCCACAATGTTTTCCACTTTTTGTCATAGGTTATCCATTCAGTTATGGAGATTTTCTATGTTTTGACAAAATACGTTCAAAGTCGTCTGCTGCAGAATTGTCATATGAGGGAAAGGGTTAAATGAAAGAATGATTATTGAAGAGAGTTGAAAAAAAAATTATGGCAAAAGGTGACATGTTACTCATTTTGAAAAATTTCGCCTTTGTCACAACAATTTCAAAATTCGTCTCCTAAAGAGATGTCAGAAAGTGTCTGCATGTGAAAAAAGTTTAATCCTTTCCAACATATAGATGCTTTTTGATGCCTTTGTAGCAGACGACTTTTGAAAACATTGTGACTAAAGTAGAAATTGCTCAAAACAAGCAATATCTTCTTTTGAACTGTTCCCAGTAATTGTCATTTCATTTAGAGCTTTTTCAGACTTTTGTCAAAATGTTTTCAAAGTTGTCTGCTACAAATTGTCGATTGTGAGAAAGGGTTAAATGGCAGAAACTTACCATCAGCGCAAGGTACAGGCGCAATACTTCCAGTCGGACAATAATAGCCTGCGGGACACTGGTCCCCTGTAACACCGTCAGTGGGTGTGCTCGTACTTGCATTGGCTGAGCAGAAGTAACCGGCTTGACAATCACCTTTTAGATAAAAGGAAAACATTTTAATCTACATGGCATGTAAACTGTACAATATACAAAATGATTAAAAAGACATATATACGTATACTTTCATAATTCAACCATTCATCTTATGAAAATGTTATACTTAACACCACAAATTAAAAAATATTTCAAAATCTAATTTCTTTAAAACTTTTATAACCTTGATGATCTATCTTAAATGATATTTTTTTATCACATGACAATGCTTGTATCCGATCTAATATACCCATTACGTATTTCTTTATATGTTACATGCGTAATATAACATGACCAAATCACTTTTTTTGTATTCATCCACGAATGTTTACAAAATAGCTGAGAACGTGTATTTGGTAAACATAAATGTCACTATAGATGGACGAGGTAAAGGGACCAGTATTACATGTTGGGACTATTTTTTTACTGCGAAAACCCGATTTGTTTTTTGTGTTTCGTCATGTGATAAAAAGAATCTGAATTCGTTGTCATTTCATAAAGTTTTATTAAACTCAACCAAGAAATTTGTTATTAAGCTCACCAAAGGCTTGCTTAATAACAAATTTCTTGATTTCGTTTAATAAAACTTTATACAAAATGACAACTCATGTGAGATCCTATATGTATGTATCAGGTAAAGTGTTGATAAAATACTTTTTTAACCCTTTCCCACATACAACAAATCTGCAGCAGACGACTTTGAAAACATGGTGACAAAAAACCTGAAAAATCTCCATAAAAGATAGCTTATTTGTTAAATAAAGTTGAAAACATTGTGGCCAAAGGGGAAATTACTCATCATGAGCAATTCCACCTTTGGCCGCAATCTTTTCAAAAGTCATCTGCTGCTATTGCGTCAAAATGCGTCTGAAGGTGGGAAAGAGGGTTAAAAAACATGGCTTAGGAATTACACATATCAAACTGTAAAGATAACAAAATAGTACAAAATACTCTTTTTTTGTTTCATGGAGTAAAAAGATCTTGACCAATCGACCCATTTGCTAGTCGGCTATTTTGAAAACCTTAACTCTTAGCACGCTAGCGGCGGTGTTTTGCCAACCGTTGATGACATTTGCATATAGTTTGGATCCAGATCACAAAATATGGGGACTGATCAGAGATCCAAACTGTTTGACACTGAGATTCTATTTCAGTATAAACATTTGGCGAAAACATATATTTTTTCAAACTTTTGCATACAACAATAGTTTAGCATGCAAAGAGTTAGCCCTTTCCCACATATAGACGCTTTCTGATGCCTTTTCAGTAAGCAATTTCTCCTTTTGCCACAATGTTTTCAACTTCTTTCAGTAATTATACCTTCATTTATCTGATCAAAGTCTAAACCATTTTATGTGGATACATCTTCTGACAAAAACACTAGATGTGTAGTTCCACTTAGTGAATGTAAATATGCCAAAAAAGACCCCCAAATCATCCGATGTGGTTCAAATTTTATTTGATATAGAGTTGAAAGCAATTTCATGTTTTCTAATAATCTGTTCAAAAGGAAACCTGTAGTAAAAAAAATAATTGTCTAATCAAGGAATAATGGTTATTCAGAGTCAGCTGCTTTAAGACTATCTGAGACAAATTGTGCGCAATATCTAGAAAAGTTAAAAGAATCATATTGACACAAAAGTGAAAACTTCTTCTTTGCCCTCAATGTTTTTAGTAGATTTTACAAGATTCAGACAAGTTGTGATGGGGATGGGGAACATCAGAAGGAAATTGTCTAGGCTACTGGACATTAAATATGGTAACAATATTCAATAAACCCGCTACCTCATAACCATATTGACTTTTATCACGCTGAAATCCAACAGCCAGAATCAACACTCCTGATTTTTGACAAGTTTTTACAGGAAGGATATTTCATGAGTGTTTATATATTATCACTTTTAATAAACTAGAGCTTACTAAGATGATGGGCCACAAGCCTTGGCGAGCGTCATATTCAGCTCAGTTTACAAGATTATTAAAAGTGATAATAGATAAAGAAGAATGAGATATTCTATTTATCATATGAAGTGATTTATGATGCATATTTCGAAAAGATGTACAGGAAATTTGCCATTTTTTGAGCCAAAGTGACTAATGTTATATAACGTCAAAACGCTGACGTGACGTCATTTGTCTACGGGCTGTAACAAACACTTGAGCATAAGACTGGAAACCAAACTAGTATTGTCATAAGATATTTAAGCGAATGGGATTTTGACACTCCCAGAGAGGGCTTTATGTGATAAATGTTATTATTATTTGTCTATGCAAACAATTGATAAATGAATAGCAAACAATGTATATCCAGATAGGTCAACACAAACATGCAGGCTGAACTTAGTCTACATAACTTGCAATTGTAGCTGAAACTCATGCCTTACTGGTCGCTTATAGGTTATTTTATTTACCTACAGGGTGAAACAATTAAGTTCTGTAACATGATAATTAATATGAGCATACAAAATTACATACGTCAACTAAAATGTTTGCTTGTTTGGTAAAAACCTCTTTTTTTCATGATATTTTCAAATATAATCAGGAAGGTGATAAAAAAAGTCATTTCTATGAGGGAGAAGGTTTCATGGTTCAAAAAGTAATAAGAAAATATTGCTCTACAATATCAACATAATCCTGACATAATATTATGTGCATTGGCAATTAATTATACATGTGATAATGTTCATATATCATTTGACTCAATTCATTTCTTAAAACTTTAAAATATGTCTTATGAAAATCAATTAGCAGGGAGTAATTCTCATTGCTTATATGAGCAATGGGAACTGCTGCTATGCTATTATCTTAATATAATTGTATGACTTGCTTGCATTTATATAAAACACACTTATAAAGTTACAAAGTCCACTGTATTATAATAGCATACATATATTTTCATCAAATTTAAACTATTCATTGTTTATCCCATATGTGTTATAGAACAACAAATCACATATTTAATGAAAATACATGAATGACATAATGATATGCATTTTAGCATGAAGGTTAGATAACCCTTTCCCTCATACGACAATTCTGCAGCAGACGACTTTGAACATATTTTGTCAAAACATAGAAAATCTCCATAATTGAATGGATAACCTATGACAAAAAGTGGAAAACATTGCGACAAAAGGAATTGCACGTTCTGTGCAATTTCTTCTTTTGTCACTATGTTTTCAAAAAGCCGTCTGCTGCAGAGGCGTCAGAAAGCGTCTATATGAGGGAAAGGGATAAAGGTCAGGAGCAGGACAATATTGTTGAGCAATGACTAACTACACCTGTATTAATATACTATCAACTATTTTGTCTTCTATATAATTATATTCATTATACACCGGACTCCAAAGACCTGTCCCACCTACAGCAGACGACTATTGAAAACATTATGGCAAAAGGAGAAATTGCTAATAAAGAGCAATTTCTCCATTTGCCACAATGTTTTCAACTCTATTTAAAAATCTTTCTTTCATATGTAGAGATTTTCCATATTTTTAATTGCCTAGATATTTTCTAAGCTGCTGCAGATTTGTTGTATGTTTGAAAGTGTTAATTGCAATTTCAATTGGTCAAAATTGATAATGCAATTAAGAATATATTGTAATTAAAAGAACAATACTTAAGCCTTTCCCACATATAGACGCTTTCTGATGCCTTTGCAGCAGATGACTTTTAAAAACATTGTGACAATAGAAGAATTTGCTCAAAATTAGCGATTTCTCCTTTTGCTACATTGTTTTCAACTTTTTTCAGTAAATATACCCTCATTTACAGAGATTTTCCACAGTTTTGCTTATATGATTTCAAAGCCGTCTGCTGCAGATTTGTTGTATGTGGGAAAGGATTTATTTACATTTGAACTGGATCTTGGGTTGGATGCAAATGATAAACATTTCAAATATAGTAACACAGTTAAACTATGTAACATGCATACTATGCAATCATTAAAACATTCTGAGCAAAGGAAAACAAATTTATGATGAACAATTTGTACTTTTCTCACACTGTTTTCAAGAGTCGTCTGCTGTAAAAGTATAATAAAGATGTTTGTCTCAAGGGAAGGATTAAACCCCCTTCCAACATACAAAACATCTACAGCAGATGACTTCATAAACATCTCGGCCAAATTTTAACCCTTTCCCTCATACAACAACTATGCAGCAGACGGCTTTGAACATATTTTGTCAAAACATAGAATATCTCTATAATTGAATAAATAACCTATGAATAAAAGTGAAAAACATTGTGGCAAAAGGAGAAATTGCACGTTTTGTGCAATTTCTTCTTTTGTCACTATGTTTTCAAAAAGCCGTCTGCTGCAGAGGCGTCTAAAAGCGTCTATATAAGGGAAAGGGCTAATATTTATCAGAATTGAAACATTGTGACAAGAGGAAAAATTGCTCATTATGAGTAAGTATTTCTTTTTGTCACATTGTTTCGAATGTTGTCTCATGCAAGTGGGAAAAGGTTTAAGAAAACACTGACATGCTGATGACACCTAAAGCTTCTTAAAAAATTCAAAGATAGGACAATAAGAGTGCAAACAATTTTGAACCTTTTTCCAGGCAAGTTTAGCTTTCACAAAATACTTCATTATCAACGCAAGTTGTTAAGACATTCATTCATAATTAAATAAACATTTTTTGCCACTTTTAAACATCCAAGGAAAAAGGTTCAAGTGCAATACAAGTGCATTTCAGTCACCCTTACAATTGTAACACACTGTGAAATGGCGGTGGAGATAAACAGAATGTATTTAGTTCTATACTACAATATTATAAGATCAACAATTTTCTTTCATTGTATCATTAAAAAATAGTTGAGTTGAATCTGGCAAGTTGGGGTTTAGAGTATCTCTGCTTTGGTACCATTTCAACCTTTCCAACTTGTTTTCAACTCTATTCAATGATTCTTTTCTTTCTGTCACATCTGCAGCAGATGATTTTTGAAAACATTGTGGCAAAAGGAGATATTGCTCATTATGAGAAATATCTCATTTAACCTCCCGTCCAATTTTGAGTTCAAGCATTATACAGTTATCAATCTGACATGCTTTGGACCAATGGACCAATGCAATATACCCTCTCTTCTTCAAAGAAGGGCATTATAAGGAGTGTATGTCAAAACTCATATGGTCAAAACCCATACGGTCCTTTCTTGTCATAGTAGTCAAAACGTATATGGTTGACAAAACAGGGTAGTCAAAACCCATATGATAGAAAATGTTGGGTAGTCTACCCTGTTTTTTTTAACCATATGGGTTTTGACTTCTATGACAAAAATGAACCATATGGATTATAAGATGAGTTGCTGCAGTAACAGTAATTCCTTAAAGTATCAAAATAAATCTGTAACAAAAACATATCATAACATTAAACAACTTATACCAAAATTTAGTGATTAAATAAGTAACAGACTAGGTGAATAAGGTATGGTTGAGTGAGTGAGTTTATCCAACAGTTATTACATGCAATATGTGGCATTGAGATAGGTTGGGTTGAGTGAGTGAGTTTATCCAACAGTTATTACATGCAATATGTGGCATTGAGATAGGTTGGGTTGAGTGAGTGAGTTTATCCAACAGTTATTACATGCAATATGTAGAATTCAGATAGATTGTGTTGAGTGAGTGAGTTTATCCAACAGTTATTACATGCAATATGTGGCATTCAGATAGGTTGGGTTGAGTGAGTGAGTTTATCCAACAGTTATTACATGCAATATGTAGAATTCAGATAGATTGTGTTGAGTGAGTGAGTTTATCCAACAGTTATTACATGCAATATGTGGCATTCAGATAGGTTGGGTTGAGTGAGTGAGTTTCTTTAACAGGCATTACATGCAACATGTGGCATTCAGATTAACCCTTTCCAACATACAATTCATCAGCAGTGAATGACTTTGAAACCATTTAGGCGTAAATATGGAGAATGTCTACAAGTGAAGTATAATTGCTTTAATCAAACTGAAAACATTATTACAAAAGGAATTGCTCATTATAAGCAGTTTCTTATTTGCCACAATATTTTGTAAAGTCATATGCTGCAGATGTGTCAACAATTCCTGCATGTGGGAAAGGGTTAATGCACTAGTAACTATGAGAATTGATTTGGAATGAAGGAGTTTTGTTAACACGAAATCTGTGGTTCATGCAATATCTCTTGTAAAGCTGTTAACCATTTCAACACACCTTCCATGGAAAAAAGTATAACATTCATTTAAATTTCGGAGGAAAGTAGAGAACATTATGAGAAAGGGACAAATTACTCACAATAAGCAATTTTTCCTTTTTCACAATGTATTCACAATGCATCAAATATCATTGGAATAAGAAAGATTGTTAACTTAAATTATCACAGTTAAAATCAACTGCAAAACATGCAATTTAGAATATTGAAACTTTTTCTGATTGATTCAGTTACTATTTTCTTTTACTCTTATATTTTAAACATAACCCAAAGATACAGCATAGCAGTAACAACATTTCTTTAATAACTGATTAGAATTCGTCCTGATATATATATATTTCACAATCATCTTCATGCTGTTAAATTAAGAATTGTGAGTTAATACATTAGAGCCGCATCCAGGGTCATGAGACCTCTCCATTTTGGTATCTCTAAAAGTTGTATGAGTGTTACACCAGTATGGCTATACTAGCTGCTGTTGTTTGAATAAACATCTTGTGCCATATAGTATTGAGGGTGATAGTGAAAGCAGTAGTAAGATTGCACTTATCAGAGCTCTAAATAAGACGCGTTTTTCACATCGCGAAATCCTTATTTGACCATCAAACCATATGTTGTAGGTACTCAAAAGAATTGTCTCAGTGAGATGATTCTTTTGAGTACCAACAACATTAAGTTAAGTGAGTCATACAAAAGATATTGATAGGAAAAGACCAGTTTACTCCGTCTTATCTAGTCCTCTGACATATGCTCAAGCTCACTTGAGTCATCACTGTCGACGAATTCAAGGAGGCCTTATCTCCCCTGATGCAGCTCTTTTACAAGTGATGTTAGGAAGGGTATCATTCGGCATAACAAGACCTTACTCAACCAGTTCCTCGGTTAACAAATTCTTCCATCATGTGTACAGGTTTTTGTAAACCGGTACTTGAAACATGGCAAAATATCTAATTAGCAAACTACTTGTGTGAGACAATTAATTATATTTCAAACAAATCTGGTTTACGATCATAAAATGAAGAATGTTTGAAACTGAATGACATCTTTTAGACTTCTATAATTGAACATCTCATTTTTTAAAGATTGTGGTTTCATATATACTTGGCAAGTAGTTTGCTTTGAACCATGGCAGAGCAATTTAAAAATGGAGGAACTGGTTTAAAATCAAGAATCTGGTTATTTTGGATTCCATTATAACAATCATTACCAACAACTCCGCCTCCTGGAAGTCAAGAAATAATAAACTGATACCATATCTGTTAACATTCCATAGTTAAACTTTACAAATTGTCCCATTTACAGCAAATCTGCAGCAGACAACTTTGAAAACATCCAGGTAAAAATATGGAAAATTTCATATAAATGAAAGTATAATTATTCAATCGAGTTGAAAGCATTGTGGCAAAAGGAGTAATTGCTCACCTTGAGCAATTTCTCCTTTTGCCATATTGTTTTCTAAAGTCGTCTGCTGCAGACGCATCAAAAAGTGTTTATATAAGGGAAAAATTAACTCTTATGCATTTTGATACAACTACGGCAGGTAACTTTTGATAATTTGATAAGTCTTCTGCACCAGAGACATTAATTTGTTTGTTTTATTCATTTTATCAATAATCCCTGTATAAACACTTACATGAATTCATCTTGATGTCTACTTCCTGGTGACTTAACCAGTACTTTCACGAGTATGAAACACTTCCATATTGACCTCAACTCATAGCATCATAATGCTAACCTAAAAGCAGCAGCCCAGATAAGGTGGTTAGTCTGAATGGTGTTTTGCACCATTTTCAGCTGTATTTCAATTTATATATCAGCATTTCCTGGGTACTTTACTACTACTACTGGTACAATTTATCCCGTCACCAATGCATCAGTCATATGGCCAGCCCCACAACTCAGAGCACCAAGTAGGGAAGCCGTAACTACCTCCTTTAGCCCTTTCCCTCATACGAAAATTCTGCAGCAGACGACTTTGAACATAATAGAAAATCTCTATAATTGAACGGATAACCTATGACTAAAAGTGGAAAACATTGTGGTAAAAGGAGAAATTGCTCGTTTTGAGCAATTTCTTCTTTTGTCACTATGTTTTAAAAAAGCTGTCTGCTGCAGAGGCGTCAGAAAGCGTCTATATGAGGGAAAGGGTTAACCCTTTCCAACCTGCAGACGCATTTTGATGCAATAGCAGCAAACCACTTTTGAAATGATGATGAGCAATTTCTCCTTTTGCCAGAATGTTTTCAATTTTATTTAACAATTACTGTAAGCTATCTTTTATGGAGATTTTTCAGGTTTTTGTCAATGAAACATCAAAAAAGTCGTCTGCTGCTGATTTGTTGTATGTAGGAAAGGGTTTGAGTCTTTGGTTTGACCTTCTAGGGATGAAAGACTGGTCTCCCATTCTCGAGGGGAGTAAACTGGTATTTGGGGAGACAAGTTTACTCCATCGTAATTATCTTTATGTAAACCACATGTTTTGGGTACTCAGTGAGTACACAAAACATGTGGTTTGATGGTCAAAAGAGATTTTTGGAACATGAAATATGACCCCTATCTGAAGGGCTACTAAGGCCTTTTGATATCAACAAATTCTTAATTAAGAAATAGACAATCTTAAAAGGTGAAATTGCTCATTATGAACAAACTATTCCCAACGACATTTTCCCAAAGTTATCTACTCCAATTGCCTATCCAATCATATGAAGGGTTATCTGATAGGTTACCTGTATAGTTTGTAAGTCCAGTAGATCCACAGTATCTTCCAGCTGGACAGCTAATACACTCTGATAGTGCTTGGGCTCCACTTGTAGACAGGTAGGTGCCTACAGGGCACTGATTGGCCGTTCCTGTGCCCTGTGGGCAATAGCTACCCGCAGGACAGGTGGTTGGATTCTGAGTGGTATCCCCACCACTGCAGAAGTAACCTGCATCACACGGGCCATTTGGTGAAGTCAGACCTGAAATAATTATTATGGAACTAGATATTTAGCTTTGTTCATATTCTTTTTTATTTCTTGGATAATCTTCAAAAAACTTACAGCTGCTTTTAATCCTTTCTCAAATGCAAATGTATTGTGATACATCTGCATCAGACGACTTTTGAAAATATTGAGGCAATAGGAGAAATCAACTATATTCAATGTTCACTTTTTTTCCCAGGTATTTTCGAAGCAGTCGACAATGAAAATTTCATCTTTAACCCTTTCCCTCATATATATGCTTTCTGATGCCTCTGCAGCAGACAGCTTTTTGAAAACATAGTGACAAATGAAGAAGTTGCTCAAAACGAGCAATTTCTCCTTTTGCCATAATGTTTTCCACTTTTAGTCATAGATTATCCATTCAACTATAGAGATTTTCCATATTTTGACAAAATATGTTCAAAGTCATCTGCTGCAGAATTGTTGTATGAGGGAAAGGGTTAAAAGTGTTTTGGCAGAAACACACATCTTAAAATTAAAGAGCAGATTCAAGTGAAACAGGGACTCTCGTACACTATAACACCAAAACACATTGGGGCAATACTTCTAGCTCATATTGAGCAATTTCTTTCAACTCTATTCAATAACTATACTTTTTTTCATAGTGATTTTCCATACTTTTGCAGAGACGCTTTAGCCCCATTCCTACATACAACAAAACTGCACCAGAGGACATCTAGTTCAAATTAAGGAATATTTCTATAAACGAAAGTATAATTATATATTAGTGTTGAAAACATTGTGGCAAAAGGAAAAATTACTGATGAGCAGTTACTCCTTTTGCCACAATGTTTTAAAAATTTGTCTGCTGCAGATACATCAAAAATGCATCTGCAGTTGGTAAAGGGTTAATAAGTTGTCTCATGCAGAATGTTTGTATAAGGGAAAGGGCTTTCTTAAATAATGATTCATATCTCACCATTGGAGCCGCAGTAGTTGCCTGATGTACATGTCTGACAGGAACTTTGCATCTGTAATCCAACACTATTTGAGAATGTTCCTACAGGACAGGGTGTTTCTATACTTGATCCATCTACACAGTAAGAGCCCGCGGGACACTCATATCCGGTTGTTCCGTCTGTTGGGGTGGAGGAATTAGCGGCACTCAAACATACATAACCTGCGCTACAATTACCAGTCGGGGTTGACAGACCTGTAAATCATACAATAAAGCATTACTACTTAAACTCTATACAAATATTTGTTTTGATTGGAATTGGGATGTTTTGTGAAAACACACAAGGCAGGATAGACAGCACAGTTTGAATTCAATGAAAAAGCACGTATTTCCTTGCATGACTACCGGCATATAGGATAAATAACAATCAAAACAAGCAATTTCACCTTTTATTGCAATATTTTAAACTGTTTGACAAAAAGTTACTTCCTGTTTTTCAGATTTTTTAACTTGTGCATCTGTTGATTGTAAAGATGACAACATTTGAAATATCATATGAAGTAAAAGGTTAACCTGTACCTGTGGATCCGCAATAAGAGCCAGCTGAGCAGGGTGTACATTGACTCTCCATGAGGAGATCTATCTGGTCATTAAATGTTCCGATTGGACACGGATAGACATTAGCTGCGGTGGTGTTTTCCAGACAGAAATGGCCAGTAGGACAGCTTGTAGGGGTGATAACTCCTGTGGATGCATTTAGTGTGGCTGTAGCCTCTACAGGGTCACAGTATCTGGAGAAGAAGGATGGATTAGTTTTAACCTCACTTTTAACAGTATATCAGTTATCCTTTTACCACATGTAGACGCTTTCTGACCCCCCTGTAGCTGACACCTTTTGAAAACATTGTGGCAAAATGAGAAATTATTTCTCGAAAAGAGCAATTTCAACATTTGCCACAATGTTTTCAACTCTATTGAATTATAACACATTCTTTTAAAGAGTTTCAATATTTTTGACAAAATGTTTTCAAAGTCGTCTGTTGCAGATTTGTTGTATGTGGGAAAGGGCTATATGACATTGACCTCTTCACATTCACCTAAGTTTCTTGACTTTCTTGTCACCAGTATGCCTCACAACATTCTTTCAGGGCTACTCAGGAAAGTAAGATGGTTTGATTTGAGTTTTTATGCCATTATTAACAGAATATCACTTGTATCATGGCAACCAGTTTATTAATCAACTGTTTTCTGGTTTCCAACTATCTAACCATTGGACTATTTCAACAAGTACGGACAGACATTGGCATACTCCCGACATGTGACAACAGTCTGAATACTTTTTCAGAGTCATGGTGCTTGAATAGCAAGTAGCCTTAATTTTCTTATTTCTGTTTTACTAAAACTGTATTATTCACTTTGTCTAATTGGGAATTCTAATGTCTTTCTCACAATATTCTTTTAAAGTCAATGCAACTCAATTATTTATCCTTTACTTAATACAGACAGTATTTGATGTCTTTGCAGCAGAATACATTTTAAACATTGAGTGAAAGGACAATTGGATCATAATCAACATTTTTCCAGAATTTTTATGAATTGTATTTCCAATTATTCAAATATTACAGTTTTATCATCAGATTCTTTAAAAGCAGAGGACCTTAACCCTTTCCCAAATATAGACCCTTTCTGAAGCAGACTACTTTTGAATGATATTCAATGATAATACTACCTATTATTAAGATTTTTCCATATGTTTCTTCATATGTTTTCAAAGTCATCTGCTACAGATTTATTGTATGTTGGCAAGGGTTAAAGATAACAGATCAAGTAAACTACTGTTAATACAAATTCTCCTTACTTTCCAGCAGGACAAGCCAAGCAGTCTGTTTGTCCTGTATTGTCCTGGTAGACTCCAGCTGGACACTGTGTAGGTGTTCCAGTACCTCCTGGACAGAAATGACCGGCTGGACACGTGTAGTTGGCCGGAGCCGAGGAACTCTGACCCGCTGGACAATAGTATCCCGCGGAACAAGGTCCGGTGATTCCGCCAAAACTTGAACAATAGAATCCAGCGGTACAGAGGTCACAGTTTGTGGGATCAATGTTTCCCGTGTTGGATGAGAAGGAGCCTGCGGGGCAAGGTGTTGGTGCATTAGATCCGGCTACACAATAATGGTTGGCAGTACACAGCGTGTCGTTGGGTGTGGTGGCACCTCCTTGGCAGTAATAACCTGTAATAATAAAACTCATTGCTCATTGTAACAGTCCTGAAAGATCTGACCTGACCAGGGCTCGAACCTTAGACCTTTTTATCCAAAGTTGACCACTCTACCACGTTGCTATAAAAGCTAGCTCTATAGCAAGGCAGTATAATTGTCCCCTTATACATATCCCTTGGCTTGCTAAAAAAATCCGCTATTACTCCTTTTCCCAATACATTTTCAATCCTTTACATAAAAATTCCAGTTACAAAATTCAAGATATTAAACATTTTTCTGCTGCAATTCCTATAAGCACTATTTTACTAAATTTTGTTAACCCTTTCAACATACGACAAATCTGCAGCCGATGACATTAAAAGTATCTGGGCAAAATTATGGAATATCTCTAGAAATAGAAGTGTAATTATTGAAAAGAGTTGAAAACATTGTTGCAAAAGGAGAAATTGATCATCATGAGCAATTCTCCTTTTGTCACATTGTTTTCAATAGTTGACAGCTGCAGAGGCATCAAAAAGCATCTGTATGTGGGAAAGGGTTAATTTCTTTAAAACATCATGTAAAAGATAGTTAATTCTATTCATCTGATGCGTTCAGTTTGATAGAACTTTTCAAAAGCACATAAGCAAGTTTAAACATTTCTTGAAAGCAGAAGAATTTTGAAAAAAAAATGGATGAAAGAAGTGATTCCTCAAAACAAATGATTTTACCTATTTCACAATATTTTCCACTTTGTACTTCATTTCCCATAAAGTTACATTTACCATAGAAATTCAAAGTAGATGAGTCTTAAAATAGCATAAAATGTAAAGGTTACCTTTGATTCATTCCTCTTAACCTTTTCCCACATATAGACGCCTCTGCAACAGGCAACTTTTGAAAACATTGTGACAAAAGAAGATTTTGTTCAATTCTTTTCAATGATTAAACTCTATTATAGAGGTTTGCAATATTTTGAATCAGATGTTTTCAAAGTTTTTTGCTGCATTTTTTTTTTGTATGTGGAAAAGGGTTAACCTGAACTATATACCATTTTAGAAACCTCTGGTGTAGATAACTTTTGAAAATATCTTTTGGGGAAAAAAAAGAGAAAAAATTCTTATGCTCCTACAATGGTACAACTATCTATCGAAAGAATACCTTCAAGCACTTGTCTTTATTTTCTCATATTCTTTTGAAAGCAGACATCTAAGACATCATAATAATGAGGTAAATGGCAGACAGACTTACCTGAGCTACATTGTCCCTCTGGAGTGGCCAATCCCCACTGACTACAGTAGGAACCGCCATCACAGTCGATCGGATAGTTGTTACCTGCAGGACAGTAGGTACCTGGCCAGCATTCTCCGCCCGTGTAATTTCCGGCGGGACATGAACAGTTTGACACGTCCGTGGCATTGGAATAGGGCACCGGCATGGCTTGAGTGGACTGGCCAGTACAGAACCAGCCTCCAGTACAGTTCCCTGTTGGGTTTGTCAGGCCATCAGCTGGAAAAATACATCATAAATGAATCCTGTTACATAAATATCAACCTTTAGAATTAAACTTTTCACACATGCAGACACATTTTAAAACATCTGCAGCTGAAAGCTTTTGAAAACAAGGTGGCAAAAGAGAAATGTCTTTTTGCCACAATATTTGATATCCTTTCCCTGTGACCTATAGACGCATTTTGATGCATCTGCAGCAGACAACTTTTTTGAAAACATTGTGACAAAAGGAGAAATTGCTAAAAAAGAGCAATATCTCTTATTGCCACAATGTTTTCACGTTTTTCAGTAATTATACGTTCAATTATAGAGATTTTCCCTATTATTGAGTAGACGTTTTCAAAGTTGTCTGCTGCAGATTTGTCGTATGTGGGAAAGGGTTAAAGTCATCTGGTGCGGATTCATTGTGTGTAAGAATGAGCAAATAGCCACGTCAATGACTGCATAACTGTAGACGGCTGTTGCTCATAATAGTTCACCAGAAACTTCAAGGATGCTTGCAGAACAAGGGAAGATCCTGATCAGACAGCATGAAGGCAAAGGCTGATATTGATAGTCATTAATCAAATCCCAAAGCTAACTATTTTTTGTGTAACTTGGCCCATATGTCTTATAAGATGCACTTAAATATATAACTAAAACATGTAACACCAATTTTAATTGATTTCAAAGCAGAAATCTAACAGAAAACATTGGTTTATAACTATAATTAAATAGTTTCCTGACAGGAGTAACAATGTTTGGAATCTAGGCTAGCAGCCAGCCTGAGCTCTTCAAAGATACATAATCTAAAATACCAATTGGGCTTCAAACTTTACTGAACTCTTCTAAAATACCAATTGGGCTTCAAACTTTATTGAGCTCTTCTAAGGTACATAATCTAAAATACCAATTGGGCTTCAAACTTTACTGAGCTCTTCTAAGGTACATAATCTAAAATACCAATTGGGCTTCAAACTTTACTGAGCTCTTCTAAGGTACATAATCTAAAATACCAATTGGGCTTCAACTTTACTGAGCTCCTCTAAGGTACATAATCTAAAATACCAATTGGGCTTCGAACTTTACTGAGCTCTTCTAAGGTACATAATCTAAAATACCAATTGGGCTTCAAACTTTACTGAGCTCTTCTAAGGTACATAATCTAAAATACCAATTGGGCTTCAAACTTTACTGAGCTATTCTAAGGTACATAATCTAAAATACCAATTGGGCTTCAAACTTTACTGAGCTCTTCTAAGGTACATAATATTAATATACACATTGGGCTTCAAACTTTATTGAGCTCTTTTGAGGTACATAATCTAAAATACAAATTCGGCTTCAAACTTAATGTTGTGAGCGCTAAAAAGAATGATCACAGGTAGAACATTTCATTAAGTACCTACAAGATAGGGTTTGATTTGGTAACAAGAGAGATATTGTGAGGGATAGATTGGCTTACTCTTCCTCCTCTAAAGACTTCCCATACTTACTGTCACAATATTGGCCGGCGGGACATTCTAAACAATCAGCTAGGGCATCTGACCCCGAGGCTGGGTTATAGAAACCTTTAGGACATGGATAGAGCGTGGGTTCTGTTGTGTTGTCAGGGCAATAGTAACCAGTGGGACATGGGTATCCAAGGTATGAGGTTGTGTTCTCGCGACAGTAGTACCCTGCTGGACACGGGTTACAGCTTGATTGACCGTCAGTGTCACTGGAATAATAAACAATACAAAATCTCTTAATCCTTTCCCACAAACTACAAATCTGCAGCAGACAACTTTGAAATAATTTGTGCAAAAATATTAAAAACCTCAATAAATGAAAATAATTACATGCATTATACAAAGATAAAAAACATTGTGTCAAACGGAGAAATAGCTCTTTATACAACCCATTTTACTTTTGCCACAATGTTTTCTAAAGTTGTCTGCTGCAGATCGTTTAAAAAGGCATGTTGGTAAGGGTTGACCTATTTCTTTTATTCTATTTCCAGACACCCATGAAGATAAAGAAATTTCCTTTCATTTTTATATTAATGATAAGTGGGAGGTATGACTATTATGTGAGACAACACAGTTAGAAGAACCTCAAGACTCCCTCCTAAACAGTTAGGATATCAAAAGTATACAGTCAATTAAACGTTTACCTGGTACAGGAAATACTTTTGATGTACTGACTCAAATTTATCCAAAGTGAAAGAGATTGATTTTTAGCACTGACATGTATGTTCCTGCTGGACATTATAAAGGACAAGAGATTTGATTTTTAGAACTTACCTGTAAGTTCCTGTTGGACATGATAAAGAACAAGAGATTTGATTTTTAGAACTGACATGTATGTTCCCGGTGGACACGATAAAGGACAAGAGATTGGATTTTTTAAAACTTACCTGTAAGTTCTTGCTGGACACCATAAAGGACAAACGATTGGATTTTTAGAACTTACCTGTAAGTTCCTGCTGGACAGGATAAAGGACTGGAACTTCCAGTGGGACAGTAGAATCCTGCTGGGCAGATGTCCCCTGTACCAGTATGATTTACAAGGCTGGATGGGTTAGCTATATCAACTCCTGTAAATTTACAATAATAAAACATGATTTACAAGGCTGAATCGATTAGCGGTATCAACTCCAGTAAATTTACTATAATCAAACATGATTACAAGACTGGATGGGTTAGCTATATCAACTCCTGTAAATTTACAATAATAAAACATGATTTACAAGTCTGAATCGATTAGCGGTATCAACTCCTGTAAATTTACAATAATAAAACATGATTTACAAGACTGGATGGATTAGCTATATCAACTCCTGTAAATTTACAATAATAAAACATGATTTACAAGGCTGAATCAATTAGCGGTATCAACTCCAGTAAATTTACTATTATCAAACATGATTACAAGACTGGATGGGTTAACTATATCAACTCCTGTAAGTTTACGTTAATTCACATTCTATTCAACTCTGTAAAAATTATACCTGCTAGTGTCCATAATTATGTAAATTATTGTTCTAAGATACTTTTAAAGCAAACATATTTAAAGAAAGGAATATTATGTAAATGGTTAAGTACCCTGCTAGGAAATTTATTTACAAAACATGTCATAGCACAGGTATCAATTTAAGTCTTGGAAACAGAAATAATCTATAAACTCCATTTTTAACATGATTTCAGGAACGCTACAATTGTAAATTGTCCTACAAATGCATTTCCAAACTTTCTCACACAAGTGCTCAACACACCATTCAGCCCAGGCAACCAGCTTGCTATCCCAAAAAGATATTTAATCATAATGAAGAGAACCAACCTGTCTGACAATAATATCCTGCAGTACAATCCCCAGTTTCAGCAGACTGGCCCGTCAGTTGGCAATATTTCCCACCAGAACATTGTGTACATTCCGATTGCTGTGTCAAACCCAATGTGGGTCCAAAGGTACCAGCAGGGCAAGGCTGGACATCAGCCCCAGTGCCCTCAGGGCAGTAATATCCCATAAGGCAGGCATCTGCTCTATCTTTATTGGTACAAGAGAACCCTGCAGGGCATGTGTAGCAGATGGATGCTCCGGTATGGTTGGTGTAAGTCCCGTTTGGACAGAAAATGTTTGAAGGGGAACCAGTTGGACAGTAAGAACCCTCTGGACATATGTTTCCTGTTGTACCATCTGTGGGGGCATTTACTGTGGCATTCTCTACACAATAGTATCCTGTTTAGAAAAGGAACAAAATTAACCCTTTCCCAGGTGCATTTTAACCCTTTCCCTCATCGAGACGCTTTCTGGTGCCTCTGCAACAGACACCTTTTTGAAAAGAAAGTGACAAAAGAAGAAATTGCTCAAAACAAGCAATTTCTCCTTTTGACAATGTTTTCAACTCTTTTCAGTAATTATACCTACATTTATAGAGCTTTTCCATGCTTTTCCCAAGACACTTTCAATGTCGTCTGCTGCAGATTTGTTGTAAGTGGGAAAGGGTTAACACATCAGCAGCAACTTTTTTGAAACATTGTGACAAAGGCGAAACTGCCCATTGTAACCACTTTCAATTAAGATTTCAACTCTATTAAATGATTACACTTATATTTATGTAATTTTTCTGAATTCTTATGCCGACGTTTTAAAAGTCGTCTACTAAAGAATTGCTGTATGTTGGGAAAAATTAAAACAATTAATAGTGAAAAATATTTGAGCTGTGCTGTTTGAGAACCAAACTTTGTACAACTGATTTAACTCTTTCCCTCATGTAGACGCTTTCTGACGCCTCTGCAGCAGACGACTTTTGAAAACTTTGTGACAAAAGCAGAAATTGCAATTCTCCTTTTGACGCAATGTTTTCAACTCTATTCAATAAGTATAATCATCTTCATTAAGGGGAATTTTCTATATTATTGTTGAGATGTTTTCCAAGTCGTCTGCTGCAGATTTGTTATATGTGGGAAAGGGTTAATGAGTGACAGATCCCTTCATGGAAACTCCTGACCCAAAGTGTATAGTTGATTCTGACAACATAAAGGAACAGACATATCTTTATTTAAAATTGTCAAAAATGCCCTTCAGTAAGGTTTTTTTGGTGAACAGATCAGAATTAATAAAGACATTATAAGGGATACACTGAAATAAATCTCAAAAACATAAGAGCAGTGCTCAGGGCATTTGTGACTAGCATCTGAACAGCTTGATCAGGTTCTACACTGTTCACTAATTCAAAGATGGATTCAAGAAATTTCATAAGATAGTATCCAGTTTGATCTTTCAGCATGGTTTAGCAGGCATATTTTTATCTCTGTGCTCCTTATTTGACATTCAAATCCTATGTTGTGGGTAGTCAAACTAATCTTCTAAGTGAGACGATTCTTTTGAGTACCCACAACATAGGATTTGGTTGAGTAATAAGAGAAATATTGTGGGGAAAAGACCTGTTCACTCTCTTTTAATTAGTCCTCTGGTACAAATATTAATTAAGCTTAGAGGTGTTTTTTTCCTGGAGACCTGCTCACATTCCAAGGAAAATACTATGGAATTACTCATGTTACAACTACCATTACATAAAATGTTGAACACTATTTTGAATCTATATAATGACTATATCTTATCATTTTAACTTATTCAAATTATTGTTTTCACATTTCTAGCAAATTCATGATCTCCAGGTAAACAAACCTTAGGACCTTTGGGATCAGTGTAGATCAAGATCAACCTGTGAATCTGGCTCTAAACTGTTTTCTTATGTCAGAGCAGCCTTCAAGAAATCTCTATCAAACATTTTCAAGGTAAACAATAAAAATATCAGTGTAAGAAAATGTGCATTACCTTGTAAACAGTCTCCTGCAACATCCGACATGCCAGTTTGATCACAGTACTTGCCAGGTGAACAGGCTAGACAGTCACTGAGAGCAGTTCTTGTAGTATTTGGCTGATAAGTTCCGGCTGAGCAAGCTGTTGGTTGATGACTAGCTGTTGGACAATAAGATCCACTGGGACACTGGTCACCATAGCTTTTGCCCACTGGGTTAGCTTCTTCTGATGCATTGTTACAGTAATATCCAGCCAGACAGTCTCCAGAAGGCATTGTGAGCCCTGCGGAGTCACAGTATTTGCCAGGGGGACAGGTAGTGCAATCAGCTAGGGCTGTGAGTTGTGAGGCACCACCATAGGTGCCTTTTGGACAATTGACAAAGTTTGGTGATGCAACAACACAATAAGAGCCTTGTGGGCAAACTGCACCATTGGATGACGGGTTTGGATCTGTGGCTCCACTTGTGCAATAATATCCAGCCAGACAAACTCCTGTAGGTTCAACAAGGTTTTGTGTCTGACAGTAGTAGCCTGGTGTACACTGAGTACATTGTGACTCATTGGTCAGTGCTGTTGTATTGCTGAAAGTGCCTATTGGACATGGATTTTGGACGGCAGTCTGGGTTCCTTCTGGGCAGTAATATCCAGCAGGGCAATCTTTGGGCGTCACTACACCATGACTTGTTTCACCAACACCACTCTGTTGCTCCGAAATGGCTTCATTCTGATCACAATACTTTCCCTCTGGACATATAATACAAGATATTTGTTCAACATTTGGTTGGTAGTATCCAGATGGGCATGGTGTCTCAGTGGCACTACCCTCTGGGCATTCATGACCTTCCAGACACTGGTTTGCTGAAGGCATTGGTACAATACTGCCTGCTGGACAGAACCAACCTGCAGTACAGTTACCATTGGGTAGATCTCTTCCAGTGCCTGAACAATATTGTCCAGCTGTGCATGGCAAACAGTTAGAAACATTTTCATTACCATAGGCATTACTGAATGTACCCTCAGCGCAGGTGGATGGGGCTTGACTAGCCTCGGGACAGTAGTTACCTTTAGGACAAATGTCACCAAAGGTCTCATTGACAGGATTGTTCATGGTTGAAGATCCACTACAGTAGTATCCAGCCAAGCAAGGACCAGTCACTGCCGAGAGTTCATCTGTCTCACAATAGTAACCCCCTGTACAAGCTGTTGGCGACGATGATCCGTTGGGACAGAAGTTTCCTGCCTGACATTTTCCTCCAATGCTTGTCGCTGGACAATTACAATCCGATCCTGTGTCATTCCCAATTACCCCTGGTGTGGCGGACCAGGATCCTAAAGTGCAGTAGAATCCACCAGCACAATCCCCAACTACTGCGGAGAGCCCAAGGGATGTGCAATATTTACCACCGTCACATTGCTGACAGGCTGTGTCACTTGCAGCCTGGGTATTAGGGTTGTAAGTACCATTGCCACATGGGTATTGGGTGGAGAACTCGGTATTCAGAGGACAGTAATGACCTGAAAAATAGTTATATTCACCCTTTACCTGATGCTACATAGTCCGAGATAAGGAGGAGTAGAATTGCCTTTGCCAGACGATATCTTTCTTATAAAGCAATTGACCACTTCCTATTATGCTGATGCATTTAGACTCGTCTGCAGCAGAAGACTTTTGAAAACATTGTGATAAGCCATTCCTCCTTTTGCAACAATTTTTTCTTTTCATATATATTTAGATCTCTGTGATACAGATAATTTCTAATGTCTTGTGCAGCACTTTTATCAAAGTGTTTTCATTAAACTATTACTTTGAATTCTGTGCCAGGTTCACATGGCAATGCTGATTGGCCTGTTCTATCCAGACAAAAATGACCAATGGGGCAGATTCAATTTTATTTCAAATGTTGTATATTCAAGTGTCACTCTATTTAACCATTTCCTACCTACAGACACATGTTGACGCATCTGTGAGCGAAGACTTTCGAATACATTGTGGTAAAAGATGAGGTTGCTCAAAATGAGCAATTTCTCCTCTTGCCACAATGTTTTTAACTGTATTAAATAAGTAAACTTGCATATTATATCCGGGATGTTTTCAAAATGGTTCCGCAAATGTTTTATTTGCGGGGAAGGGTTAATCAGTACTGGCTGTGAAGTTCCAGTTATTTCGTTCCAGTTAATTTCCAACTAGTGATTACTAATGAAACAAGAGGGCCATGATGGCCCTATATCGCTCAACTGATTTAATAGAACTTAATAGTTTTCAAAGTTTTTACTCTATACATATAAGGAAAACAAGCAACCCCCCTGGTGGCCATGCTTTTCAACGGATTGGGAATATTTCAACAATCTTGGTAGAGGGTGCCCCAGGAACATTTGTGCAAAATTATTTTCAAATCGGGCCAGCACTTTTGGACAAGAAGATTTTTAAAGTTTTAACAATGCACATATAAGGAAAACAAGCTCCATGTTTTTAAACGGAACGGAAATATTTGAAAAACTTTGGTAGAGGTGCCCCAAGGAACATTTGTGCAAAATAATTTTCAAATCGGGACAGCACTTTTGGACAAGAAGATTTGTAAAGTTTTAACAATGCACATATAAGGAAAACAAGCTCCATGCTTTTAAACGGATCGGAAATACACCCCCTCACAGCCATGTTTTTCAACGGATCTGAAATATTTGAACAATCTTGGTAGAAGGTGCCCCAAGGAACATTTGTGCAAAATAATTTTCAAATCGGGCCAATACTTTTGGACAAGAAGATTTTTAAAGTTTTAACAATGCACATATTATAACAAGCTCCGCCCCCTGGCGGCCATGTTTTTCAACGGATCGGAAATATTTGAACAATCTTGGTAAAGGGTGCCCCAAGGAACATTTGTGCAAAATTATTTTCAAATCAGGCCAGTACTTTTGGATAAGAAGATTTTTCAAGTTTTAACAATGCACATATAAGGAAAACAAGCTCCGCCACCTGGCGGCCATGTTTTTCAATGGATTGAAAATATTTGAACAATCTTAGTAAAGGGTGCCCAAAGGAACATTTGTGCAAAATAATTCACAAATCGGGCCAGTACTTTTGGAGAAGAAGATTTTTAAAGTTTTAACAATGCACATATAAGGAAAATAAGCTCTGCCCCCTGGCGGCCATGTTTTTCAACGGATCGGAAATATTTGAAAAATCTTGGTAGAGGGTACCCCAAGGAAAATTTATGCAAAATAATTTTCAAATCGGGCCAGTAATTTTGGAAAAGAAGATTTTTTAAGATTTGGCAATTTTCCCCTTTTCTGATGCTGCAGCAACCAAAGTTCTACTTGGAATTAATTTCTTTGAACAACTTTGAAAGAGGACCACCTAAGGACAATTCCTGTGAAGTTATTTTGAAATCTGTCCATTGGTTTAGTAGGAGAAGTCATTTGTAAGAAATTGTTAACAGACACCAACGACGCCGCCGGACGGTGAGTGATCATCAAAGCTCACCTTGCACTTTGTGCTTAGGTGAGCTAAAAAGAAATGTTGACAGCTGTAGATGGACATATAGACAGAAAAAGGAGAAATTATCCATTTTGCCTTTTTGCAATATTAAAAATACTAAAAACAAAATAAGAACGTGATGAGGACAACAATAGTGTGTAGGAACACATTGGTCACTCATAAATCAGTAACTATTACCAAAGCCAGCACCCGACAGACACACATACAGCTGACAAAGAATTAACCCTTTTCCATCATAAATATGCAGTTTAGGGCACCTGCAGCAGATGAAGTTTGAAACATTGTGGCTAAAGAAGAAATTATTCATAATGAGCAATTTCTCCTTTTCTCCTCTCCTATATAATAACCATAGTACATATCTTTTTTCCATATTTTTACACAGATGTTTCAATGGTGTCTGTATCTTATTTGTGAAGAAACTAACTCTTATCCCACTTGTAGATGCAATTTCTCCTTTTCTCCTATTCTATATAATAGTCATACTACATAATTATATTTTTCCATATTTTTACACAGATGTTTCAATGGTGTCTGTTGAAAATTTGTCTTATTTGTGTAAAAGTAAACTCTTTCCCACTTGTAGACGCAATTTGACGCCTCTGCAGCAGACGACATTTGAAAACATTGGAGCAAAAGAAGTAGAGCAATTTTTGCTTTTGCTACTATGTTTTCAACTATATTTAAAAGTAAAGCTCTTATTTTTTAGATTTTTCATGTTTTTCTCAATAAGTTTTGAAAGTCGTCTGCTCCAGATTTGTTGTATGTGTGATAAAAGTAAAGGCAGGTGTTAAAATCTTACCAGCAGGACATGCTATAGGACTTGTGCTTCCAGCAACACAGTAAAATCCGGTGGGGCAGGCCGTACAGGAAGACTGTTGTTCTAAACCGTTGTAAGTACCCGCGGGACAATTAGGAGCTGTCCCCGTGCCATTCAAACAGAATGTTCCAGCCGGACAAGGACCTCCTGTAGCATCTGTAGAAACAGGTGATGAGGAGTTGGCTCCACCTGCACAGAAAAATCCTGCGGAACATTGGTCTGTTGGTTCAGTTAGTCCTGTTGCGCTACAGGAGTACCCTGCTGTACAGGCCAAACAGTCGGCCTCACTAGTCCTCATGGTCGTGTTACTGTAGGTACCTAAAGGACATGGTGTTGCACTCACACTTCCTTGTAGACAATAGGATCCCCTTGGACATTCATCTCCAGTACCTGTAAGACCAGGTGGATTTGCAACATCGACACCTGTCTGGCAGTAGTACCCTGCATCACATGGTCCCGACACAGCTGTTAGATTTACTCCAGCACAGTAGAAGCCGCCTGTACACTGTGTGCATTCTGTGGAAGCGGACAGTCCCACGGTTGCACTAAAGGTTCCAGCAGGACAGCTCTGCGATACACTGCCTGTATTAGCTGGACAATAAAAACCAGCTGGGCAATCCAATTGACTGGAGCCATCTTCACAATAGTAGCCGGCTGTACATGCGAAACAAGATACTGCTAGTGTATTAGGCATGTATGTGCCAGGGGCACATGGCAATGCTGATGGGCCTGTTCCTTCCGGGCAATAATGACCGACGGGGCAGATATTTCCAGTGGTGCCATCTATAGGCCTCCAGGATGTGGCATTAGCGACACAGTAGTACTGCGATGAGCAGTTACCAGAGGGAGCAGTAAGACCTGGACTATCGCAATATTTACCAGCATCACAACTTCGACAGTTACTGAGACTGGACATTCCTGTAATAAAATGTGTACAAAATATAAATCAAGGGAACCATTTTAACTTTTTTGTCTGTTTGGTGAGGATCAGATGAAAATATGGCCAATTTTTGAAAATGTAAGGGCCATAATCTAATAGTTCCTTGGCCGATTTCTGACATTATTCCCAGAAACATGTTCAACAAGCTTGGTAAAGATTAAATGAAACTTGACTTAGAGAGCTCCGCCCTTAGTATTTCATAAATTGTCATTACATTAAAATTTATCCAAGCAGATGTATTTAAAAATTCATATCAATTATAAACAAGAGCACCGCGTACGGCACAGACGCTCGACTGATAGGGAGAAAAAAAAAAAAAAAAAAATGAGCTAAACAAAAAACCTTAACCGGACGACCACGCTGCCGCCACCGATGACGACGCCAGGGTCATGACAATAGCTGTCGTTTTTTTCCAAAAGTCAAGCTAAAAATAAAAAAATTCTCACCTTGGTCAGGATTGTAGGAACCAGCTGGGCATTCTTGCGGTTCAAAGGAACCGGCTGGGCAGTAGGAACCAGGTGGACAAATATTACCAGTGGAGCCATCTGTTGGGTTACTGTCTGAAGCGCCCCCTATACAGTAATAGCCTGCATCACAATCACCTGAAACAGCTGCAAGTCCTTCAGCACCACAGTACTTTCCTTGTGTGCATGAAGCACAGTCAGATAACTGTTCCTTCGTGGTTTGGGTGTTGAAGGTTCCGTTGGGACATGGATACTGGTTGGCATGATTGGTACCCACGGGACAGTAATAACCCCCTAGGCATGGCTCTGGGTTCTGCACACCGTGTGAACATACCGTGTCATTCTGTACTGTACCATCACAGTAATATCCGATAGGGCAGGTTTTACAGGAAGTCTGAAATAAAGCATTCTGGTTGTACACCTTAACCCGATTGATACAGAAAACATTTGGAGCCTAATGAAATAAAATGTTGAAAAAGGAACAATTTCTCCTTTTGCCACAAAGTTTTCAAAAGTTGTCTGCTTTAAATGTTCTGAACATGGGTTAATAGCAGCAGCAACACCATATGTTAAGGAAGACTTTAAGTCAAACAGACCCTTTCAACAAGATTTACTTTAAATATAGAAGACTGAGAGCCGACATGGTGGAAACCAATAAAATACTGAACAACATAGACAAAGTCGAAGTTAACAAATTATTCCATTTAAATCAAAATAAAACAAGAGGCCACAAGTTTAAACTTTACAAACATCAATGCAGAACAAATATAAGGAAATACTCATTTTCTCAACGAATAATTAACCCCTGGAATAATCTGCCTGATGAAGTTATTAATGCCACAAGTGTAAACAGTTTTAAATCTACTCTTAACAAACACTGGAAGAACGCACCTTTCAAATTTGTGCTACAAAAGGAAGGACCAGAAGCGGGAATAATATCCCAAAGACAAAATGGACCAGAGAGGCAGAAGCCTACATTGGTCTCAAACCCAAGGTAAACCAAGGTAAAACCAAACTTTTGAAACTCTCTATAAATGAAAACACAATCAGTGAATGAAGTTGACAACATTGTTGCCAAAGGAGAGCAGTTACAAGCAAATTCACCTTTACCAATGATTACAAAAGTCGTCTCTTGCAGAGACGACCAAAAGCTTATGTATGTTGGAAAGGCTTAATCAGAGAAACTGTTACATACCTGTCCAAATTCATCTTGGTACTCTCCTGATACACAAGCAAGTTCTGTTGCACTACCCGTCAAGCAATAATGTCCAGGGCTACATATGAAGTCATTTGGCCGTATAATGGATTGACCAATGGGACAGTAGTAGCCACTTCCACACTGACTTGTTGGTTCTAGTAGATTGGTGGTGTGACAGTAATACCCTGAAATGAAAGTATGTTTTAACCCTTTCCCTTATACAACAATTCTGCAGCAGACAACTTTGAACAAATTTTGTCAAATAATGGAAAATCTCTTTAATTAAATGGATAAACTACGACTAAAAGTGGAAAACATTGTGACAAAAGGAGAAATTGCACGTTTTGTGCAATTTATTCTTTTGTTACTATGTTTTCAAAAAGCTGTCTGCTGCAGAGGCGTCAGAAAGCGTCTATATGAGGGAAAGGCTTAACCATCTTTCCCAAATACATCAAATTTGCAGCAGATGACTTTGAAATCATCTTGGCTAAAATATGATTTTTTTTTTTGTAAATGAAAATAGATTTGTTGAAAAGATTTGAAAACACTGTGGGAAAAAAAGCGAAAATGGTCAGTATGAGCAATTTCTCCTTCTTAACAATATTTTCAAAAGTTAATTAACTGCTTCAAAAATTTGTCTGTATTATGGTAACCTGTTAAATGAAAGTTAAAGTGAAATTCAATCTTGCTATCAAATTAAAGAGGGATATGCACCAAACACTGCAGGATTTTATTTTATCATATGGGGTTCAAATCTGTACCAAAATCATGTCTATTTATTTTTTATGAATAACACACTTTCCCAAAATGTTTCAAAATCAGAAAACTTTAAAAGAGTTTTGGAAGCAACACATTTCTTGCCTGTCAATATGTGTAAGTAAATGAAAATTTGACAGACTGCAACATATAAATATCCTATCAGGGAGAAGGTGTATATAATAACAAACCTGCTGTACAGTTGTTACAGTCCGTCAAAGCCTGGTTTCCTGTGCTATTACTGAATCTTCCAGCTGTACATGGTGTTGGAGAAGTGGAGCCAGTCTCACAATAATACCCAGCAGGACAAATATCCCCTGTGACACCATCTGTGGGATTGGGCAAGGTGGAATTGGCAGTACAATAGTAACCAGCATTGCATTGACCTGTCTCGGCAGCTAAACCATTGATGTCACAATAATATCCTGAAAATACATTCAAAACATGAAGTCAAGCCTTAATGGCTTATTAAACCCAGAAGACTTTTGAAAATAAATGTTACAAAAGGAAAAGAAATTTCTCATTTTGTCACAATATTTTCAACTCAATACAATAATTGCTATTTCATTAATGAAGATTTATATATTTATGTCTAGATATTTTTAAAGCTGTCTGCTCTAGATCTGCTGTATTTGGGACAGGGTACTAGAAATTGACCTCTGGAATAATAACACTTCATATTTGGACTGATTTTTCAATTAAAGTTAACCCTTGTTAAATTAACCCTTGTTCACATATAGATGCAGTAAACGACTTGAAATAGTCCCTAACAAAACCTTTGTTTGCGTAGAAATGTGTGTATACCTTCACCAGAATGCATTGAATAAAAAAAGATTGAGTTTAAATTCATTGTAAATATCAATAGAATGCACTGGAATTTTTTTAGTTTCAGTATTTTGGCCCTGTTTTAAAGTATGTTTAAAAAAAGTTTCGTTCCAGTCCGATTTTATACAAAATGACAGTAACCATCTGTGTGGGGTGAATTCTTTCTTGACTAATACATAACCTCTCGTTTTCTTTGGATTATTTTAAAGCTTAGAGATAAATCTTTCAATCATGTAGGGTCATCGGCAGCAGATTTATTTTATGTGGGAAATAAATAAAGATTCTATAGATTCTAAAAGTTTTCACACTAGGAAAAGGTTTTCATGAAAAAAAGCAAATGCATTCTATAAATTGAAGATTTAAATGTTCAAATAACATATTGTTTATGGATGCTTTTCTCTTTACATACATTTTTTGTTGCACTACACTTACCCATATTTAGAAAATGTGCCATATTTATGAGCACACCACTAACCCCAACGTTAGAAAATGTGCCATATGTATGGGCACACCACTAACCCTAACTTTAGGAAATGTGCCTAACTTATGGGCACCTCACTTTCCTTGTGACTCTAGGAAATGTGCCATATGTATGGGCACACCACTAACCTTAACTTTAGAAAATGTGCCCAACTTATGGGCGACTCTAGGAAATGTGATATACTTATGAGCACACCACTAACCCTAACTTTAGAAAATGTGCCTAACTTATGGGCGACTCTAGGAAATGTGCTATACTTATGAGCACACCACTAACCCTAACTTTAGACAAATGTGCCTAACTTATGGGCGACTCTAGGAAATGTGCTATACTTATGAGCACACCACTAACCCTAACTTTAGACAAATGTGCCTAACTTATGGGCGACTCTAGGAAATGTGCTATACTTATGAGCACACCACTAACCCTAATTTAGAAATTGTGCCTAACTTATGGGCACCTCACTTTCCTTGTGACTCTAGGAAATGTGCTATACTTATGAGCACACCACTAACCCTAACTTTAGACAAATGTGCCTAACTTATGGGCGACTCTAGGAAATGTGCTATACTTATGAGCACACCACTAACCCTAACTTTAGAAATTGTGCCTAACTTATGGGCACCTCACTTTCCTTGTGACTCTAGGAAATGTGCTATACTTATGAGCACACCACTAACCCTAACTTTAGAAAATGTGCCTAACTTATGGGCGACTCTAGGAAATGTGCTATACTTATGAGCACACCACTAACCCTAACTTTAGAAAATGTGCCTAACTTATGGGCGACTCTAGGAAATGTGCTATACTTATGGGCACTCAACTTACCCTAACACTACAAATTGTGTCATATTTAGGGGCACACCACTATTCCTAACTCTTGGAAATGTGCCATATTGATTTGCCCTTAACAAACCCTAACTCTTCGACATGTACCATACTTTTTGACACTTCACTAATCCTAACTTTAAGAAATGTGGAATATTTATGACCACTACACTTATCATAACTCTAGGAAATGTTCCATATTTATGGCCACTCCACTAACCCTAACTCTAGGAAATGTGCGATACTTATGGGCACTACACTAATCCGAATGCTAGGAAATGTGCTGACTTATTAGCCTTAACAAACCCTGACTCTAGGAAATGGGTCATACTTATGGGCAGCTAACTTTCCCTGCGACTCTAGGAAAAGTGAAATACTTATGGGCAGCTCACTTTACCTGCGACTCTAGGAAAAGTGCAATACTTATGGGCACTATTCTAACCCTAACCTAATATTTATGAGTACTCCACTAACCCTAACTCTAGGAAATGTGCCATAGTTAAGGGCACTCCACTAACCCTAACTTAAGAATGTGCCATATTTATGAGTTCTCCACTAACCCTAACTCTAGGAATCAAGCCATACATATGGTCACTTCACTTACCTTTACTCTAGCAAATGTTCCATACTTATATGCACAATGATAAACATAAGAAGAATCAAATAGAGGACACCCTGATTCAAAACATGCATGCTAACTACTTGGCAACGGAGAATTCCTAGTGATCGGCAGTAAACTAAATAATGACTCACCTCCTGTGCAAGGTGTTGGACTCCCAGACCCAGTGGGACAGAAGTATCCCATAGTGCATTCGCCTCCTGTCTCGTTAATTGGCTGGTTAGACCAAGCACCTTGGATACAGTACCATCCAGCATCACAATCTCCAGTAACAGCTGATAAGCCTGTAGATGCACAGTATTTACCAGGTGGACATTGAAGGCATGCATCAACACTGGTACTCCCAGTGTTTGGATTATAGTAACCTAGATTGCATGGGTACTGGTTGTTGTACTGGGTACCGTTTAGACAGTAATGACCTCCGGGGCAGACATTGGTTGAGTAGTCAGTGGAATTTTCTGGGCAGAAATAACCCTCTGGACACATTGTACACAGTGATGCACCAGTTGATATACTGCAAAATGAAATTAATCATGTATTTTATAATCAAGATTATTTTCAAATTTATAAACTCTTTTAGTTTAGTCTTTGCGATCTTTGTTGAAATTATTATAATCTGTTAACACTTTCCCAAATACAACAAATATGTAGCAGACAACTCTGAAAACATCTTGGACTACATGTGAAAATTTGAGAATTTAATCATTAAATAGAGTTGAAAATTTTGTGGCAAAAGGTGAAATTGCTCATTATGAGAATGTTTTCAAAAGTCGTCTGCTGCAGAGGCGTCAGAAAGCGTTTATATGTGGGAAAGAGTTATTAAAATATAATAAAAGATTAGAATATAACTTTACTTTCATTCTTTATCAAATTTAACCCTTTCCCTCATACGACAATTCTGCAGCAGACGACTTTGAACGTATTTTGTCAAAACATAGAAAATCTCCATAAATGAATAGATAATTAACCTATGACTAAAAGTGGAAAACATTGTGGCAAAAGGAGAAATGGCATGTTTTGTGCAATTTCTTCTTTTGTCATTATGTTTTCAAAAAGCTGTCTGCTGCAGAGGCGTCAGAAAGTGTCTATATGAGGGAAAGGGTTAAAGAAGTTTTCACTACAATATTACTCAATCCTTAACACTGACATAGAGAACTGGAAAAATTGTGAAAAAAGTAGTTATTGCATATAATGAGCAATTTCTCCATAGTTTAATATCATATATAAAAATCGTATCTGTATTAACATTTTCTTTCAGTATTAGTTAACCCTTTCCCTCATATAGATGCTTTCTGACGCCTCTGCAGCAGACAGCTTATTGAAAACATAGTGACAAAAGAAGAAATTGCTCAAAACGAGCAATTTCTCCTTTTGCCACACAATGTTTTCCCCTTTAAGTCATAGGTTATCCATTCAGTTATAGAGATTTTCTAATATGTGACAAAATATGTTCAAAGTCGTCTGCTGCAGAATTGTCATATGAGGCAGAGGGTTAATCATTTGAAAGAGTTAAATAAGCATATCAGGTGACAGGTTAACCATTTCCTTGACAGATCGCTATAACAGGTGTCTACTTTTAAAATAGATATTGTTAACATTTAAACATTTTGAAACAGGTTGGAAAACATTGTGGGAAAATGCAATGTTGCTCATTATGACCAGTTTTTTATTGTACAACTTTTTTTTCCCTCAAAAACATTGGTTGCAAAAGTGTCAAATGCAGCCTGTACCTGGAAACTGGATAATCAGCAGTATCAACATAGTAAAATCATAGGCATATACTGGATAACCATCTTGTAAGCAGAAATCATTGATGCTTCTTTTGAATATATCCTATTCATCATACAGATGCAACAGATACATCTTTTACAGACATATTTGACGGCAATTTCAGCCACACAACCAAGCCAAAAAAACGACCATTGGAACTAAGCAACCAGAGAAGATCAAGATCGGCTTGCACCACCATGCAGTTGATTAAAATTTCATTGTTGTCAATAGACTGTAGAGAATATGCTAACTAAATTCTAATTTATCCTTTCCCACATGCAAACACTTTTTGATGTATGAGCAATTTCAACTGTATTAAAAAATAATACATTCATTCATAGAGATTTTCCAGATGTTTTCAAGTGTCTGATTCAGATATGATGTTGTGGGGATCTGTAAAAAAGAAGATATTGTATGAAAGTTTACCTGTAAGTTCCACTGGCACAACCAAGAGGATAGCTAGTTCCTACCGGACAATAGTGACCAATAGTGCAAGGTCCACTTGTAGCGTCAGCTGTTGGATTATTTGGTGAACTGGCACCCTCAAGACAGTAAAATCCTGCATAACAGTCACCTGTTGGTTCAGTGAGTCCGGGTGATCCACAGTATTTCCCAAAGGAACACTGTGTGCATTGGCTTGACATGGTCAGTCCTGTTGTGTTGCTATAGGTGCCTTGTGGACAAGAGTCAGGGTTTACAGTCATTGCTTGGCAGAAGCTGCCGGCTGGACAGGTACCAGATGTTCCATAGGATCCCGATGGCGTTGCAGACTCTGCTCCTGATGTGCAGAAATACGCTGGATTACAATCTCCTGCTACTAATGTGGCAGCTGGAGTGTCACAGTATTTGCCTCCAGTGCAAGGCGTGCAGTCCGCCTCAGCAGCCAGACCTGTTGTGTTACTGAATGTGCCTATAGGACATTGCTCATAGACAGTACCTGTGCCTGTTGGACAGTAATGCCCCACTGGACAATCTATTGGATTGACACCATCGGTGCAATAATGTCCAGCTGTACAGTTATCACACTGTGACTGTCCCTGGGTTGGCATGTATGTTCCTGGAAGACAATCAAGAGGCGCTGTGGTACCAGCAGGACAATAATAACCAACGGTACAGAGGTCTCCAGTGGTACCATCAGTTGGGGTCTCTGTTGTGGCACCACTCGTACAGTAGTATCCAGCATCACATTGCCCTGTTGGAACGATGAGCCCAGTTGTTAGACAGTAATTTCCACCTGTACATGCTGTACACTGTCCTGAGGTAGCCAATCCGGTATTGTTGGAGGCAGTTCCGATAGGACATTGGGTTGGATTGGTTGTCCCTGTACCACAGTATCTGCCCTCTGGACATAGCTGACCAGTTGTTCCATCTGTAGGTGTGGCAGTAGAAGAGCCACCCATACACCAGAATGTAGCAGTACAGTCTCCTGTAAAATATATATAGAATATTTCATGAGTGTTTATTTATTATCACTTTTATTAAACAAGTTTACTAAGATGGTATGCAGAGAGCCTTGGTAAGTGTCATATTCAGCTTAGTTTACATGCTCATTAAAAGTGATAATAAATAAACACAGTGATTTATGAGGTGTATATCGAAAAAATGTACCATATTTCTACATGACATTTACCAATTTTGGCGACAAAGTGACTAACGTCATGACGTCAAACCGCTGACGTGACGTCATTTTCGTAGTTTGGTTTCCGTGTTGTAACAAAGACTTGAGAGTTAGACTGGAAGCCAAACTAGTAGTGTCATATGATATCTATGTAATGGCATTTTGGCACTCCCAGAGAGGATTCATGTGATACATCATAATATACGTGCTATGAAAATAGACCCTCTAACATTATTAACCACAGTAGATTCAAGTCAGCCTGTGCATCTTGCAGTGTGATCGCTACTATCAAGTTAAGGAACCATTCAGAAATACTCTAATTAACCCTTTCCCTCATATAGACGCTTTCTGACGCCTCTGCAGCAGACGGCTTTTTGAAAACATAGTGACAAAAGAAGAAATTGCATAAAACGTGTAATTTCTCCTTTTGCCACAATGTTTTCCACTTTTTGTCATAGGTTATCCATTCAATAATGGAGATTTTCTATTTTTTGACAAAATATGTTCAAAGTCGTCTGCTGCAGAATTGCCGTATGAGGGAAAGGGTTAAGAGCGTGTCCACTAAGTAGACTGTAGGTATGTGATAGCTGATCTTTAAATGAACTATGTTGAATCTTAGATGACATATGTTTGCATCAGGAGAGAAGCGGTCTTATGGTCTTATATAGTTTTGGCAAATTGTTTGTCTCACCACAGTCTTCAGTGTATGCAGCTGCATAGAATTACTACACACCGCTCATAGATATGTATATTTAAAAGTTCCCAAATCCAAGACACTTACAAGAATAATACTATTATATCGAGGGCTTGGCGTGAAACAGTTGTATCTAAAATTGGTATTTTTTTACCAAGGTTAATCACCTCGCCATAAAGTCTTTATAAGCGTTAAATCACTTTTCTTGGTAAACAATGTAAATTTAGGTGCCATTGCTCGTTCTGAGCAATGGCACCTAAATTTGCATTGTTTACAAAAGGGTCAAAATTGCCCCTAAACCAGGGTTTTCAAAATAGGTTTTTAGTTACAACTGTTTCACGCCAAGCCCTCGATATACTATACTACTGCCAGCGACAAGTCTTTTAAGGAAACTGTCTTCAATATTAATGTTGTTACAAAAATATGTTAATCAAGTCTTAAGAAAGTAATTGAGCGGAAACAAACGTTTGACATCCGTCTGAAGGTAGACCCACCAAAACTGTATCATCACCATTGTAATTATCAGGTTTCATCTTTGTTTAACCCTAACCCACATATAGACACTTTCTAACGCCTCTACAGTAAAGAACTTTTTTCAGTAAAGATAACCTCATTTATAGGGATTTCTTATACTTTTGTCAACATGTTTCCAAAGTCCCTGCTGCAGATTTGTTGAATGAGGGAAAGGGTTAAAGCAGACGGCGTTTTGTAAACATAGTGACAAAAGGAGAAATTGCACAGAACGTGCAATTTCTCCTTTTGTCACAATGTTTTCCACTTTTAGTCATAGGTTAACCATCTGACAATATATTTTCAAAGTCGTCTGCTGCAGATTTGTTGAATGTCGTCTGCTGCAGATTTGTTGAATGTCGTCTGCTGCAGATTTGTTGAATGTCGTCTGCTGCAGATTTGTTGAATGTCGTCTGCTGCAGATTTGTTGAATGTCGTCTGCTGCAGATTTGTTGAATGTCGTCTGCTGCAGATTTGTTGTATGTGGGAAAGGGGGGTTAAAACTTGGTTAGAAATAAAACTATACCTGTTACATTTGTGGCTCCTATATAATCACAATACTTCCCGGCATCACATGGTGTACACTGCGAGGATGACTCTAGTCTGGTTGTGTTACTGTATGTTCCTCTAGGACAGCCATACTGGGTGCCGTACTCCGTACCATTGGGACAGTAATAGCCCTCGGGACATTGGTAGGGGGCATAGTCTGTCATTGGTGCATTGGAGCTGCTGCAATAATATCCTGAAAACAGATATGCACAATTATAATGCATGTATTAATAATCTTACTATTCCCTTCATACATCTGACCTGAAAATAACTATAATGCATCAAATGAGTGTTGGAAAATATTTTAAGAAAAGTAGAAATGGTTCAAAGTGAACCATATATTTTCGTTTGTTCTAAAACATTTTGGAAAATCAAATGCTTTCAAAAGCATCAAAGGTTTTCTGTTTCTAAGATAGGGTTAAGTGTTCAAATAACACGACATACAATAGAGCTACATGGGAGATACTGGCACATCAAATAGTGATCAAATGATCATTTGTTCAAGTGATCAACATTGGAACCTCTCCACAGACTTCCCTGGTTAAACCTTTCCCTCATACGACATTTCTGTAGCAGACGACTTTGAACATATTTTGTCAAAAAATAGAAAATCTCCATAATT
Organism: Serripes groenlandicus; assembly: GCA_031761405.1. Taxonomy (NCBI): domain Eukaryota; kingdom Metazoa; phylum Mollusca; class Bivalvia; order Cardiida; family Cardiidae; genus Serripes; species Serripes groenlandicus. Next base: position 73,107,039 of record JASEVX010000002.1, read on the forward strand.
GAATTGATAACCTATGACAAAAAGTGAAAACATTGTGGCAAAAGGAGAAATTGCACGTTTTGTGCAATTGCTTCTTTTGTCACTATGTTTTCAAAAAGCCATCTGCTGCAGAGGCATCAGAAAGCGTCTATATGAGGGAAAGGGTTAAGTATCCAGAATGATTTATAGAAAGTGCAAGAAATTGTTTCATAATGATGTAAAGTTATGTTCAAGCTTTTTCAACATCTGAAAACATGGCGACAAAAGGAGAAATTAATCATTACGAGCAAATTCTCCATATGTCACAATGTTTTCAACTGTATTCAACATCTATAGTTTCATTTAAAGTATCCATATATTTGCATGTGTTTCAGATTCGCTGCAGATTTGCTTTATATGGAAAAAGGTTAAACAAAACAATTTTACATTACCTGCGGGACAGTCTTTACACAAAGATTGACCCTGTTCATTCTGATATTCGCCGGAGTTACAATATACACCTTCAAAATTACCACCTGTACAATAGCGTCCGGCGGGGCATGGGACCTCCATGCTGGACCCTGATCCTGTAGGGCAATAGTAACCTGAAATAGGCAATTAGATGGATAGTTAACAGGAGATCTAGATAATGTATGTATCATACATTCTAACATCCTTTTTTTTTACTTTCAAACCCTATGTTGTGGGTACTCAAAAGAATTGTCTCAGTGAGACCAATATTTTGAGTACCCACAACATAGGGTTTGGTTGAGTAATAAGAGAGATACCTAAGCAAGTTTTAAAAATGTTCTTCTGATACTGATTGATTGAGGATTAACGCCATCTTCGACAATTTTTCATTCATATCAGAGCAACCTGGCTGTCCCACTTCAGTACTCCAGACAACTGGTTAACTAAGCAATCTGCTGCTTTTCCAAATAGACTGTTAGCACATTAGATGAAGAAAAGTGATGCTAACATCTTATTGACATTTATTTCGCCTCCCACGAAATTCTAGCAATTTCATTGGTTAAAGCGTGTGTTCATGTTGAACCGGTGTATTTTTTAAAATAATACATCTATTCCAATTCTTTAATCAATATTGATAGATCTTTTACTCATGACGTCATATTATGCTACCAACACAGATCAACAAGTTACAGTATAGTTTAGTTTAAAGTGGTCGACGAAATAAATACATTATTGGGTTTGTTACTGACCCACTACGGAAATATAGGTCTGTTGGATGAATAGGGGGACTCGGCTATCGCCTCGCCCCCTATTAATCCTACAGACCCCCTAAATTTCCATAGTGGGTCAGTAACAAACCAATAACTTATATTATCAAACGTTAGAAATTTTGGCCCGTCTGGTTTTCAAACTCAAAATCTGTAGATTTACAGTAACTGTCACTACCTTCTGAGCTACCAGGGCCTTTTTTTCTGATAATGAAGTTTCCCATAGAAGTTAACCCTTTCCTTCATACGACAATTCTGCAGCAAACGCCTTTGAACATATCTTGTTTAAAAATGAAAAATCTCTATAATTGAATGAATAACCTATGACTAAAAGTGGAAAACATTGTGGCAAAAGGAGAAATTGCTCGTTTTGAGCAATTTCTTCTTTTGTCACTATGTTTTCAAAAAGCTGTCTGCTGCAGAGGCGTCAGAAAGCATCTATATGAGGGAAAGGGTTAAAGGAACTCCAGTCAACAGATGCTGAACAAGAGCACTGCGGAGCGACGCCAAAGCTTGTCTGCTTTTTTCAAGTCGTAAAAGGGGCATTTCTGAATAATTATCAAAAGCCAGAGTTAAGTGACTTAGTATAGACATGTGTATTGTTCCTAGGAACATGTGTACCAATTCTCATTTGAAAATGATGAACGGCTTTTGAGTTATGATGTTAAAGTTTTGCTACACCACAGACAACAATGCCGACAAGAGTATCACAATAACCGGACTTTTTTTCTTCGAAAAACAGACCAGCTACAAATGCCTATGAAATACTCATGGAGCTTAACAATGGATCAATCAGTAAAGAAGTGTAAGATGTTTACCTGCAGCACAAGCCCCAGTAGGCAAAACAAGGCCTACTGACCCACAATAGAAACCCTGTGTACAGTTGGTACAGTCACCAGCCACTTGGTTTCCTGTCTTGTTGGAGAAAGTCCCAACTGGACATCCTGATGGATTACTCGTGGAGCCAGAACCTGTGTAAGAGAGACATTTCTTTAAACTGGTTACTTGATAATTTATGGTTTTTTAAATCTTTCTCACGTTCATTAAATCTGCAGCAGGTGAATTCGAATACATCTAGACAAAAAATGTGTGCCTAACAAAAGGTAAACAAAACCTTTATTGGGCTAAAGGTCATTAACCCTTTCCCTCATATAGACGCTTTCTGACGCCTCTGCAGCAGACGGCTATTTGAAAACATAGTGACAAAAGAAGAAATTGCACAAAACGTGCAATTTCTCCCTTTGCCACTATGTTTTCCACTTTTAGTCATTGGTTATCCATTCAATTATGGAGATTTTCTATGTTTTGACAAAATACGTTCAAAGTCATCTGCTGCAGATTTGTCGGATGAGGGAAAGGGTTAACCGCCATTTCCCACATTCAACAAATCTGCAGTAGATGACTTTGAAAACATATATGCAGAAATTTTGGAAAATCTCTGTAAATGAAAAAAACATTATTGAAAAGAGTCGAAAAACATTGTGGTAAAAGGAGAAATTGGTTATTATGAGCAATGTTTTCAAAAGTTGTCTGCTGCAGATACTTCAAAATGCGTCTGCAAGTTGGAAATAAAGTTTGACTATATCGGTAGTCCATCTGAGTGTTCAGCATTCATTCTTATTAATCCATCTATATATAAACCGTTTACCCGAGTATCATGAGTTGTCTGATGAAAAAACATGCAAGAAAGTTTGACATGTAAACCCTTTCCCACGTACAGAAAATCTGCAGCAGATGCCTTTGAAAGTTTCTAGGCAAACAAATAGAAAAGCTCTATAAATGGAGGTATAATTATAGAAAAGAATTGAAATAATTGAGGCAAAAGGAGAAATTGCTCATTTTGAGCAATTTCTCCTTTTGTCTGAATGTTTTCAAAAGTAATTTGCTTCAGAGGCGTCAAAAAGTATCTATGTGTTTGAAAGGATTAAAAACTGTTTCAATTTAAAGACGTACTGGGGCAAAGACAAGTTTACCCCCTCCTTATTCCTTTCCCACATACAGACGCTTTCTGATGCCCCTGCAGCAGACGACTTTTGAAAACATTGTGGCAAAAGAAAAAATTGCTCATAATGAACTCTTTCTCCTTTTGCCACAATGTTTTCAATTATATTCAGTACTTGTCGTTTCATTTATAGAGTTTCCATATTTTTGACTAAATGTTTGTCATCTGCTACAGACTTGTTGTAAGTGGGAAAGGGTTATCTAGATCTGGTGCATACATCACATCAGAAGATGGATTCTTACCACAATATCTGCCGGTGGGACATTCATCTCCCATAATACCATCTGTGGGGTCAGCCCTGTTTGAGCCCGCATTACAGAAATAACCAGCATTACATGGACCAGTCACTACTGATAAACCTGAAATAAATAGACAAAGAACCTATATAACTGTACCTTAGTAAGGTGTTAACCTGCTATGCCAATTTTAGAGTTGGCTGCTATTAAATTGTCTGAGCATAAAAATGTTACTGGAATCTATAATTTTGATAAAGAGTTGAAAACATTGTAGGAAAAGGAAAGATTGCTTGAGCAATTTTCCCTTTTTTACAATGTAATTAAACAGTTATATCCTGTAATTTCTCCTTTTTCCACGATCTTTTCAAAAGCCATTTGCTGCACATCCATTAAAATGACTGAAAATGACATGAAACTCAAATAAATAAATTTAACCCTTTTCCTCATATAGACACTTTCTGACGCCTCTGCAGTAGAAGGCGTTTTGAAAACATAGTGACAAAATATGAAATTGCACAAAACGTGCGATTTCTCCTTTTGCCACAATGTTTTCCACTTTTTGTCATAGGTTATCCATTCAATTATGGAGATTTTCTATGTTTTGACAAAATATGTTCAAAGTCGTCTGCTGCAGAATTGTCGTATGAGGGAAAGGGTTAAATAAAAGAGCTCTAGATAATACGAGTATTTGACATACCCAAATCCTTATATGACCCTCAAACCCTATGTTGTGGGAACTCAAAAAATCATCTCAGTTAGTTAATTTATTTGAGTACCCACAACATAGGGTTTGGTTGAGTTATAAGAGAGGTATTGTTGGCAGAAGGCCAGTTTACTCCCCCTTATCTAGTCCTCTGAATAAAAGCCAGTTGACTAACCTGTTGAGGAGCAGTAACTTCCCTCGGTACAGTCTGTTTCATTACAGGAACCGACAGTACACAGGTTACCAGCAGAACACATGTTGCCGGTTGTACCATCTGTGGGTGTGGCTGACTCGGCGCTACCAATACAGTAATATCCTGTAATATGTAAATGATAATTATAATTAATACTTTATGAACTAGAATGGAGTGCTCTCCGGAGCACGTGTGTCACCTGCCGGGGCCTTGTCAGAAAATTTTAATTTTTGACAGAAAAGGGGAAATTACTCTGATATAAAAAAATATTTGGATTATCCCTCTTTTGTGAACCCATCACACACATTGATATAAACATTTGTCAGAAGTTTCAATGTAATCCTTTGAGTAGAAAAAAAGTTATTTGAAAACGTGACGAAAAAGTGTGACGACAGACAGACAGACAGACGCCGGACAAAAAAAATAGTAATCCCTAAGCGCCTACCATGCTACGCAGGTGACACAAAAATAGACGCATCTACAGCAGACTTCTTTGAAAACAGTGTGACAAAAGAAGAAATTGCTCAAAACAAGCAATTTCTCCTTTTTCAACAATGTTTTCAACTGTATTCAATAGTTACATATTTATTTAAAGAGATTTTCCATATTTTTGTATTTATAAATGTTTTAGAAGTCGTCTGCTGCAGAATTGTTGTATGTGGGAAAGGGTTAAGACACAATCCGTATGTTATATTAGATCTAAAAGCATCCTCCGACAAAGTACAAGAAGTGTAGCCCAACTATTTGTTCATCAATGTCTCTTCGACACAAGCCTGCGTTAAGACAATAATTGGAATTGTGACAAAACTGTCACACTACCAAGACTTATCAACAAACACTACAAAGACTTATCAACAAACAAAAATTGACGTTTTGCACATTAACCCTTTCCCTCATACGACAATTCTGCAGCAGACGACTTTAAAAGTATTTTGTCAAAACATAGAAAATCTCCATAATTGAATGGATAACCTATGACAAAAACTGGAAAACATTGTGGCAAAAGGAGAAATTGCACGTTTTATGCAATTTCTTCTTTTGTCCCTATGTTTTCAAAAAGCCGTCTGCTGCAGAGGCGTCAGAAAGCGTCTATATGAGGGAAAGGGTTAAACAAATCTGAAGCAGATGACTTTAAAATGTTCATGTTTAAAATATAAAAAATCTCTCTGCAAGAAATTATACTTATTGAATAGAATTGAAAACATTTTAAGAAAAGGACAAATATTGCTCATTATGAGCAATTTGTGTCTCGTCACAATGTTTTCAACAGTCGTCTGCTGCAGATGAGTCTAAATGTGTCTGCATGTGGGAAAGGGGTAAATGTGGGAAAGAGGGGGTAAATATAAGAGAACTGTACCTGCATCACAGTCCCCACTAGTAGCACTAAGTCCTGTATCGTTACAATGCTGACCACATGGACAGGGTGTACAGTCTGCGGACGACTGACCACCTTCTGTTGACCTGTAAGTTCCTCTCGGACATGGGTACTGCGTGGATGACTGGGTACCATTTGGACAATAATGACCCGATGGACATGGATAAATTTCGTAGGTTGTAGTGTTGGTTGGGCAGTAGTATCCGGCCACGCATTCGAAACAAGCGAACTGATGAGTGATGTTGTTCCATGTTCCTGCGTTACATGGGGTTGGTGAGGTGGATCCAGAGGGGCAGTAGTGGCTGGATGTGCAAGGCCCCCCTATACTGGCTGTTTCATCTAAGGAAACATAATTTATAATATTAACCCGTACCCTCATATAGAAGCTCATGCTCTGCAGCAGACAACTTTTTGAAAACATTGTGCTCAAAACGAGCAATTTCTCATTTGCCACAATGTTATCAACACTATTTAATAGTAAAACTCTCATTCATTGAGATTTTTCATGATTTCCTCAATATATTTTCAAAGTCGTCTGCTGCAGAAACGTTGTATGTGGGAAAGGGGGACAAACCATTTTGCAAATACAGAATCTATGCTGCAGATGACTTTGAAAACATCCATGAAAAATAAAAAATATATTACTGAATAGAATTAAAAACATTGTGGCGAAAACGAGAAATTGCTCATCAGGAACATGTTCTTCGTTTGCTACAATGTTTTCAAAAGTTGTAGATGTCTCAAATGGGTATAAATGTTGGTAAGGATGCAACTTGTAACACACACACTACAATAGCTATAAAAGCTTTTCACTTTTCACCTAAAAATATAAAGCCAATTTTTTTTCAAATTATTATTTCTCAATGAGGCACATTATTCAAACTATATTTTTGCAATTAACCCATTCCCTCGTATAGACGCTTTCTTACGCCTCTAAATCGTTGAAGCAGTTTTACAACTTAAGAATATTTTGATATGATCACATCTGCAAATAAGAAGAATCAATTCTAAACAAACTGCTACATTTAAAAACAAAAAAACATGAAGAAAGGATGCAACACTTTCGACACCTTTGTACTTTGACTGACACTCAGTCCAGACTAAAACCTTAATTATATATAATTCAAGTTGTTCTACTAACGAAAAGTAGAACACCTTTTCTTTCACACTCTCTTAACGCTTTCCCTCATATAGACGCTTTCTGACGCCTCTGCAGCAGACAGCTTTTTGAAAACATAGTGACGAAAGAAGAAATTGCTCAAAACGAGCAATTTCTCCTTTTGACACAATGTTTTCCACTTTTAGTCATAGGTTATCCACTCAATTATAGAGATATTCATTTTTTCACAAAATATGTTTAAAGTCATCTGCTGCAGAATTGAAGTATGAGGGAAAGGGTTAACAACTACAGTCTGCTTTATTATAGTACAGATTACACATGAATAATTCGCACTGGTAGATCGTCACATTTCAGTTGACTATTTTAACACCTTCAATTAATCTCATCAGTAGTTTTTGGTTTATTGATTAAGGCGTTATAAGGTTGTTGAACACATTGTGACGAAAGATGAAGTTGCCCCTGATGAAAAATTTCTCCTTTTGTTCCAATGTTTTCAAAAGTTGTCTGATGTAGATACGTAAAAACGTGTCTACAAGAGGGAAATATTTAATGGCCAATTTGGTAAATGAAAATTTAGCTATTACTCAGACTCTTTATTTCTCTTATTGGAATTTTCTCCAAATGTTTCTAATTGAAATAAAGACTGTTGATATCAGAAATCCTGATAAAGCTTATACACTATTTAGCCCTTTTTCCTCATATAGACGCTTTCTGACGCCTCTGCAGCAGACGGCTTTTTGAAAACATTGTGACAAAAGAAGAAATTGCTCAAAACGAGCAATTTCTCCTTTTGACACAATGTTTTCCACTTTTAGTCATAGGTTATGTTCAAAGTCGTCTGCTGCAGAATTGTCGTATGAGGGAAAGGGTTAAACCTTTCCAACATGCAGATGCATTTTGTCTAAATTTGATGCATCTGTAGTAGACTTTTGAAAACATATTTGCAAACCATATTGCCAACATGTTTTCAATTCAACTTTATAAATATACATTTATAGAGGTTTTCCATAGTTTTGCCTAAAAGTTTTCAAAATCATCTGTTGCAGAAATTTGTTTTCTGTGGGAAAAACTTAACACTTTCCCTCATATAGACACTTTCTGACGCCTCTGAAGCAGCAGACTTTTGAAAACATTTGCCACAATGTTTTCCACTTTTAGTCATTGGTTATCCATTCAATTATAGCGATTTTCCCTTTTTTTACAAAATTTGTTCAGTCATCTGCTGCAGATTTGTGGTATGTGAGAAAGGGTTATAGTCTTACATTCCAGCAGTTGAACAGTATGAAAATACAAGATGTGTATATGAAATACAAATGTTTCATAGCAACAAAAGCAGGTCATATAGTCAATGTGAAGGTCACAAGATCAAATTTTGGTATAACTGAAAAGAACTTATATTTAACCCTTTCCCTCATATAGACGCTTTCTGACGCCTCTGCAGCAGATGGCTTTTTGAAAACATAGTGACAAAAGGAGAAATCGCTCAAAACGAGCAATTTCTCCTTTTGCCACAATGTTTTCCACTTTTAGTCATAGGTTATCCATTCAATTATAGAGATTTTCTATTTTTTGACAAAATATGTTCAAAGTCATCTGCTGCAGAATTGACGTATGAGGGAAAGGGTTAAAAGCCATTATTTCTGATTGGTACAATATTATGGCCAATGAAAAATAAAATTCACAGACAAACAAATAGACATGGCAAACACTATATGAGCCGTTCAGTGTGAAAACCAACATTGTGGACTCTGCGTAAAGTATCGATCCGGATCAGCTTAAGCATGCCGCGTAGGTTAACCCGGACAGACACTTTTGACCGCCTGTGGATTTTCTGTTTTAGGAATCATTGCTCTACACCTCTATCCCCCTAAGACAGAATGTGTTTGCCCAAATTAGCCTGCGCGGACTGCACAGGCTGATCTGGGTTGATATATTACGCAGATACCATAATGTTGGGTTTCTCGTGGAAAGGCTTATATGCCCATAAACTTCAACTTTGAGGACATAACTTATAAACAAAGGCAAGCAAGCAATTATGGCAAGCAAATGATCCAATATACACAGCAATTAAATTATCAAACAAAACATTAGCAAGTGTCAAAACAACAAACATGCAACAACTGTCATATCAGGTAAACAGAGGACATTTGACATCTTCATCATAAAAAAACCTCTGTAATGTATTGCTCTATCAAGTTTCAAGATCTAAGACTATTATAACAGGCATTACACAGCATTTCAAAACTGATCAACAGCTTTATATTTTTGTCTTTGTTTACATTTCGTTTGTACTGCAGACAGATTTTTGAAAATCTAATTTGTAAATATATGTAGCATCTTTAACAATTTGATACACTTGATATGCTCAGAAAAACATACTTTGTAAGGATTAATTTAATTTTGAGAATGCTGATTTTGTCTCTTTTTGTGAAATTCAGCATGGAAAGGGAAAGAACATAAATATTTAGGATAATTTCCCAATGTAGAGGTTATTGCATATTTTTCAGAATGTGATATGTTTTATACAGTCAATATTTGTACATGAATAAATGTTCGCATTTCAATTGACTTTGTGGATCATTAATATAAATCAATAGAACATAATGATTAACCCTTTCCCTCATATAGACGCTTGCTGACGCCTCTGCACCAGACAGCTTTTGAAAACATGTTGAAAAAAGAAGAAATTGCTCAAAACGAGCAATTTTTCCTTTTGTCACCATGTTTTCAACTCAATTCAATTATTGTACTTTCATTTAAAGGGAATTCACAACAATTGACAGGTATGTTTTCAAAGTCGTCTGCTGCAGAATTGTTGAATCTGGGAAAGGGTTAATGCTCATCTGACATAAAGGGGGTATGTCTGCCAATTCAAACAGTGAAGACCCTCTTTGCCTACAGTGTAGTAATCGAGGGCTTGGCGTGAAACGGTTGTAACTAAAAACCTATTTTGAAAACCCTGATTTAGGGGCAATTTTGACCCATTGTAAACAATGCAAATTTAGGTGCCATTGCTCAGAACGAGCAATGGCACCTTAATTTCCATTGTTTACCAAGAAAAAAAGATTTAATGCTTATAAAGACTTTATGGTGAGGTGATTAACCTTGGTATAAAATACAAATTTTAGTTACAACCGTTTCACGCCAAGCCCTCGAGTTGTTTGTATGAGGTTTAACACCGCTTTCAACAATTTTTCAGTTATATCACGGCGTTTCCTTGATAAGTTGATAACCACTCAACCACAGCGAATTCCTACCGTCAATAAACCCTGACAAATGTCCCCAAAGTCATGAACACACAGGAGGTAAGCCATCATTAAAAGCATTAAAACGTTCATTAAAACATAAGGAAACTCTCTATAATTGAATGCTTAATTATTTAATAAAGTTAAAATGAGCAATTTCACCTTTTGCCATAATATTTTCAAAAGTCATCTGCTGCAGCTGCATAAAAATGTGTCTGCAGGTAAGAATGGGTGTCTATAATCCAACCAGGGGATTGACCCCCAGTTCAAGAATCAACTCATAAGATTAAAAGTAATAACAAGGACTAAATCACTTTTCTATGAGGCTGCCTGATTTCCCAAGCAGGATATACCAATAGCTTATATTATGGGAAGCTTTGTGTAAATGATATGTGCAGTGATCTACAAAAATCAATCATAATAGTATTAAGCAGGTACATAAACAGTTTTAAATGCTGTGAACAAATCATTATATTTGTCAAACACACAATTTACACAAATTAGACATTAGAAGGTCATGAAAATGGCTACCTGTAGAATTAGCTTCCTGCCCTATAATAGTAAGTAACACGTAATAGCTTAATTAAAGGATTATCACAATAAAATGCAAATTTTAAAAAATATATAGAAGTTTCCAGTACTACCGGTCCATTTATCTGGACACCAGCCAGTAAGTCATAATGCTAACCCCACAATCCTGAGAGCCAAAGAGGGAAAGTCATTACTACCGATTTTAAAGTCTACCCGAAGCCCCCCACACCCTATACTGATATCATATGTTTCAATCAAGATACCATTATGGAAGGTGAGTATCATGAGCAATTTCTCCTTTTGCAATAACGTTTTCAAAAATTGTCTGTTGCAACTGCAAGTGGTAAAGGATTGTGATAGTAACCTGTAAGAGCGCGTCTTCAGAAATATGGGCACTCATCTGATCGTTCAAAGTGTCAGAATAAGAGCGCACCTTGATTGTACTGACTGTGAGAATAAAATGGAACCTTGAGCAAAATAGGCACTCATCTGATCATACTAACTGAGAGAATAAAAGCGCACCTTGAGTGATATAACTGGAGAATAAAAGCGTGCCTTGAGTGATAAGGGCACTCATCTGATCGTACTAACTGAGAGAATAAAAGCACACCTTGAGTGATATGGGCACTCATCTGATCATACAAACTGGGAGAATAAAAGCGCGCCTTGAGTGATATGGGCACTCATCTGATCATACTAACTGAGAGAATAAAAGCGCGCCTTGAGTGATATGGGCACTCATTTGATCATACTAAATGGGAGAATAAAAGTGCGCCTTGAGTGATATGGTCACTCATCTGATCATACTAACTGTGAGAATAAAAGCGCACCTTGAGTGATATGGGCACTCATCTGATCATACTAACTGTGAGAATAAAAGTGCACCTTGAATGATATTTTGAAAAGCCTGTTCCACCAGTATAGAGCCAGGTCAGCCGGCACATCCACGTCATCTAACTAGTCTCTATACTGTATCTGATTACATGAAGCCAGTGCCACCAGTATAGAGCCAGGTCAGCCGGCACATCCACGTCATCTAACTAGTCTCTATACTGTATCTTATTACGTGAAGCCAGTGCTACTAGTATAGAGCCAGGTCAGCCGGCACATCCATGTCATCTAACTAGTCTCTATACTGTATCTGATTACGTGAAGACAGTGCCACTAGTATAGAGCCAGGTCAGCCAGCACATCCATGTCATCTAACTAGTCTCTATACTGTATCTGATTACGTGAAGACAGTGCCACTAGTATAGAGCCAGGTCAGCCGGCACATCCATGTCATCTAACTAGTCTCTATACTGTATCTGATTACGTGAATACAGTGCCACCAGTCTAGTCAGGTCAGCCAGCACATCCATGTCATCTAACTAGTCTCTATACTGTATCTGATTACGTGAATACAGTGCCACCAGTATAGAGTCAGGTCAGCCGGCACATCCATGTCATCTAACTAGTCTCTATACTGTATCTGATTACGTGAAGACAGTGCCACTAGTATAGAGTCAGGTCAGCCGGCACATCCATGTCATCTAACTAGTCTCTATACTGTATCTGATTACGTGAAGCCAGTCCCACTAGTATAGAGTCAGGTCAGCCGGCACATCCACGTCATCTAACTAGTCTCTATACTGTATCTGATTACGTGAATACAGTGCCACTAGTATAGAGCCAGGTCAGCCGGCACATCCACGTCATCTAACTAGTCTCTATACTGTATCTGATTACGTGAAGCCAGTCCTACTAGTATAGAGTCAGGTCAGCCGGCACATACACGTCATCTAACTAGTCTCTATACTGCTCAACTCTATTTCTATCTTGATATTCCTCGAAATGGCTATGAACTCTTCCATATGCATAGTCCATCTTAAAATTCTATATTCAAGCATACTACACTAATAAACATCCTATAAGTTATTACAGTAAATCTTTTTCCACATATAGACACTTCCTGACGCCTCTACAGCAGAAGACTCTTGTAAACATTGTGACAAAAGGAGAAACTGCTCAAGTGAGCAATTTTCCCCTCTGCCACAATGTTTTTATCTTATTTTCAGATAATTTGCATTCATTTATACAGATTTTCCATTATTTAGCCTAGGTGTTTTCAAAGTCATCAGCTGTGGATTTGCAATATGTGGGAAAGGGTTTTCATACCTGTTGGTGTTGGAGTATTACTTCCAGTCAAACAGTAATAGCCAGGGTCGCATGGACCAGTAGGGGTACTCAGGTTGGCTGATCCACAATAATTACCCCCCGAGCAAGCAAAGCAGTCGGACTCTGATGCACCCAGTTCAATATTCCTGTATGTGGAGTTAGGACATGCTATTGGGTCCTCTGTCTGGGCAAGGCAGTAGAAACCTGTGGGACAGGGCCCGCCATCGCCCGTCGTTGTGCCAGCTGTTGGGGTACTTGTGTTAACACCTATAACAAATACAAGAAAGCTTCATATAAGGGGGTATTTCATATTCCAATATCCTTATCTAACCTTCAAACACTATGTTGTGGGTTTTCAAAAGTAATTAAATAATTTCAGTAAGCGAATCCTAATAAGAACTACAATATTGTAATTATAGGCCCCTGAAGGAATGTTCACTGGAACAAAACGTGTGGATAAACAAGATTAATAACTGTTACTGTAACCAAAATTAAACTGGGGCAGACAGAGGGACATATGCAACAGGGGCAGGCATAAGGACATACACAACAGGGGCAGACAGAAGGACATATGCAACAGGGGCAGACAGAAGGACATATGCAAAAGTAATCTCTGAAAGTAAACCAGACAGGCGAAATACATTGAACCCTTTCCCACATACAACAAATCTGCAGCAGACGACTTTTGAAAACACTGTGGCAAAAGGAGAAATTGCTCATTATGAGCAATTTCTCCTTTTGACACAATGTTTTCAACTATTTTGAATAATAACTGCTGTATTTATATTTATTGACATTTTCAATTTTCTTTCCCAGATGTTCTCAAAATCGTCTGCTGCAGATTTATTGTAAGTGTGAAAGGGTTAAATAACAGGATTTAATACAATATACATCATAATTATTTATAACTATTGACCAAGCTTTTTACCCCACCTGACACAGTTTGAGCTTGACAAAGATTTGATGGAATTGAATGTTCTGATGAGTTTTGATAAAAGATTTGATGTAAAATGTGGCCTCTAAATAGTTCACAAGTCAGTTCCGATATAAACCATGATAAACAGCAAATATACAATGAAGGATCAGGGGGACATAATACTGGTGTTCATAAGGCTGTCTATGTGAAACATGTTGTGTCACATTTCACTATGGTGTAGTTTTAATCAAATCTATCCAATCAGGCCTATGGGTTCTGAATGGACGGACAGCACTATACAAATATCTCATCTGCCTTTGGTGCGGGATACAAAATTGGTATGTGACTCCCAAATACAGCACACAACATTACAGAAGACATTAAAGTATTTCAACTAAATAGAACATTATGACTAAATTGTTAAAGAAGTTCAAACTCATTAGGCAATTGAATTCAGTAGTAGTAGTATATCTCAAGTAACTTTGTAGTATATAATCTAACTGATCTTAACCCTTTTCCCTCATACGACAATTCTACAGCAGACGGCTTTGAACATATTTTGTCAAAAAAATTGAAAATCTCTATAATTGAATGGATAACCTATGACTAACAGTGGAAAACATTGTGGCAAAAAGAGAAATTGCTTGTTTTGAGAAATTTCTTCTTTTGTCACTATGTTTTCAAAAAGTCGTCTGCTGCAGAGGCATCAGAAAGCGTCTTTATGAGGGAAAGGGTTAAATTGTCTTATACAGCATGTCCCTTAACCCTTTCCCTCATACGACAATTCTGCAGCAGACGACTTTGAACGTATTTTGTCAACACATAGAAAATCTCCATAGTTGAATGGATAACCTATGACAAAAAGTGGAAAACATTGTGGCAAAAGGAGAAATTGCACGTTTTGTGCAATTTCTTCTTTTGTCACTATGTTTTCAAAAAGCCGTCTGCTGCAGAGGCACCAGAAAGCGTCTATATGAGGGAAAGGGTTAAGAAAATTGTACTTATTGCTACATACTATAAATACAAGGGAAATAATCTTTTCTTTCATTGTATACCCTTTTATACCAAATTCAAATTCAAATAAATTATTTATATATGGCCACTGGCCTTTGCATACACGGATTGAATACAAAAATACATTCAGTACAACCAATGTAAACATAAAGAAATAAAATGGGTTAGAGTGAAAATATTAAAGTTCGCTTATCAACATCTTTCGATGTCCAATGAGGCATAAAAGAACCCTACCTGATTTACAGTAGTAGCCGGCTGAGCATATATCAACTCCTGTGTCGTTTTTGGCAACATCGTAACCTGTGGCTCCCTGCATGTGACAATAGTAGCCTCCCTCGCACTCTCGACAGTCAGTTATGTCATCCATACCTGTATAACATCAAATAGATCGCTCTGCATCAGTTATGGTTTAAAGAATTTGTCACTAGAAACTTTTTAATTTTAACCTTACATCTGCAGCAGATGTCATTTGAAAACATTGTGACAAATAGAGAAATTGCTCATAATGATGTTTTCAAGAGATGTCTGATGCGGATAACGCGAGTCATTTGTCTAAAATTGGAAAGGGTTAAACTGACTGGCTACTGCGGTATTGTGGCATTATGGCACCCAATGTGGAACTTCATAGGAAAAACCTCTGAAAATTCAAGGACATTTTTCAAAATCTATCATATTATATTCCTTACCTTTATCTGGGTTATAGGTACCCGCCGGGCATTTAGTTTGACCAGCCCAGGATGTGTTTACTGGACAATAGTGACCTCTGTCGCACTTGTGAACGTTCTCATCTCCGTAGCAAAAGAAGCCGGCTGGACAATCTAGGCAGTGATCCATGGTTGTGACATTGTTGTAGGTACCAGCGGAACAGTTCAGAGGGTTAGCTGTAAACAGGGAACCACGGAACAAATGAATATATCAGAGGACTACATAGGGAGGACTAAACTGATCTTTTCTCCAGAATATCTCTCTTATGACTCAACTAAACCCCATATTGTGGGTACTCAAAAGAATCTTCTCACTGAGACAATTCTTTGATTACCCGCAATATAGGGTTTGAGGGTCATATTAGGCTTTTAGTATGTGAAATACGCTTTTTTGGGGAGTAACCGAAATACTTCAGATCAGAAGAGTGAAACTATCTATTTATCAATTCCAGTGGCAATAGTTTTTTCCACTCAAATGTTGAAGAAATATATACACAGTTTTGCCAGAGCCTTCCCCCCGACTTGATGTTACTTCTAATTCTATAAGTGTAGCCTCACTATATTTGAACCCTTTTTGGTCGAAAAGGTTCTAATCTTCTAATCTATGTACGTGTAATTTTAACCCTTTCCCGCATACAACAAATCTACAGCAGACGACTTTGGAAACATGTGGACAGCAATATAGAAAATCTCTTTAAATGAGAGTATATTTACTGAAAAAAGTTGAAAACATTGTGGCAAAAGGAGAAATTGCTTGCTTTGAGCGATTTCTTCTTTTGTCACAATTTTTTCAAAAGTGGTCTGCTGCAGAGGCGTCAGAAAGTGTTTATATGTGGGAAAGGGTTAACAAGTCGAAAACATTGTTAGAATATCCGCTTTTCACACTTTTTCAAGATTTATCAACTACAAAGTGGTCACTGCTGTCAGTTAAGGTAAAACATAGAAATGGCTACTAACCTGTGCCTTCTGGGCAGTACTTTGCAACTGGACATGGATCACCAGTGGTTCCACCGTCTTCAGGAGTTGTTGTGTAGGCCCCTGATGTACAATAGTATCCTGCAGCGCACACAGCATTGGGGGCGGTCAAACCTTGACCAACACATGCCTGCCCACCTTCACATGCAGAACAGTTCTCTGATGCCATATTGCCAGAGAAGTTGGAGTATGTTCCATTTGGACAAGGGTATATATTATAGTCATAGGTAGCCTCCGGGCAGAAGAAACCTGGTGGACAAAGGTCACCGAAAGTTTGGGAAATTGGTGCTCTGGTACTGGAACCATTTAAACAATAATGGCCTGCAGAGCATTCGACGTCTGGTGCTATGAGTCCATCTTGTTCACATGCTTTGCCTTGTGTACATGAATCACAATGGTACAGTTCATATTCACCCTGATCCACCTGGTATGTCCCATTTGGACATGGGGTTGGCCATTCACTCCTTATGGGACAATAGCTTCCCTGTGGACAAATGATTTGTGTAATTGTAGCTGTGCCATTACAGTAAAAACCTTGCGGACAGTCTATACATGCAGATTGTAGTGTAGCACTCTGGTATGTTCCTGCGGGACATGGTTCTTGTTTGTAAGCCCCAGATAGTGAGTAGTAACCTGCCTCAGTGCCATGCTGGGTTGGTACCCCAGCACCACCTGTACAATAATATCCTGGTGAACATTGTTGGGTAGCATTAACACTACTGGAACCAGCACAGAAATACCCTGGGTCACATGGGATGCAGTCATACTGTGTTTTAGCTCCTGCATAGTTGCTATAGTAACCAACTATACATGGAGTGGGCGTGGCAGATTGTGCTGGACAATAACCACCGGCTGGACAAAGGCCACCAGTCAGGCCATCTGGAGGAGCTGATGTGTATGCTTTCTCTCTGCAGTAGAAGCCTGTTATAAAAATAATAAACCCATGAAATAACCCTTTACCTCATATAGACGCTTTCTGTTGCCTCTGCAGCAGACAGCTTTTTGAAAACATAGCGACAAAAGAAGAAATTGCTCAAAACAAGCAAATTCTCCTTTTGCCACACTGTTTTCCACTTTTAGTCATAGGTTATCCATTCAATTATAGAGATTTTCTATTTTTTGACATAAATATGTTGAAAGTTGTCTGCTGCAGAATGTCAGGAAAGGGTTAATAACATTTTTGTTTCCCATCTTCACTAGCCAAGGGCACTTTTCATTACCTTACTATACGCAAAGGAAAGGGGCTGAGTGTTTCCCATATATATAAAGTAATTATAGGAAACAGTGCCCACATTGTAGGAAGAATCATTGACTTGCTTAGATGACTCTTTTTATGATAAACGACAACTTTTGATGCCTGTGTTACAATATAAAACAGTGAGAAAAATTTAACCCTTTACCATATATGACAAATCTGCATTTACCTTGGAAAAAATGTGGTTAACCTCTTTAAATGATAGATAAATCATTGAATAATAATGAAAACATTGTGACAAGAGGAGAAATTGCTCATCATGAACAATTTCTCCTTTTGCCACAATGTTTTCAAAAGTAGTCAGAAAGAGTTTGTTTGTGGGAAAGGGTTTATAAAATTTAAATTAAAATATTTTTTCTTTTCTAAAAGTTGTTTTGAAATCAGTATAATTATATACATAGCATACATCCAATTTGTCATACCTTACTTGTTTGCCATTTCATATTTCCAAAGGACGTTAATCCGACAAGGGTACAATCACTAACTTCCCTCTGCAGCAGATGATTTTCAAAAACATTGTGGGAAAAGAAGAAATTATTCATCACGAAAAATTTCTCCTTTAACCACAATTAATGTTTTCAAATGATTTCAATAATTAAGCTTTCCCTTATAAAGACTTTCCATACATTGACGTCTGTTGAAGAGTTGTTTTACATGGGTTAAACAGTTTTGATAAGTGAGTGAAGCCTAAAGAGTGTTCAATTTTGAAGTCACGTGATGTAAATGCCCCAGAACACATACAAAAATAGAGCAAACAAATCAGACTGAATTACGAATGCAAACATATGCAAAAGTAAAATAAGTAAAATAAATTCCACTTATTCTAGGTATCCAAATAAAATTACAAAGTCTCTTAATGTGTAAATATCATTTTTAAGTATACACTATTATTTAGATATCACTACGCCAATATAGCACTGCACCGCGCGATTAACCTTTGTAAAGTGTAACCCTTTCTTCCCTCTCGGCAGAGATGTAAACATCTACTCACCCGCTAGCATTAGCGAGTGGAATGAAGGATAGGGCTTGTACGAAATTCTAGGCGCTAGTCCATACATATTCGTTCATGTCCTTATTCATAATGATAGTATGCATTGCTAAGTCTTTTCTTTCTCTTTCAAGTGCATCCGTGTAGTTGTATATAGAGGCAACAGGTGCTCGTTTCTAGTAACGAAGCCCATCAAAGTCGTTTTAGTTATGCATTCATTTTCAATAGGTAATTATACCACAAGCATGAGTACAATCGACACTATTTTCATATTGCATGGTTTAATAAAATAAATGTTCAGGGTTTTCTATAAGGACCGGGACCCGGCGAATCATTGCCTTTTCGTTTTGACAAATTTGACGATTAACGATGACTTTTGCATTTTGGATAGGTGCTTTCGACAAGGTCCGCGTCTAAATTCCCGACTTCGACTAAGAAAGAGATTTCAAGATCAAATCATTTGAGCGCTTTAAATTACGACGACTTGCAAAAACGATTGCACTTGTTTATAAAGCGTTTAGAATACTTTGATTATAATAGGCAGAACAAAATCTTGCAAGAATGAAGAAGAGAAAAATTGATCATTTCTTTCGGCCAAAATCAGGTAAATGACCCGCGGATATTGGTTGTTACAACATAACTGATTCATCCTTTTATTCTAAATTTGTATTACACAGTCCAACATTTGATTTTGACAGTTTGTTCGTTATGATTTTGACACGATTATTTCGTTCATAAAGTTGACTGAGTTGGTGATGGAAAGATTATTAAAAATTTAAGTTAAGCTAAAACATGCACATGCACAGGCAGGCAAGTGGTGCAACACTCAATTCCCAATCCTGCGTGCTCTTTAACAAATCATAACCCACCCCCCCAATTATATAAACTCTGCAGCAGAAGAATTTCAAAAAAAAAATCTGAGCAAAGATACAGAAAATCACATTAATTGGAATTCTAATCATTGAATATAGTTGAAAACATTGTTGCAAAAGGAGAAATTGCTTGTTATGAGCAATTTCTTCTTCTGCATCAACGTTTTCAAAAGTATGTATGCAGATGGGAAAGGTTTAAATAAGAAACACTTTTTTAAAATGATAGTCAGTTGGCTAGTATATAATGTCCGTCTTAAATAATAATGACAAAACTTTCAAAAAAAAAAAAAAAAAATTTTTACAATTTAATTGAAAATATATTTAATCAAAGTTGGGAAAGTATAGTTGTCCCTTTCCGTGCTTTTTTTAATGAGAGTTAGCAGTATCAAATCACAGGAAAAACTTATGGGACAGAGTTGACAAATAACACATTGACACAATATCAGATTTAGGCTTTGTTTCTGTCAAACTGCTGAATAAGACAACGCTGACACACACATTTTGATTAAAAATTTATTAACCCTTTCCCTCATACGACAATTCTGCAGCAGACGACTTTGAACATATTTTGTCAAAACATAGAAAATCTCCATAATTGAATAGATAACCTATGACAAAAAGTGGGAAACATTGTGGCAAAAGGAGAAATTGCTCGTTCTGAGCAATTTCTTCTTTTGTCACTATGTTTTCAAAAAGCTGTCTGCTGCAGATGCGTCAGAAAGCGTCTATATGAGGGAAAGGGTTAAAGTAGTAGGAGCGTAATGAAAACCTCCACTTGAAACTCTTCAATTTTAATGCTTTAGCCTATGTTGTTTAAGCGCAGGACTTCGAATCTTTTGAGGGTCTCAAGGTAGTGGTTTGAATCCCTTCAGAAGCACAATTTTTTTTTTCTTTTTTTCTTCTTTGTTTTCATTAGCTAACACTTTTTACAGAAGTTTATATTGTACTTTGAATTAAAAAGTAATTAAATATATTTCTATACATTAATATTAGCTTCTTTGAAGATTTTATTACTTGCAGTCACGGCTGAAATAGGTGGTTAGGAATTTAAAACTCTATTTTCTTAAAATGAGACGGTTAAAACATTTTGATTTTTTGGCTTAATGTTCCCAAAAGGTTAAAGTTAATTATCAATAAAGAACAGGTCATGATGATTTCTAGAACTTGTTGATTTTTGCTTTTAAACGTCGATGTTCCAATTTTACGCGAAAATAGTATGTTAAAATCGTAATACCATATGACTATTCCAGTACAGTTTGATTATATTTGTTGGTGATGTGATCAATAATGTATTATTTCTGAAAGCAAATATATTTCTTGTTACTTTGATACCAAAGTATTACGAAAATGTTGAAAAATAAATGAAATAAAGGAGTTTTCTTGTCTCTCGGGTGATGTCGTTTTTATTGAAAATTCTGAAAGGGGGGGGGTAGGGTAATTAAAATTAAAATAAAATTGTTATTTGAGGTTAAATGTCTTTTAAATTTTGTTTTTGAATCCAGGAAATAATACACATTAAGAAATTATCAAGCTGATCATAATTTGAAATGTTGCCAATTTAAATAGGCTCCTACTACCATAAAAAAACGATCGCAATTCTACCTTCAGTACTATCAGTACTTTGATTTAAGATTTGACATATGGATGTTATATTGACTCCATATGACTGAATTTTAAACTTTACAGTATTTTGAATAAAATGCTCTGCTAAAAATTTCATAAAGATTGGAAACAAAATGTGGCCTCTTAAAGTTTTCACTAAGATTTGACCTATTTATTGACTTAGTTTTTCATCTTCCAAGACCTAGTTTCAAACATGACCAAGATTTCATACAGTCAAAAGCGTTAATGGTCTAGATTTGTTATAATGAAGGTTGGACAAGTGTGTTCGCATGTTTCTTCAAAATATCCCAAGTGACCTTGTTTTTAGACTTTGCAATACCCAGTTTTGAACCCGAGAGATCAAATAAATACAACAATGCTCTTATAAACTTTCATGAACACCAACCTGCATCACAAACGCCGGTAGTTGTTGTCATTCCAATACCGTCACAGTAATAACCGCCTGGACACGGTGTACAGTCATCGCTACGTCGTAGATTTGTTGAGTTACCATAGTGACCAAGTGGACACGGGGTACTTGCGGTACTTCCTGTGTTGCAGTAGTATCCTACAATACAAACAACATGAATCATAATCTTTGTCATCTGTACAGCAGACCAAGTTTGTATACATAATTTGCATTTTTAAAACCTTATTAATCTTATTAACCCTTTCCCTCATACGACAATTCTGCAGCAGACGACTTTGAACGTATTTTGTCAAAATATAGAAAATCTCCATAATTCAATGGATAACCTATGACGAATAATGGAAAACGTTGTGGCAAAAGGAGAAATTGCACGTTTTGCACGTTTTGTGCAATTTCTCCTTTTGTCACTATGTTTTCAAAAAGCCGTCTGCTGCAGAGGCGTCCGAAAGCGTTTATATGAGGGAAAGGGTTAACATACAACAAATCTGCAGCAGATGATTTTTGAAAACATGTAGGTCAAAAACATGGAATTAACCCTTTCCCTCATACGACAATTCTGCAGCAGACGACTTTGAACATATTTTGTCAAAAGATAGAAAATCTCTATAATTGAATGGATAACCTATGACTAAAAGTGGCAAACATTGTGGCAAAAGGAGAAATTGCACATTTTGTGCAATTTCTCCTTTTGTCACTATGTTTTCAAAAAGCCGTCTGCTGCAGAGGCGTTCGAAAGCATTTATATGAGGGAAAGGGTTAACATACAACAATTCTGCAGCAGACGACTTTGAACATATTTTGTCAAAAGATAGAAAATCTCTATAATTGAATGGATAACCTATGACTAAAAGTGGAAAACATTGTGGCAAAAGGAGAAATTGCTGGTTTTGAGCAATTTCTTCTTTTGTCACTATGTTTTCAAAAAGCCGTCTGCTACAGAGGCGTCAGAAAGCGTCTATATGAGGGAAAGGGTTAAAGCATAAGGACATGACATGGTTGTTCTTTTTTTTTTTTTGAGAAACTATCTTGTGGGAACGAGAAACTTTCTTATAGGAACTAGAAACTAACTTGTAGGAACAAGAAACTATCTTGTGGGAACGAGAACAAGAAACTATCTTGTAAAAAGAGAAACTATCTTGTGGGAACAAGAAACGTTCTTGTGGGAACGAAAAACTATCTTGTGGGAAAGAGAACAAGGCAAAAAGTGTCTATCCTGGTAAGCTTGCGTGGCATGCTTAGGCTGATGCGGGTCCATACTTTACGCAGAGTCCACAATGTTGGTTTTCTCACGGGACAGCTCAAATGTGTTAGAGCTTTCAAACATTCCTGTTAGGTAATTTGAAAATAAATAATCATAAAAGAATAAATCTTTCCTGGAGCAGAAGACTTTTGAAAATATTGTGGAAAAAGAAGATATAACTCATAATAAGTGGTTTCTCTTTTTGCCACAATGTTTTCAACTCTATGCAGTGATTATACTTTCAATTAAAGAAAGATTTTTCATAGTTCTGCTTGGATGCTTTGAAAGTCATCTGCTGCAGATTTGTTCTATGTGGGGAAGGGTTAAACTCTACCTCTTGGACAATCCTTTGGTGTAGCCAGACCTTCAACATCACAATAATATCCTGCAGTACACTCCGCACAATCTTGGAACGATTCACTGGCCGATCCATTCCTGTAGAAACCAATTGGACAAGGGAAGGTGTTTTGGTCCCCAGTTCCCCTGGGACAATAGTATCCTCCAGGGCATTCACCAGCCGTCGCATTTAGTCCTTCAACATCGCAGTAAAAACCTGCAGTACAATCTTCACATTCCGACACTTGCTGAAGCCCGTTCTCGTCATTAAATGTTCCGATGGGACAGGCTACCGGGTAAGGGTTGACGTCACCCTTAGGGCAATAATGACCCTTTCTACATGGGAAGGCGACCACATCAGGTTGGACGGACATCCCCCCTGCACATTCAGTACCAGCCGGGCAGACCATTTCTGAATCCATCTCTGCCTTGGATGTTGCATTGGAGCTGCAGTATCGACCAGCGTCACATGTTGTACACACACTGGCCCCCGTGTCAGAGAAATATCCTTTACCGCAAACAATAGGGTCCACTGTAGCCGTTGTTGGACAGTAGTAACCGGCCACACAGTCAATGCAGAAGGTTACATCTTCTCCTTTGGTTACATTTCGGTAAGTGGCTCTGAAAAAGAAAAATTCAGTCAACCCTTTCCCTCATGTAGACACTTTCCGGCGCCTCTGCAGCTGACGACTTTTGAAAACTTTGTGACAAAAGAAGAAATTGCTCAAAACGAGCAATTTCTCCTTTTAACACAATGTTTTCAACTCTCTGTGGCAGAGGCATCAAAATGAGTCTGTTTGAGGGAAAGGGTTAATCACAACATAATTGATGGAAAAATCACTTAAAAAGTTGCAAAATACAGTAGAAGTTCGCTTAATATAAGAAACAAGAGGATCATTTGTCAAATGCAAATATGTCAGTAGATGAAAGCATTATGGACAGAGGGAAATACAGACGATGAAAAAGTCATCCCTTTGTGTCTCCTGGACAAAGGGAAATACAGACGATGAAAAGTGATCCCTTTGTGTCTCCTGGACAAAGGGAAATACAGATGATAAAAAAGTGATCCCTTTGTGTCTCCTGGACAAAGGGAAATACGGACGATGGAAAAGTAATCCCTTGGTGTCTCCTAGTGAAGGCAGATGACACAATAAAAAGATCCTACAAAGAAAGTTTTATAAATCTGTTACTTACGCGGGACATGCAACTGGAGTTGTTGATCCGGCCACACAATGGTACCCGACTGGACAGTCCTGGCACTGCTCCCATGCTGTTAGACCAGACTCTGGACTGTATGACCCCGCATGACATGGATTTGTAGTACTGGTTGGGGTACCTGGAATATAAAGGGCATTATGTAAAGTCAATGAATGTGAATTGAAACATGCTGTAGAAGCAATTTGATGATGTCAGAATGTTAAGCATTTGACTGCAAGTACAGTCCAACCTGTGTTTAAAGACCACCCATGGGAAGTGAACAATATGGTCTTTTTTCACGGGTGTTCTGTAATTGCATTTCATTTGTTCAGAAAGTGAGTAATTGGGAAATTAAAAGAATGGTTGCTTTAGACAGGGAATTGCTTAACCCTTTCCCTCATATATACGCTTTCTGATGCCTCTGCAACAGACGACTGTTTGAAAACATAGTGACAAAAGAAGAAATTGCTCAAAACCAGCAATTTCTCCTTTTGCCAGAATGTTTTCCACTTTTAGTCATAGGTTATCCATTCAATTATAGAGATATTCCATTTTTTGACAAAACATTTTCAAAGTCGGCTGCAGAATTGTCGTATGAGGGAAAGGGTTAACATTGGTGGTCTTAAGCACAGCTTTGACTGTTTTGTACACATCATGCCTAGTTTCTTGTATGGTTGTGCTTCTCCCTTGCATTCTAGGGGCTCGATATGAACGAATTCAACGTTTAAAAACCATATCTTTAACCCCCCTTTCCAACATACAAACAATCTGCAGCAGATGACATTTGGCAGGCAATTCTTCAACAGCTCTATAAATGAGACATTTTTTTTAAAATAAAGTTGAAAACATTGTGGCTAATGGAGAAATTACTCATTATGAGCAATTTCTCCTTTTGCTACATGGTTTTCTAAAGTCAACTGCTGTAGAGGAATCAGAAAGCGTCTGTATGGGGGAAAGAGTTAAGAGATTAAGAATTACAAAAAGGACAACAGTGCCCCTGTATCATTGAATTGAATACTCGAGGAAATAGCAGGCAAGGTATTTAAATCTGGCCCAATGGCACATGGCCAATCAACATGGCTTTAGTTGAATTTGTTTGTCATCCAATTATCAATTTAGTGAAATGATCTCAAAATCTGACCAGTTGCTTCTATAACTATAAATACTAGATATTTTTAAACTTACTTCCCTTTGCAGCCATCTTTGGCTAATCAGCTTGAGCTGAACTTTTCTCATAAATGAACCTTAATGTTACAATGAACTATTTAAAAATCAGGTGTGTCATTTCTAGGCAGAAAAGTTTCTAAACTTTCCTATGCATTTAACAGTTAACCATCTATTTTGAAATCCCATTACCACTTTCAGACATAAAGAGAACCCTTTCCCTCATATAGACGCATTCTGACGCCTCTGCAGCAGACGGCTTTTTGAAAACATAGTGACAAAAGAAGAAATTGCACAGAACGTGCAATTTCTCCTTTTTGCCACAATGTTTTCCACTTTTCGTCATAGCTTATCCGTTCAATTATGGAGATTTTCTATGTTTTGACAAAATACGTTCAAAGTCGTCTGCTGCAGAATTGTCGTATGAGGGAAAGGGTTAAACCAGGCGTAACCCAGAGATGAAAAATTTGAATTTTTTTGTTGGAAGCTAATGTAAGACAATGATTTGTTTACCCAATACACTGGGTAATACAAGAATTTGTTTGTAGAAAAGACGAGTCTCTTTTTTGTGTGTGAGGGATTTAACCCATTCCCATATACAGACACTTTCTGACGCCTCTACAGGAGGAGACTTTTGAAAACATTGTGACAAAAGGAGAAATTGCCACAATGTATTTATTCAATTTGTGTTACTTTATTTACATAGCTTTTGCATTTTTGTCTTAATTTAAACAAAATCGTCTACCTTGGATTTGTTATATGTTTTTAAATTAATCTAAATACAGACTTACCATCAGGGCACCAGTGCCCGGGGGCACACAGTCCGGTTGGTTCCGAGGATCCTTCCAAGCAGTAATAACCCCGTGGACATGTTGTGCACTGTTCTACCTGGTAAAGGTTTGTTAGGTTTGCATATGTCCCAGCTGGGCATGGATGTTCGGTTGTAGAACCAGTACCTACAGGGCAATAGTAACCTCGTGCACAGGCTTCCGGAGCTTTCTGCTGACCACCTGTACCACCAGTACAAGCAACTTTTTGGGGACAAGTCTCGCATTGTTCTACAGCAGTCAGGTTTGTGAAGTCTGTAAAATAGCCTGCAGGACATGCATACTCTGCTTGATTATAAGCATAGTTCCCTCCTGGACACCAATATCCTGGTGAACAGGGCGAATCCGCCTCACTAAGGCCAGATTTGGTACAGGCAAACCCAGCCAGACATTGCTGACAATCGGTTAAATTTCCTTTCTCTATATCAGGATTATAGGTTCCGGCTGGACATGTCAATGGAGTAGCTGTTCCAGATTCACAGTAATGACCAACTGGGCAGGAAATACAGGCACTAAAATCAACAGAGTTCTCATCTGCTGTATATTTACCAGCTGGACAGGCAGTTGGGGCACCACTTCTTATTGGACAATAAGAACCTCTTGGGCATGTGTACTGATCTAAATATGGGTCACCTGTGCCTGATGGACAATGCCTACCAGCTGGACATTGTACACAGGCTGAAGTAGCAGATTCTCCAAGATTAGGATTGTATGTCCCGGCCAGACACGGAGTGGCTTGGTAGTCACCTGTTTCTGCAAGACAATAATATCCTCGAGGACATATATTTGAACTTGAAGGTTGACCTGCAGTTCCCTCTAAGCAATAATAACCTTGGATGCAGAGTTTACAATCTGTTTCCGCAACATAGCCTGTAGCATCCCCATATTTTCCTGCTGGACACATTGTGGCAGTCTTACCATCAATACAGTAATATCCCATGGGACATGCAGCTCTTGGAGGATTATTTTGTGTGCTACCCTCAGGACAGGCATATCCAGCCACACAATCAGTGCATGCGGTTAATCCAGCATTACTCCATTTACCCGCTGGACAAATAACTGGTTCTGCATTTGCGGCTGCACAATAGTATCCTGCTGGGCACACCAAGCATTCAGTAAGTCCCCCCAGACTGTAATTACCCGTTGCACAGGGACTGCCTGGAGCATTTGTGTTGGGACATTCATTTCCAGCTTCACATAATGTACATTCCGTAGCAGCAGCTTGTGAATAAGACCCAGCTTGACACTGGGTCACTAGCTGTCCATAAATGGTGGGACATTCATATCCTGCAGGGCACTGCACACAGGCTGCCCTCCCACCTTCACTGTAATACCCTACATTACATTCTGTCTCTGTGTCTACTGTAGTGGTTGGACATTCATAGCCCGGTGGACATGTAGTACAAGATTGACTTCCAGCAAGGGCGTAGGTACCACTTGAACAGGTTTCTTGAATGGCTTGGTTTGTATATGGGCAGGCTTTTCCAACTGGACATTGTGTACAAGCTATTTCATTCCCATTAGCATAGTAACCTATCCCACATGGGGCATTTCCTGATCCATCTAGATTGGGACATTCCCAGCCATTTGGACAATCGGTGCAGCTTGTTTGCAGACCTAGTGAGTATTGTCCAGCACCGCAAGCTATAGGATCAGTGGACACAGTAGGGCAATAGGAGCCCGCCGGGCACGGGTTACACGTACCATTTCCAACTGATGCATAAAAACCTGTCAATAAAATGAACAAGATAAATCTCATATTTTAATATCAAAGTGGAAAGTGTTTATCAAAGAAAGCAAAGAGATATATGGCCAGCAATTAATACGTTGCACACAATTCCAATTCCACAGATGAATGTATAGACTGATTAGACAGATATATACGCAAATACTAATCTGAAACTATGATGTCTGCATCTTTATTTTCTTCTTTTGCATTCTGTCAACAAACTTGCTTAAGTGGGCAGATTTTCCATTAAATTCTACAGAGATTTTGACTTCAGAATTACCTTGAAGACTTCAATATACAAACAGACAACTGTTGGTGCCATTGCAACAGAAATCCAATGAAAGCACTGCAGGGAATGATGCAATTGCTTTTTATCAGTACATTTCTCCTTTTCCCACAATGTTGTCAATCGAAGCTCAGAATCATAAGTACAATTGTCTGCATTTTATTAGTACTTTTTTTTTTAGAATTTTTAAAATAGAATCAGAGGTAAAGAGTTAAAAACGTATAAGTTATTCTTCGGACAAGAGTGTTCAAACAAACAATTGTTTTACCTATAACTTTTAACAATTGTGTTACCTGTCATTTACCTATAACTATAAACAATTAAGTGGATGCAGACAGAAAGATGGCAGAGAAATGATCCAATAGTGTCACCCGTCCAAGACTTAACCCTTTCCCTCATATAGACACTTTCTGACGCCTCTGCAGCAGACGGCTTTTTGAAAACATAGTGACAAAAGAAGAAATTGCACAAAACGTGCAATTTCTCCTTTTGCCACAATGTTTTCCACTTTTTGTCACAGTGTATCCATTCAATTATAGAGATTTTCTATTTTTTTACAAAATATGTTCAAAGTCGTCTGCTGCAGAATTGTTGTATGAGGGAAAGACTTAATGCTTTCCAGCAGATGACTTATAAAATATGTAGACAAATCTTTGAAATATCTCTGTAAGAAAGAGTAAATATTAATAAAACTAGAATGGAGTGCTCTGCGGAGCACGTGTGTCACCTGCACCTGCTCATTGAAAGTGTGACGAAAAAGTGTGACGAACAGACAGACAGACGCCGGACAAAAAAAAAGTAATAGTTATCCCTAAGTGCCTACCATGCTACGCAGGGTGACACAAAAAAGTGTTTAACAATGCAGCAAAATAATTAATTACTTATTAATTAAGAGCATGACTGCTTTTGTCACAATGATTTAAAACGTCTGCTACAGATGGGTCTAGATGTGTGTATGCATGTTGGAAAGGGTAAATAAGAAGAAATGGATTTGTTCTCACCTGCAGCACAAGTTGTTGTTGAGCCCGTGCTTGTACAAGAGGACCCTGAGGGACAATCTGTACAGGATGTTTCACCCTGCGATGAAGAGGTACCAGAAGGACAGGCAACAGGGCTGACTGTTTTAAGTGCACAGTAGTAGCCGGCAGGGCATATTGTACAAGAGTCTGACTTTGCTAGAGCATACTCTCCCGTGCCACATGCTATTGGTGCAAGACTGAAAATAAATCAAGATTATTTTTAACCCTTTCCCACATATACAAACTTTTTGACACCTCTGCTGCAGACAACTTTTGAAAACACTATGACAAAAGGAAAAATTGCTCAAAACAAGCAATTTCTCCTTTTGCTACAATGTTTTCAACTTTTTTCATTAATTGTACATTTATTTATAGAGATTATAGAGATTTCCCATGATGTATTTTCAAAGTCGTCTTGACACTACAGATTTGTTGTATGTGGAAAAAGGATTAACATGTGTTGCCTATCAATATGTCAATAAGTAAATATGAGACAGACAGACAGACAAACATATAGACTTGATCCCTCTGTAGATTCCTTGGTAACCCTTCCCCACATTCAACAAATATGCAGCAGACACCTTTGAAAATATCCAGGTTAAATTGTGAAAAAAACCCTCTACAAATGAAAGTTGAAAAATGTGTGGCAAAAGAAAATTGCTCATTACAAGTAATTTCTCCTTTTGAAACAATGTTTTCAAAAGATGGCTGTTGTAGATTCTCCAAAAAGCATATGTATGAGGAAAAGGTTTTACAAAGAAACACAACAATAGTCAATAGGGCCCATTATGGTCCTATATCGCTCACCTGAGTAAGTGTTTTAGAGTCCTAATTTAATTGCTCTACAAAAATAAGAAAGAAGGTCAAAAAGTCATGGTGAAGGTCATCCAAAGACAATGATGATATTTGATTGTAAAAGATCACACTAAGGTCATGGTCACATGTTTATAAATCAATGTAAAGGACAAGTGACAAAAAAATGATAAATCAGTGGTTTTCAAAAGAAACTGAGCTCTCATGTATATCTAGCTACTGTATAAGTTTGTTAAACATCGGATAATAAACGACTTTATCGCGTCCACAAGAAATTGTTGACAGACGACGGACAAAGCGTGATCACAAAAGCTCACCTTGTCACTATGTGACAGGTGAGCTGAAAATGAACCTTTTCAACAAGCCAAGATCCAGATCAGCCTGGAGCACATCACACGAAGGTTGTCATATAGTGTGGAGCAGAATACCATGGGTTAAACCAAACAATGCGTATTAAACTGCATTTACAACAAATCTGCAGCACAAATTTGAGCACAATGTTTTCAAAAGTTGTCTGCTGCAGAGGCATCATAATGCTCTGTATGATGGAAAGGGTTAACTAAATTCTTTGCCTATTTCACAGCAGAAAAAAGAAAAACACCTTTCGTAAAACCTACAAATGCGTTTCATGGCTTGATGTCTAAGCAACTCTCTTCTTTTAAAAAAACATTTTGGAAAAGAGAAAATTGCTTGAGGTGAGAAA
Source organism: Serripes groenlandicus (assembly GCA_031761405.1). NCBI lineage: Eukaryota > Metazoa > Mollusca > Bivalvia > Cardiida > Cardiidae > Serripes > Serripes groenlandicus. Next base: position 73,137,867 of record JASEVX010000002.1, read on the forward strand.
TTCCTCCTTTGCCCACAATATTGTCTTTATTCAAAGAGCTTTTTTTATTTCGCATAGAATTTCATTTCTTGCATCAGATATATATTTTCAATTTTAAAGAGTTAAGAAGGAGCTTATTAACTGAAAGGTTAACCCTTTCCCTCATATAGACGCTTTCTGACGCCTCTGCAGCAGATGGCTTTTTGAAAACATAGTGACAAAAGAAGAAATTGCACAAAACGTGCAATTTCTCCTTATGCCACAATGTTTTCCACTTTTTGTCATAGGTTGTCCATTAAATTATGGAGATTTTGACAAAATACGTTCAAAGTCATATGCTGCAGAATTGTCGTATGAGGGAAAGGGTTAAGCCTTTATTGTTAAAATTGATGATTACGCCATTGATACATACAACAAATCTGCAGCAGATGACATAAAAAATATATTGGATTTTTTTTATTTATAAATGAAAGTGCAACATTTGAAAAAGAGAAATTGCTAATCATGAACAACTTTTCATTTTTGGACAAATTCTTTCAATGCCATCTACTGCAGATGTGAGAAAATGTGCCTACATATGGACGCTATCTGACGCCTCTGCAGCAGACGACTTTTGCAATCATTGTGACAAAAGGAGTTATTGCTCGTAATGAGCCATTTCTCCATTTGCCACAATGATTTAAACTATATTCAATAATGATACTAGCATTTAAAGAGATTTTCTATATTTTGGACTTGATAAATTTAATTGTTGTTTGTGGGAATAGGTTAAACAATTACTTACGCTGGGTCAGGGCATTCCGATCCAGCTGGGCAATCAATACAAACTTGCTGACCCTCTAGAGCAGCTGTGTGCTTTCCTACACTGCACTGTATGGGACTGGCCGATGCTGATGGACAAATAGAGCCTGCTGGGCAGATTGTACAGCTAGTCACACCGAGCAGACTGTAATATCCAGTGGTGCATGCTGTAGGGATATCTGGGTCAGTAGAACACTCAAAGCCAGCTGGACACTGGGAACATTGGGCGTCACCCTGAAAATTTAGTAAATTGACGTAAGGGATAGAAGACACAAAGTAAAGGGTCCTTAATCCTTTCCCTCATATCTGATGCCTCTGCAGCAGATAACTTTTTGAAAACATAGTGACAAAAGAAGAAAATGCTCAAAATGAGCAATTTCTCCTTTTGCCACAATGTTTTCCACTTTTAGTCATAGGTTATCCATTCAATTATAGAGATTTTCTATTTTTTGACAAAATATGTTCAAAGTCGTCTGCTGCAGAGTTGTCGTATGAGGAAAAGGGTTAAGGCCTGGATTATTCACCTAAGTCCTATATCTTTGAAAGACTATGTTAGCATAATTTATGCCTTTAAGCAGATGACTTTTGAAAGCATAGTGGCAAATGGAGAAATTGCTCATAATGAGCAATTATTCCATTTGTCACAATGATTTCAACTCTCTGCAGATTTGTTGTATGTGGGAAAGGAATAAAGCAAATCTTTAAAGAAGATTTTCACAGTATTCACTTGATGCTTTAAAGCCCAAACAGCCTAGTCCTCGTTGGCATATTATCTTTTACAAATCAAACATATCATGAATGAACCATGTAAATGTTGTTTCTTTCATTGCCATGGTAACCAGTATTCCATATAGATCAAAAGGATTTTAAACCTTTTTCCACAGAAGACAAATATGTAGTAGATGATCTGAGAAACAACATTACGGCCTATTTTGATGAAGATAGGATAAGAAATATTTCAGTAATCAACTTGACTTTTGCGGACGACAACTGGTGTTCCCATAAAAATTCCTGTCTGAAGGAAGGTGCAAAAAAAAAAAAAAAAAGCTTACGGCTGGACTGTAGTATCCGGTGTCACAATTAACTGGTGCAGCTGATGGGTCCAAACATGACTGGCCGGTGATACAGCTCGCACAGGTCTGTGCCCCGGCTGCAGAGTAGGTTCCTGTGGAACAGGCCACGGGGGAGGAAGAGGTTGTAGCACACTGGGAACCAGCTGGACACTGGGTACAGGCTGTCGTCTGAAAGATGTTTATATCATTATCATCCCTTTATCTGACACTGACAATAACTTCAGACACCTTAACCATATATAGATGCTTTCTGACGCCTCTGAAGCAGACGACTTTTGAAAACTTTGTGACAAAAGATGAAATTGCTCAAGATGAGCAATTTCTCCTTTTGACACAATGTTTTCAACTCTTTTCAATAAGTATGTCTTCATTTTGGAAGATTTTCCATATTATTGTTGAGATATTTTCGAAGTCATCTGCTGCAAAAAGATGATATGTAGGAAAGGGTTTAACTAGGCAGTAGACAACTTGAGAAAATATTCTGAAATAATGGATATTTTTCTTTTGTTTAAGCAAATTTCGCCATTTTCTACAATTTGAACTCTTTTTCAAAAAGAAACTTCAAATTTGTCATAAACAGTTTTTTCTTGAATGTTTTAAAAGCAGACGATTCTAGAAATGCATTATTTCAGGTAATTTTTTTATTTAAGAGGACATATCATACTAAAAATCATGTTTTTAATTTAAAATTTAATCCTTTTGTCTTACATAGCATGACGTTAAGCATCACTACAGCAGACAACTTTTGAAAAAAAGTGTTGAAATAAAATAAAATTGCTCAAATCAGGCAGTTTTTATCTTTTAACCATAGTGTTTTCAGATGAATTTTCCCCATCTAATGTAGTCCAAGCAGACTTCTATAAATATCATATTAATATGAAACGTTCATGCAAGTTGAAAACTGTTTAATAACATTAACAATGAACACAAGCAATTTCTTCATTTTAGCACTTTGATAAATTACTTCTTACGAAATCCCAAATGATACAAACTTTCCAAAATTTTCACAGCAGTTGCTTAAAAAAACACCATTTCAGTTCAACAACTTATCCCTGGAGGTTCTGCAGCAGAAGACTTTTGAAAACATATTGACATAAGAAGAAATTGCTCAGAACGAGTAATTTCTCCTTTGCCACAATGTTTCAAACTCAGTTCAATCATTATGATTTCATTTATAAAAAGTTTCCATTCTTTTGCATACATGTTTTAAAAGTTGTCTGCTTCAAAAAAAATTGTATGTAGGAAAGGGTTAAAAACACTTACTGTTCCGACCACCGAGTAGAAACCATTTGCACATGCAACAGGATTGGCTGGATCAGAGCATTGGTACCCAGCTTGACACGGATCACAAGCGGAGGCTGCAGCGGCACTGTACGTTCCTGAAACAGATCGTAATATTGATATTTCTCACGGGTCTTGATACGCAAACAACTTTAACCCTTTCCAACTTGTAGACACATTTTGACAAATCTGCAGCAGATGACTTTTGAAAACATTGTGGCAAAAGAAGAAAATAAGCAATTTCTCCTTTTGTCACCATGTTTTCAACTCTATTCAATTCATATAAAGGGATTTTCTGAGTTTTTCCTAGATATTTTTTGTCTTCTGCTGCAGATTTGTTGTATGTGGGAAAGGGTTAAAAGATGTCCGACATCATGACCATTTGGTCAAAAGGAAAAAGTGCTCATTAATAGAAAAGTTCCCCTTTTCCACAATGTTTCCACCTCTATTCAAATACTATACTTTCATTTATAGAGATCTTTTATATGTTTGCCTTAATGTTTTAACCCTTTCCTACATATAGACGCTTTCTGACGCCTCTGCAGCAGACAGCTTTTTGAAAAACATAGTGACAAAAGAAGAAATTGCTCAAAACGAGCAATTTCTCCTTTTGCCACAATGTTTTCCACTTTTAGTCATAGGTTATGCATTTAATTATAGAGATTTTCTATTTTTTGACAAATTATGTTCAAAGTCGTCTGCTTCAGAATTGTCGTAAGAGGTAAAGGTTTAGGTTAATATTTTAAAGATCATCTGCTGTAGATGTGATGTAGGTTGAAAGGGACTAAAGAGAGCAATTTTGAGCAATTTCTACATTTGTCACAATGTTTTCAAAAGTCGTCTACTGCAGAGGCGTCAAAAAGCGTCTTTATATTGGAAGAAGTTAAAGGTTAAAACAAAATTGTTCATGTTTATTTAGACTTTAGATTACAGACACAAACAAGACGGATGTTTGATGCAAAGCATCAAAGAGAAGCCACAATATTTCGTTTCACATGAAGAAATAAGAAAAAAGATCATTTAAATCCACAAACATTAGAACAATGTAATCTGTAATCAGTAATGCTGATATCGATTATTGAAGATATAAGTTTTATGTAGGATATTTAACCTGGCAGGGTCTGTGTTTTAAGTGAATGAGATAATTTAGAGTTAAGCTGATCATAAAAAGTGACATATAATACTAAAGATAAATTGACAAGAGGTTATGATAAATTTAAATTAGTACCAAAAACAATCAACTATTTGTATTGAAAACACGCCCTGTTATGATAATGTTTTATCAAATAATGCTGACACACAGAAAATCTGTCTTTCGTTTGTATCGGTAAGTCATGATAATGGATAAGGGTTTCCCACATAAAACAAATCTGCAGTAGACGACTTTGAAATTATCAAGTAAAAAAAAATCTGAATTATTGTGGCAAATGCAGATATTGCTCATTATGAGCAATTTCTCCTTTTGCCACAATGATTTCAATGATGTTTACTCTGACAGACTTTAAAATCATCAAGTACAAAACATAGAAAATCTCTATAAACTAGAATTGTTTTTGCAAAAAACAGATGTCTCCCCTCAAATATCTGTCAAAATCTCTCAAAACATTCCAACCTATAAATTTGGGACAGATATGGAGCGGACACGAAATAAAGCCTCAAACCTTTGACCTTCAAGCGTGACCTTGACCCTATATTGTCGAGACGCGGGTTCTGCACGTCGCCTTGATGAGGTAAACATGTGACCCAAGTTTCATGAAAATCCTTCAAGCCGTCTGGGAGATATGGAGCGGACACGAAATAAAGCCTCAAACCTTTGACATTCAAGCGTGACCTTGACCTTGACCCTATATTGTCGAGACGCAGGTTCTGCACGTCGCCTTGATGAGGTGAACATGTGACCCAAGTTTCATGAAAATCCTTCAAGCCGTCTCGGAGATATGGAGCGGACACGAAATAAAGCCTCAAACCTTTGACCTTCAAGTGTGACCTTGACCCTATATTGTCGAGACGCGGGTTCTGCACGTCGCCTTGATGAGGTGAACATGTGACCCAAGTTTCATGAAAATCCTTCAAGCCGTCTGGGAGATATGGAGCGGACACGAAATAAAGCCTAAAACCTTTGACCTTCAAGCGTGACCTTGACCTTGACCCTATATTGTCGAGACGCGGGTTCTGCACGTCGCCTTGATGAGGTGAACATGTGAGCCAAGTTTCATGAAAATCCTTCAAGCCGTCTGGGAGATATGGAGCGGACACGAAATAAAGCCTCAAACCTTTGACCTTCAAGCGTGACCTTGACCTTGACCCTATATTGTCGAGACGCGGGTTCTGCACGTCGCCTTGATGAGGTGAACATGTGAGCCAAGTTTCATGAAAATCCTTCAAGCCGTCTTGGAGATATGGAGCGGACACGATTTCGGACAGACGGACAGACAGACAGACAGAAGGACAGACAGACAGACAGACGCCGAGGACAAAAACAATATATCTCCCCTGTATACAGGGGGAGACATAATGATAGTAAGATAATTGAAAAGAGTTGAAATTATTGTGGCAAATTGAGCAATTGAAAATCAAAGCTGTCGGATTACAAACGCACAATCTCGAGTTGACGAAACTGATGTGAACTCGTGTCGTGATTAGCATTCAGAAGATCAAGTAAACGTATTTCTATGTACACGTAATCCGAAAGACTGACAATAGCTGCAGCGACTTTTGAAAACATTGTGACAAAAAGAGAAATTGATCACGAGGAATTTATCCTTTTGCTACAATGTTTTCTACTTTATGTCCATAAATTATACCTTCATTTAGCAAGATGTTCCAATTTTTACTTAATGTGCTACGTATAAGGGAAAGGCTTAACATAGAAACTAGTTTCAATTTTTTTGAAAACGTTAAACCAGTGCTTGAAAATTTATTTGAATTTATTTCTTAAACTGTAAATTTACAAGTTGATATAAGAGTTGAAATGCTGTCTACATTTACAGTAATAAGTTAAATACAGTTCAGTTAATCCGATCACACTTTGTTTGTAAGAACCAGAAGATTTCATTTCATTTAAGTATTCTGGATGTTCACATCGCATCCGTGATAAAACATGTTGTTGGCTAGGCAAAATACACCGATATCGTGTTTACCGCGATATTCATGAAATGTGCAACTGCAACTTGAAACAGATATTTCTGTGGTTTAAATCTTTTCATGTCTGCATTTTGCGATGACAATTGTACTCAAAGTTAACTTTGAATCCAGTATGTACTGAACATGAAAGTCAGATTATTAAAAGCAAAGCAAATGAAAAATGTATGTGAAATTGCGATGAAAATCTATAAATAGACTATAGATGAATGGTACTGTCTTTTATTTTAGCTCTTAACTTGATTCGGGAACCAGAGTCGCTGCTTGGCCGCTTACGACATTTACAAACTAGACCAAATTGAGATCGGTTTAAAACGCGTTGGTGAATACGGATTAAATCTAAAACGTGGACTAAATATTAAGATTTAGATTTAGACAAATATCTAAATTAAAAAGTTAAGTGAATACGGGACGAAGCTTCTTCGTCTAATTACTGCGTAATATATCATAGCATGTAATTTTAAGGAACCTGTAATTTTAAGGAACCACACTACATTTACAAATTCAATAGAAGGGTTCTCTATTTTACTGTCTAGAGTAGATACAGTATGAATTTCGCTTAAATAAAAATGTACATACATTCAATTAATATACTGGCCTTTGTCTTTTGTTTTTAATTGGTAAAACTCACACATGTTAATAGAGTGTAAAAGGAATGTTTTAAAAGTCATTACCTTAAATTAATGTACTTAGAAAGGACAAAGAGAAATCAAGATATGTGGTCACGCTGGCAGGTCTAAATATTCTCCTTGACCGAAAATTAAAAGCATCCCTACAGGAAGCCGCCTCCTGGCGGCTTCCAATAAAATTGATCTGTGTGTTTGAATGACCTTGACCTTCATACTCTTACCTTGAGTGTTAGTCTGAACATAACTATGAAAGGGAAAATAGGCATTGCTTCTGTATGTTTTGAACAAACATTGTGGGAAAAGGAGAGACTGCTGTAAATAAACAAGTTTTCATTTTTTGAAACAAAAATCTTTCACTGTGTAAGCATACAACATTTCTGATTTGTTATATTTGTTCTGTTTCAACAGACCATTTTAAAGCAGAGGCACATCATAAAACATGAATCAGGCCAATCTGCCCATGCACCTGTGTGATAGACTGACTGTGACCTTGACATACTAACCTTGAGTGCATGCAGTACATTCGGCCATGCCTGCCATACTGTACGTTCCTACTGCGCAGTTTGTGGGGTTCACAAACAGGGAGCCATCAAAGCAATATTGACCGGCTGGACACTGGCTGCAGGTGCTTGCTGGCCCTATACTGTAATATCCATTTACACAGGCCTGCAGAGAAAAAACATTTCAGTTAACCTCTTTCCTTCATACACAAATTTTGTTGCATTCCAATTTGAAAAACATCTAGGTAAAGGTGATGAAAATCTATGAATGAAAGAATGATGATTTAACCCTATCCCATATAAAGACACTTTTTGAAAACATTGTGGCAAAACGGGAAATTGCTCATAATGAGCAATTTCTCCTTTTCCCACAATATTTTCAATTGTTTTAGGCAATTATGCCTTCATTTAACCCTTTCCCTCATACGACAATTCTGCAGCAGACAACTTTGAACATATTTTGTCAAAACATAGAAAATCTCTATAATTGAATGGATAACCTATGACAAAAAGTGGAAAACATTTTGTCAAAAGGAGAAATTGCACGTTTTGTGCAATTTCTTCTTTTGTCACTATGTTTTCAAAAAGCTGTCTGCTGCAGAGGCATCAGAAAGTGTCTATATGAGGGAAAGGGTTAAAGATATTTTCTGTGATTATGCCTAATGTTTAGCAAGCTGCGGTTCAAACTCACAACCCCTGGATCAACAGTGTGCGTCTCTACCGACTGAGCTACCGGGACTCAGCTCCTGTATGAAATAAGAACACAACTCGGACATAATGATTGCATGAGCTGATCTCAATCTATGCTGCTCGCCATTGTCTGCCTTGAAAGCCTTTTTCCAAGGTTCAGTTGCTAAATTGTGAGCCTCTTATGAAAGAATGGACAGAAACAGCCATAACAGTAATTTTGGACAGAGTAAACAAATTTGAGTTCCAGTTGGGAAAAAAAGAGTGAGAATTCTTTCTTTTGTTTTAGCCCTTTCTCTCATAAAGATGCTTTCTGACGCCTCTGCAGCAGAAGGCTTTGTGAAAACATGGTGACAAAAGAAGAAATTGCTGAAAAGGGCTTTCCTGTGCTTTTGCCTAGATGTTTTCAAAGTCATCTGCTACAGAAATTTTCTCCTTTTCTCTCATTGGTTTCATCACTATATGAGCCTATCTATGCAAAAAGGTACCAGTTTTGTGAACAGTGAAGGTCCAGATCAGCTTGTGCACCCCCTCATTCTGATCAAGAACTATGCTGTTCACACATATTATTTACAGAAGTACGTTAGAAGATTCTGTCAACTTGTGAAGATTCTGATCAGACAGCTAAAGCAGATGCAGAGACTCATCTGAACCTTCACTGACTAGAAATGCAAACTTGTACCTTCTCCCACATACAGGCCGATATAAAATTATACTTCAAATGATCAAGATGTGACATTTCTCAACAACATCAAAAGTGCTTTATATTTATCTAAAAATGGAAATATAATTTTGATACAGGGTTGACAAAGGAACGAATCATAAGGAATTCTTCTCTTCTCACAATTTTATCAAAATGTTGTCTGCTGCATAATAATTTTGAGGGATTCATGCAAAACGGTTGTGACTACCTCTTGATCAAGAAGTAGTTACAACCGTTTGGCAAGAAACCATCGTTTAATGTTTCAAAGCTCTTCAAAGTAAGCCAAATGAGTTAACAAAAGTACTCACTGTGCAGGTGCTCTCCCCTGATCCACTGTAAAAGCCGTCAGCACAGTTAGTCGGGGAGCCGCTTTTTGTTGGACATTCCTGACCTGCTGGACAAGCCAAGCATGAAGACTGAGCAGTAGATGGTTGATATTGACCGTCAGGGCATACAACACTGCCCACAGTTGGGTCGGCACATGAATATCCTGCTGGACAGTCTACACATGATGTACCGTTGGAGTAGGTACCAGCCTGTGAACAGATTAAAAAGCCTTGGTAAGGTTAGTGAAGTTTAACCCTTTCCCTCATACAGACACTTTCTGACGCCTCTGCAGCAGACGACCTTTGAAAACATTGTGACTAAAAGGGAAATTGCTCAGATGAGCAATTTCTCCTTCAGTCAACATGTTTTCATTTCTATTTAATAATACAGCTCTCATTTATGGAGTTTGTTCACTTTATGTCAATTTCTTTTCAAAGTCGTCTGCTGCAGATTTATTGTATTGTGGGATAGGGTTCACTATTATGTCAACTTACAGCATATCAGAGAAAGAATCGTAGTTTTCTGGGTCCATACTCACCAGTAATTTAATATTAAGCTACTTTTTATTGTCAGGCGTCAGTAAGTGTCTTACTTTGAAATTTAATAGTATAATGTATTCTTCAAATTAAGAACCACAGATAACTTAACCCCTTTACTACATATAGATGAGAATGTATGTGGTTGCAAAGATGTTTTCAAAAATGACTGCTGAACATTTCTTGTATGTGGGAAAGGATTTAACCCTCTCCCACATATGACAAATCTGAAACAGACGACTTTGAAAATGCCTACTCAAAAATATGGAAAATCTCTTTAATTGTAGGTTAAATTACTGAAAAAATTGACATATATCTCTCAATTTCTCTCTCATTTGTCACGATGTTTTCAAAAGTCGTCTGCTGCAGTTGCGTCAAAATGCTTCTATAGGCCGGAAAGGATTTAAATCATAGGTGATTGTAACAGACCATGATGTGAAAATGAATAAACAATAACTTACACTACATAGAGTGGCTGTTCCACCTGAACAAATGTAGCCAGTCGGACAGGAATCACAGGCTGTACTCCCCGCTGATGAATACTGAAATAAAAATACAAACTTGTTTTATCTGATTTGTAAAATTCATAATTATCGGAGGTCCAGATAAGGAGGGGTATACAGCTCTTTTTGTCACAATATCTCACTAATAATCCAACCAAACACTATGATGTGGGTACTCAAAAGAATTGTCTCTTTGAGATATTTTTTCATATTCTCTCCTTGATCTTTTTCAAGCAATGTGTCTGCATGGGGGAAAGGTTAACCCATGTCGATATTCCACAACACAATCATGGTGATATTACCGGTAAATCATTTCAATAACAACAACCTAGAATAGCCCTCCGGGTTAATCATATAACACTTTCCTTGATACAGTAATCATGATCACAAATTGACAGAACAACAACTTCATTACTCTAATGGCCAGGTTTCAATTTTGTTGAAATCGATTGGTTGATCGGGTTTAATGCCGTTTTCAACAATTCTTCAGGCATATCATAGCGGCCAGTTCACCTACTCATGTGTTTCCTGGCTTTCTCACACCAGTACTCCAAACAACATTCTTTCCTAGCAATTGACTGCTTTTCCACAGAGACTGTAAGCCCATTGGTTGAAGACGAATAACGCTTGTCACAGTGACTTTTGTCAAATGTCGGAAAGAATGTTGGCTGAGCAGGGGTTCAAACTCACAGCCCTTGGATTGACAGCCTGTGTTGCTACCAACTGAGTTACCTGTGCTTGGCACTTTTGTTTAACCTAGTTAAAAGTAATGCAGGAAAAAGAGAATTGCCTTCACAAAAAGTTTGTCTACAAATTGTCTAATGTTAGTGAAATGGTTAAATTCATCACAAGACAAAGAACAATTAATCAGAAAACCATAGTAATACACAAGTACTTACATCACTTCCAGTACAGGCAACTGGTGCTATAGTGGCATCAGAACATTGGGAACCAGCAGGACATTGTGTACAAGTGATGGTTAGTGTTGAATCTGCGTAGTAACCGGTTGCACACTGTAATGATTAAACAAAGGAATAATTAACAAGTACAAGCATTAACAAATTATAGACAGTTGTATGCTATTTATTTATTTAAATGTACTGAAATCTGCAAAAATATGGACAATCGTCAATCGATATAAATGAAACTTTGATTATTGAAGAAAGTGAAAAAAATCATGACAAAAAGAGAAATTACTCATTACAAGCAATTTCTTCTTGTAGCAAAATGTTTTCAAAAGTTGTAGATGCATCAGAATAAGTCTACATAAAGGGAGAGTTTTACTAAGTTGTATGATGTTGATGTATTGAAAACTTACATAGGGGAAAAAATCATAGGAGAGATCGTAAGAGATATGAGTGTTTGAAGGAACACATGAGTTCCTTACCAATTTGCCAGTAAATGAGAGCATTGAAGTCAGATGGATGGAGCGATCAGTCAGATTGATGGACAGATCAGTCAAATGGATAGATAGACCAGTCAGATTGATAGACATATCAGTCAGATGGATTGACAGATAAATGATCAGGGCAGGTGAAACAAAGAGATTGTCTGGTGCAAAAAGACTTACAGGTATGCAACTTTCCATTGCATAACTACTTTGAAACTGTCCTATAGGGCAAGGTGTTGGACTTGCTGTACTGGTTGTGCACTTGTTACCTGAAATAAAATTGTAATGTTTCCCTCATACAACTAATCTGCAGCAAACAACTCTAAAAATCTGTTTGTATAAATAAAAGAAAAATTATTGAATTTCTCCTTTTGCCATAATGCTGTCCAAATTCAGTTTTTTTCCTGAGATTTTTTCAAAGCGGTCGATACTTAACCCTTTCACATATGCAGACGTATTTTCACACAATGCCAGAAGCCTACATTTGAAAACATTAAGACGAAAGGAGGAATTGCTCATGATGAGCAATTTCTCCATATGCCTCAATGTTTCTATATTCTAACATTAAACGTATCATTCATATATAGTGGCATTATAATTTCACCAAAGAAGATTTCAAAGCTGCTGCTACAGATTCTTTCTAAGTGGGAAAGGGTTAAAAAAGTTGTGAAAGGTAAACAGTTAACCAGTTCCCTCACATTTTTTGAGTCGTCTGCGATTTAAACGAAGGAGGCAAACTTCGCAAATGCCGAAATAAAGAAATTAAAACTTTGAAACAAAGAAAAAAAACATTGTGGGAAAAAAGAAAAAAAATGCTTTTTTGGAGAAGTTTTTCTTTTTCCACAATATTTTTGTGAGTTGTCTGCTTCATATTTATGCATCAAACATCATTTAAAGCTAGGAAAGAGTTAATGATAAATATGTATTAGATGTTTTCTTACCTTGAGGACACTAATTACATACAGATAAATATGTATTGGATGTTTTCTTACTTTTAGGACATTGATTACATATAAATATGTATTGGATGTTTCCTTACTTTCATGACATTGATTACATATAAATATGTATTGGATGTTTCCTTACTTTCAGGACATTGATTACATATAAATATGTATTGGATGTTTCCTTACTTTCATGACATTGATTACATATAAATATGTATTGGATGTTTTCTTACTTTCAGGACACTGATCACAGATAAATATGTATTGGATGTTTTCTTACTTTCATGACATTGATTACATATAAATATGTATTGGATGTTTTCTTACTTTCAGGACACTGATCACAGATAAATATGTATTGGATGTTTTCTTACTTTCAGGACACTGATCACAGATAAATATGTATTGGATGTTTTCTTACTTTCAGGACATTGATTACATATAAATATGTATTGGATGCTTTCTTACCTTGAGGACACTGATTACATATAAATATGTATTCAATGTTTTCTTACATTGAGGACACTGAGTACAGATAAATATGTATTGGATGTTTTCTTACCTTGAGGACACTGAGTACAGCTTGTTTGACCAGTACCCGTCTGATAAAAACCTGCTGCACAAGCAACTTGAGCTTCAAGCCCATTGGTTGGGCACTTGTACCCTGCATCACAAGAGGAACATGAAACACTTGTACTAGTGGCATAGGTACCAGCTATACACTCCACTGGGTCCACTGTTGCATCAAGACACTGGTGACCGGCGGGACAAACCACACAGGATGTTAGACCAGTTATGTTAGCATAGTACCCGGAGACACATGCTGACTCTGAAATGAACACAGAAAATATTTGTGAGACATTGTATTTTTAACCCTTTCACACACATAGACACATGTTGACTGAAATAAACACAGAAAATATTGACGTCTCTGCAGTAGACGGTTTTTGAAAAATTGTGGCAAGAGATGAAATTGCTCATTACAAGCAATTTCTTCTCTTTCACAACGTTTTGAACTCTTTTCAATGCTTAAAGAGCCCTTCTATTGTTTTATCTACATGTTTTCTAAGTCGTATGCTGCTGATTTATCATATGTTGGGAAGAGTTTAACTTACTTGCTGTAGTTGTTGGACATTCATACCCCAGATCACAATCTGTGCAGGACCCGGCACCAGTGGCTGTCTTGTATGTACCACTACCACATTGGCTGCAGTAGGCTTGACCAGCAGCACTGAAACAGTAAAATATATCACACATAAATTTGTTTGTGTGGTGTTTTATGCCCAATATTCCAGTGTTTCTTGCTTTAACCCTTTCTCCCTAATACAATAAATCTGCAGCAGACGACGACTTTGAAATTATGAAGAACTAAACATAGAAAATATCTATAAATGATTGTACAATTATTTAATAGAGTTGAAATGGTTGTGGCAAATGGGGAAATTGCTCATTATGAGCAATTTCTCCTTTTGCCACAATGATTTCAAAAGTTGTCTGATGCAGAGGCGTCAAAAAGCGTCTATATTTTGGAAAGGGTTAAGTAACCAATATTACTGATCCATTTATCTTGATATCAGCCATAATGCTACCCCCACGAATATGAGGGCCAAAAATAGAAGGCGCTCACAGGGTTGTTGAAGTAGCATTTAGATTTCTTTTGTAATGTGGTAAATATATATACTTTCTCTTTATGTCTGCCTTTTACAACACAATATAAAAAGAAAAATATTCTTAAACATTCTTTTATATTTATGCATTAAAAAGGTATCATATCAGCCTATCATGTAAGAGGTCAGTCCTTAAACCTTTCCCTCATATAGACATTTTCTGACACCTCTGCAGCAGACGTCTTTTTGAAAACATAGTGAAAAAAGAGGAAATTGCTCATAACAAGCAATTTCTCCTTTTGCCACAATGTTTTACACTTTTAGTCATAGGTTATCCATTCAATTATAGAGATTTTCTATTTTTTAACAAAATATGTTCAAAGTTGCCTGCTGCAGAATTATTGTATGAGAAAAGGGGTAAACTGAAGTCTGTCCCCACAGTTAACCTTTTCCCACATATAGACACTTTCTGATGCCTCTGCAGCTGACGACTTTTGTAAAAATTGTGACAAAAGTAGAAATTGCTCAAAACAAGCAATTGCTCATTTTGCCAAAATGATTTCAACTCTATTCAATATTTATGCCATCATTTATAGAGATTTTCTTTATTTTGGACTTGATAACTTCAAAGCTGCTGCTGCAGATTTTTGTATGTGGGAAGGGTAATAACATGCCTACAAACAACCTTGGCATGTATAAAAGAGGAATCTTGAAAACTAAGGGGGAAAGAGACAACTTTTATCAGCTACTGTTAGATTCAGGTTGCTAGGTTACTCTAATAAATGAATGTTAATCAAGGGAATCTTGGGCACAGTTTGGGAAGGTTGAAAAATTGACCTTGGAGTTTTGGGCAGGGAGTTGAGGGGGTGGACACATAAGACATACTAATGGGAATGGATGTTGTTATATATTTACCTGTGTTCCCCAGCTAGGCAAAGAACAGGGGCAGCATTTGTATTTGGGCATTCGGATCCTTCAGGGCAGATAATACAGCTAGCTTGACCCTGCATATCTTGATATTCCCCGGAGGAACAGTTCAAGCAAGTACTGGTTCCCAGTGGGCTGTAAGTCCCCTCCACACATATAGTCGCTGTTGCAGCTTGATCTAAACAGGAGTAACCTGTAATAAAGATATAGAGATACGAGCCACATGACACAAAAACTGACTATCCAGGCATTGGAGAAATCCAGATCAGCCTGCATTCTGTGCAGCACTTTCATGACTGATTATACAAGTATGTTGTTTGTTTGTTATTTCAGCTCAAAAGGTCTGTTTTTGTGCATCTTAGCTCATATATGATTGACTTTAGCTAAACATTTGAGTCAATACAAGAGTCATATCATTTTCTTTTTGCATGTTAAGACTTTTTAAAATTGTATGCATTTGTAAATTGTACCATGCACAAGACACACTACTTCTTACTCATCCCGATATTAACCCTTTTCCACATACGGCAATTCTGCGGCAGACGACTTTGAACGTATTTTGTCAAAACATAGAAAATCTCCATAATTGAATGGATAACCTATGACAAAAAGTGGAAAACATTGTGGCAAAAGGAGAAATTGCATGTTTTGTGCAATTTCTTCTTTTGTCACTATGTTTTCTAAAAACCGTCTGCTGCAGAGGCGTCAGAAAGCGTCTATATGAGGGAAAGGGTTAACCCTTTTCCACATACAACAAATATTCAGCAGAAGATGTTAAAAACATCTTGTTATAAATTTGGAAGATCTCTATAAATTAAAATATAATTGTTGAATAGTTTTACCACAATGTTTTCAAAAGTCGACTGCTGTGCAGAGATATCAAAATGCCTTTGCAAGTGGGAAAGGATTCAACTTGTTCACTCTGGTACATGGATTCTTAGTCTTAATTGTTACTGACTGTGCTATGTCTCTAAAATCATTAACCCTTTCCCTCATATAGAATTTAACTTGTTCACTCTGGTACAATGATTCTTAGTCTTAATTGTTACTGACTGTGCCATGTCTCTAAAATCATTTACCCTTTCCCTCATATAGAAGCTTTATGACGCCTCTGCAGCAGACAGCCTTTTGAAAACATAGTGACAAAAGAAGAAATTGCTCAAAACGAGCAATTTCTCCTTTTGCCACAAAGTTTTCAACTTTTTTCAGTAAATATATTTATAGGGATTTTCTCTATTTTTGTCCACATGTTTCCAAAGTCGTCTGCTGCAGATCTGTTGTAAGTAAGCGGGAAAGGGTTAACGCATACAAAAAGGGGGACTTTTACCTGCTGGACAGTCAAGACAGGTAGTCTGACTTGTAGTTGGTTGATACTGTCCGGAATCACAGGCTGTTTGAGTCCCCATACCATCGACAGGACATTTGTACCCCGCATCACATGTAGAACATGCGGATGAACCCGCTGCTGCATAGGTACCAGCCAGACACTGTGTGGGGGTGGATGTTGTGGTGGTATCGCACTTGGAACCTGCTGGACATGTGGTACAACTTGTTGCCCCTGCTGAACTGTAGGACCCCAAACCACAAGGAGTCTGGGTTGTGGATGTGCAGCTGTTCCCGGCCGTACACTGTGTGCAAGAACTGGCACCAGATCCTGAATAGTGACCTGAAACATCAATACAAGGAGTGCTGTAGAAAAAAACTATTATAGAACATTTGAACATGTTTGCCAATTCGTCACATGTTTCAAGGAACGTCTGCCAGATATTGTGTATTTTAATCAGAGAGATCTAGCAGGTTTTTATCTACGCTAGTAATATTATAAACAAGAGGGCCATGATGGCCCTATATCGCTCACCTTAATTATACAATGTACTGCAATGCAAAACACATCAAGACAATTATTCTGAATGCAACCTCCACAGTGTTAACAATACTTTCCTTCATTTGGCCTAGTGATCTATATTTTTTACCTGATATGACCCATATTCCAACATGGACTAGATATCATCAAGACAACATTCTGACTAAGTTTCAACTTGCTCAAAGTAAAAATGCGGCCTCCGGAGTTTGAACAATATTTTCCTTTATTGACCTAGTTTCTGATCCAATATGACCCATATTTGAACTTGACCTAGATATAATTCAGACAAACATTCTGACCAAATTTCAAGCTGCTGAAGCAAACAATGCGGCATCCAAAGTGTTCACAAGATTTTCCTTCAATTTGATCTAGTGACCTAGTTTTTGATCCAGCATGACCCATATTCAAACTTGGCCTACATATCATCAAGAAAAACATTCTGATAAAGTTTTATCATGCTGAAATTAAAAATGCAGTATCCAGAGTGTTAACATGATTACCCTTCAATTTGGTCTAGTGACCTAGTTTTTAACCCGGCATGACCCATATCCGAACTTGGCCTAGATATCATTTATACAAACATTCTGACCAAATTTCAAGCCACTGAAGCAAAACATGCGGCTTCTACAGAGTTAACAAGATTTTCCCTCAATTTGGCCTGGTGACCTAGTTTCTGACCCAATATGACCCATATTTGAAGTTGACCTAGATATATTTAAGACAAACATTCTGACCAAATTTCAAGCTGCTGCAGCAAAAAATGCGGCATCAAAAGTGTTAACAAGATTTTCTTTCAATTTGACCTAGTGACCTAGTTTTTGACCCGGCATAACCCATATTCGAACTTGACCTAGATATTTTTAAGACAAACATTTTGACAAAATTTCAAACTGCTGAAGCAAAAATTGCGGCCTCTGGAGTGTTAACAAGATTTTCCTTCAATTTGACCTAGTGACCTACTTTTTGACCCAACGTGACCCATGTTCGAACTTGACCTACATATCATCAAGACAAACATTCTGATAAAGTTTCAATATGCTCAAGTTGAAAATGTGGCCTCCAGAGTGTTAACAAGATTTTCCTTCAATTCGACCTAGTGACCTAGTTTTTGACCTCATATCGCCCAGTTTCGAACTTGTCCAAGATTTTATGGAGATGAACGTTCTGATAAACTTTCATGAAGATTGGATGCAAAATGTAGCCCGTAGAGTGTTAACAAGCTCAAATGTTGACGATGGACGACGGACGACGCACGACGGACGGACGCCGGACAAAATGTGATCACAATAGCTCACCTTGCACTTCGTGCATAGGTGAGCTAAAAACTGGTTTTCCTGGAGCATGCACATGCAAGCAAACAAGATAATTACTTGATTCCTCTTTTAAAATGGAAATTAAAAAAAAAAATTAATGTATTAATTTCTCCGTTGCAGCAGGTGACTTTTGTAAACATTATGGAAAAATGAGAACATTCATCTTTTTGCCTTGATTATTTCAATTTGGAAAAAGGTTATCAATTACGTATACATCTGTTCTTAACTTTAACAGTCTTTGTACATGAAATTTGAAGATTGTTATTGAATTATATAAATCTAATGCATACCATACAATAATATTACTGCAAAGAAATCAAATCAAAATAATAGACTCAAGAGAAAAAAGAAATCAATAAATTAAACTAGAACATTTTGTAATTTAGTCATTTAATTATGGAGGATATCATGATATATGTATTTATCAGAGGTCTAGATAAGAGGGAATAAACTTATCTTTTTCCCACAATATCTCTCTCATAACTCAACCAAACCCTATGTTGTGGGTACTCAAAAGAATCGTCTCACTGAGACGATTCTTTTGAGTAGCCACAACATAGGGTTTGAGTGTCAAATAAGATTTTTAGAACACGAAAAATGTACCCTATCTAGAGCTCTATATTTATGTTTAACCCTTTCCCTCATACGACAATTCTGCAGCAGATGACTTTAAATGTATTTTGTAAAAAAAATGGAAAATCTCCATAATTGAATGGATAACCTCTGACAAAAAGTGGAAAACATTGTGGCAAAAGGAGAAATTGCACGTTTTGTGCAATTTCTTCTTTTGTCACAATGTTTTCAAAAACTCTGATACAGATAAAATTGAAAATATTGTGGCAAATGCAGAAATTGCACATTATGACCTGAATTTCTTATTATCTCACAAGGTTTTCTGCTCTAATCGGAAATCATACTTACATTTGTCAATGTATAAAACTTATTTTTTCAAAATATGGTTGAAATAAATAGGTCAGGCAAGTATTAATCACTCATTTAACCCTTTCCCTCATATAGACGCTTTCTGACGCCTCTGCAGCAGACGGCTTTTTGAAAACATAGTGACAAAAGAAGAAATTGCTCAAAACCAGCAATTTCTTCTTTTGCCACAATGTTTTCCACTTTTAGTCATAGGTTATTCATTCAATTATAGAGATTTTCTTCTTTTTGACAAAATGTGTTTAAAGTCGTCTACTGCAGAATTGTCGAGGGTAAGGGTTAAAAGTCATTATTCATTATTTTAAGTAAACAAATTATTAGAACTATTTGAAAAGTGAAGTAACATAATTATATGCTTTACAAAAATTATAGTAATAAATCAAAATACTAGAGTTATACAAAGACCCAGCACAATAAATAAAAAGTTAGGACATTTATGATTAAATATTTTACATATACGGACATACAACATTTAGATAGTATTATCATACCTGAAACCAACACAACTTCAAATCAACAATTATTGAGCAATTACTACACTTTAATCTATTAGAACTCACCATTTTAACCCTATCCCAACATACAGACGCTTTCTGCAGCAGATGATGTTTGAAAGTATTGTGGCTAAAGGAGAAATTACCTATTAGCAATTTCTCCTTTTGCCACAATGTTTTCAATTTTATTCAATAATTATTTACTACATTTATATAGAGATGATCTATATGTTTGCCTAGATATGTTAAAAGTCGTCTGCTGCAGAATTGTTGTATGTGGGAAAGTGTTAACCCTTTTCCACTATAAAATGCATTTTGATGTCAAATGCATCTGCAGCAGACGACATTCTGGCAAATGCAGAAATTGCTCATCATCAGCAATTTCTCCATTTGCCACAATATTTTCAATCAAACTTTCATATATAGAGATATTCCAGAATATTTCCTCAAATGTTTTCAATGTCATCTGGGGAGAATTGTTGTATGTAGGAAAGGATTTTAAAAATTGTGAGACATGTACACCACATACAAGAATATTAAAAACAATTATTTCATTTAATAAATGACAGTCTGCAAAATACAAAAAATTCAAATTTCAAATTTCAAAAATCCCTGTTATAAAATGAAAATCCTTCAATCACAACAAGTATGTACATTCTTAAGCACATTGTATTCTGTCATTTAGATTAATGAAGTTTTAATTTGTTTCAAAATATTAATTAACATGCATACAAATATGCGAAAGATATACATGTACTGACACCAACTAAAGAAACGAATAAATGCTAAATATTCAAGTGTAAACGACTAAATAGGAATGTGATATTTGGTACCGGTAAGTGGAAAATGTCAATATATCTAATAGTAGCATCTCATCAAAACATTAAACAAAAAAAATGTTTGTTAGATAAACCAAGCTTCTCCAACAATACATAACAACCAAAAAGCACACAGACATTGTACAACCACCAAACGTATGCTTATAAAAATGTAGACATTGTACAAACACCAAATGCATGCTAACAACATTCACAGATATTGTAAAACCACCAAACGCATGCTAACACAAATGTACAGATGAACTTACCAACTGCACAATTAGTGCAGCCACTATCTTTGAGGCCACTAAATGTCCCAGCATCACAGTTAGGCGCTGTAATAGACTGATCCGAACAGTTTTTGCCAGCCAGGCAATCAGAACAGGTTGTGGAGCCACTTGCATCACTATAGGTACCACTTGGACAGGTGACGCACCCATCATTTCCACTGACACTAAATGTACCGGCAGGACAATCTGGGGGGGTTATAGTTCTGCTGGAACAATCCTCGCCCGCGGTACATAATGTACATGATGAAGCTTGTTCAAGACTGTAGTAACCTGTTTGACAATTGGTGCATACACTATCTCCTGCCTTACTGAAGGTTCCAGCTGGACAGTTTGGGGGATTGATTGTTTGATCGGAACAGTCACTACCAGCAGGGCACGTTGTACATGTAGAGGAACCAGCAGAGCTGCTGTAAGTACCATTTGGGCAGGCTTGACAACCAGCCCAACCAACCTCACTGTATGTGCCAGCGGCACAGTTAGGTGGGCTAGACCCCGTCACAGCTGAACTTGTGCAGTCCATTCCAGCTTCACATTGGCTGCAATTAGAAGAGCCTGCTTGACTGTAATAACCTGTTAGACAATTGGTACATGCATAGTCCTTTTCATTACTGTAGGTCCCAGCTGCGCAATCAGGCATACCAGATCCAGTATTTGCCTGTGTTGAGCAGTCCTTCCCAGCTTCACATATTGTACAGGATGATGCCCCCGAGGCGCTGTAGTATCCCTGCTCACAGTTGAAACATATGATATCTCCTCCTGCACTGTACTCTCCAGCATTACATGTAGTTGGTTGTGCTGGGTTGGAGCATTCTTTTCCCGGGGCACAGGGACTACAAGTGTCACTACCAGCAATACTGTAGGACCCTGAAGGACAGTTTGAACATGCATCGGCTCCTGCCAAACTGAAAGTGCTAGCTGGACAGTTTGGAGGACTCACAGTCTGATCTGAACAGTCAAGACCTTTGGGACATGTGGTACAATTAGATGCTCCACCAGTGCTGTAAGAACCAGTGGGACAATTTCTACATGTATTGTCTCCTTCTTCACTGTATTTCCCTGCAGCACAATTGGGCATGCCTGAACCTGAGTCTGCCTGACTTGAACATTCTTTCCCTGCTTGGCATATGGTACAACTTCCTGCATTGGAGGCACTGTAATAGCCTGAAGGACATGCAGCACAGCCCGACCAGCCCTCTTGGCTGTATGTACTCGCTACACATGCTGGAGGAGTTGAGCCTGAAGTGACTGCAGAGCTGATACAATTGCTTCCAGCGGGACAAATGGTGCAGCTTCCACTCCCTGCGGTGCTGTAGAAACCCGGATCACATGCTGTACAATTGGTAACTTGTTCTGGGCTGAATTCACCTGCTGCACATTGTACAATATTTGCTGTATCTAAACAATCAAACCCTGCCTGACATGTTGTACATGAGCTAGATCCGGCAGAGCTGTACTGACCTGTTTGGTTGGACAAAGATTTAAGAAATATAATTATTTCATTATGTTTTTTTTAAATTAATTTAACTATTCAAAGTCACTCAGTTTGAGTACAGGATCAGCTGAATATCTAAATAAATATGTTAATCACATTTAAATGAGTTCTGGTTACCTAAACATGAATATCTAAATAGATATGTAAATCACAATTAAATGAGTTCTGGTTACCTAAACATGAATATCTAAATAAATATGTAAATCACATTTAAATGAGTTCTGGTTACCTAAACATGAATATCTAAATAGATATATGTAAATCACATTTAAATGAGTTCTGGTTACCTAAACATGAATATCTAAATAGATATGTAAATCACATTTAAATGAGTTCTGGTTACCTAAACATGAATATCTAAATAGATATGTAAATCACAATTAATTGAGTTCTGGTTACCTAAACATGAATATCTAAATAAATATGTTAATCACATTTAAATGAGTTCCGGTTACCTAAACATGACTATTTCACTTAAATATAACAATAACATAGAAATTAATTTGTTAAAACTAAATTTAAAGAATAAAAGGCAATCTATCAAATGCTTTTCTCATATTCAGTATTTTATATAGTAATATTACCCTTTCTCACAATTTACCACGGCATTTTGTTGCATATACAGCAGGCATCTTTTGAAAACATTGTGGCATAATGAGCAATATCTCTTGTTGATACAATGTCTTCAACTCTTGTCAATAATAACAATTTCGTCTTAAACCCTTTCCCCCATGATGCCTCTGCAGCAGACGGATCTTTGAAAACATATTGACCAAAGAAGAAATTGCTCAAAACGAGCAATTTCTTCTTTTGCTACAATGTTTTCCACTTTTAGTTATAGATTATCAATTTAATTGTAGAGATTTTCTATGTTTTGACAAAATATGTTCAAAGTTGTGTGCTGCGGAATTGTCGTATGAGGGAAAGGGTTAAACAGTTTTGCCGTGAAATCTGTGCCAGATTCATTGCAGATGGGAAAGGATTAAATTATGTACGCCTTCTTTTTTCTAGACTTCAAAAGATATATATTAACCTAGGTAGAAAAGAACATTATGTTTATCTTATTATATCTTATTGAGTTTAACCCTTTCTCTCATACAGCAATTGTGCAGCAGACGGCTTTGAACATATTTTGTCAAAAAACAGAAAATCTCTATAATTGAATGGATAACCTATAACTAAAAGTGGAAAACATTGTGTCAAAAGGAGAAATTGCTTGTTTTGAGCAATTTCTTCTTTTGTCACAATGTTTTCAAAAAGCTGTCTGCTGCAGAGGCGTCAGAAAGCATCTATATGAGGGAAAGGGTTAACACTCGCTGGCTAAAACATAATCTTTGGTATTTAGGTGTTTACAAAGGGTCAAAATTGCCCCTAAACCAGGGTTTTCAAAATAGGTTTTAAGTTACAACCGTTTCACGCCAAGCCCTCGAATTATTCTGATGAAGAGAAAACGGAATATGGACAATTGAAGCATTTTTTAACTCTACCCATAGTGCATTTTGACACATCTGCAGCAGGCGACTTTTGAAAACACTTTGGCAAAAGGAAAAAAAGTCTCCTTTCTCCTTCTGCCGCAATGTTTTCAACTGTATTCGATAATTATACCATCATTAATTAAGATTTCTATTATTTTGCCTGTATACATGTAGATGCATTTGGAGCAGACAATCTTTTTGAAAGCATTGAAATTCCTCCTTTTGCAACAGATTTTCATACCAGAGCTCTAGATAAGGGGTGTTTTGCATGTTCAAAAATCCTTATTTGACCCTGTAATCCTATGTTGTGGGTACTAAAAAGAATCGTCTCAATGAGACGATTCTTTGAGTACCCATGACATAGAGTTTGGTTGGTTAATAAGATAGATATTTAGGGGGAAAGAGCTTAATACCCCTCGTTATCTAGACCTCTGTCATACTCTATTCAATAAGAATAATTACAATTATAGAGTTTTTCACAATTTGCAAGAGATATCCAGTTTGTTCAAACTCATCTCGAGGGCTTCATACAAAACGGTTGTAACTCAAGATGTAGAATTGTTGAATGTCGGAAAGGGTTAAGACTAAATAGAAAAGTTTTTAAATAAACAAAAACTTCCTCATCATGATCAATTTGTGCTTTTCCCAAAGTTGTTTTCCGATTGGTTGCCATTGTGAATTAGGAACCTGGGGTCCCGGAAACGATCCCCAGTCATTGGGACCATGGTGGAATGCCCATTGGCAAGGCACATTTCCTAGCCAAGTACTGGTTTGTTTACCCAGGGATCATGGATAAGTGAACTGACACCGTGATATAACTAAAATAATGTTGAAAACAGGGTAACACTAAATTAAAACAAAACTTTTCCCAATCTTTGTTTTCATGAGATGTCTGCTTTAAAGGCACTTAAAAGTATCTATTTAAGGTAGTGTATAATGTGAAAATAGATTTTCCTTTCATGTATACATGTACTGTCATGCATATATATATATATGAATGATACAGGTTTTGTGAAATTCATACACAATTGTGATGCGCCTTTCAAACATTGCACATTCTAGAAAATGTAACTCTTTTAATTCGGATTATATGCATTTTGTATTATATAATCCAATTTAAAACAATCTGTAACAGTGTTTTAGAAATTGCAAGGGAGATGACTGGTCCTGATTTTTCTAAAAGTCCTCTATCACAGTTCTCTCCCTGTGAAACAGTCTTTGTACCCACAACCTGCCAATACCAGCTTCCCTTAGCAAGCAACTCATGACAAAACATTCTTAACCCTTTCCCACATATAGATGATTGTTGACGCCTCTGCTGCAGATGACTTTTGAAAACACTGTGACAAAAGGAGAAATTGCTCAAAACGAGCAATTTCTCCTTTTGTCACAATGTTTACAACTTTTTTCATTAATTGTACATTTATTTATAGAGATTTTCCATAGTAGCCTGCTGCAGCTTTGTTGAAGGTCAGAAGGCGTTATGGTTCTCACCCTCCCATCTCTTTATTTAGATAATTTAGATTTTATTTAATTTCTAACTTCTAGTCTTAGTATCTTTTCAGAAATAACTGACATGGTATGGAGATAACAAGGGGCAAAAGTTTGGCAACACTTACGACACTATGGTAACATAGGTCGCTGATCATGACAGATTAGCCAGCCAAACGTTCAGTTGTAGGCAGTTGGTTGCCTCCACAGGTCTGGTTTTTCACAAAATGTGCTATGCTATGTTTGTTATAATGGACCTTTGCAGATATTATTATTTCATGACTGTGTTTTGAAATATCTGATGCATGCTATTCTCCCTACAATTCATGGAATTGGTAGAAAGCGAAAGTCCATACAATATTTATTTAACCTTTTCCCACATAAAGCAAATTTGTAGCAGAAGATTTTGAAAACATTTGGTCAAAAATATGGAAACACTCAATAAATGAACAACCAATTATTGAATAAAGTTGAAAACATTGTGTCAAAAGGTGAAATTGCTCACCATGTATTTCTATTAAAAAAAAGTAAATATATCATACCACCATTGAACTATATTTTAACGCTTTCCAACATATCTGCAACAGATGACTTTTGAAAACATTGTGGCAAAGATGAAATTTCTCTTAAATTGCTATTTTTCCTTTTGTCACAAACTTCTCTCAATAAAGATTTCCTATATTTTTCCCCAAAATGTTTTCAAAAATCATATTAATTTCATGTGAGGAAGGATTTTTTTCATCGAGGTCAATTTCATGTGGAGCTAAAGTACAATGTGACCTTTGAAATGCCAGGATTGGAAATTAACCTTTAATTCTCAAATACAACATGTTGAATAGAATTGAAAATATAGTCTGGCAAAAGAAGCAAATTTGGTCCTTCGTCCTCAATGTTTTCAAAAGCTGTCTGCTGGCAGATATGTCAAAATAGATCTGTTTGTGGGAAAGGGTTAATAGTGACTAGAGTGTGTTTTGTATGTAGTATATATATGTGTCGGTGATCTGGGAGCATATATATATATGTGTGTGTCAGTAATCTGGAAGCATTTCTAAAACACTTTATTTTCTGTTGCAGACGTAAGTAAAATATAACCTTCCAATAAGTTATAGGCAGCCTTCAAAGAGCTCCTTTAAATTTGATTAAATTTTAGATTTATTATCCTTCTATAACTCTTTTGTGAACCCCAGCTCGGCCAACATTCTTTCCGAAGTTTGACAAAAGTTACAGTGACAAGAGTCATCCTTCTTCCACCAATAGGCTAACAGTCTATGTGGAAAAGCAGCCAGTTGCTTGGAAAGAGTGTTCTGTGGAATACTGGTGTGAGAAAGCCAGGAAACACATGAGATGGGGAACTGGCCGCATTGATATGACTAAAAAATTGTTGAAACGGCGTTAAACCCCAATCAAACAATCAATCAATCAATCAATCAATCAATAACTCTTTTGTCAGTTTTCCTGCCCTTCTTTAACATGAACCTGATAAAATATTTCAGAGTTGGCTGCTTTAACCCTTTCCCACATACAGACACTTTCTGACGCTTGTGCAGCAGACAACTTTTGAAAACATAGTGACAAAAGTAGAAATTGCTCAAAACAACTAATTTCTCCTTTTGTCACAATGTTTTCAACTCTTTTTAATAATTGAAATCTTATCTACAGAGATTTTTCATGTCTATGCCAATATGTTTTTGAAGTCGTCTGCTGCGGATTTATTATATGTGGGAAAGGGTTAAGAATATCTGAGGCTTTATCCTTTCCCTCTTGCAGACACATCCTGATGCTTATGCAGTAGAGGACTTCTTAAAACATTGTTGCAAAAGGAGAAATTGCTCATCATGAGAAAATGATGAGCAATTTCCCCTTTTGCCACAATGTTTATAGTTATCCTTTTATTTAAAGAAATTTTCCAGCTGCAGATTCCATGTCTGTACGAAAGAGTTAAATTCTATTTTTTGTAACTTGACTATTGTTTGTGAAAATTGAACTGGCGCATGATGAATATATAATAAGGTCAGATAACTATCTAGTATGTAATCTGACCTAATTATATATTCATCATATGACAGTTCCAGTTACACCAACAATAACAAGAAATAAGTCAAAAGGTAATCACTAACAAAGAATGACAAAAAATAAAGTGTCCAACCAGAAAAGCTTCAATGTAATGTTGTTGTTTAACAAAAATGTTGCAATGTTCTATAAATAGAATTTGACCTTTAAACCTTGAACTCTCCAAAATAATCCATCATTAAATAAAATATTTAAATGCTTTCCAACATAATAGATGACTTTTGGCACATCAGCAGCAAACAATTTTTGAAAATATTGTTGCAAATGGAGTTATTGCTCACAATGAACAATTTCTCCTTTTCCCACAAATGTTTTCACTATATCAAAAGATTTTAGAATCACTAATAGATTTTCCAAATTTTTGCCTAGATATTTTCAAAGTCGTCTGCTGCACATTTCTAGTACGTTGGCAAAGGTTATTTAATTCAATGTTACATAATGCCTAATATATTTCATTAAATGCATGAACCATAATTTTTGACTGCCCAAATAAACACATGGTTTATGTGAACAATTTATTTCTTCTGAAAGTTCATGTCTCACAGGTCAACTTCTTCCTGTAATCATCTAGTATTTCTGAATTCAACAAGAACATTTTCATTCTTTGTTACATCAGAATACTGGAATCATACAATATCGACTGCAAAACATTTTCAGCTTCCATGCATAATTAAGTCCATTTTAATACCTGGATTACAAGCGGAACAGAGCATGACACCCTCTGAACTAAAATACCCAGCTGGACAAACAGTAGGACCTTGAACACTGTCTGTAACTTCTAGATCCTTACATTCCATACCTCCTGGGCAAATACTACAATCTGTTGCTCCTGATACACTATAATAACCCTCAACACATCTTGTACAAGCCTCCATTCCTTCCTTACTGGACCAATTTCGTGAACAATTATCAAAAACAATAACTGTATTTTCAACATTAAAATCACTGAGATCATACACACTACTGCAATTTTGACCGGCAGGACAAATTAGGCAACTGTCAGCTCTAGCAACACTATAGTAACCATGGAGACAAACCTGACAATCATTTTCACCATCGCTACTAAATGTCCCTGGATAACATTCAGTCAAAACAGTATAATTTAAATCAGGGCTTACATGACATGAATAACCACTTGGACATAACATGCACTCAGATGCTCCCATGTTGCTATAGTAACCATTCAAACATTTCATACAGACATTAAACCCAGATGGATTATAAGTTCCAGGTGAACATAAATTATCAGGATCACTTATCTGAACTTTTTTACAGTCCTTACCAGCAGGACAATTAGAACATGAATTGGCCTGAGACGAACTGTAGAGACCACTTGGACAGTTATGACATTGACCTTCACCTTCCCCACTGTATGTTCCTGGTAAACAGGCATTGGTTTGGACATTAGTTTGGTCTGTTGAAATATTGCATGACATACCATTAGGACAAGGAAAACAATCGGATGAGCCTATGTCACTAAAGTATCCATCCTGACAGATCAAACAAGTAAGAATTCCTTCAGGACTATAGGTCCCTGCCAAACATTCAGGATTTACTGCTCCCTCCATCAGCTTCTGGCAATCAAAACCAGAAGGACAACTCAGACAGGAACCCCAACCAGAGAGACTGTAGTAACCACCTTGACATGAAATGCATTCAATTTGTCCTTCCTGACTATAAGTCCTAGGTGGACAATCAGGCAATGTGTCTAACACAACCGTGCAATTCTTGCCTTCTGGGCAAACGGAACATGCTCCTGACCCTGTATCGCTATAGTAACCAGGATCACAAGGGTAACACAGACTCATGCCTTGTTTGCTGTACTCAAAGGGAGAACATGATGAAATAGTTTCACCTATACAACTAAATCCTGCTGGGCATATTGTACATGATCCCGCCCCCGAGTTGCTAAAGTAACCACTAGGACAAGTAATACAATGAACCTCTCCCTCAATACTGTAGGTACCAGGTTCACACTCAACAGGTGGATCATGACTACAATCTTTACCAAGTGGACATATACTACATTCATCAGATCCAGCATTACTATAGAAACCATATGGACAATTGTAACATGGACCATCCCCTTCTTTACTGTAAGTCGAGGCAGGGCAGTCCTCCAGCTCTGCATCAGTAAGGGCAGGATCAGAGCAGTCTTTACCAGCAGGACAAATTGTACAGACAGCTGAACTAGCAACACTGTAATAGCCAAGGCTACAATTGTAACAGGAGGTCTCTCCTGCAGGGCTATAGCTACCTGCAACACACACTGATATTACAATTACCACAGAACCTCCAATCTCAAATGTCTCGCACTGTTTTCCAGCACCACATTCATTACAGAATGGGGAACCAGGGAAGCTGTAGGAGCCAGTGTTACAAAGGGTACAAGTAGGGTCTCCAAGAAGACTGTAATGTCCAGCTGGGCAATCGGAGGGGTCAGCTCCATTTACTGCAGAACTGCAGTTTTTCCCTGCTGGACATAAATTACACATAGCTGATCCATCATGGCTGTATGATCCTGTATATTTTTTTGTAAAACAAGCAGAAGAATAACATCAATTTTTACATAGTATTTATCAGACAAAATAATTATCCCACATACAACAAATCTGCAGCAGACGAATTTGAAATAATCTAGATAAAGACGGGGAAGATTTCTATAACTGATAGTTTAATATTATTGAATAGAGTTGTAAACATTGTGGCAATAAGGTGAAATTGATCATCATGAGCAATTTCTCCTTTTGCTAGAATGTTTACAAAAGTCGTCTGCTGCAAGGGTGTCGGAAAGCATCTATATCGAGAATATGGTTCATTAACATAATTGACCTGATCCTAACCTCAACCAGTTCCATCATACAACAAATCTGAATGAAGCAGACGACATTTAGGCAAAAAAATGAAAAATCTTTTTAAAGGAAAGTATAAGTAATGACTACAGTTAAAAACATTCTGGCAAAAGGATGAATTGATCAGTATACTGCAGATGGGTCAAAATGTGTCTGCAAGAGGGAAAGTGTCAAGTCTATGTCTGTATCTAAGTTTTAAAAATACTTCATAATCCAAACAGGATATTTACCCATGACCTCAATTCCAAGGGTCATACATGTCCTATCAGTTGACCATGTTCTTGCAAAGACATTATTATAGTATCAACATGTACATCTGTTTTTGACAAATGTGTGATATGTTTTATGAAAAATAAACACATGGGTTAGATGACATACCAGTACAGTTTAACACATTTCACAGAATTTGTAGCAGATGACTCAGAAAACATAATATATGCAAATACAGTCCAACCTGTGTTTAAAGACCACTCATGGGAAGAGAACAATCTGGTCTTTGTTCTCAGGTGGTCTTTAATTGCAGGGTCATTTATACAGAAAATGAGTAATTGGGAAATTAAAAGTGAGGTCTCTCTATAGACAGGGAATTGCTAAATAAAGGTGGTCTTACTCACAGGTTTGACTGTATACAAACAATCTCAATGAATGTATCATTATTGAATAAAGTTTTAAAAATGTTTGCAAAAGGAGAAATTGCTCATTGTGAGCAATTTGTTCTTTTGCCACAAAGTTTCCAAAAGTTGTCTGCTGCATGTGTGTCAAAATACAATTACAAGTGGGAACTTGTGTTAAATTTAATGAAAATATGGTCATGTAATAATTATAAATATGTTCATACAAATGTCTGAATCAGGTTAATATTGCTAAGTGATAGACACTTTTACTGCATGTTCAATTGAATTAATTAGATAACCTGACACAATATACTTAAGGTTGGCTAGTACTTTGAAAATTCTGAACATTCTCTCTCAATATTATTTGAAATAATGGATGACATACTTTTACATAGAATTAAAAACGTAGGATAACAAAAATCATGCCTATAATCTGATTATTCTCTTTTTTCCCTCAAGATTTTAAGAATTGATTGTATCAGACAGAGGGATATAAGAGGGGAAAAAGGTGAAAGCCCACTTCATATCAATATCTGAAGATCTCTTCCAATTTTAGCTCTTTCCCAAATACAACAGAAATGAAAACATTACAGCAAAAACAAGGAAAGTCTATTTAAATCTTAGTTTAATTATTATAGAGAGTTGAAACATTGGGGCAAAAAGGGAAATTGCTCATCATGAGCAATTTCTCCTTTTGCCACAATGTTTTCATAAATTGTCAGCTCCAGATGTGTTTAAATGCATTTGCGTGGGGAATAGGGCTACATATCTTTTAGAATATCTTTTTTTGTAAAGAGTACCTACTTAAGTTTGAGCAAGAGCACTTCAATGCTCCTCACTGATAATTTTCCCACTGCAAAAAATGTCTGAACCCTTTCCCACCTGCAGACGTATTTTGACGCAATAGCACTTATAGCAGCAGACAACTTTTGAAAACATTGTGGCCAAAGATAAAATTGCTCATGATGAGCAATTTCTCCTTTGGCTACAATGTTTTCAACTTTATTTAATAATTAGCTAGCTAGGCTTTTATCTTTAAATCTTTTAATTGGAGATTTTGCAGGTTTTTGTTTTGTCACTATATATATATGATTTGAAAGTCGTCTGCTGCAGATGTGTTGTATGTGGGAAAGGGTTAAGACCAGCAGGATATCAAGTATCATTTATTATCGGGTAAAACACTTAAAGGCTTTTGTTAGATTTTTAAGTAATGTTCTACAGTTTTGGGTCAGGAGAGAACACAAATACTGATCGACCATAATGGAGTATATACTAATTTTAAAAGACTTTCCCACATACTACAAATCAGCAGACGACATTGAATTTAGCTAACCCTTTCCCTCATACGACAATTCTGCAGCAGACGACTTTGAACATATTCTGTCAGATGGATAACCTATGACTAAAAGTGGAAAACATTGTGACAAAAGGAGAAATTGCACGTTCTGTGCAATTTCTTCTTTTGTCACTATGTTTTCAAAACGCCGTCTGCTTTAACCCTTTCCCTCATACGACAATTCTGCAGCAGACGACTTTGAACATATTTTGTCAAAAAGTAGAAAATCTCCATAAATGAATGGATTGCCTATGACTAAAAGTGGAAAACATTGTGGCAAAAGGAGAAATTGCTCGTTTTGAGCAATTTCTTCTTTTGTCACTATGTTTTCAAAAAGCTATCTGCTGCAGAGGCGTCAGAAAGCGTCTATATGAGGGAAAGGGTTAAATACATCAAGGCCAAATAAAAGACTGCTCATACTGTGCAAATTTTCAACTTTTGTCACAATGTTTACAAAAGTCGTTTGCTGTAAACACAGCAATAATTACGTGTCTGCAGGGGGGAAAGGGTTGATAGAGATTCCTTCAAATGATGACTACATAACAAGGTCTGTTAACCCTTTCCCACCTCTTCTAGACGCATTTTGACGCAATAGCAGCAGACGACTTTTGAAAACATTGTGGCCAAAGGTGAAATTGCTCATGATGAGCAATTTCTCCTTTGGTTACAATGTTTCCAACTTTCTTTAACAATTAAGCTATCCTTTATGGGGATTTTTCAGGGTTTTTGTTACTATGTTTTCAAAGTCGTCTGCTGCAGAATTGTTGTATGTGGGAAAGGGTTAACTATATATATATATATATATACGTAAGCTGTTTTTGTTTCTTACTCATCATGCCACAATTCAATTTATAGGGACTATATATTATTAATTTAATATAAAGTGGATCTAACCCTTTCCCACATACAGCAATTCTGCAGCAAACGACTTTGAACATTTTCTACACAAAAACACAGAAAATCTCCATAAATGTATGTACAAGAGAAAGTTGATGCAAGGCATCAATGTCGCCGGAAAAGACTGCATTGATTTATTTATGTATTCTTGACTTTCCTTAGTCTATTCAAAAATTAGGAACGTAGTAATGAAAACATTTGATTATAAATTGTATATACATACCTATACATTAGGGTATCTATAAAAAATTAACGAAATGTGTACACATTTATCTGGCTTAAATTTAATTTTGCTGTTGTTACTTATTTAAATAATAGTATTCATTCATATCATTTCAAACATGTCAATCTTATTCGAATCACAAGGTAAATATCCTGGTATTGCTTTAAAGGGAGGTAATTTGAAGAAAACAAAAGTCTTCAAAAGGAGAAATATATCAGCATTACCGTCTACAGTTTAAATTGTTCTATTGTTTGTGGATTTAAAAATGTTCTTTTTTTCTTATTTCTACATGTACAACGAAATATTGCGGCTTCTCTTTGACGCTTTGCGTCAAACATTCGTCTTGTACTTGTCTAAAATAAAATAATATCACTCGCTTTTTCATATCGAAATGCGCATGCGCGAAAATCGATGTTAAAGGTCACGAAACTACACAACAGAATAGGGTCTATATTTAGCTTAGAAACAGTTCCTACTTTAGATATTCATGGATTAACATTATTAAATGAATTCTACACAAATCAAGACATCTCTTTGAACATGAAAACAACATTTAGTAAGTTAAAATTGCTATTAAAAGGAGAATCCGAAATTGACCTCAATGATGACACATAAGAGTCTGCATTAGGGGGTGTTGGTTCACGTCTTGAAGGGACCACTTTTGTCTTCGTAAATAAGACAAAAAACTTAAATGCGAGTGAAATAAAAAAAACTGCAAACATTAAAAAATCGGAATATTTATTTCATTTTAGATGTGTCATTTATTAGTGTTCGTAAACAACCACAATTGTAATATGTTCAAATCATCTAGATTTGTTTCTTTCTAATAATAAGCCGCCCTCCCATGTGATTTCCGAAAAGCTATTAAAAATAGAAGTCGCGGGCTTCTGCCCGGCGACTAATAATTAATAAAAAAGGTTTATAGCATTGTGGCAAAAGGAGAAATTTCTCGTTTTGACCAGTTTCTTCTTTTGTCACAAAGCTTTCAAAAGTCGTCTGCTGCAGAGGCGTCACAATTTAAGTGTCTATGTGAGGGAAAGGTTAAATGAATACTGAACATAATATATAGATGATTTTCAGTTTAACCGTTTCCCGTATGGTGATGAACTTAGATGCATGATGACTTTTAAAAACCTCATGTCACCTTCATCTTTTATTTAGAGATTTTCCATATTTATGCCTTGACATTTTCAAAGTAGTCTGCTGCAGATTTGTTGTATGTGGGAAAGGTAACATAAGGTTTTACAAAATGGATCATTTTCATATCCTGTATTGAGCTTTTCAACTTCTATAAATATCAATCAGGAAGTTCGCAATCGAAGTTGATACCTGTGCAGATCCAATATTTGATCAACCGGATCACCCTTAAACCTTTCCGACATACAACAAATCTGCAGAAGACAATTTTAAAACCATCTAGGCTAATTAAAATATGAAACTATCCATCAATGAAAGTATATTTCATTGATGGATAGTTTCATATTTTAATTTAGCCTAGATGGTTTTAAAATTGTCGTCTGCTGCTTTTGAAAACACTGGCCAAAGTAGGAAGGGCTCATAATGAGCAATTTCTCCCTCGAAAAATTAAGTTTTCAAATCTATTTACATGAAGTTATTAAATAGATTTGAAAACTTAATTTTCAAAGGAGAAATTGCTCATTATGAGCCCTTCCTACTTTGGCCAGTGTTTTCAAAAGTCGTCTGCATGAGGGAAAGGATTAATCCTAATATTATTCACAACTACTGTTTATCCTTTTCCTTTATACCTTTCCTACATACAACAAATCTGCAGCAGACAACTTTGAAAACATAGTAACCAGAAAAATCTCCATAAAAGATAGCTTAATTGTTAAATAAAGTTGAAAACATTGTGGCAAAAGGATAAATTGCTCGTTTTGAGCAATTTCTCCTTTTGCCACAATGATTTCAAAAGTCGTCTGCTTCAGAACTGTCAGAATGTGTCTTTAGGTAGTAAAGGGGTTTAATGACAACTGAATCATTTCCAACATACAACAGACCTGTAACTTTGAAAAAATCTTCTGGGACAGTGTGGAAAATCTATAGAAATTAAAGTATAATTATTGAATAGTTGAAAACATTGGGGCAAAAGTCGTCTGATGTAGATGTGTCAAAATGCACCTGCAAGTTGGAAAGAGTTGGGACATCTGAAGCAAATGGCATTTGAAAAAACATTTTGGGAGAAGAAAACAGCGCTCATCTTGAGATATTTCTTCAATTGCTACAATGGTTTTTTTTAACTTTGTTTCAATATTTAAGATAGTTAAAAGTTTACAAATGTAATATTTTGATCCTCATATATTTTCAAAGCAGAGAACTGTAGAAACATTGTACCAAAAACACATTAATTAACCCTATAACCTATGACAAAAAGTGGAAAACATAATGTGGCAAACTATGTCACTATGTTTTCAAACCGCCGTCTGCTGCAGAGGCGTCAGAAAGCGTCTATATGAGGGAAAGGGTTAAAGCAGAAATGTTTTCTGTTCTCTAATAGGAAAACAATCCAAAAAGAGAAAGATTGTTCCAGAGGATATTCTCCCTGAAAATATTCAAACCTTACATTCCTTATGATCTAAAACCTAAAATCTAGAACATTAACCCTTTCCCTCATATAGACGCTTTCTGACGCCTCTGTAGCAGACAGCTTTTTGAAAACATAGTGACAAAAGAAGAAATTTCTCAAAACGAGCAATTTCTTCTTTTGCAACAATGTTTTCCACTTTTAGTCATAGGTTATCCATTCAATTAAAGAGATTTTCTATTTTGTGACAAAAATTCTTTAAAGTCGTCTGCTGCAGAATTGTCGTATGAGGGAAAGTGTTAAAATGCATTGAATTTCTTTTTAAAGTAGACTAAAAATCATGCAAACTGGTTGTAAATACATAATATAAAGGAAAGATTTTTTTCATTCCATAATTTTAATTAAATTGCCTGCCAATAGTGACAATGCATCAAACCCTGTCTGTAATGGGATGATACAAATCAGCAGCAGACAACCTTGAAAACATCTAAGCAAAATTATGGAAAAAGCTTTTTAAATAAAAATGAAATTATTTACAAGAGTCTTTATGAACAATTTCTTTTTTTAACAATGTTTTCAAAAGCTGTCAAAAGGTCTACATGTGGGAAAGGGTTGAATCATGCCAGTATTGACACGAGCAAACATGTTTGACACTCAAACAGAATAAATAGATGCAGTATTATACTTCCTTGAGCATTGAGAGGCAATTAAATTTTATATCAATCCAATTAGTCCTTGTACTGTATAGTGACATACGTCATTTTATAATGTCTGCGTAAATTGAAGTGTCCACATGATGAATACATAGCATGCAAGGTCTGAGATAACTAGAGATTTCAATTTACATGGATATTACATGTTTAACCCTTTCCCTCATATAGACGCTTTCTGACGCCTCTGCAGCAGACAGCTTTTTGAAAACAGTGACAAAAGAAGAAATTGCTCAAAACAAGCAATTTCTCCTTTTGCCACAATGTTTTCCACTTTTAGTCATAGGTTATCCATTCAATTATAGAGATTTTCTGTTTTTTGACAAAATATGTTCAAAGTAATCTGCTGCAGAATTGTAGTATGAGGGAAAAGGTTAATCATTATTGATGCTCCTGACCATTCAATTTACATGGATAATACACGAAACATCTTTGTCTATTATGTGTTTTTTTCGCGGTTTTCAACATGATAACAATTTTATCATGGTGACAGATCCCTCATTCATGACCCCTGGGTAAACAAACCAGTGCTAGTCTAGGTAATGTGCCTTGCCCAAAGGCACTCCATCATGACTGACGCCTGTGACTGGGGATTGAACCTGGGATGCCCGGTTTCAAATCCCCGACGCTAAACCACTTGGCAACCGGGGATTCAATGTAACAAATCTCATAACCAAAGTTTATTTCTTTAAAATCTTTCTGACTTTCAGATGCATTTTGACACCTCTGCAGCAGACAACCTTTTGAGAGCATGGGGACACAAGGATAAATTGCTCATTATTATGACCAATTGCTTCTTTTGCCCCAATGTCATCAACTCAATTCAATAATTATACTTTCAATAGCGGAGATTTTAAGTGTTGCTGCTTGTTTTCACAGTCTTCTTCTTCAGACTTGCTAATTTTGGGAAACGGCTACCAAATAACTGAGTGATTAATATTTTGGTGTTTAACATCGCTTTCAACAAATTTTAGTTATATCACGGCGTTTCCTTGGTTAGTTACCAGTACTACTGGTCCCTTTTTCCTGACACCAACCAGTCAAGCATCATGCTAACCCCCGCAACCCTGAGCACCAAGGAGAGCAGCCACAATACTACCGTTTTTAAAGTCTTTGGTATGACTCGGCCGCGCGACCTCCAGCAGACGCTCTACCACTACACCACCAAGGCAGTCCCGATTAACTGAAAAACATGTCAAACCTTTTTTCCCCAACATGACATGTTTGGTATTACAAGGCGGCTAATAAACAATTTTCATCACGTTTCATAATCAACAGACAATTAATCACTGGACAGTCAAATAATGTGCCGATTCTTTCATCGAATAACAAATCATATATTTCAAGACCATGGATTTAAAGTTTAAAATTTGAAAAAATTCGTAGACGAGCATAAAAATTTGAAAATATTCATAGACGAGCATAAATAAGCTGAAAATCAATCATATTGGCAGGATCACAAATCTTTAGGAACTTAATTATGGTTATTTGTGTTTCAATCTTGTAGTGATATCTCAACATGCATGTCATTAACAAACTAAAATAGTCTTTTAACAACATGAAATTTAAACATTTAAAAAGGAAAAAATAGCGACTTAGGTAAATATCTTGACTGCTTTGGAAAGTAAAAGAAAACTTCAGCAATCATGATTTCCCATGTGAATTAAGACATATTTTGGCCCATCTGCAGCAAATGACTTTTGAAAACATTATGGCAAAAGTAGAAAATGATCACTAAGAGCATTTTCTCCTCAAGCCACATTTTTTTCAACTCTATTCAATAATTATTATACTTTCATTTCCTTTTTCCCCAATGTTTTCTTTTCTGTATCACTCTTCCAGAT
Source organism: Serripes groenlandicus (assembly GCA_031761405.1). Classification (NCBI taxonomy): domain Eukaryota; kingdom Metazoa; phylum Mollusca; class Bivalvia; order Cardiida; family Cardiidae; genus Serripes; species Serripes groenlandicus. The sequence continues at coordinate 73,176,162 of JASEVX010000002.1, forward strand.
GTTACGAATATTTTATGAGATACACTGGCACCCCTCTATAACACTCTCCGTTTTAAAGCGGATCCCGTTATAACTTGCTTGGCTCCCAAAATTTATTGCATGAAATATTTGCGAATAGAATTATAAATTTTCAAAAACCTAACGTTTGAAACACCAAAATAGTATACGATCCGAGTAATTGATCTCCACTGCAGTTAATCCACATGTTTGCATAACGCTTTGTTCAACATTACAACAACAATAGACAGGTAAAAAAAATCGATATAGTTATCGACCGGCTTTCAATATTACAACAATACAGATAAAAAAATCGATATCGGTGTAATTATTGTTTGGATGTCATCTATTTCTTCTACAAATACAACTTGGACAAACCAAAAATACACGTGACTATTCCAGCCAATCGTATTCGCGATATGTAAAACTATCACTATTGAGCGTTTTCGGCTTCTGCAATCCAGTTACTAGAGTAGAAAATCTGCACATGTGCGCAGTACACCACACGAGTAACCATTCACGAAGTCTTGTGTTGTTTACAAAATGGCAACCTTTAGTGCATCTTTGATCTCGTGTTACCCGTCAAATAGTGGGTGTCGTACGTCGAGTAGATTAGTTCGCTTACTTTCAACTCTCGTTATGCGAGTTAAGAAGTCGAAAACGCTCATTGGGGCCGTTGAAAAGGCATGCGCACGAGACATGTATCCATTGTAAACTTCCTCAAATATTGCAAAACTGAAAGTACTCCAGCTACTCGGTAAATCTCGAAAGATCACTGCAATTACCGCGAATTGTCAAAGAAATAACCCTGTTAAAGATCGACGATTAGAAATGCGTATTATTCGGTCCAAAAATAACTTTCAAGCTTGTTTTAGCCAGAGACATATAACACTCTCTCTTTGCAATTGAATTAGTGTATGCGTTATAGGTGGGTGGGTGGAGTAATGATTTTTGGAACAGCGTTATAACTTTAACCCCGCTTATAGCACTGTGCGAGACCATGGCTCCCAAGTACAGTGTTATAGAGGAGTGCCAGTGTATTGTTTTCATCTCAGTAGACTCTGAAATCCCATATACGGTATACAGTGAACATGAAGGAATTGAAAGCAATCTAGGTGCATTAAAGTTTATCTTGTGAATAATTATAACACAAATTAACCCTTTCCCTCATATAGACACTTTCTGATGCCTCTGCAGCAGACGGCTTTTTGAAAACATAGTGACAAAAGAAGAAATTGCTCAGAATGACAAAATATGCTTAAACCTTTCCCTCATACGACAATACTGCAGCAGACGACTTTGAACATATTTTGTCAAAAAATAGAAAATCTCCTTAATTGAATGGACAACCTATGACTAAAAGTGGAAAACATTGTGGCAAAAGGAGAAATTGCTCGTTTTGAGCATTTTTTCCTTTTCTCATTATGTTTTCACAAAGCTGTCTGCTGCAGAGGCGTCAGAAAGCGTCTATATGAGGGAAAGGGTTAAGGTGCAAAGTTTATCTTGTGAATAATTAATTGACACAAATTAAAGGGAACTATCTCCATGATCAGACAGGCCTTGCCAAGTACAGATCTGATTGTAACTTTGCTGTAGTCACCTTGTGAGGAAGAGTCTCATAATCCCCCTTGTCCTTATTAACCCTTTCCCACACGCAGACGCATTTTGACGCAATAGCATAGCAGCAGACGACATTTGAAAACATTGTGACCAAAGTTGAAATTGCTCATGATGAGCAATTTCACCTTTGGCCACAATGTTTTCAACTTCATTTAACAATTCATTATTTTTTAGCTATCTTTTATTGAAATTGTTCAGGTTTAAGTCACTATGTTTTCAAAGTCGTCTGCTGCGGATTTGTTGTATGTCCATGGGAAAGAATTAGGACTCTTTCAGACTTGAAAAAACACATAGGCAAAAATTTGGAAATGTCTATAAATGGAAATATTACAATTAAATACGGTTGAAAAATTGTGACAAAATTAGAAATTGCATGTTATGAGCAATTCCTTCTTTTGCCTAAATATTTTTATAAGTAGCCTGCTGTGTCAATATGCGTCTATATGGGAAAGGGTTGTTGTTGTTTGATGACGTTGTTTACCCTCGAGCTCGTCATTTACCCTTTCCCTCATACAACAATTGTGCAGCAGACATCATTGTACATATTTTGTCAAAAAGTAGAAAATCTCTATAATTGAATGGATAACCTATGACTAAAAGTAGAAAACATTGTGGCAAAAGGAGAAATTGCTTGTTTTGAGCAATTTCTTCTTTTGTCACTATGTTTTCAAAAAGCCGTCTGCTGCATAGGCGTCAGAAAGCGTCTATATGAGGGAAAGGGTTAATGCCATTTGGCAAGCAGAACTATGGGACAGGACAGGGTACACTGATAGAACTATTTAAAAGTCTTTGCTTTGGAAATCCTGAGGAAAAACACAGAATGGTGGAAAATATGAATTATGATTTCATAGAATAATAACACTTTGAACAAAATAGTGGGTTAATTAAGTATATATGGGAGACACTACGAAATATATTTTTCAAGTGTTCCTTGAATGGCATGTACACCTGCTTCCATGAATTTGATGATTTTCTACACTACAAAGTATCAATGCAGAAAGAGAAGAAATTGTTCAGAACAAGCAATTTCTGGCTGAATTTTCTTCTTAAAACCATCTATTCACTGTATTTGATTTGTCCTATGAGGGAATGGGATAATATAAATACTTATATATTCTACAAACAGTATAAAGGGTGAATACTGAATAACATTAAAATATTTCAATACTGTTGTGAAATGTCTCGGAATTCTTTTTATATCTAATTATATAACCCTTACCCATTTATAGACGCATTTTGACACATATATATGCAGCTGATGACTTTCAAAGAATATTGTGACAAAAGGAGAAATTGCTCTTAATTAATGAGCAATTCCTCCAATCGCCACAATGTTTTCAAATGTATTCAATAATAAAACTTTCATTTAGAAAGATTCCTCATATTTTGTTTTAGAATTTTTCAAAATTGTCTGCTACAGATTGAGTGTATGTGGGAAAGGGTTAAGCACTATGGCCTCGTAAACTTTGTAAAGACATCGACGACTTCTTCGACGACTTCTTTAAAAAGGATTACCTTACATACATAATTACGAGGACACTATTAACCAATAATAACACCCATTACTTGATACAACCAATTTTCAATTTTTTAACCCTTTCCAACAATTACAACAAATCTGAAGCAGATGACTGAAAAATATCTGGGGGGAAACATGGAAAATCTCTATAAATAAAGGAATTATAAATTACCGAAAAAAGGTTGAAACATTGTGATAAAAGGAGTAATTGCTCGTTTTGAGCAATTTCTTCTTTTGTCGCCATGTTTTCAAAAAGTCATCTGCTGCAGAGGCTTCGAAAGCGGCTTTATGAGGGAAAGGGCTAACTGAACCTTAAAATCCTTAACTCTTTTCAATATATAGACACCTTTTGATGCACCTTAAATCCAGCAGACCGATTTTAAAAACATTTTGACAAAAGAAGAAATTACTCATAAGGAGCAATCTTTTCTTTCAATTTTTTCAATAAACATTTATCCTCTTATAATAATATAAAACCTATTTCCCCATAGAGCTGTGTTTTAAGTTTTAACCCTTTCCCACAAACAGACGCTTTCCGACGCTTCTGCAGCTTTTTGACAAAAGAAGAAATTGCTCAAAAAAGAAAGCAAGAGTGCTTGCAGGAATAACTGCGTCATCTGTCAGAAAGTGGTAGTATGGCTGTAAGACAGCCCACAGAGAAGGGATCCCCCTATTATGTCTCAATACCAAGGAAGTCAACACAAAACTGGAGCTGCTGGGATTTTTCCTATATTCATCTATAATACCTTCAATCTTTCCATTTATAAAAGAAAAGGAAAAAATAAAATAAAATGTCTTTTCAATCTACTCGTTTCCAATGAATGAATGTCTATAAAGACAATGGTTACAATTCTTAGGGGTTCCGTAAAGTGAGATAAATCTTTTTAATATTCTTCTGTAATGTATACATTCAATCTTTCCATTTATAATACAAAACAATAAAGTAAAATAAAACATCTTTTCAATCTACTTGTTTCCAAATGAATGAATATTCAAACACTGTCTATAAAGACAATGGCTACAATTCTTAGGGGTTCTCTAAAATGAGATAAATCTTTTTAATAATCATCTGTAATGTATACATTCAATCTTTCCATTTATAATACAAAACAATAAAGTAAAATAAAACATCTTTTCAATCTACTTGTTTCCAAATGAATGAATATTCAAACACTGTCTATAAAGACAATGGCTACAATTCTTAGGTGTTCTCTAAAATGAGATAAATCTTTTTAATAATCTTCCGTAATGTATACATTCAATCTTTCCATTTATAATACAAAACAATAAAGTAAAATAAAACATCTTTTCAATCTACTTGTTTCCAAATGAATGAATATTCAAACACTGTCTATAAAGACAATAGCTACAATTCTTAGGTGTTCTCTAAAATGAGATAAATCTTTTTAATAATCTTCTGTAATGTATACATTCAATCTTTCCATTTATAATACAAAACAATAAAGTAAAATAAAACATCTTTTCAATCTACTTGTTTCCAAATGAATGAATATTCAAACACTGTCTATAAAGACAATGGCTACAATTCTTAGGTGTTCTCTAAAATGAGATAAATCTTTTTAAAAATATTCTGTAATGTATACATTCAATCTTTCCATTTATAATACAAAACAATAAAGTAAAATAAAACATCTTTTCAATCTACTTGTTTCCAAATGAATGAATATTCAAACACTGTCTATAAAGACAATGGCTACAATTCTTAGGTGTTCTCTAAAATGAGATAAATCTTTTTAATAATCTTCTGTAATGTATACATTCAATCTTTCCATTTATAATACAAAACAATAAAGTAAAATAAAACATCTTTTCAATCTACTTGTTTCCAAATGAATGAATATTCAAACACTGTCTATAAAGACAATGGCTACAATTCTTAGGTGTTCTCTAAAATAAGATAAATCTTTTTAATAATCTTCTGTAATGTATACATTCAATCTTTCCATTTATAATACAAAACAATAAAGTAAAATAAAACATCTTTTCAATCTACTTGTTTCCAAATGAATGAATATTCAAACACTGTCTATAAAGACAATGGCTACAATTCTTAGGTGTTCTCTAAAATGAGATAAATCTTTTTAATAATCTTCTGTAATGTATACATTCAATCTTTCCATTTATAATACAAAACAATAAAGTAAAATAAAACATCTTTTCAATCTACTTGTTTCCAAATGAATGAATATTCAAACACTGTCTATAAAGACAATGGCTACAATTCTTAGGTGTTCTCTAAAATGAGATAAATCTATTTAATAATCTTCTGTAATGTATACATTCAATCTTTCCATTTATAATACAAAACAATAAAGTAAAAAAAAACATCTTTTCAATCTACGGTACTTGTTTCCAAATGAATGAATATTCAAACACTGTCTATAAAGACAATGGCTACAATTCTTAGGTGTTCTCTAAAATGAGATAAATCTTTTTAATAATCTTCAGTACGACATTGTAATACCTTCAATCTTTCCATTTATTATTAACACAAAATAATAAAATAAAATAAAACATCTTTTCATTTGACTTGCTTGCGATGAATGAATATTCAAACACTGTCTACAAAGACAATAAGTTCAATTCTTAGGTGTACTGTTAAATGAGATAATTGGTTTCAATATTCTTCTATAATAACTTCAATCCTTCCATCTATAACACAAAATAATAAAAGAAAAGAAAAAAAATGTCTTTTCAATCTATTTGTTTGCGATGAATAAATATTCAAACACTGTCTTTAAAGACAAAGGCTTTCTATAAAACGAGACAAATCTTTATTTTTCTGAAACAGAAAGATCACTTGATACTTAAAATGGAACATATTATCAAATAGTAATAATAATAATTTTGTGGTCTTCATACTTAACTGTTGTTACTACATCTTGGGACAAGATATAGTTACAACCGTTTTGCATGATGCCATCAACAAGTTGTTTACCTGCACTACAAGCTGTACATGTTATGGAGTTGGCTGCACTGTAGGTACCAGCTGTACATGAGGAAGGCGATGCAGTTTTATCAGAACACTGGGATCCAGCTGGACATGCGCTACAGGAACTCCGGCCGGTGATTGTCTGGTATTCCCCGTCAGTACATTCGGATGATGCAGATAGACTACCAGACGGACAGTAATGACCTAGGAGGTAAAAAAAGGGTTGTCGGTGGTATTTATTCAACTATTCCATGCAATGCCTTTTTATTTTAACCATTTCCAAAATAGGCAACATCTGTAGTCAAAAATCTGGAAAATCTCTTTAATTTAAGTGAAAGTATAATTATTGAAAAGAGTTGAAGCAAAAGAAGAACTTGCTTATGATAATGGTAAGTCTGAATAAAGCAACACATGTAGTATTTATGTTTTTTTACATACATGTTTTTAAAGGAAGACATTCCAAGTTACCAAGTTAATTCTTTTGAGTACCCACAACACATGGAATTGGATTGGTAGTAATTAATATATTGTGGAGGGAAAAAAAGCAGCTTACTTCCCTTTGTCTTAGCGTCTAGAATTAGCCCTTTCAAACTTGCAGACAATTTTAAGCGCATCTGCAGCAGAAGACTTTTGAAAACATAGCAAAAGGAGAAATTGCTCAAAGCCAGCACTTTCTCCATTTGTCACAATGTTTTGAACTGTTACAGTAAATCATTTATAAAAATATTCCATAGCTTTTGTCAAGATGCTTTAACCCTTTCCCTCATACGACAATTCTGCAGCAGAAGACTTTGAACATAATCTGTCAAAAAATAGAAAATCTCTATAATTGAATGGATAACTTATGACTAAAAGTGGAAAACTTTGTGTCAAAAGGAGTAATTACTTGTTATGAGCAATTTCTTCTTTTGTCACTATGTTTTCAAAAAGCTGTCTGCTGCAGAGGCATCAGATAGCGTCTATATGAGGGGGAAGGGTTAAAAATTGTCTGCTGCAGGTTTGGTCTATGCAGGAAAGGGGTGATAATTAGGCTCAAAGCTCATGCAATCTGGTGATAACAATCTCATTAGCAAATGATGTTGATGTACATCTCCATTATGTGACAATTTTCATCCTGTATTGAGAGAAACAACCTTTCTCCCAATAGAACTATCATTTTTACAATTCTGCAGTTGAACGTTACCATGCAGTCCATAAAAACTTAGAGAAACAAATTCATCATATAGCAAAATATATTATTACATAACATTTGATATTCTCTTCAACAGTAGCTTTTTGTCACTACCTTGTATCGAGGGCTTGGCGTGAAACAGTTGTATCTAAAATTGGTATTTTTTTTACCAAGGTTAATCACCTCGCCTTAAAGTCTTTATAAGCGTTAAATCACTTTTCTTGGTAAACAATGTAAATTTAGGTGCCATTGCTCGTTCTGAGCAATGGCACCTAAATTTGCATTGTTTACAAAAGGGTCAAAATTGCCCCTAAACCAGGGTTTTCAAAATAGGTTTTAAGTTACAACCGTTTCACGCCAAGCCCTCGGTATGTTCCTTGCTAAGCCAACGGTTTTAACCCTTTTCCACACACAAAAAATATGCAGCAGACGACTTTGATAACATCATGACAAACAATTGGAAAATATCTCCTTAATGATGGTATAACTTTGAATTGAGATTAAAACATTGTTGCAAAAAGGGAAATTGCTCAATCATGAGCAATTTCTCCTTTTGCCACAATGTTTTCAAAAGTCTTGTGTTGCAGAGGCCTCAAAAAGCGTCTGTATGTGGGAAAGGGTTAACAAAATAGTTCAAGGAAAAAATGAGGAAGGACATAGTACCCAGTCCATTAGCAGTCTAATTGACCTGCTATCTCTCCTATTTAACCCTTTCCCTCATATAGACGCTTTCTGACGCCTCTGCAGCAGATGGCTTTTTGAAAACATAGTGACAAAAGAAGAAATTGCACAAAACGTGCAATTTCTCCTTTTGCCACAATGTTTCCCACATTTAGTCATAGGTTAACCATTCAATTATAGAGATTTTCTATTTTTTGACAAAATATGTTCAAAGGCGTCTGCTGCAGAATTGTCGTATGAGGGAAAGGGTTAATTTCCTCTCTCTGACACATCAATTGATCCTCAGCAGCTTAACAAATTAACCTGAGATTTCTTATTTGATATTTCTAGTAGAATCTTAATTTTGTGCTGTGTGGCTAATTAAATTAACATGGCTGCTATAATATTTCCCATCTAAAGAAATACAAAAATAACATACCTTGTGGACATGTTACACATTGGGAACCATCAGAACTGTAGGCACCAGCCACACAGTTTTGACACGCAGTTTGAGCTGAGTCTGGTTCCTCTCCTGTCGGGCAAGTCTGAAATAATAAAGGTCCGCATTATAAAAAATGTTTCTATTCTTTAAGAACCCCATCCTGTGCTTATGACAAGCTTTTAACCCTTTCCCTCATACAACAATTCTGCAGCAGACGACTTTGAACATACTTTGTCATAAAATAAAACATCTCTATAATTGAATGGATAACCTATGACTAAAAGTGGAAAACATTGTGGCAAAAGGAGAAATTGCTTGTTTTGAGCAAATTCTTCTTTTGTCACTATGTTTTCAAAAAGCCGTCTGCTACAGAGGCGTCGGAAAACGTCTATATGAGGGAAAGGGTTAAAGGCTCTCTTGGGGACAAAAAGTGCTGTAACTCAAGGATGAATTAACCATCTCTACATTACATCAATCAATTTTTGAAAACATTGTTGGTAATTGATTGTTTGTTTGGGGCTTAGACGCCTTTTATTTAAAACCCATTCCCTCATATATAGGAATTCGCTGTGGTCGAGTGGTTAGCGTCGGGGATTTCGAAACTGGGTGTCCCGGGTTCGATCCCCAGTCGTGGCACCTCGGTCATGGTGGAGTGCCCTTGGGCAAGGCACATTTTCTAGCCTAGTACTGGTTTGTTTACCCAGGGATCATGAATAAGTGAACTGTCGCCGTAATATCACTGAAATAATGTTGAAAGCGGCGTAAAACCCTAATAAATAACTCATATAGACGCTTTCTGACGCCTCTGCAGCAGACAGCGTTTTGAAAACATAGTGACAAAAGAAGAAATTGCTCAAAACGAGCAATTTCTCCTTTTGCCACAATTTTTCCACTTTTAGTCAATGGTTATCCATTCAATTATAGATATTTTCTATGTTTTGACAAAATATGTTCAAAGTCGTCTGCCGCAGAATTATCTTATGAGGGAAAGGGTTAAACAATATTTCCGTCTTATCATGGCAGCCAGTTGGCCTACTCATGAGTTTCAACACCAGTACTCCACACACCAGTCTTTCCAGATAGACAGATAACCCATTGGTGAAAGACGAATGACACATGTCACAGGGAATTTGTCAGAAAAAATGTTGGCCAAGCTATGGTTCAAACTTACAACCACTGGGTTGACAGCCTGCATCACTATCGATTGAGCTACCAGGACTCACCATTGTTGTAAAAGTGGAATTTGTCTGGAATCAAGCAATTTCTCCTATTATCTCGATTCTATCAACCCAGAATCAAGGTTATTCTTTCTATTTTCCAACCGATACAAGTTTTTCTAAGAATCTTACATAGAAATAACACATCAAGTAAACCCTTATCCACAAACGACAAATCTGCAGCAGACGACTTTGAAAACATTTAGTCAAAATTTTGGAAAATCTCTATAAATGAAAATTAAAATATTGAATTAATTAAGTTAAAAACAAGAGGGCCATGATGGCCCTGGAATCGCTCACCCGATTTCTTTTTCACTTTAGCTATATAAGCCCCGCCATCTGGCGGGCATAGTTTTCAACCAATCAATTTGGCTTGAAGGAATCTGATAGAGGGTCACCCTAGGAACATTTCTGCAAAATTATTTGAAAATCAGCCTGACACTTATGGAAAAGAAGATTTTTTAAGTTTTCACTATAGCCATAAAAGGCAAAATAGTCCCGCCCCCTGGCGGTCATGTTTTTCGACAAATCAACATGGCTTGAAGGAATCTGATAGAGGGTCACCCAAGGAACATTTCTACAAAATTATTTGAAAATCGGCCTGACACTTTCGGAGGAGAAGAATTTTTAAGTTTTCACTATAGCCAATAAGGCAAAATAGCCCCGCCCCCCTGGCGGCCATGTTTTTCAACCAATCAACATGGCTTGAAGGAATCTAATAGAGGGTCATCCAAGGAACATTTCTACAAAATTATTTGTAAATCTGCCAACCAGTTTGGGAGAAGAAGAATTTTGAAGTTTTTTTCATTTCGTTGCCATGGAAACCAGAATTCTGCATGGATCCCAACAATTTTAAGGAATTCTGGTGAGGACATTGAGAGGATGCTTTCTGTGAAGTTTCATCCCAGTTGACCCACTGGTTACAGAGGAGAAAATGTTGACGGACGCCTGACGCCGGACATAGGGCGATCACAATAACTCGCCTTGAGCACTTCGTGCACAGGTGAGCTAACAATGTGCGCGTTATGCGAAATTTCTCCATTTGCCACATTTTTTTTCTCTCAAAAATCATCTGCTGCAGAGGCGTCAGAAAGTGTATGCATGTGGGAAAGGTTTAACAGAAAAATGCTTTATATATATTTAGATCTTTGACTGTACAGTAAAAAATAGCAAATTATGTAATAGGATTGAACCCTTTCCCACATATAGACGCTTTTTGATGCCTCTGCAGCAGACAGCGTTTTGAAAAACATGGTGACCAAAGAAGAAATTACTCAAAACAAGCATTTTCTCCTTTTGTCAACATGTTTTTAACTCTTCAATTATTGCACTTTCATTTAAAGGAGGTTTCCAAAACATTTTGGGTATGTTATCAAAGTCGTCTGCTGCAGATTTGTGATATGTGGGAGAGGGCTCATATCTAGAACCAACCAACTCTCATATTTAGAGTAAGGTTATGGCAGTTGAATATCAATCAAAGCTTTGTTTCTGTCATCATTTTCTATTAAATTTGCAAAGAACTACTGATGCATTGCTTGAATTCTTACAGAAGATGATGATGTTCTTTGTTTTATCAAGTTAACCCTTGCCCTCATATAGACGCTTTTTGACGCCTCTGCAGTAGACAGATTTTTGAAAACTTAAGTGTCAAAAGAAGAAATTGCTCAAAACAAAGCAATTTCTCCTTTTGCCACAATCTTTTCACTTCTGTCTAATAATTATACTTTCATTTGTAGACATTTTCAAAGTCCTTTGCCACAGATTTGTTGCATGACTGGTAAAGGTGGTTTTAACTCTTTCCCTCATACGACAATTCTGCAGCAGACGATTTAGAACATATTTTGTCAAAACTTAGAAAATCTCTATAATTACATGGATAACCTATGACTAAAAGTGGAAAACATTGTGTCAAAAGGAGAAATTGCTCGTTTTGAGCAATTTCTTCTTTTGTCACTATGTTTTCAAAAAGCCGTCTGCTGCAGAGGCATCAGAAAGCGTCTATATGAGGGAAAGGGTTAAGAAGAACTATACCTGGGGTCCTGCATTGTTGGTAGGACAGTATTTTCCTGTTGGACACGAGGTACAGGCTGTCTCTCCGATGAGCGAGTATGTTCCAGACACACATGCATTAGTTGTGGAAGTATCAGGACACTGGTAGCCCGCTGGACACCGTTCACAGAATGTCGAGCCTAACGATAGACTGACTTCGTTTGTAGAGCATGCTTGGCAAGCTGACGAGGCAGACTGTCCTGTATTTGGGTTGTATGTCCCTGTACTGCAGGCCGTTCTAGTTCCGCCGGTCCCTCCTAGGCAACTGGAAAATATAAATTATTCTATTTTATTGACATGTTTACATAGATTGTATACTTATTCTGATATCTCTTTAGATAACCGATCCTTCTACCCTGCTTTCTTCTTTTGACACAATATTTTCTTCTCAAAAATTAAAATTTCCTTAAGAGTTTCTGTATGTTTGCCAAGGTTTTCTTCAACGTCGTCTGCTGAAGATTTGTTGCATAAGGAAAAGGATTAAAAAGTTGTAATGTCAAAATCAGTAAGCTGTGTCACAATGGGTCTGCATGTGGAAAAAGGGCTAAAATATAGCTGGTTTTGATCGAAGATACTAAAATATGGTTTTGATGGAAGATACTAAAATATAGCTCAGGGTTTTGATGGAAGATACTAAAGTATAGCTGGTTTTGATGGAAGATACTAAAATATATAAGTTTTTCTCATTACATGTTACGGTTACAATTATCATGCCTTAATTAATATATAAATGCTGGACTGGTTAAGCTATACATTTTATCTTACTCAAAAAGATTACTAGATAAATTATATCTTTTTCACTTGAAGATGCATCTTAACAGAAGGCACTTTTGTAAACATTCTCAGAAATTGCTCATTATGAGCAATTCTCCATTTACCTCATAATGTTTTCAACTCTATTCAACAATTATACTTTAATATTAAGAAATGTTCTGTATTTTTGCCTCTCTATATATATATTCGAAATAGTCTACTGAAGAATTGCTGTATAGATTGTGGCTAAGTATAGCGGTATGAAAAAAAGAAAGATCTCTCTTATAGTCACATCCATTGTTAGTTATCCCTTGCCCACATACAGACGCTTTCTGACGCCTCTGCAGCAGACAACATTTGAAAACATTGTTACAAAAGGAGCAAGTGCCACAATATTTTGAACTGTTTTTAGTAATTACGCTTTCATTTATAGAGATTTACCATACTTTTGCCTTTATGTTTTCAAAGTCATCTGCTGCAGATTTGCTGTATGTGGGAAAGTGTTAACATTCCTGTCAGCAATTTACTGCGACCTTGTAAATTATCTATGTTCAAAATTATCTGGGAAAGTATTTCATTCCTGGTTATCATTGCAGGGTGCCTAAAGCCTTTAAATCAGTTAATCACAGTTTTTAAGGACACAGGAATCAATGAAAACAAACTAGTATGGTTTTGGAATTATAAATGCATCAATTTTAAGATAATTTTATCAGGGACATAGACAAGATTGAACTTTTTTCGTCTGTTTTTAACCCTTTCTCACTTAACCCTTTCCCTCATATAGACGCTTTCTGATGCCTCTGCAGCAGGCGGCTTTTTGAAAACATAGTGGCAAAAGAAGAAATTGCACAAAACGTGCAATTTCTCCTTTTGCCACAATGTTTTCCACTTTTTGTCATAGGTTATCCATTCAATTATGGAGATTTTCTATTTTTTGACAAAATACGTTCAAAGTCGGCTGCTGCAGAATTGTCCTATGAGGGAAAGGGTTAATTGTGAGACACTCATCATGAGCAATTAATTTCTCCCTTTGCCAAAAATGTTTTGAAAGGTCGTCTGCTGCGCAGATATCAGAACAGACCTGTATAGTTGGAAAGGGTTTTAATAAACTGCCTGAATACAACTGTTGGAAATTGAAATGTTGATTATTTATTTATTTATTTATTGGGGTTTTACGCCGCTTTCAACATTATTTCAGTTATATCACGGCGACAGTTCATTTATTCATGATCCCTGGGTAAACAAACCAGTACTAGGCTAGAAAATGTGGCTTGCCCAAGGGCACTCCACCATGACCGTAGTGCCGCGACTGGGGATCGAACCCGGGACACCCGGTTTCGAAATCCACGACGCTAACCACTCGACCAGAGCGGATTCCTTTGAAATGTTGAAGAATCTGATAAAAGAAAGACTATTTTAGAAGTAATGACCACACTAGAATATGAAATTCACAAAAACATGGTCTGTTGTGTTGTAACTTTTTTTTTTTCATCTTCCAATTTTTATTAGGTTCGGTTGTTGAATGAATAATGACTCCTTTGTCTTTTAACGCTTTCCCACATAAAACAAGTCTGCAGCAGACGACATTGAAAACATTTACTCAAGATATGGAAAATATTGTTTTGAGCAATTTCTCCTTTTGTCACAATGTTTTCAAAAGTCGTCTGCTGCAGATACATTAAAATGCATCTATAGGTGGCAAAAGGGTTAAATAGTGCTCTGCTGCCGATTAATATTGTATGAGGTAAAGGGTTATCAGAGATATCCATCCCGCATCCTTGACATACGTTATGCTTACAATCTAATATGATTAAAATATAATTAATCAAAAAATCATTTTAACCCTTTCCCTCATACGACAAATCTACAGCAGACGACTTTGAACGTAATTTGTCATTATAAACCTATGACTAAAAGTGGAAAACATTGTGGCAAAAGGAGAAATTGCACGTTTTGTGCAATTTCTTCTTTTGTCACTATGTTTTAAAAAGCCGTCTGCTGCAGAGGCGTCTGAAAGCGTTTATATGAGGGAAAGAGTTAAATCCTATCAAGCTCTAGTGAAGGAGTTTTGTACGTTCTAAAATCCTTATTTTACCCTCTAACCGGTATGTTGTGGGTACTCAAAAGATTTTTCTCAATGAGACGATTCTTTTGAGTACCCACATCATATAGGGTTTGGTTGGATGATATGAGAGATAATGTGGGGAAAAGAGCTGTATACTCCTCCTAGTCTGGACCTCTGAATCAATGTCAAAAATATTCAATAGGATATGTACATGTTTGAATACTTTTTCACAAGAAATTGAAAAAAAAAAACTACTTGAAAGCTTTTAAAATCTATATAACACTTTATATTGTACCCTCCAAGGTCTCTCTGTAACTGTTTACCGATATAATTGTTTTGGAGACATCCACTTTAAAAATGACTGAAGCAAGGAATCATTTGATGATGAGGAAACATTGTGAGAAAGAGACTCAATGTTTTAAAATTTGTCAGCTGCAGATTTGTTGTATGTTAGCCAAACAATGAAAATATTCTTTCTTTATATTTTCTCTTCAACTTTATTTTCAATCTGTCTTGGTATTTCTTTGGAATTTAGGTTAAATTTTATATGGAATAAAGAACACAAAATATTGTTTTCATTAAATATTAATATATTTTTAAAAAAAATATTTTCAGATAAATTAAAGTAGAGTGTAGCTTGACTCTGCCACACGATCAGTCCATTAGAAGTATATACAAATAATATTATCACAACTGAATGAGTATACATGTATATCCTTTCCCACCTGCAGATGCATTTTGACGCACTCAGCAGCAGACGACTTTTGAAAATATTGTGACCATGCAAAGGTGAAATTGCTCATGATGAGCAATTTCTCCTTTGGCCACAATGTTTTCAATTTTTTTCAGTAAGGTAACCTTCATTTAGAGAGAATTTTCGTGTTTTTGCCCAGATATTTTTAAAGTCATCTGCTGCAGAATTGTTGTATGTGGGAAAGGGACATGCAAACCCATGTTGATGTGTCTGCAGCAGATGACTTCTGAAAACATTGTGACAATAGGAGATAATTGCTTAGAATAAGCTATTTCTCCTTTTCTTCCAATTATCCTACTCTATTCTAGAATTATTCCTTCATTCATATATAGACATCTACCTCCCCCATTTAATTTTGAAGTCGTCTGCTACAGATTTGTTTTATGTGAAAAGGATTTGCCCAGTTATAATATGTGTTGTAATCAAATTATGAAATATCAAAATGTCCTTTTAGTTAAACCTTTCCCTCATATAAACGCTTTCTGACGCCTCTGCATTAGATGGCTTTTTGAAAACATAGTAACAAAAAAAGAAATTGCACAGAAAGTGTAATTTCTCCTTTTGCCACTTTTTGTCATAGGTTATCCATTCAATTATGGAGATTTTCTTTGTTTTGACAAAATACGATCAAAGTCGTCTGCTGCAGAATTGTCGTATGAGGGAAAGGGAAAGGGTTAATTAAGGAATAAACTGCTTCAGGCCGGTAACTAAAATCAAGCTTATTTATGTACTTAACTCACTATACTAAAACAAACATACTAATATATAAGTATTAAATAGTTTTGAATTTGTGCCGTTTTGATCAAATGTCTTAACCCTTTCCCTCATATAGACGATTTCTGACGCCTTTGCAGCAGACGGCTTTTTGAAAACATAGTGACAAAAGAACAAATTGCACAAAACATGCAATTTCTCCTTTTGCCACAATGTTTTCCACTTTTTGTCATAGGTTATTTTTTCTATTTTATGACAAAATACGTTCAAAGTCGTCTGCTGCAGAATTGCTGTATGAGGGAAAAGGGTTAACCCTTTCCTACATACAACAAATTTGAAGCAGACAACTACAAAATTGTTAGGTATAAACAGGGGAGATAACCTATATAAATACAAAAGTGATAGAAAAGCAGTAATGGCCAAGCGGTGGTTGTATCGTGTATTTTTATTGGACAGAAAATTGAGAACCTGCTAATGAAAATTTAAGTACATAGGGTCAATTTGAGAAGACATTTTATGTTTTGTCGTTTGATCCAATATAAGCACAGGGAAGAATTTTGGTCTGATTTTTAATGAGATTGAATATATGGTAAACAGTTAAGAAAGCTGTCATACATTAATAGTTTACTGCTATACACTTGTAAGTCTTCCAAGTAAAGTAATTTTGTAACAGCGTTTCTCCATGTTCTCAATTTACTTTAAAGATTCAATACAACACTTTCAGAGTTTATTTAAGATATTAAGTTAGTAATATTTACAGTTTAAACATCTTCTTCACTTGAACACAATCCTATTTAAATATTGACTTCAACACCTAGGTCTTGCAAGTCAATCATCTAATGCCCATTGACAATAGTATCAATACATTTTTTTGTTTAGATCTTATTTTTTGATAAATATTTGATCTTTTTTTCACCTTTTTTTTCCCCAACAGAAATCTATTTACCCCTTTTCTACATACAACAAATTTGCACCAGCCAACTTTGAAAAACTCTAGGCAAAATTGTAGAATATTTTTGTTATCAATATTTAGTTTTATTTGGTTGTTACGCAGTTTTCAACACTATTTCAATTATATCACGACATTTATCAAAAAAAGTATAATGTAATATTTAAGGTATACTTTTTTATAAGAGTTGAAAACATTGTGGCAATTAAAAGGAGAAGTTACTAATAGTGTGCAATTTCTCTTGTTGCCACACTGTATGAATGTGTCGAAATGATTCTACGTTAGGAAAAGGGAGACTCTTAATTATCATATTTGTGAAGGACATAATCTGAAATCATATTTTTAGGTTCATCCGAATTGATCATGTATGAAGAAACATTTAATAACTCATCTACATAATACAAATGAAATAATATATTTTTAATATTCTAGCCCCCCTTTACGAAAATTTACAACACATCCGCAGTAGAATTAAGACTTAAAAAAATATATTAATATAAATATAGAAAATCTCTGTAATTGAAAATGTAATTTATTGTATCGAGTTGAAACATTTTTGGTAAATGCTAACATTATGTTTTCAAAACAATGTCTGATTGGCATTTTCAGGCTTCAAATGTGGTCTGTATCAGGAAAGGGTAATATTTTGTATTATTAACTCCATTTATTAATTAACCCTTTCCAACTTATAGATGCGCATGCATATCGAAGCATCTGCAGCAGACGACTTTTGAAAACATTGTGGCAAAAGAAGAAATTGCTCAAATTACGAGCATTTTATTTCTCCTTTTGCCACAATGTTTTCAACCCTATTTAATAGTAAAACTCTCAATTATTGAGAATTTTCTTGTTTTTGTTAATAAGTTTTGGCAGTCGTGGGCTTCAGAATTGCGGGAAAGGGATAATTATGCCTTACAATTATAAAGAGTTGCGGATTACAGCCTCACCTTGGGGATAATTGTTTCATTCATAAATTTATTTCCTAATGGCTTTCAATAATTATCTAATGGATTTTGATATATTTCATGTGAGATGTATTCTTTTTTCTTATTCACAAAGAGGTTGACTATATAATAGAAGAAGTCTCTAAATATCTATAATACAGGAATGCTTCATGCAAAATATCAGTTGACAAGCTTATAACTTTGATTTCATTAAAAGAAATCACTGATTGAAAGTTATACAAAGATTTTATTGACTGAAACCGAAACTCCTTTACAGAAAATTATGTGGTTTTTTTCAATTCCAAGAAATGGCTTCTTTTGTTTGTCAAGATTTTCTTGTTTTCAAATGCATTCAATTCAAGTACATTATACAATCCTAAATAATGAATGAGGGTTATATATTTCTACCCTTTCCGTCATTAATATATCTGCATCTGACTTAAATTTGAAAACACCTGCATGGGTCGAAAATAAGGGAAACTTAAAAAGCATTTTATTTCTAATTTGTCCACGTCATTTTCAAATGTCGTCTTCTGCAGATGCGTTTAAATGTTTCTGCACATGGAAAGGGTAAAGTCCGTTATGTCGCGATTTTACCATGGAAAATCACAAACTGGATTAATAGTATCAATGACATTCAATGAACCTCTTTGTGTTCATTTAATACGAAAATAAATCTACAAATAAATTCTATATTCAATCAATTATGGATCAGGTTTCTTTTTAAATTTCTATATTTTAATCATCCTTAGCTCTGAATCAAATACCATAGAGTCAGTTTTCCCTTTCAGATGGGTTCAGGATTTTTCTAGGTCTTTTTCAATTATATCACAGAGATTATCAAGCTTAACCAGGACTATTTACATCTTACAAAACAAGTAGCTTTAACCCTTTCCTATCTGCAAACACATTTTGCCACATCTGTAGAAGACAAATTATGAAAACATTGTGGCAAAAGGAGAAACTGATCATGATAAGCATTTTTTCTTTTCGCTGCATTGTTTTTAACTCAAGAGTTTTTCCTTCACTGATAGAGATTTGAAGGGCAGTTTTCAAAGTCAATCTGCTGGAGATTTGTTGTACCTAGCTGGGAAAGAGTTTATTTAACCCTTTCCCTCATACAACAATTCTGCAGCAGACGACTTTGAACGTATTTTGTCAAAACATGGAAAATCTCTATAATTGAATGGATAACCTATGACTAAAAGTGGAAAACATTGTGTCAAAAGGAGAAATTGCATGTTTTGTGCAATTTCTTCTTTTGTCACTATGTTTTCAAAAAGCCGTCTGCTGCAGAGGCGTCAGAAAGCGTCTATATGAGGGAAAGGGTTAACCATTTACCTGTTGACTGATTTGAATACATCTTAGAAAAATATTGTAACATCAAAACATTTGGGAGTATAACCTAATACATACATGTACATTTTAAATAGTTTAAAGCATTATTGGGAAAGAAGCCTTAATTTGTCAGTTTTATATGGGATTGGAACATTTTTTTAACAGTTTTTAGCATTCTGTAGATATATGTAGATATTTCAATGGCCTATAATTATAACTGCTTTGTTGCTTTATATCATTTGTGATTTTTGGTATACCTACTGATGCTTTTTATAGATTGTTTGTAGGTATACGTATTATATATATATATATATATTAAACATATGTATTTTATGATAAAAGTGCTATATAATTGTGGCATATAATAATAATAATAATAATAATGCTTGTTTTCAGTAATTCTCCTCTTTCCACTATGTTTTCGCTGCTGTGAAAGTTAAATATCATCTGTATCATGGAAAGACCATCATTCATAGCAAAAACATTTCAACACAATTTTGCCACCCATAGATGATTTTTGTAAATGTATTTTCAAAGTCTGCATATTTGAAAAGGTTGAAGTTTTTTTTATAACTTGTTTTGAAATGGAGAAATATTAATAAAAATGCCAAAACTGTTTAAAGGGAATAAACTTAATTTATGATAGGTAAATTATAAATTTTGTTGTGAGACTATCATATATCGAGGGCTTGGCATGAAACGGTTGTAACTTAAATTGGTATTTTCTTTACCAAGGTTAATCACCTTGCCATAAAGTCTTTAAAAGCGTTAAATCATTTTAATTGGTAAACGTTCTGAGCAATGGCATCTAAATTTGCATTGTTTACAAAGGGGTCCAAATTGCCCCTAAACCAGGGTTTTCAAAATAGGTTTTTTAAGTTACAACCGTTTCACACCAAGCCCTCGAATTATTATGTATACTCCCACATATATAGTCTGTACTAAATCTTCGTCCCAAGTCCTGGACATTTAATACTGACACAAGCGAGTCAGTTGTATTGCTAACCCCGTAATCCATGTGCAGCTAGAGCGCCAAGGAGGTTACAAGCCAGAGCTCTAAATAAGGAGTGTTTTTCATGATCTAAAATCCTTATTTGACCTCAAAAACCTATGTTGTGTGTACTCAAAAGAATCGTCTCAGTAAGACGATTCTTTTGAGTACCTACAACATAGGTTTTAATAAGTGCTATATTATATAAGAAAGACGTATTTACTCCTCGATCCTTATCTATAGTCCTCTGAAAAGCCATTTGTAACAACTAGAAGTAAACGTTTATCATACAATATGGAAACATACAGGAAAAGTATTGAATAGAGTTGAACATTTTATCATGGACAAATTCTACTTTTGCAGCATTATGGTTTTAAAAGTCGCCTGGTGTATGGTTGTTTCAAAATGTGTCTACATGTGGGTAAGAGGAAGTCTTCATTTTAACTGACGCCTTCCGGTAATTTATCACAATTTTCACTGAATCTAAAATTACAAAATAATTGATTGGAATACAAATATATGGACAAGCAAACACAGAAACAAACATTTTTACACATGTTAAACACTTAATAGGTTGATACTTAAAGATAAGCGTAACATGAATATTTGCTATGTTTTGTATGTAAATAGCAATATACGAGCCTTATCAGGGATAGATTATTTTTTCAGTTACATTTTTTCTGCTGAATGAGGTGTCCTGTTATTTCTCATTCTATGGATAGAAAAATCAATTTCAGATGTACCTAACAAACTTTATTACTAACTTCATAAAACCGTGCTAAAAATGCAGTATAACTTTTAGGGCAATAGACAATTTAGTTGTACTACTTGACACTATTGACCTGATTCTGACCTTTGTACCATATCCGCAGTTTAGTCCCCTTGGGAGTGGGCGACCAGGGTTAAATCCCCGGTCTGGTCATACCAATTAAAGGCTTATAACAAGAGAGCCACGGAGCAACCACCTTAGCGCTCTACTGTTTTTTCATGAATTTCTCTGTTCAAAAAGGGGCATAACTGAATAATTATTGAAGCCAGAGTTATGTGACTTGGTATAGACATGCATATTGTTTCCATGAAAATGTGATCCAAGTTTTATTTGAATATGTGTAACTATTTTTGAGTAATGAGGTAAGGTGACGACGACGACGCCATGGGTAGACGCCATGGGTATCACATTATAGCCCGACGATTTATCTTCGTAAAAACAGATTTAAGCGAAATTCATACTGTATCTTGTCTAAACAGTAAACTGAATTGGTTACATGCCTCATACGCTTTTTTTAGTTCGATAGTATGTTAAACCGGGAACCACGAACAAAAGAAGGTACGCAGTAAATGTAATTGTTGTTGTTGTTTGGCGTTGTTTACCCTCGCGCTCGGCATTAATGCCATTCCGTTCCTTACATGCTATAATATATTACGCAGTAATTCTAGATGAAGAAGTGCAGACATGAACAAACAAAATATCTGTTTCACAATAAATGTTGCCGTCTAGTTGAAATGTTAATGTTTATCAAACTTATTCATATGAATCATAAGAAAAAAATCCTAGTAGTACTTAAAGGGAGGTAATTTGAAGTATATACGCACACTTTAATTAAGTTCCCATTTGGTCTGACACCTTTGTCTAATAATACACAATCATGTATGACGATTTAAATAAACAATTTAAAGGGAATACAAATATTTAACACAGTTAAACATTTATTTAAGCGAAAATCATACTGTATCTTGAACAGTGAACAAGAGAAGGCACGCAGTAAATGTAATCTGTTTCTTGTTGTTGTTGTTTGGCGTTGTTTACGCTCGCGCTCGGCATTAATGCCATTCCGTTCCTTACATGCTATCATATATTACGCAGTAATTCTAGATGAAGAAGTGCAGACATGAACATACACTGGCACTCCTCTATAACACTCTCCGTTTTAAAGCTGATCTCATTATAACACTGATCTTGCTTGGCTCCCAAATTTTATTGCATGAAATATGTGGGAATAAAATTATAAATTTTCAATCTTTTTTTTGGAAAAACCTAGCATTTGAAACACCAAATACGACTATAACATTAATCCATCCTGTAATATTTTCAAAAATAGATGATTATACAAATACATCTATCAAATGTCAAAGAAACAGGTAAATATTACTTGCAAGCTTGTTTTAGCCAAAAACACTGTCTTTTCAATTGAATTAGTGAATGCATTATAGGTGGGTGGGTGGGGTAATGATTTTTGGAACAGTGTTATAAATTTAACCCCGCTTATAGCACTGTGCGAGACCATGGCTCCCAAGTACAGTGTTATAGGGGGGTGCCAGTGTATATAAACCACAGAAATATCTGTTTCACAATAAATGTTGCCGTCTAGTTGAAATGTAAATGTTTATCAAACTTATTCATACGAATTACAAGAAAAAAATCGTGGTAGTACTTAAAGGGAGGTAATTTCTAGTATATACGCACAATTTAAATAAGTTCCCATTTGGTCTGACACCTTTGTCTAATAATACACATGTATGACGATTTAAATAAACAATTTAAAGGGAATACAAATATTTAACACAGCTAAACATTTAAATACATGTTCAGCAGCTAACCGTTTCCCACATACAACAACCAATTTGGTAGAGGAAAGTTTACGTCGTGCCGGGTTAGCTAGTCGCTAATCGCAAATATTGGAAATATACTTATACACAAAAGGACGTTTCTTGTTTCAGTACATACAAAAACGGTTCATACTATAATTTACTTTAACATGTTGGTATATTGAAATGGGTGTTTCTGTGAGATTCACAGACTTAGTACGTTGAAATGAAAATTTGTTTATAATATTATAAATTTTATATTCATACCTATACATTAGGGTATCTACAAACAATTAATGAAATGTGTACACATTCATCTTGGCTTAAATTTGATTTTGATGTTGTTACTAATTTAAATAATAGTTTTCATTCATATAATTTCAATGTTTATTAATCTTAATCATACGAATCACAAGGTAAATATCCTTGTATTGCTTAAAGGGAGGTAATTTGAAGTATCCAACAGTCTTCAAAGGGATAAATATGTCAGCGTATTACTGTCTACTGTTGTTTATGGATTTAAATGTTCTTTTTTCTTATTTCTACATGAACAACGAAAAATTGCGGCTTCTCTTTGACGCTTTGCGTCAAACATTCGTCTTGTCACATCATTTGAATGGTCAATTATTCTTGTTTGATAAATTACTCTTTCATAGATGCCGTCAAAATGTGTCTACAAGTGGGAAAGGGTTAAATGTTTATATCTAAGTTACTTACTAAACTCCAAAATCAAAATCAGTCGGACTTAACCCTTTCTATTATTGCACAAGACAGGATGGTGTTCCATAGTAACACAATAAACAAAACAACAACTTGACCCTTTCCCATATACAACACATATTCAGCTGAAAACTTTGTGGCAGGAGTAATTTCTCAGTATTTGCCACAATATGCTATCAGAAGTCATCTGCTGCAATTACTTGCCTGAAAGTGGGAAAGCACTAAAGGAAATGAAAATTGTTAAAATATTTTGACATCTGTCCTTTTTTCTTCTTTAATTAACTCCATGCAGATTTGTTTTGTTGCAATAAAAAAAGAATAATAGATATAATGGGAAAAACTTTGAAAAGTAAATTTTAATGAACCTTGGTAAATAAGTGCAGACTATAAAACTAATTGACAACAACTCAAAATTTGAAAGCATCTATGCAAAAATATGGAAAATCCCACTATTAAAGTGTAAAGTATCATAATATTATTGCAAAGATATATTGTTGCAAAAGAAGATATTTCGGACATAATTTGAGCAATTTCTCCTTTTGCCTCAATGTTTTCAAAATACGCCTGCTGTACTAGACACGTCAAAATGTGTCATCATATGGGACGGGGCTTAGTGTGACATTATTAGTAACAATAGATTGATTGATTTGGCTTTAACGCCGTTTTTAACAATTTCTCATTTATATCACGGCCGCCAGTTTACCTACTCATGCATTTCCTGGTTTTCTCATACCAGTACTCCACACAACAAACTTCCCAAGCAACTGGCCGCTTTTCCACATAGACTTAGCCCATTGGTGGAAGACGAATGAAGGAACAATAGAAATCGTTCCATCAAGTGTTACCTTGGCATTGAGTCAAATATTCTTTAACATTTTACCAAATATCATTTTGAGAATCGACTGTTTGGAAATTGTCTGGAACAAAAATTGTCACATGTGGAAAATTGGAAGTATAATTTAGATATTGAGCTGAATTGAAAGCATTGAAAGACTTAAAACAATTTCCCTCTTTATAAATATCATCTGCAAAATAAGGCATCAAATGTTGCCTGCTTTAGGATAAAGGTTTTACCATTACCTAAAATAGTTATGCTATACTATTAAAATTATCAAATTGAAGAACGAGACTTGTGAAAAAGAGAAAAAAGTATAATCTGGACAATTTATTTAAGTACAAAAATATTATAAGAGCTGAATGATTACGAATATTTTTCTTTTCCACTTGCCACATTGTTTTTCAAAAGTCTCAGCCTGCATTGCCGTCAACATTTCGGAAAAGGGTGAAGAATACTAGGAGGTAATTATTCAAGTTTTTATGACATTGCTTTTGTGTCCTTGCAGTATGTAGATATAGATTAGGTCCTTAAATCCTTTCCCACATACAGCAAATCTGCAGCAGACGACTTTGAAAACATAATTGGAAACTTTCTTTAAATGAAATTACAATAATTGAATAGAGTTGAAAACATTGTGGCAAATGGGGAAATTGCTCATTATGCTTAATTTCTTCATTGGCAACAATGTTTTCAAAAGTTGGCTGCTGCAGAGGCGTCAGGAAGTGTCTATATGTGAGAAAGGGTTAAATCCTTTCCTTCATATAGACACTTTTTGACTAATCCACAACAGACGACTTTTGAAATCATTGTGACAATTAAAACGAGAAATTGTACAAAACATGCAATTTATCCTCTTGCCACAAGGTTATTTTTTTTCTTTCAGTAATTCATTATGCCCTTATTTATAGAGTTTTACCAGGTTTTTTGATTGTCAATATCATGAAAAATCTATATATATAAGGGAAAGTTAATCTTTTGAAAGAAAGCAATTGTGGCAAAAGTAGAGATTGCTCATACTGTGTCTAAAGGATGTGGTTTATGGTTCATAAATTTAGGTCAATGTTTAGCTATTACCATTTTACAGTATGACGGTCAATATAAATTAGGAGATTGATCCAAATGTATTCTGGATAAAGGGTTAAAGAACCGATTTTAAAACTACAAAATAAGGTTTTATAATGGCTTCGTTGTATCCATTATGTTTGTTTTATGACGTCAACACATTCATTTCTTTATATTCTATCAATTCTAGTATGTTCAAAATAAATTACTGGAATCATTATCTGATAGACATTGCGGAAAATGACACTCAAGATCATTTTAAGTACCGGTAACAATAATTTCTTCTTCACTGTTCATTCCTCATACAGATGTTGTGTATTCAAAATATCCAAGTGGATCAACACAATGCCAAGGGATAAAATAGTTTGTTACATAAAGTTCAAGGGTTTATGACGTAGGAATCACTGTATTTTTCAATTATATAAAATAATTGAAGAATAGAAAAACTTTTGGCACATTTTCATGATATGTTCTATAGCACTTTATTTTTCAATTATGGAACCTAAAATGTTTTAGCTGCCTTCCCTGACAACCATTACAAGGCACTATACTGAGACCAGTGTTGACCCAGATCAGCCAGTGCATCCAAGCTGTCTGATCTGGCTCCGCACTAATTGACAATTAGACAAAGAAGGTTTATAGAAACTTCCAAAAAGCCGTTTTCATTTGTAATGTACCTCACTTCTAGCATGAATTTGCGCAGGTATGTGGGAAAGGGTTCACAAAAAATCAACATCATACAACTTTGAAAACAGACCCCAAATAAATTGGAAGCTCCCTTCAAATGAAAGTACAAGAATTGTATAGAGTTGAAAACATGGTGACAAACGGAGAAATTGCTCGTTTTGAGCAATTTCTTCTTTGTCGCCATGTTTTCAAAAATCTCTTTGCTGCAGATGGGTCAAAAATAATTGTCTATATGAGGGAAAGGGTTAAAGGCCAACTCATTAAGATTTTGAACCATTGTCACAGATATACTGATTTTCAAAAGACATATCGAAGGTAATATAATGGCTTCGAGTCAAAGTCTGTAACAATGGGTAAGAGTTATCCAGTACACTGAGACAAGAATGTCAAAGGATTTAAAAGATCCCGCAGGCCGATTCCTATTGTTGAATTATTGACAATTTGTCTGCTGAAGAACATCCTCTTAACATAAACACATAGGAGCTTAATTACCGACAACGATACTCCGATACTTGTACATGTGATAAAACCTATTGATTCTTTATATATAATCATTACATTTACCTCATTTTCGTATTAGTATAATACATTATCTTTAAATAGGGTCTCTCTCTCTATATATTTACATTTCTTTGATCTTGAAGACATTTAACAGGTCCGAGGCAGATGACTTTATAAAATACTGTTGGAAAAGGAGTAATTGCTCAAGATGAGCAATATTTCCTCGTTTTACCTTAACATTTGGTGATGATTTATCTTAGTTAACATAAAATTGTCTGCTTTGAAAAAAGTGTTTTTACTAGAAGAATGGATTATTAGTCGCCGGGCAGAAGCCCGCGACTTCTATTTTTAATAGCTTTTCGGAAATCACATGGGAGGGCGGCTTATTATTAGAAAGAAACAAATCTAGATGATTTGAACATATTACAATTGTGGTTGTTTACGAACACTAATAAATGACACATCTAAAATGAAATAAATATTCCGATTTTTTAATGTTTGCAGTTTTTTTTATTTCACTCGCATTTAAGTTTTTTGTCTTATTTACGAAGACAAAAGTGGTCCCTTCAAGACGTGAACCAACACCCCCTAATGCAGACTCTTATGTGTCATCATTCACTCGGAGGTCAATTTCGGATTCTCCTTTTAATAGCAATTTTAACTTACTAAATGTTGTTTTCATGTTCAAAGAGATGTCTTGATTTGTGTAGAATTCATTTAATAATGTTAATCCATGAATATCTAAAGTAGGAACTGTTTCTAAGCTAAATATAGACCCTATTCTGTTGTGTAGTTTCGTGACCTTTAACATCGATTTTCGCGCATGCGCATTTCGATATGAAAAAGCGAGTGATATTATTTTATTTTAGACAAGTACAAGACGAATGTTTGACGCAAAGCGTCAAAGAGAAGCCGCAATATTTCGTTGTACATGTAGAAATAAGAAAAAAAGAACATTTTTAAATCCACAAACAATAGAACAATTTAAACTGTAGACGGTAAGTAATGCTGATATATTTCTCCTTTTGAAGACTTTTGTTTTCTTCAAATTACCTCCCTTTAAAGCAATACCAGGATATTTACCTTGTGATTCGAATAAGATTGACAAACATTGAAATTATATGAATGAATACTATTATTTAAATAAGTAACAACAGCAAAATTAAATTTAAGCCAAGATAAATGTGTACACATTTCGTTAATTTTTGATAGATACCCTAATGCATAGATATGTGTATATAATTTATAAGCAAATGTTTTCATTTCTACGTTCCTAATGTTTGAATAGACTAAGGAAAGTCAAGAATGCATAAATCAATCAATGCAGTCTTTTCCGGCGACATTGATGCCTTGCATCAACTTTCTCTTGTATCATATTGATAACATTTAAAAAGAATAGAAGAAATTGCTTGTTTAGCAAATTTCTTTTTTCACACAATGTTTTCTAAGAAGTGTCTGCAGCTATTTGTCAACAAATGTTGACTGTATCAGGTAATAGTTTAAACCCTCACTTCCCCATTTGCAGACAGGGGCGTAGCTTGGCAATAATCAATGTGTAGGTGACGTCTCATGAGAAAATCAACATTGTGGACTCTGCGTAAAGTATCGACCCGGATCAGCCTAAGCATGCCACACAGGCTTACCCGGATATACACTTTTAGCCTCCTGTAGATTTTCTGTTTCAGGAATCACTATTCTATCTATCCCCCCTTAGATGGAATGTGCCGGCTGAATCAGTCTGGGCAGGCTGATCTGGTCGATACATTACGCAGATGTGTATCGCCGCAGCTCAGCCTCTGCATTTTGAGGCATTTTTAGAAAAAAATGTGTAGGCACGTGCCTACATGGCCTAAAGGGAGTTACGCCCCTGGCAGACACATTGTGATGTATCTGCAGCAGAAGACACTTTAAAACATTGTTGCAAAAAGAGAAATAAGCTCTTGATGAGCAATTTCCACTTTTGCCACAATGTTTTCAACTCAATAATTCTATTATTTACAGAGATTTGCCATATTTCAGTTGTTTTCATATTTGTTGAATGTTGGAAAGGCTTAAGAACGATTAAATTTAAAGAGAAAGTGAACAAATGTGAAGTACTATATAAAATCTCCTGGCAGATAATAATAGCACAGAAAAGTATACTATACCGTGACAGTAATGAATTATAGAAGTAAAACTTATTGATTACTGTAATTTTGGACACATTTTTTGGGGGGATAAATGCCCACATTTGCCGATATCAGAGTAAGATAAAAAAAAAACTTCTAAGGGCAAAGTAATAACCAGAGAAGCCAAAAATACCTTTTTGACCTTGTCATTGTTTACCCTTTCCCATATACAGACACTTTATGATGCCTCAGCAGTAGACGACTTATGAAAACATTATGGCAAAAGGAGAAATTGCTCATGATGAGCAATTTCTCTTTTTGCCACAATGTTTTTAACTTTTAACAGTAATCATTTACTTGCCTTCCGAATGTGTTTTTGTCTTGATGTGTTCAAAGTAGTGTGCTGCGGTTTTGTTGAATGTGGAAAAGGGTTAAAAACAAGCAATTTAAATAATACTAAAACAGTTTGTATAAATAAAGCTTTTTCAAATAACATGAATATACCCCTATAGTTTGAATGCTAAATTAGAATTTTACATTCGCATGTTCGAATTCCAGAGGTGAAACCCTTTCAAATTTGCATGCACATTTTGACAGATTTGCAGCAGAGAATTTTGACAATCATCATTGTGGCAAAAGGAGAAATGATAAGCAATTTTTGCATTGGACAAACTTTTATTGGCACATACAATAACTACTTTCATACATGGAGATTTTCCATAATTTATCATGCCTAGATCTTTTAACCCTTTCCCTCATACAACAATTGTGCAGCAAACAACTTTGAACATATTTTGTCAAAAAATTGACTATGACTAAAAGTGGAAAACATTGTGACAAAGGGAGAAATTGCTCGTTTTGAGCAATTTCTTCTTTTGTCACATTGTTTTCAAAAGTCTACAAGCGGAAAAGGGTTAAGTCATCTGTCACAGATTTGTTGTTTGTGGGAAAGGGGTAACAAAACAATAAAACCAAGGGTGATAATGGGTCTAGACTGGTCCCAGTTGACATGTCATTGGTTTTTATTCAGTATCAAACTGATCAATCATACATTTATTTCTATTCAATTCTATTTGTAGAATAAAGTGATATTGAAGAATATATTTTGTAGATCACTAAAAGAAAAAGTTTCTAAATTGTTATAGAATATACGCCAAATTGTTTTTATTATGCATTATTGTCCATATCCTAGTTATTTATTAACTTCTCAAAAAAGACTGTTGAAATTGAATCTCAAGTTCATTTTCTATTAACTCCTTACCAACTTGCAGATGCACTTTGACGCATCTGCAGCAGATGACTTTTGAAAACATTATGGCAAAAGGACGCAATTGCTCATAATGAAAAATAACTCCTTTTGTTACAATGTTTGGAATGCGCTGTGGTCGATTGGTTAGCGTCGGGGATTTCGAAACCTGGTGTCCCGGGTTCGATCCCCAGTCGCGGCAATACAGTCATGGTGGTGTTACAATGTTTACATCTTTACCAAATACTTAAATTTACTTTCATTTCTAGAAATGTTACATATTTTGATCTAGGTATTTTAAAGCCATCTGCTGCCGATTTCATATATGTGGTAATAAGGATTAAAACAAGAGGACATAAATGGTCCTTAATCTCTTACCTGGTTTAATAGAAATCGCATGAAGTCTTAAATTAACGATCTTAATAGAGGGACACCCAATTTTTAAATCAGGCCAAGACTTTTGGACAAGAAGATTTTTTAAGTTTTCACTATAAATACATATAAGGAAAACAAGCTCTGCCCTTGGGCGACCATATTTTTCATTGGATTGGAATAATTTGAACGATCTTGGTAGAGGGATATCCAAGGAATGTTTGTGTCCTTTTGGACACGAAGATTTTTTATAGTTTTGGCATGTTTCCCTAATTCTGATGCCGCAGCAACCAAAGTTCTACATGGAATTAAATTCTTTAAACAAATTTGAAACAGGACCACCTAAGGAAAATTCCTCTGAAATTATTTTGAAATCTGTCCCTTGGTTCGGGAGGAGACGCCTTGTTTGTTGGAAAATGTGAACAGTCGGACAGACGACGACAATGGACGAAGAACGGTATGTGATCACATTATAGCTCACCCCACAGTTTGTGCTAACGTGAACTAACAATGCATATGTAGTTTCACTAGTTTGTTTTATTGGTGTTTTATGATTTTCAGTTATGGTCAGGGACAGAACATTTATTCATGATCCCTAGCTGACACACCAGTTCTAGGCTAGGATTGAATGTGCATAATTCATGTGTTCTATTTTACCTAGTTGTCTTTTGAAACATGCAAAGCGTTCCCTTAACCCTTTCCCTCATATAGACGCTTTCTGACGCCTCTGCAGCAGATGGCTTTTTGAAAACATAGTAACAAAAGAAGAAATTGCACAAAACGTGCAATTTCTCCTTCTGTCACAATGTTTTCCACTTTTAGTCATAGGTTATCCATTCAATTATAGAGATTTTCCATTATTTGACAAAATATGTTCAAAGTCGTCAGCTGCAGAATTGTCGTATGAGGGAAAGGGTTAAGCAAAGTCTTTTGTCTACTCTTTTGTATTTGAAAAAGGCTTGCATAATAAATTGCATTCATACCAGTTTGAATGCTATTAATCGCAAATGCACTTAATAGAAACCATTGATTTTTAAATTTATCTTGAAAATGTTTTGTTGTGTAACCTGTCACGAGAGAGGATGTATCAAATTACCGCCATTTTAAATGGCCACTGGAATAAAACATCCATTTGAGATATATTGAACACTGAATAAACAATTAAGCGGAAAGAAAAAAATTAAATGTACTGAAAAACACACTATGTTAAGCTTTATATTTCATTTCTCTACAGAACTGACCTTAATTCTTTACATTTGGAGGCACCTGCTCAGACAACTTTTAAAACCATAGTGAGAAAAGGAAAAATTGCAAAAATGTTTTTAACTGTTTTTAATAATTATAAACTCTCATTTGTGGAGATTTTTCAGATTTTTTCCAAAGATATTTCCAAAGTCGTCTGCTGCAGATTTGGTGTATGTGGGAAAGTGTTAAAACGATGATAATGCAATACTGGTAGCGCTTAAATACATTTGTATCAGACAACTTTGAATAATTAATTATTGAATAAAATTGAAAAACATTGCAGCAAAAGCATAAATTGTAATATTTCTATTTGCCACAATGTTTTCAAGTCTTAAGCAGAGGGAAAGTGTCTGTATGTGGGAAAGGGTTAAATGGTCCGTTCTGGCGAGATTAACTAGGAAATCCTTATAATGATTCTACGATTCCC
The DNA here is from genome assembly GCA_031761405.1 of Serripes groenlandicus. Taxonomy (NCBI): domain Eukaryota; kingdom Metazoa; phylum Mollusca; class Bivalvia; order Cardiida; family Cardiidae; genus Serripes; species Serripes groenlandicus. Next base: position 73,208,090 of record JASEVX010000002.1, read on the forward strand.
CAGCATAAGCGTGAAACTACAAAAGAGTATAAAATGTTTAAATATGGATAACACATCGGAAATATTGAAGTGGAAAACATTATCCATATTGGTTTTCCACCCGGACACCTTTGAATGGAGGTTCATAATATATTGATAGAACAAAACAGTAAATCAGTAATGATCCACGGACCTCAACCCTTTCTCTCATATGACAATTCTGCAGCAGACGACTTTGAATGAATGAATGTATATTGTTTTATGGCGCATCGACAGCTAAGGTCATTTAGTGCGCAATTTTTTTTTTTTAATTATTCATGATCCCTGGGTAAACAAACCAGTACTAGGCTAGAAAATGTGCCTTGCCCAAAGGCACTCCACCATGACCGTAGTGCCGCGACTGGGGATCGAACATATATTGTCAAAAAAATAGAAAATCTCTATAATTGAATGGATAACCTATGACTAAAAGGGGAAAACATTGTGGCAAAAGGAGAAATTGCACGTTTTGTGCAATTTCTTCTTTTGTCACTATGTTTTCAAAAAGCCGTCTACTGCAGAGGTGTCAGAAAGCGTCTATATGAGGGAAAGGGTTAATGAAGAGTGTCCTCAGGCTAATCAATAACAGTCAACTGATACCAGGCAAGGGGGCAGTAACTCTGTACTGTAACCTCCATTCCCACGTACAATAAATCTGCGGCACACAACTATGAAAGTAATCTAAGACACAAATACAAGAGAAAGTTGATGCAACGCACCAATGTCGCCGGAAATCCATACTGCAGTTATGCATAACACTTACATTATAGGAGATGAAAAAAAAAAAACAGTTATCAACTAAAGGGCATATTGGAACATGACAGGAGTGGGGTCAAGTGAAAATGTATCATAACTTGCATTTTTTTTGTCAACGAAGTGAATGTCCTTCATTGAAATATAATTAAAGCCTTTCATTGTTTATGATCAATCTCCATTCTATTAAGGTAGGTTGACCATGATACCCAGCCAACTAATTATTGATCATAAACAGGAAGGAAATGAGTAATTTTGCCAATCATTAGTCTACTCATGTTTTAAAATTATATAATGATGAGCGCCCTTGTTTTAATGATGCATAACAATATGCAGATCGTAAGCAAAATGCGAGTAGGGAATCTAATAACACATTTAAAATTGTCAAGGACGAAATAATTTTGTATGAAAGACCTGATTCGTTTCTTCTTCCCATAGTTGTCGTTCTTTACACTCTCTTTAAAGGCAGAGAGTTTGTTTTAAAATTATATAATGATGAAAGCCCTAGTGTTAATGATGCATAACAATATGCAGATCGCAAGCAAAATGCCTGTAGGGAATCTAATGACAAATTTAAAATTGTCAAGGACGAAATAATTGTGTACGAAAGACTCAAATTCGTTTCTTCTTCTCTTTATAGGCAGAGTGTTCATTCAAAGTAATTTTTATATTACTATCTCAGTTTGTTCTTTTTGTCATTTGTTTCGAACCAAATAAACATTTTAAATCACCTATAATTAACTATTTTTAAGTGATAGTAAAGAACGGCTCTCTGCAAAGGAGATTTATCTACACAGTCGGTATCGGTTACAAGTCACTTGATCAACATATTTAGCTTAGAAACAGTTCCTAATTTGCTGAAGATGAGTATAAATTGGAAAAGAACCTTGGACATCTTCTTTAAAAAGTTTGATAATTTATTAACCCTTTTCCATATATGGCAATTCTGCAGCAGACGACTTTGAACGTATTTTGTCAAAAAATAGAAAATCTCCATAATTGAATGGATAACCTATGACAAAAAGTGGAAAACATTGTGGCAAAAGGAGAAATTGCATGTTTTGTGCAATTTCTTCTTTTGTCACTATGTTTTCAAAAAGCCGTCTGCTGCAGAGGCGTTAGAAAGCGTCTATATGAGGGAAAGGGTTAAATCAATATATATAGCTAGCAATTTTCCCTTTTTTCCAACAATATCTGTTTCAACATAAAACTTCCGTTTTCCCAGATGCAACAATGTTTTCAATACAAAATTAATGACTTTAGAAATAACATGCCAGAGAAAGAGGTTTTTGGTTTGATTTTTGTTCGTAATTCATTTATTTTCCAGTGCATTGGTATGTAAGGTCAAGGTCATCCTCCTCCATACCTTATAATTGTCAGGGAAAGGTTTAACTGCCATGAATAAAATTAACCCTTTCCCTCATATAGACGCTTCCTGCCGCTTCTGCAGCAGACAGCTTTTTGAAAACATATTGACAAAGGAAGAAATTGCTCAAAACAAGCAATTTCTCCTTTTGCCACAATGTTTTCCACTTTTAGTCATAGGTTATATTTGTTGACAAAATATGTTCAATGTCGTCTGCTTCAGAATTGTCATATGAGGGAAAGAGTTAATTCAAAATGTTTGAATCATTCTTTAATATCAGTGTAAGTTCCTTTAACCCTTTTCCCTCATACAACAATTCTGCAGCAGACGACTTTGAACATATTTTGTCAAAAAATGGAAAATCTCTATAATTGAATGGATAACCTATGACAAAAAGTGGAAAACATTGTGTTAAAAGGAGAAATTGCACGTTTTGTGCAATTTCTTCTTTTGTCACTATGTTTTCAAAAAGCCGTCTGCTGTAGAGGCGTCAGAAAGCGTCTATATGAGGGAAAGGGTTAAATAGTTTTACATTTTATTTAAACAAATTCAATGTCACTTATCAAGGAGAGATCTACATTTTCTTGTTTTCAAGACAATTTAAGGCCATAACCCTTTCCCTCATACAACAATTCTGCAGCAGATGACTTCGAACATATTTTGTCAAAAAATGGAAAATCTCTATAATTGAATGTATAACCTATGACTAAAAGTGGAAAACATTGTGGCAAAAGGAGAAATTGTTCTTTTTGAGCAATTTCTTCTTTTGTCACTATGTTTTCAAAAAGCCGTCTGCTGCAGAGGCATCAGAAAGCGTCTACATGAGGGAAAGGGTTCGGAAATCTTTGTCTAGTTCAGATCTGTATGATTATATTTAAGAGCACTAATATATTAACTTTAACCCTATCTCACATGAAGACATATTTTGACACATCACAGCAGACGTCTATTTACTCAGAAAACAGTGTGACAAATAATTTCTCTTTTGCCACTCTGTTTTCAACTGTATTCAATAATTAAACTTTCTTTTAAAGAGAGTGTTCATATTTATGCTTAAGACGTTTTCAAAGTAGTCTGCTGCATATTTTGAGAATGTGTTCATAACCCTTTCCCACATACAACAAATCTGCAGCAGACTTCTTTGAAAACATGGTGACAAAAACCTGAAAAATCTCCATAAAAGATAGCTGAATTGTTAAATAAAGTTTGAAACATTGTGGCGAAAGGAGAAATTTAATTTGCTCGATCATCATGAGCATTTCACCTTTGGCCACACTGTTTTCAAATGTCGTCTGCTAATATTACGTCAATATTGCGCCTGCCTGTGGGAAAGGGTTAAAGGGTTAAAGGGTAAAAATAACGTTATCTCCATGTTGTCAATAACCAGAATGAGCCAATAAATGGATTTTTCTTGATTTATCTTTTGGGCCAATGTCACATGAAAACCAACGTTTGAGACTTTGCAGATCCGGATCGGTTTGGGCCTGACTGCTCTTTCTAATCAGGATCAGTACCATGTTGATTATCTATATGTAATAGTATCATGGAAATCTATAAAGAACAGACTAAATAAATCCCACCAAAGAGACATAATATTATATGTCAGACTGATCCCACTATATAAGTTGATTGATTGATTGGGGTTTAACAATTTCTCAGTCATATCACGGCGGCAAGTTCACCTTCTCATATGTTTCCTGGTTTTCTAACACCAGTACTCCACACAACAATCTTCCCAAGCAAGTGGCTGCTTTTCCCCAAAGACTGATAGCCCATTGGTGGAAGACGAATGACGCATGTCGCAATGACTTTTGTCAAATGTCGGAAAGAAAATTGGCCGAGCCGGGTGTCGAACTCACAACCCCTGGATTGACAGCCTGCGTCGTTACCGACTGAGCTACCGGGACTCGACCCCACTTTATAAGTATGCCTTTATAAGAATGTCATTTATTGAAAAAGGTCGATTTTCAAGTGATGTGCTGGCTCAATTAACTGATAGGCATATAAAATAAAATTGACGTATCTTGAAGCATTTCATGCAGCAGCTAGATGACTTTTGAAAACATTGTGGCAATAGGAGAAATAACTCATAATGAGCAATTTCACCTTTCGCCACTTTTCTCGTCTCTACTAAAAAGTATCCTTTTTCCTGTTTTATCTGACCGCCTCGATGGTGTAGTCAATAGAACATCCACCTCTGGTGTGACAGGTAGGATGGGGGGCTTATTGTCTTTAAAAATGGTAGTAATATATTAATGGCTGCACTCCTTGGCGCTCAGGGTTGCAGGGACAATGAGTTAGCATAACGACTGACTGGCTGGTGTCAGAATGTATGGACCAGTAAGTACTGGTAACCCACCCAGGAAATGCTGTGATATAACTTTTAAGTTGTTGAAAGCGGCACAAAAGAATCAATCAACCAGGGCTCCGGAAATTTTGAAATCTCAATTGGTCCAGAATATTTTTCAATTTCTCCTTTTCTCATTATATTTTGCAGACACATCAAAATATGGAATTCTCACAGAATTGCAGACAGTTCTGGTGTCGTGAATTGGACTATATACTCAGCTGATGTACTATAATAATTTTTAACCCTTTCCCACTAACAACAAAATTTCAGCGGATTTAAAAGCAATTAAAATAATGGTAAATATCTATAGATGTAGTTATAAATACTGAAAAAAGTTGAGAACATTGTGGCAAAGACTGGTCTGCTGCATCGCTGTCAGAAAGCGACTGAATGTGTTCAGAGGATTATGAATATGGTACAAGACAAAATGCCAACTGATAAAACAATACAGCACAAGCAGTTTCTCTTTTTGTCAGACTGTTTGCAGCTTTATCAAAAATTCAACTTTCATTTATAGATATCTTACATGTTTTTGTCAAAAGATTTTTAAAGATGTCTGCTGCAGCTTTGTACCATGTGGGAAAGGGTAAAGCTGATTTAATTCCTTCCAGTTATTAGTTGCTGTCAAATGGACGATAAATTCAATGGCATGGTTGAATAGGTTCATCAATATCTTTTATGTATATTTAACCCTTTCCCTCATAGGCAATTCTGCAGCAGACGACATTGAACATATTTTGTCAAAAACTAGAAAATCTCTATAATTGAATGGATAACCTATGACTAAAAGTGGAAAACATTGTGACAAAAGGAGAAATTGCACGTTTTGTGCAATTTCTTCTTTTGTTACTATGTTTTCAAAAAGCCGTCTGCTGCAGAGGTGTCAGAAAGCGTCTATATGAGGGAAAGGGTTAACCTCATAATGTTTCCCACCTAAAGACGCTTTCTGACGCCTCTGCAGGAGACGACTTTTGAAAAAATAGTGATATAAGTAGAAATTGCTCAAAACGAGTTCACCTACTCATATGTTTCCTGGTTTTCTAACACCAGTACTCCACACAACAATCTTCCCAAGCAAGTGGCTGCTTTTCCCCATAGACTGATAGCCCATTGGTGGAAGACGAATGACGCATGTCGCAATGACTTTTGTCAAATGTCGGAAAGAAAATTGGCCGAGCCGGGTGTCGAACGAGCCATTTCTTTCATTTGCAACAATGTTTTCAACTCTTTTCAGTTATTAAACCTCCGTGTTTTTGTCTAGATGTTTTCAAAAAATGTCTGCTGCAGATTTATTGTAAAGTGGGAGAAGGTTACGTCTGCCGCATAATTGACCATTATCCTGATCATCTATGAAAAGGGCATAACTACAGCACTTAACTTTTAAAATTGAGGAAAAACAGGTAAAAATAAAATTGCTGTCAAAGTTATCTGACATTATTCCATGATTTGTCCCCATTTTCCTATTTTGTTTTCATGCAAATAGGTTTATTTAACCCTTTCCCTCATACGGCAATTCTGCAGCAGACGACTTTGAACATATTTTGTCAAAAACTAGAAAATCTCTATAATTGAATGGATAACCTATGACTAAAAGTGGAAAACATTGTGACAAAAGGAGAAATTGCATGTTTTGTGCAATTTCTTCTTTTGTCACTATGTTTTCAAAACGCCGTCTCCTGCAGAGGCTTCAGAAAGTGTCTATATGAGGGAAAGGGTTAATGAGTGAGTATAAATGGGCCAGGCTCTGCGAAACATTATACCATTAACCCCTTTCAGCGCCAAAGGCAATATTGAGCTTTTTGCAAACAATGCAGATTTAGGTGAGTCAGCTCGTAACGAGCTGTCTCACCTGAAATCTGCATTGTTTGGCCGTGAGTTATAAAAATATTCCAAAAATCCTATAACATGAAAATAGAGTCGTCCAAGTTTGAACATAGAAGATTCTACTTTGAAAAATTCGGCGCTAAAAGGGTTAACCTTTTCCAACATACAATAAACCTACAGCAGATGACTTTGAAAATGTTTAGGGGAAAAGAATGGAATGTCTCTATGAATGAAAGTTTAATAACTGAAAAAAAGTTGAAAACATTGTTGGCAAAATGTGAATTTGCTCGTTTTGCGCAATTTCTTCTTTTGTCACAATTTCTTCAAAAGTTGTCTACTTAAGAGGAATCATAAAACATCTGTGACGCAGAAAGTGTTATGAGACTGAATATAAACAGTTTAGACCCAGATCAACAACTGGCAAACATTTTTCATTTAGATCAGACTGCATTGAACATCAAGCAGATTCTTATCTTCACCTGATATGCCAAGGTCAGTTTGCCTGAAGAGTGACGTGAATAGAATATCAGATGGGGGGCAACACAGAAATATTCATGAATTCTTAGGGGACATTTAGATGTCATGTTCTAGTAAACTATTATAATGTACAGATAGAGCCATTAATTATAAGTAATACACTGTTCATTGATAGTTCTAATATAATTGGAACTTCACAAAAAATTAATACCTATGAAAAGTATTAAAATGACATCAATTAACTTTTCAAAGCTGAATTTTTAAAATTGACTTGTCCAGTTTTGCATTTAACCCTTTCCCTCATACGGTAATTCTGCAGAAGACGACTTTGAACATATTTTGTCAAAAAATAGAAAATCTCCATAATTGAATGGATAACCTATGACAAAAAGTGGAAAACATTGTGGCAAAAGGAGAAATTGCACGTTTTGTGCAATTTCTTCTTTTGTCACTATGTTTTCAAAAAGCCGTCTGCTGCAGAGGCGTCAGAAAGCGTCTATATGAGGGAAAGGGTTAAAGTTACTGTCTGAGTCTGTCTCTATAATCACGGGTGGCACAGGCCTCACAAAAATGGTACAGCCGACAAAGGATTAAAGTTCATAAGGATTATTAAATATTAAAGTTGTATTTCAAAATGATGAGCAAGAGAGTGATTTAAACAAAAATGAAAGTTTTCTGTAATTCTTTAGATCCATGACAGGGGCGTTGCTTGGCAATAATCAATGTGTAGGCTCTGTTGATCTAGGGGCATGCCCCCCCAAGAAAAAATTTGAAATCCTATATCGCCGCAGCTGCATTTTGGGGCATTTTGAGAAAAATGTGTATAGGCACGTTCCTGTACAGTGCCTAAAGAAAGCTACGCCCCTGCATGATGATTTTGTTTTTGTCCAATTGTTCCTCAATCTTGTTTTTTTTCTCTTATTATAAACCAATGTTCAAACTGCAATTTAGCATGTGAATTTTTTATTTTGTAATTATTATTGGTTTATCTATCCTATATAGTCTAACTGAACTGTCTATTTAGGCCACATGTTCATTAAAGCAGTTTTATAGCAGTTCTTAGCAGTCATATTTAAATATTTTTAGTTTCCATTAACTGCATGATGTAACTAGAATGGAGTGCTCCGCGGAGCACGTGTGTCACCTGCACCTGCTCATTGAGAGTGTAAAGAAAAAGTGTGATGAAAAAGTGTGACGGACAGACAGACAGACAGACAGACAGACAGACAGCCCAACGGACGGGCAGACAGATGCCAGACAAAAAAAAAAGTAATCCCTAAGTGCCTACCATGCTACGCAGGGTGACACAAAAAGCATCTGCTCATGAACCGTTAAGAACTGCTTAAAACAGACTTCTGCTTAATCTTTAACCGAATATGAATTTCTGGAGATCATTAGGAGTTCCCAATAGCAGTCCTTCTTTCAAAAACAGTTCCACAATGTCTTAACAGTTTTAAATGAACAAGTCCATGACCTTAGCAGTTTACATAACAATCTAATTATTATCAAACACATTATACATTTCCCAGTAGAAAGGTGACAGAAATTACTGTGAAATACAAATAACATAACATTACTCTGTTACTGTGACATCAAATTAATTGTAAGAAACAGTTACAAATCTCAATTTTACCTGATATGATGACTTCTTTGAAGTCCTTTACTTTGAAAACATCTGAGGAAAAATCCTGTATTTAATGGAGAAAATTTGAAATATAAGAGTTGTGAACAACATGTGAAAGAGAAAAATTGCTTGCCTTTATCAATTTTGAGCTCCTTTTCTCATATTATGTTTTCAGAGCTCTTTTTCTCATATTGTGTTTCAAATAATGCCTAAGCAGCTGTTGCCGGCCATACTGAATAGCGAGTGAAAGCTTAGAGGATCAATCAGTTTGAAGATAAGAAATCCTGATTTAAGAAATAACAAGAGAAAGTTGATGCAAGGCATCAATGTCGCCGGAAAAGACTGCATTGATTTATTCTTTAACACACATGTATTCTTGACTTTCATTAGTCTAAACATACACATAATGTTTTCATAAGGACTAATTCCAGGATTTTTGAAATTCCACATAGGTCTACAAATTTCAGGATTTCTTTTGGTCAGGATTTTGGATGTTTTGTATTTGTCAATAAAATCACAACAAATTAATACATTTTGGGATTTAAATCTACATGCAATAAAAAGCTATTAAATATTTCCATGTCTGAAGCAAGAATGAAAACCTTTAAACGCTTAAAACATTGAGAAAGTGGTTAAATTGTTGAAGACATGAACTTCCTCCTTTTTAATAATAATTATAATAAATATTTCACAGATGTTAAAATTTATCCTCGTATGTTTAAAAAGTAGACCACACTTGAAACAACATATCAGCTAAATTGTTTATCTAAATCGTTGATGCATACAATATATGTTTGGCGCAAGAGAAATGCCAGTTGCGAGTCCCATTACTATTTAATAGGTGGCAAGTATGAAATTAATTGGGTGCGAAAGAACAGATTTTCTTTATTTCTAAATCTATTGTTTATCAGAGTTTGTTCTTCTCTTAATTTGTTTCAAGCCAAATAATCATTTAATATCACATATATTTAAACATTTAAGTGTGTAATATTAGCTATCTATCTGTAATAAGGTGTTTGAGCATTCTTTCGAAATGTTGACCCTCGTTTCAAAATCGAGTCGTAGTGTCAAACATCGAAGAAAGTGAATACAAAATCAGGCAAAGCTATGTGCATTCGAGAGAAAAAAGCATTTCTATAGTATCTGTCTTTCTCCTATATTCGACCCATGCACTCCTTTCGTGACGTTTAAGAAATCAATTTGTCGTGCGACATTTTTTGTATGCATAAAAAAGTCACTTTTTTAAGTTTACATTTTACTTCCGGTTACTTCGCTTTGTTTACATTTTGGCAATATGAAACTAGGTCACAAACTGAGGAAAAGGCGTTTCGACGTTCACGACCGATAAACAGGCTTATATTTGAGACATATTTTCACCAATTATTCTTATTTTTGTTTCTGTTACCAGTTTATGTTGATACTTATCTATTAAAAGGAGATTTCGACGTGATTTTAATATCGATAATCGGGCGTATGTAATCAAATTAGACTGTGCGACGTAAAGGTGTGTAGTTATCGCCTTTTGATTACATAGTTTATGAAAATAAAGTATCCCAGTCTAGCTAATAGGGACTATTTGTCTTCGTAAATAAAACACAAAAACGTAAATGCCAGTCAAAATAAAGAAACTGCACATACTTAAAACATCGGAATATTTATTTCATTTTAGATGTGTCATAACGTAGTGTTTTAAAACAAACGCAATTGTAATATGTTCAAGACATTTAGAAAAAGAAAAAATCTAATAATAACCCCCCCTCCCATGTCATTTCCGAAAACCTATTAAAAATAGAAGTCGCGGGCTTCTGCCCGGCGACTAATAATTTATAAGTATTTTTTTATTTTATTACACACATTACAAGGAAGTTGGAACTTTATTCACCCATGCAGCCTAGCTGTGATCTCAATATTACAAAATTGAGCATACTTTAAAAGATTAAAATGTTTACTGTATAAAGTTTGATATTGTATTTTATTGAAGTTGATCATAAATATTAGTTCTTCCCATTAAACCTTTCCCTCATATAGATGCTTTCTGATCATCATCATCATCATCATCGGCCTCTGCAGCAGACAGCTTTTTGAAAACATAGTGACAAAAGAAGAAATTGCTCAAAACGAGCAATTTCTCCTTTTGCCACAATGTTTACCTCACTTTTAGTCATAAATGAGGTTATCCATTCAATTATAGAGATTTTCCATTTTTTTACAAAATATGTTCGAAGTCGTCTGCTGCAGAATTGTCGTATGAGGGAAAGGGTTAAAGCAGACGGCGTTTTGAAAACATAGTGACAAAAGAAGAAATTGCACAGAACGTGCAATTTCTCCTTTTGTCACAATGTTTTCCACTTTTAGTCATAGGTTATCCATCTGACAAAATATGTTCAAAGTCGTCTGCAGCAGAATTGTCGTATGAGGGAAAGGGTTACTCCTTACCACATGCAGACATATTTTGATCTCGCCTGCAACAGATGATTTTCGAAAAAAAACATTATGGCAAAAGGAGAAATTGCTTATTATACAGAGCAATTACTCCTTTTGCAACAATGTTTTCAAATTTATTCAATAATTTTATTTCATATCATATTCCATATTTTTGCCAAGATGTTTTTTAAAGTTGTCTGCTAATTTAGATTTGTTGTATCTGAGGGAGGTTTAAAATGTCGACAGTGCTGAAGACATAAAATATTCATGGGTTTAACCCTTTACCTCATATAGACGCTTTCTGACACCTGATCTGCAGCAGACGGCTTTTTGAAAACATAGTGAGAAAAGAAAAAATTGCTCAAAACGAGCAATTTCCCCTTTTGCCACAATGTTTTCCACTTTTATTCATAGGTTATCCATTTAATTATAGAGATTTTCCATTTTTTGACGAAATATGTTCGAAGTCGTCTGCTGCAGAATTGTTGTATGAGGAAAGGGTTAATGAGGAAGACAATTTATGATTACCAAGGTGCATTTGTTTGATTATACCAGGCCCCTGTAATAAAGGGAACACTTTCCCTCATTTGTTTGATTATACCAGGCCCCTGTAATAAATGGAACACTTTCCCTCATTTCTTTTATTTTCTTATTCCTTTTTACCACATACAACAAAATCTAAATCTGCAGCAGACAACTTTAAAAAAAACATTTTGGCAAAAATACGAAAATGGTCTATAAATAAAAATATAATTATTGAATCGAGTTGAAAATATTGTGGCAATATGAGAAATCGCTTTTTATAAATTATCAGTATACTACCTAAAGAAAACTGTTAAATTCCCGTATTCTATAAGGGTGATAGATTTAATTGATCATTGTCGATTAAAAGGAAGCCAACAGAATAATCTTTTAATCGATTATTTTAATTAATTCCTTCAATAGTCCTCCTCTAGTCCCTGTAAAATGTTAACAATTTCCCAGATAGTCTATAGATCTTGTAAAATGTTAACAATTTCCCAGATAGTTTGTTTGTTTGTTTGGAGTTTAACGCCGCTTTCAACAGCTTTGGTCATATCACGGCGGTCAGTGCACCTACCCATGTTTTCCTGGCTTTCCCACACCAGTACTTACACAACATTCTTTCGAAGCCACTGACTACTTTCTCACATAGATCAGAGGTGAGAGGCAATGGAAAACATCGCCCGAAAGAATGTCGCCGCAACCGGGTATCGAACCCGTGACCTCCAGATCACGAGTCAGATACGCTACCAATTGAGCTACCCGGCCGGGTCTTCCCAGATAGTCTCTAGATCTTGTAAAATGTTAACAATTTTCCCAGATAGTCTCTAGATCTTGTAAAATAATAACAATTTCCCAGATTATCTCTAGATCTTGTAAAAATTGGTAATAATTTCCCAGATAGTCCACATCAGTTAAATGTTAACAATTTCCCAGATACAGTCTCTAATCCCTGTAAAATGTTGACAATTTCCCAGATAGTCTCTAATCCCTGTAAAATGTTAACTATTTCCCAGATACAGTCTCTTATCCCTGCAAAATGTTAACAATTTCCCACATAGTCTCTAATCCCTGTAAAATGTTACAATTTTCCAGATACAGTCTTTAATCCCTGTAAAATGCTAACAATTTCCCACATAGTTTCTAATCTCTGTAAAATGTTAACAATTTCCCAGATAGTCGCTATTATCCCTGTAAAAATGTTAACAATTTTCCAAAGTCTCTAATCACTGTAAAATGTTAACAATCTCCCACATAGTCTCTAATCCCTGTAAAATGTTAACAATTTCCCACATAGTCTATAATCCCTGTAAAAAAACTATTTCCCAGATACAGAGGGTTTCCGGTTCATTCTAAACAGGCAAATGTTTATAACATTGTGGGAAAAGCAAAAATTTATGTAAAAGGTAATTCTAGTTTTTTTACAGATGTTAATTACCAATGTTTTGCAGATATGTTTAAAACAGACAACTGTTGATAATTCATATTAGTGTTGAGAAAAAAGGCAAATGGTATAAATATGTGCATGTCATTTATGGATGGTCTTTATATAATGAAACTTTCAGATTTTCAATTAAGAAGATAAAAAAGTATTGTTGGCCGAGCGGGGATTCAAACTCACAACCCCTGGATTGACAGCCTGCGTCGATACAGACTGAGCTACCGGGGCTCGGCTTGCCAAATGTAGATGAATCAAAATATGAGTACATGTATACAGACCACTCCAGAAACCTCAACCTGTCTCACGTCTGCAGATGCATTTTGACGCACCTGCAGCAGACAACTTTTGAAACCATTGTGACAAAAGGAGAAATTAATGAGCGATTTCATTGAGATACTGGGTACAAAACCTGTATAGTGATTTATCATTTAATTTCATCAACAGTGAACTTGTAGTTGCAAAGACAGAAGAATTTGAAGAATGAAACAAGTTACTATAAAATATAGAAACAACAATTTTGATACACTGGAAAATACACTGAAAAACATCATGGGAACAAAAGGAATATACCTGAAGATGAGCAATATTTTAATTTCCAACAATCATCAATGTTTTCTTTCTAAAAGAAAGGTTCTTCCCTTCAAATGTCTGGAATTAAGTTTAAACTAAGGATATAGACCAATGTGTGTCTAGGGTTAATCCTATTTTGGATATAAATCAGAATTGTATTTTATTTTTAGTACTAGATGATATCACAGTCATGGATTTGTTTTGACCATGCCAATTGTAACTTAACTATTGAAAAGAACAATAAAGTATGGTATAGACAAGATTAAAAGAAGAAAATCCTTAAAGAAAACTAGATGGGATCCGTATTTCAGATCCATTATTAAATCCGTATATTATGCACTTATACTTTTGGAAAACAAAATAAGCTATGCACAATGCAAAGTTGTTAAGCATGTTAAGCATTATATAAGCTTTTCCCACAATGCAAAAACATTTTGAAAAACCTTCAGCCTACATACTTTGAATTTTTTTGACAAAAGGACAAATTGCTAATAAATGTTTTCAATTATAATTAATAATACCATTAACTTTTCGAGATCTTCAATAATTGGGTTTATATAGGGATAATACACATTTTCGAGGGTGTGAACATCTGCGGACACATTTTAAGGGCTTCCGCAGATGTTCACGCCCGAGAAAATGTGTATTTTCGCTATTATTGCATAAAATAAGAGCAAACATCCAACATATAGTCCGCTGTAACGTTCAGTTGTACGATAACCGCCGATGAACATGACGCGATAAGGATTGACACATGTGACGTCATAAAGTAAACAAGTTATGTTTTATATATCCACGAACCGGTCCTACATCAAGGTTGCCATCGCTGACTCGAATGGTTTTGGATTATCTTATGCTCTTTAACTGTGAGTCTATTGCATGTTACCGATTATCGAGTTAAAGAAGCTGATGTTATTGTTAACCCAACAATTGCTCCTATTCTAGGGGAGATGGAGCGTCCATGTTTTGTTTACTAACGGTGCCCGGGTAATGCATATGTAAAACACCTAACCGGTCTGAAACGGCATGTACGCGCCAGAATCGCTTTGTTTGTACATGTTTTCTCGCCGTTTACGCCCGGTTTTTGCAATGTTTCTGTATCCCTTAAGCGGGCGTAAAACATAGATTTTATGCAATAATATGTGTTCAAAGACATCTGCTGAAGATTTGTTCTATGTTAATGGTAAGGATTAACATTTTATAACAATTATAATTAATAGCAAATGAAATTTAAGCATGATGACCATTGTTGAAAAGAGTTTATTGATTTCAATTAACCCTTTCCCAGATAAATATAGATGCTTTCTGATGCCTCTGCAGCAGACGGCTTTTTGAAAACATAGTGACAAAAGAAGAAATTGCTCAAAACAAGCAATTTCTCCTTTAGCCACAATGTTTTCCACTTTTAGTCATAGCTAGGTTATCCATTTAATTAAAGAGATTTTCTGTTTTTTGACAAAATATGTCCAAAGTTGACTGCTGCAGAATGTTAGTATGAGGGAAAGGGTTAAAGGCTCAGTGTTTTCAAGTCTTCTTAAAAGTGATCTCCCCATGTTATAAAATTAAAAGACAAATGACGTTTAGTATTAAAGTCACGATGACTTTTGTCAATCATCAGAAAAAATAGAATGGTTGAGCCGCAGGATTCAAACTCATGACTACTTAAGTGATTGTCAACTGATGGCACTGATATAGGGTCATACTGAAGTTGATTTTTCTGCTAGCTCTATCACACATAATTTACTGTTTTACGACTAAACCTAAATATTAGGGACATATGAGCTAGTCGATGAGAAAAGGTTCTATTTCAATGCTTTTGGGAACAGTTTGGATAAAGATTACCCTGTACATCTGATCAGATAACTTAAACAAGCCTGCTAGAAGATAATGTAAAAGTGTGTAGACTCTGATAAGACTGAGCAGGTGAACCAAATGATCTGAACCTACACTGATGAGAAATTCCACCTGTACTTTTTCTAATGCACACACCTGTACTTTTTCTAATGCACACAGTCTCTTATCGTATGTTATTATATACATGTCCCTCGTAAAGACACTTTCTGAAGCTTCTGCAGCAGACGGCTTTTTGAAAACATAGTCACAATAGAAGAAATTGCTCAAAACAAGCAATTTCTCCTTTTGACACAATGTTTTCCACTTTTAGTCATAGGTTATCCATTCAATTATAGAGATTTTCTATTTTTTGACAAAATTATGTTTAAAGTTGTCTGCTGCAGAATTGTTGTATGGGGGTATGAGGGCATGGGTTAATTGATTCTCAAACCCTATGTTGTGAGTCCCTACAAGAAAGGGTTAAGTCTTAAGTTATACAGGAGATATCAAAGCATAACATTATAGCCTCAGATAAATTGAATGATGTTAACCCTTTCCCTCACGCCTCTGCAGCAGACGGCTTTTTGAAAACATAGTGACAAAAGAAGAAATTGCTCAAAACGAGCAATTTCTCCTTTTGACACAACGTTTTCCACTTTTAGTCATAAGTTATCCATTCAGTTATAGAGATTTTCCATTTTTTGACAAAATATGTTCAAAGTCGTCTGCTGCAAAATTGTTGTATGGGGGAAAGGGTTAATTGTTATCCCTCAAATACCCACAGACGCTTTCTGAGGCCTCTGCAAATGAAGACTTTTGAAAATGGAGAAATTTCTCATACAAAGCAATTTCTCCATTTGCAACACTGTTTTCAACTCAACAGGATACTTTCAAAGTCGTCTGCTGCAGATTTGTTGTAAGTGGGAAAAGGTTCTGTTTCACAACCAACTCGTCAACAATTGACAGCGTTACCAACATGACCAGGAAACATAATTTGTGTAATTTCTGTGAATTTGATAACCATATTTACACGGCAAGCCGGGTCAAGTTTGTACAGGTCATATATTAATAATGGATGGATAGTACTGATAATTATATTGGTAGAGTTTATGACATTACTGATTTCACACTGGAACCATTCATGTGACCAAACCCCAGATTATACTTTTATAGGCTGGTATTTCAATGGTTAACCCTTTCCCTCATAAAACAAAATTGCAGCAGATGCCTTTGAAAACAATGATGCAAAAATATGGAAAATCTTTGAAAATATGGAAAGCATGATTATTGAATATAGTTGAAAGCATTTGTGACCAAAGGAGAAATTGCTCATCATGAGCAATTTCTATTTTTTTCCACAATGTTTTCAAAAGTCATTGGCTGCAGAGGCGTCCAGAAAGCGCCTGTATGTGGGATTTAAGGGCATCACAAATTAATTTTTGGTGATCAAGACAAACTTTGACAATATTTTTTTATACTAAAAGATTTGCGTGTGAAAATACCCCACCAAACAACCCATACTTTTTTTAACTAGTGAATTGGGTCCAACTTTGAACTCAAACTAAGTAAAAAAAAAAAATCACCCTTTGAATCGTATTCTTATTACGTGATGTAATTACATAAATTATTTATATTTGCCTAAACAATCAAAAAAAGATGCAAATGTGATGTAATTTATTTTAATTTGCATTCCTATCTTGATTTTAAACTCTTTCAGTTGCAGAATTAAAAAATTCGTCTGCTGCAGACCCTTTCCCTCATATAGACGCTTTCTGACGCCTCTGCAGCAGACAGCTTTTTTGAAAACATAGTGACAAAAGAAATCAAAGTACTGAAGTACTGGTAACGAATTATTTTGAACATTTGTAAAATCTAATTTATGAATGCAATTGATCATGCTATTGCACAATTTAGTCTATTTTATTATTATTAATATTTTTGTCCAGAGATTTTTTTTTATCAGTTGACAGTTTTAGTAAATGTAGCATTTCAACGGCGATGCGAGCGTTTAACATGCACACTAACTCTTTCACTGAGCTCTGCGTAAAGTCTGTCAAAACACCCATGGCATATTTGTGAGATTTACATTGTTAGTTCGATTTGTTTTCGTCACCAGGGGCGGATCCAGGATTTCGGCTTATATTATAACTATGTTTCATGTGAGTGAATTAATTATTATAAATCTATAATGTTTAACAAATCGCATAAAATAAGAATTAAAAAAAAAAAAAAAGAACAGTTCCTATTAGGACTCGAACTCGCGTCCATAAGTAGTCCATGATTAGTAGTTCTACACGCTCTCCATTGCACCACGGTACTTTGATACAACGTTTGAGCGTTACTTTCGTATATATATTAAGCTAACTGAATGCGCGCGTATGTAAACCATGATCTTTAATTAGAAAGCCCCTTTGATCATCGTTATCATGTTGGAAAAAGGAGAAACAACGGCGATGCGAGCGTTTAAAATGCACACTGACTATTTCACTGAGCTCTGCGTAGTGGCATATTTGTGAGATTAACATTGTTCTATACAGCGTGGGGTCGACTTCTAGTGAATGGGCATACGACTAAAATTCATACTCGTGGCTTATACGTACCTGCCGACAAATGAAATATATATGCGCGTACTGTTAATTTGATATTTTCTAGAAAATTGATTATCTATGATGATTCGATAGTATAATTATGACTTCACTGTATTGAAATAACACGTAGAAGTCATTTTAATATCGAAAAAATACTAGGACTATTTAGGTGCAGCGAATGTGTATTCTAAGCGGAAGTGTAGTTTAACCGTGACTTCCGGAATCAAACACGATCACGTTAACTGTATTATTTTTTGAGAAAAAATAATTCGTTAAAAATTGCTCAAAACGAGCAATTTCTCCTTTTGCCACAATATTTTCCACTTTTAGTCATACCGGTTAGGTTATCCATTTAATTATTGAGATTTTCTATTTTTTGAAAAAATATGTTCAAAGTCGTCTGCTGCAGAATTGTTGTATGAGGGAAAGGGTTAACAAGAAACCTTATGAATCCCCAGATCCATGTCAAATTGAATGGTCCCACCATAAATTTATGTACATGTTTTGGAAAATCTAATTACAGCCCTGTTTACAGTGGTATTGTAAATATCGGTACTTTAAATACAAACGGATTTAATAGTTGAAAGAAACTTCAGTTCTATTGTAGCAATTTCTTTAGGGAATAAATTAGTTCTTTAATACTTTAAAGAAACACAAAACTCTTGCCAAGAACAACAATCCAGGTGTTAAATAATTCTATAAACTTTCTTTCATAACCTCTACTTTACTGACGTAAACTGTTTATATAATAATTATATACATGTACAATATGATTTGATTGAACAGTAACAAAAGTACAAGCAAGATATCAAATATTTTAATTTTCTTTAAAAAAAAAAAAATCCAAAAAGATCGCTTGCAATATTTAATCTGAAAGCTTTTAACTTTTCCCCACATACAGACGTGTATTTCCACTAGGTCTGCAGGAGATGACTTTAGTCATACTGTTTTCAATTCTATTAAATAATTTAATTATTATACATTCATGTACAGCTAGCTAGGTTTTTCATACTTTGTCTAGATGTTTTTAACCCTTTCCCTAATATAAACGCTTTCTGATGCCTCTGCAGCAGACGGCTTTTTGAAAACATAGTGACAATTGAAGAAATTGCTCAGCACGAGCAATTTCTCCTTTTGCCACAATGTTTTCCACTTTTAGTCAAAGGATATCCATTCAATTATAGAGATTTTCTATTTTTTGACAAAATTCGTTCAAAGTCGTCTGCTGCAGAATTGTCGTATGAGGGAAGGAGTTAATAAAGGGAATCTCTACAAATGAAAGTATAGTTATTGAATGGAATAGAAAATATTGTGGCAAAAGCAGAAATTTCTTATTATGAGCAATTTCTCCTTATGTCATGATGTTTTAAAAAGTCGTTTGCAACAGATCGATATGCCAAAATGTGTCTATAATGTGAGAAGAGTTAAGAATCTATCTTAATTCTCATTAATTAGCATTTTCATAGGTGCATGTCCAAATTCAAAACCTCTGCTATAGTTATCAAAACTACATGACAATCACATGTCATGTATAATTTTGAATCAAAGAAGCAACAACTGTAGGAAAATCAGACATTTCTAATTTTATGCAGTTTCAACAATTGTTTTTTATAGTGTGACAAAAGACCACTATCTAAGAGAAAGAAATTTAAATGAATTATCCCTTTCCCTGATACAGATGACTTTTGGCCCCTCTGCAGCAGATAACTTCAAAATATTGTGGAAAGGAGAAAATGCATACCTGTTTCCTGAGATGTGTTTTAAGCAGACGACTCTAATAACCCATTCCCACAAACAACAAATATGCAGAAGACAACTTTGAAAACATCTTTGATATAAATATGAAAAAACAAAATAAAATAAAAGAATAACAAGAGATGTTTGTCAAACATTATGCAGATCAGCAATATACCCTCTTCTTCGAACTAGGGCATAATAATTGAATTTAAACCGAAAACATTATGACAAGAGGTGAAATTACTCAATGTGTTCAGATGTGTTCTGCTGAACCTATGTTAAAATGCATCTGCATGTGGGAAAGGGTTAAAAAATCATATGAGTAATTATAAACGATTTTACTAAACAATGTGACTTACTAGTATCCTGCCGTGCATGTTACACAACTGAATCCGCTGCCCGAGTCCGCGAAATACTGCCCGGCAGCGCAGTTGTCTATACAGTCTGTTGAGTTACAGTTACATTGTGCCTGTACAGAGTCTGAAATAATACAAACAACAAAATAATGCAAGATTAAACCTTTCCCTCATATAAACGCTTTCTGATGGCTCTGCAGCAGATAGCTTTTTGAAAAAATAGTAACAAAAGAAGAAATTGCTCAAAACAAACAATTCTCCTTTTGCCACAATGTTTCCCACTTTTAGTCATAGGTTATCTATTCAATTATAGAGATTTTCTATTTTTTGACAAAATATGTTCAAAGTCGTCTGCTGCAGAATTGTTGTATGAGGGAAAGGGTTAACCCTCCCACATACAAACACTTTCGGATGCCTATAATGCAGCCAAGGACTTTTGAAAACATAGCGGCAAAAGGAAAAATTGCTATAATGTTTTCAACTATATTCGTTAATTATACTTTCAGGACAGACTTTAATTGCAGGGGCAGACTTTATGCCATCTATCTAGTCAAGGTTTCTGTACTCTGATTTCAATTTTATATTTTAACTGTTCTGTAACGGCAATGTATTGGTACTTTATGCCATCTTGCATGGGCCTTGGTTTAAACAATATTTTATTTATATTCTAATGTACATGTACATCTTATTACATACATTTCATATTGAGCAGAAAGCATTAAGCTTATTTAGGAAGCTCTCTCCTTGTGTATTTGATATACATATATACATATACATAAAGTGATAAACTATGTTTTCCCTGTAACTTAATGAAATTAGACAAAATGTTTTTATTGCATGGGCCTACGGACAGAATTATAATTGAATGTCTAAACATGTTTGTTTTATGGAGTGTTTTCCTGATAAGTATTAGAGTCCCCATGCTTTGAAAACTTGTAAGTCGTCCTGAAAAGGTATGATTACATGGCAGGTTCGAAAACATTGTTGGAAAATATGGACAAATTTAAACTTGATCTGTCACATCATGATACAGAGGCATCTATTTATTTAAATGAATATTGTTAGGAAAAAAGATTAACTGCTAAAAACCAATCTTGTCAGATAAACCAGGGACGTCCCTGATTAAACGGAGAAATTTATATATAATTTTTATTTACATCTCATATTTCATTAATCTTTTAATTCTGTAATTTGGCAACTAAACACAGGAAGAAACCTTCGGAATTCACACAAAAATGTCGTCTGCAGAGTTTATTAGAGGGAAAAGTGTTGACTTACCTATGGCCAGCCAAACCACACATAGTGAGAATAGGAACGATAAACCATCTATTTTCATATCTTGTTCACAAAAAAAATCACAATTAAACAGTATGATAAAGTCAGCAACAGCGAACCAGCGCTATATGTTGCTAAACAAATAAAATAAAATCCGAAAAACAATAAAAAATCACATTATATAAATTCCGCCGTTCTCACATTTCGTAAACATATATATCTCATGTATGTTTCCTATAGGTAACAATGATCAGCGAATAAACTATTTATTTCACGAAACAATCAAGTGCGATGTTTATTGATCGAAAATCCCTTCCTCTACTAACGGTGGTTATATAGATTGACCGTACATCTACCCGATACAAATAGTTCACCTGTGTATTTAGATTCCGCACCCGAAAATAACTCTTTTATGTCACGTGATACATGTCGCGTCATGTTGCCAAGAGATTATTTAAGTCACTGTCCATGTCGGCTTGTATTTTTGTATGCAGTTTAAATGTTTTGCGATTAATGTTGAATATTTATTTTGGGGATAAATAAGAATGTGTCTAATTCAGATATACTACAGTATCATGTGGAATATATAGACTTAGCTTGATACTCGTTCGTTATGAAATCCCATTTTTTTACATATCTTTTATGGAAGGCACTTCTAATTTCCTGCTTTTTACCTGCGAAGACTTTATATCAGAGAAAATTTACTGTTTATAACCAGGGACACTATATTACAATATTGTAATATAGTGTCCCTGCCCTGATATAACAAATTGCTACTGTTACATAAGATTATTTATTATTTACTCCTTTTCAACACTTTCCCTCATATAGACGCTTTCGGACGCCTCTGCAGCAGACAGCTTTTTGAAAACATAGTGACAAAAGAAGAAATTGCTCAAAACGAGCAATTTCTCCTTTTGCCACAATGTTTTCCACTTTTAGTCATAGTGTTATCCATTCAATTATAGAGATGCAAAGCAGGTCGGTCCAGTGAAATTATTGAAATGCTATTCTTCCTTAAATTATTGATAGTATTGTATATTGTTGTTTTTATTGTATATATATGATGTTTTGTTTGACAAGAAACTATATAGTTAACGTCAATTAAATATTATCTTTTGTAAAATAAAAAAATCTTACTCTCACAATTAGTAAATATTTTAACTTTTTATCTGAAAGAGTCCGACCCGGTCAGGGCTCGAACTCGGTACCTTATATCCCGGAGACGAACATTCTATCACGTCGCTACAAAAGCTAGCACAACAGATATCCCCTTTGTTATACAAACACTTAGCTACATATTGTCTATCTATGGGACAGACGACTCGACTACATCTGTGTGTAAGGTGAAGGACCTCGGTGAATTAGTGATTACAGCGTCAACCTCGACACCGGTAAACCAGGGTTCGAGCTATGGTACAGACGACCCGACTACATCTGTGTGTAAGGTGAAGGACCTCGGTGAACTAGTGATTACAGCGTCAACCTCGACACCGGTAAACCAGGGTTCGAGCTATGGTACAGACGACTCGACTACATCTGTGTGTAAGGCGATCGACCTCGGTGAACTAGTGATTACAGAAGGCGATCGACCTCGGTGAACTAGTGATTACAGCGTCAACCTCGACGGTTCAATCCCAGGTCGGCTCCTACTAAATAACTAAATGATGGTCAGGGCTCTAGATAAGGAGTGTTTTGCTTGTTCTGAAATCCTTATTTTGTCCGCTACCCCTATGTTGTGGGTACTCAAAAAAATCGTCTCATTGAGACGATTCTTTTGAGTACCCACAGCATAGGGTTTGGTTGGATAATAAGAGAGATATTATGGGTAAAAGAGCTGTATACCCCTCGTTCTCTGGACCTCTGATGGTATTAGTTGCGCCCCTCCTTGGCGCTCGGGTTTAAGGGGATAACATTTCGAGTGGTGCCCATGTACCAGGCTAAGATTACCAGCAGTACTTACTGGTACGTTACCCAGGAAACGCCGGGGTGTCACTAAAACCTGTAGAAACGCGGCGTCAGTATTAAATATGTTTTAATTTTGTACCATGGGGCAGGGACACTATATTACATATATATATATTATATTGTAATATAGTGTCCCTGCATGGGGTGACGTAATCGAAACATTATTTTTGTAAAGAAAAACTCTGTAATATGTTTGAATCAATAAATAGTATTAACTGATTCAAGAAACAACAAGGTAACCTCCTAGGCTACGCTTTTTTTAATAGTTTGATTTACGCCCTCACGACACGGCTCATCAAAGCTCAGAAAAATTAAATATGTTAATATTTTAGCACCTATGTTGTTTTTTATCTAATTGATCGAGTTAGAGCAGATTTAAAACCGTTTATTGGTAAAAAAATAAGAAACTTCAGCTTGTATGACACATTATAGTTGCAGTCAATGTTAAGCAAACTGTAAACCAAATGGTTTCAGGAATAAACTTGTCATTTCACAACTAAACTTCACATGCTGAATATCACATAGATCGCAGCATATAAAACGTCTAATCCCTACGTCAAAATTTACCCTTTCTGCTCTTGGTAACCTTTTAGTATAGGCTATAGAAACCAAGTGGGCAATATAGGGACATACTGGCCTTCTTGTTCAAAATAAAGGGACATTTGAACTTCTTGTTCGAAATATTTACATCCTGTCTGTTTGCACACGTTATTTAAATGTACTGAACTGCATCTGCTTCCTTTAAGACATGCTTCAAAATCATGCGCGGCGGCGTCTTTGATGCTTTGCATCAAAATTCTTCTTGTTAGTATTTAGAATACGACACACAAGGTTCATCAATGGTACAACTGGATACAATTGGTATGGTGGGTCAATTGTCCAGGAACTACAGTTCTCTAAATATTAAGTATCTAAATTGGGATGATTTTGTACAGCGTCCACAGACACTTTAATATTTTGGAAGTCACCTCCCACTTGCATACGCATTTTTTTTACGTATCTGCAGCAGGCGACTATTGTTTTCCCTTTGTCACATTCTTTTCAACTCTATTCACTAATTGTACTTTCATTTTTATATAGATATTTTATTTTTGTCTACATATTTCAAAGTCGTCTACTGCAGATTTGTTGTACGTCGGCAAGGGTATCCTGTGCATCATATTATTGACGAAACGCCGCAAATAATATAACTATAACTTAATTAAACAAGCATACATTTCGGGTATTACTTTTGTGCACGAATAAAACATTGCAAACAATGTATACAGAAATCAACCTACAAATTCGTGCAATCCAATCTTGGTCTACATTATTCGCTACCCATTTATCACTATAGAAGAAAGACTAGTTCATAAATATGTACGAGCTTGTGAGATTCCAGGGGCGATGATATCGTTTGCATGAATTCAGCGGGATAAGGGTGAAACAACTGACATCGTCAGCGTCACCGTCATTTCATATAGATTTTGTGTTCCATGTTCTACCTTTGTCTTAACCCTTTCCCACATACAACAAATCTGCAGCAAACGACTCAGAGAACTAAGCAATCATTATGGAATACACCTTCCTCTAAGAATGAAAGTGCGATCACTGAATAGAGTTGAAAATACTGTGGCAAAAGCAGAAAATACTCAGTATGCAAATTCGTTACAATCTTGTTATGCACTGTTCGCTACACATGTACAATACAATACATTTTATTACATTCAGGCACACACTTTTCCACATCAAATATATCTGCAGCAGACGACGTTGAGAAATAAGAAAAATTGTACCATCACGCGAGAAAACCAACATTGTGGCCTCTGCGTAATGCATCGACTTAGATCAGCCTGCGCAGTCCGCGCAGACTGATCCGGGCTGACACATCCCGTATCAGGGGGATAGAGGTATAGAGTAATGATTCATGAAACAGAAAATCCACAGGAGGCGAAAGGTGTCTATCCGGGTCAGCCTGCGCGGCATGCTTAGGCTGATCCGGCTCGATACTTTACGCAGAATTCACAATGTTGGTTTTCTCGCGGGACGGCTCAAATATGGAATACACGTACCATAAACAATGAAAGTGTGATTACTGAATAGAGTTGAAAACACTGTGGCAATAGAAGGAATGGCTGGCTCATCATGAGCCATTCCTTCTATTGCCCAGGTGTTTCTTTTCTCCAAAAGCTGCAGGAGCCTCAGGAAACATGTACATATTGGACAGGTTTTAAAAGCCTGGCCCACCATAAGGGTAATGTTAGTGTGTTAAGTTTGAAAACAGTGACTCCAACATTTGAGAGAGTACCTTTATACAGCGAAAGACCGCCTCGGTTGTAGCGTGTCCGCATTGGGTGAAGTGTTCGATCCCCGGCCGTGCCATATGATACTCCAACAATGGTAGTACATACTTTTTCTCTTAACGATATGGATTGTGTGGCTAGCATAACGACCGTCATGATCAATAGACCAATAGTTTTGATAACTGACACATGAACGCTGTGATATAACTAAACTACTGTTGAAAGCGTCGTAAAATACTGTCCAAACAAACAAACAAATAAACAAATTAAACGGTGAATCTTTTTGTACAAGATGTTATGTATTGAACACATCAGATATACATGGATATTATTATGTAATGTAGTAGCAGATACCAATTGTTCTGATGGGGCATAAGCTCTTTAGCTTCTGTATGCCCATTTAACAGTGTATACACTGTAATGTCTAAGCATCGGGCATATGCAGAACATTACAAGAGACAGAGCAGATACGAGGTACTCACTTATATGGGTGCGACATCAATGATCTTGCTGAAAAGACCTGGACAGGGAATTAGTATACACTTTTTTCTAGGTGACATGTTTTCCCAGAGAGACAGCAAGAGTAATTTTAAACAGTGTGTGTATCCAGGCATCAGATGTGTAAAAAGTATGCGTGTGTATTGGTAAGGGAAGTAACTCTTACATAATTTAGTACTTTTGAACGCAGTTGTCTCCCTTACTGCAACGAACAAAAACATTGTAGCATAAAGTCAAAACATGAGCTGTTGAATAGTCGAGCTAATGAAGAAGTTTCTCAATTTTGCCGCAACCTTCTTTACTATTCGATTTTCAATAAATTTGAGTCATTTGCTGCAGATCTGCGGTATGTGTGAAAGGGTTGAAAGAACGGAAACAAGACGTGGCATGAACAGGAACCAATCAAGTTGGTTGGATGTAATATACTAATGCATGATCCCTGGGTTTCTAACCAATATTAGGATAGGAAAATGTGCCTTGCCCAAAATCACTACAGGTTTCTAACCAGTACTAGGTTAGGAAAATGTGCCTTGCCCAAAATCACTACAGGTTTCTAACCAGTACTAGGTTAGGAAAATGTGCCTTGCCCAAAATCACTACAGGTTGCTAACCAGTATTATGCTAGGAAAATGTGCCTTGCCCAAAAGCGCTACAGGTGTCTAACCAGTATTAGGTTAGGAAAATGTGCCTTATCCGAAAGCGCTACAGGTTTCTAACCAGTATAAGGTAAGGAAAATGTGCCTTGCCCAAAAGCACTGCAGGTTTCTAACCAGTATTAAGTTAGGAAAATGTGACTTGCCGAAAGGCACTGCAGGTTTCTAACCAGTATTAGGTTAGAAAAATGTGCCTTGCCCAGAAGTACTACAGGTTTCTAACCAATATTAGGTTATGAAAATGTGCCTTGCCAAGACGTACTACAGGTTTCTAACCAATATTAGGTTAGGAAAATGTGCCTTGCCCAAAAGCACTACAGGTTTCTAACCAGTATAAGGTTATGAAAATGTGCCTTGCCCAAAAGTACTACAGGTTTCTAACCAATATAAGGTTATGAAAATGTGCCTTGCCTAAAAGCACTACAGGTTTCTAACCAATTTTAGGTTAGGAAAATGTGCTTTGCCGAAAAGCACTACAGGTTTCTAACCAGTATTAGGTTAGGAAAATGTGCCTTGCCCAGAAGTACTACAGGTTTCTAACCAATAAATAGGTTATGAAAATGTGCCTTGCCCAGAATAACTACAGGTTTCTAACCAATATTAGGTTATGAAAATGTGCTTTGCCCAAAAGCACTACAGGTTTCTAACCAGTATTAGGTTAGGAAAATGTGCCTTGCCCAAAAGTACTACAGGTTTCGAACCAATATTAGGTTATGAAAATGTGCCTTGCCTAAAAGCAATACAGGTTTCTAACCAGTTTTAGGTTATGAAAATGTGCCTTGCCCAGAAGTACTACAGGTTTTTAACCAATATTAGGTTATGAAAATGTGCCTTGCCCAGAAGTACTACAGGTTTCTAATCAATATTAGGTTATGAAAATGTGCCTTGCCCAAAAGCACTACAGGTTTCTAACCAGTATAAGGTTAGGAAAATGTGCATTGCTTAAAAGCACTACAGGTTTGTTAACAATACTAGGTTGCCCAAAAGTACTACAGGTTTCTAACCAGTATAAGGTTAGGAAAATGTGCCTTGCCCAAAAGCACTCCAACATGGACTAAACATGTAACACCAAGTCTGAACCCTTCACCACATGCAAATCCTTTTTAACACCTCAGGAGCAGAAGACTTTTGAAAATATTGTAGCACAAAGAGAAATTGCAATATATTTTAGTTTATCACATAAATACCCTTATTTTCAAGTTGAGAACAAATCACGGAACAACGTTATCATACACGTGTGATAACAAAAACACGTCATACACGTGACTACTGATGACGTCATTTTGACCTTTATCTTTATTATGTTTATTGTTAAGTTGTTAAATTTTACACATTGAAAAATGCAATAATACGTTATTTTGAATAAATAACGAGTCTTAATTGTTTAAAACATTGTTTTTTTTCTTCTTATTGAAAAATGATGAGGACTACTTTTTTAAGCGGTGAATCACAAGTTCTTATGAAGAATATGTTATTCGGTCTTTGTTTTGATGTTGTCAATATTTTTCATTAAAACACACTGTTTAGGTGATAAAAAGAATCCATCACTCGTTTTTCTTTGGAGAAGATTTCTTAAATTCGTCTTGAAAAAGAGAGTTATTAACCTCGCCAAGAGGCTCGGTTAATAACCGTCTTTTTCTAGACTCATTTAAGAAATCTTGATCTCCAAAGAAAACTTATGATGGATCCTATATATATTCAATAATTGATCTTTCGTTTATACAGATTTTTCTGTCTATTATGTACCATGTTTTCAAAGTGGTCTGACGACGATATGTTGTATGTGGGAAAGGGTTAAAGTCCTTGTCCTTACCACTCTGGCATGGCATATTCCTGTATTGCAGAAGAGGAAAAGCTAACAAGGTAACACAATCTGGCATTATGCATGTCTTTATTGATAAGTTGTATTAATATAGACTTTTCATAAAAAAAAAAAATCACTTTTCTACTTACAATTTATAATCATACATATAAATACAAAGGAAAGTCACCACTAACAAGAACTATTTTGGCTGATATGAATATGTTACCATCTGTAATTTGCACATTTATAAAGTCATAATGATACATCAATATGAAATACATAAGGATAGGGTCTGACTGTCTGACAGAGCCTCCACACATCTTATCTTTCCCTTTCCTGCATACAAGAAATCTGCAGCAGACGACTTTGAACATATTTTGTCAAAAAATGGAAAATCTCTATAATTGAATGGATAATCAATGACTTAAAGTGGAAAACATTGTGGCAAAAGGAGAAATTGCTCATCATGAGCAATTTCTCCTTTTGCTGCAATGTTTTTAAAAGTCGTCTGCTTCAGAGGCGTCAGAAAGCGTCTCTATGTGGGAAAGGGTTAATGCCTGATGAGTCATTTGCAGACACTTCTATATCCATAGCATCATTTCAACTGCAAATCGGAAGTACGGTATATATTTGAAGATTTTCGAGAAGTTAGATTTTACGTTTTCAAAGCAGAAGACTTTAAATATATCTTAACACATACAATAATAAATGGATAGGATTTTACATGTATTAACCCTTTCCCAAATACAGTGGGAAATATTGTGCAAAAAGGAGAAATTGCTCATATTCATGATTTGTGTTTTCAACTTTATTAATTATTTACATTCGTTTATGGAGATTTTCTATATTTTGCCAAGATCGTTTTATAGTCGTCTTATGCAGATTGAATAAGGAGTTAAATTAAACATCATTGTTGCAGAATGTATAGAAAGTGTCAATTTTGTTTTAATGAAAATGCCTTAAGCATGACACTGATATCAACTTTATTTACTTTTAGTTTTGAGCAAAGTTACTTGTACATCATGTAAAGATACTAATGTATACAACAAGAGTTGAATCAAATGATGTTTTTAGCACATTAAAAAACATGTACTGAGAAGTTTACTGAAATGCAAATTTGACACAGCTGCAAGATTAATGAAGCAAAGCATAACTAAATTGTTTTTCTACATTAAAACCTCAGTGCAGTACAAGTTTACAGTGTGAGTTATTGCATGCAATTTCAATCCCGCATTAAAATGTATCAAGGAGTAAATAATGTTCATTATCCCTTTCCCACAAACAACACCTTAAAAACATAGGCAATAATATGGAAATTCACTATAAATGAGTTATATTTATTGAATGGAGTTGAAAAACATTGTGGCAAAAGGAATAAATGTATACTGTTTTATGGCGCATCGACAGCTAAGGTCATTTAGCACGCAATTAAATTTAATTATTCATGATCCCTGGGTAAACAAACCAGTACTAGGCTAAAAAAAAAAGGGGCTTGCCCAAGGGCACTCCACCATGACCGTAGCGCCGCGACTGGGGATCGAACCCGGGACACCCGGTTTCGAAATCCCCGACACTAACCACTCGACCACAGCGGATTCCTCTGTGGCAAAAGGAGAAATTGCTCTTAAAAAACAAGACTTAATTATCAACATAAAACAAAATAAGAATTACTAATATTGACTGTTTTAAAATGGTAAGGAGTGTGTGCACTAATAAGATTCCATGATTTGATTGCATTCTTTGACCCTTTCCCATATACAATAAATGTGAAGCATACTACAAACATTTATTAATGCAAAAATATGGAAAATCTCTACAAAAATAAAAGCACCATTTCTGAATAATGTTCTCCTTTGCTACAACATTTCAAAACAGTGTCCACTTCAGATGCACCTGCATGTGGGAAAGGGCTGATAAGTACAATATTATATACTTCCATAGAATATATTGGGCATACATTGTGGTACTAAAGACAAATAAACTTTAACCCTTTCCCCACATATATGCGCTTTCTGATGCCTCTGTAGCAGACAACTTATGAAAACATTGTGACAAAAGGAGAAATTGCTCAAAATGAGCAATTTCTCCTTATGCCAGAATGTTTTCATTTTTTTTCAGTAATTATACCTTCATTTATAGAGATTTTCTGTGTATTTGCTTAGATGCTTTCAAAGTAGTCTGCTGCAGAATTGATGTATGTGGGAAAGGGTTAATATTCTGTATTATGCAGAAATAAACTCGAGTCAAAACACAGGCAGACAAAAAGTCATAAGTCATGTCCAATAGAGGAAAAAAGCAGCTACAGGTACATATAACACTTGTGACAGATAAACCTTTCCCACATATTGACGCTTTTTGACATCTCTGCATCAAGCGACTTTTGAAAACATTGTGGAAAAAGAAGAAATTGGTCATGATTAGCAATTTATCCCTTTTGCCACAATATTTGATTATTAGATAGTTTGTATATTTTTGGATAGATGTTTCACTTAAACTTTGCTAGACACTTTCGCTGATGTGGTATGAAAACAAAACATACAGATGGTGCTGTATAAACTTCATTAACCCTTTCCCACTTGCAGATACATTTTGACGCATTTGCAGCAGATGACTTTTGAAAACATTGTGGCAAAAGGAGAAATTGCTGATGATGAGCAATCACCCCTTTTTTGGCCACAAGGTTTTTAACTCTATTTAATGATTACAACTCTCATTTATGAACATTTTTTTCCTTTTTTGCCAATATGTTTTTAAAGTCGTCTGCTGCAGTATTGTCGTATGTGGGAAAGGGTTAAACTTAAACAAAATTTACATTGTAACTCTCTGTATCGTTGAATATAATTGATAAACTTTAATCAGCAACAATCATCAACTTTCAAATGTGAGGATTGCAAATCATTTAGACTTTTACTTATGAATTCAATCATGATAATTCAGTCATTTATGGTTTTCACTCAAAATTCACAAATAATCCCAAGAGATTATCTCCGACTGCCTAAGATATGCTGTAAACAATTAGTATAAAATCTTTTAAATGTAGATATTTATGAAAGGTAAAAGACATAAAAAAGCTCAAGAAGGCGTCTATAAAAAATATTTGAGTAAATGTGTATGAAGTCAAAGTGAACTGGAAAAATCTGATACCTCCATTCAGTCTGATCTATCTATATCTTTGCTGGTATCAAAGTCGCTAAGGTCTTTGTCCGTGACACATAGCCTACACTGTGTGTTACCTGGTGCTGGTGCAGTGTTTAAAAACTGTTAAACACTTTCCCATATCTGCAGAAGACTACGTTGAAAACAATCATGCAAAAACATGAAAAAGTTCTATAAACGAAAGTATAGTTACGGAAAAAAGTTGAAAACAATGTGACAAAAGGTGAAATTGCTTGTTTTGAGCAATTTCTTCTTTTGTCACAGTGATTTCAGAAGTCATCTGCTGCAGATGCGTCAGAGTGCGTCTACAAGTGGGAAAGGGTTCAACTTTTTCCCGTATTTCACAAATATGCTGCATGAAACTATGAAAAGAAGAAGACAAAAATCTGGAAATTCTCTTTAAATAATAATATCCTTATCCTATAGAGTTAAAAACAATGTGCCCAAAGGAGAAATTGCTCATCATGAACAATTTCTCCTTTTGCCATTACCGGTATGTTTTTATAAAGTTGTCTGCTGCAGATGCATCAAAATACGTCTGTATGTGGGAAAGGTTTAAATGAGCCATCAGAAAGACTACCATATGGAAAATATAGGGATTTTGGATATAACAGCACAGTTAATTGATTGATTAAATTGGAGTTTACCGCCGTTTTCAGTCATATCACGGCGCAAGTTCACCTATTAATGTGTTTCCAAGCTTTCTCACACCAGTACTCCACGAAACATACTTTCCAAGCAACTGGCTGCTTTTCCACATAGACTGTTAGCCCATTGGTGGAAGACGAATGACGCTTGTCAAAGTGACTTTTGTCAAACGTCTGAAAGAATGTTGACCTAGCTGGGGCTCAAACTCACAACCCCTGGATTGACGGCCCACTGTACAGTTGAAGAGCAACAACATCAGGCAGAAACAAATTATAAGTATTTGCTGTGGAGAATTGTTGCTCTCTGTAAAGGTTTATTTGAGTTACGCGTGCTCAGCAAAAAATTAACGGTGAGGCATTTAACATTGTAGATCCAGATCAGTCTTTGTGGAAAAGCATACGCTGATACTTGCTCATTCAAGAAGCATTCAATTTCATTTATTTTGCATTTAACTATTTAACAATTTTGATATTTTCATCCATTAATCGAGATGAACAAAAACATAAAAGATTGTGATACTTTCCCATGTAATTCTGAATCCTGCTAATCACCTCTTATACATGTATATGCGCTGAATGAAACTTTGATATATCTTTTGAAAGACATTTGGATATACCAGTAAATACAAAGTCTTGTCTAAATAAAAAATAAAAGCAGAAAAATGCACTGAAATTGGAAAATTTAACTCTTTCTTTCAAAGAAATGTCCTTTCACCCTTTTCCTCATATAGACGCTTTCTGACGCCTCTGCAGCAGACGGCTTTTTGAAAACATAGTGACAAAAGAAGAAATTGCACAAAACGTGCAATTTCTCCTTTTGCCACAATGTTTTCCACTTTTTGTCATAGGTTATCCATTCAATTATGGAGATTTTCTATTTTTTGACCAAATATGTTTAAAGTCGTCTGCTGCAGAATTGTCGTATGAGGGAAAGAGGTTAATGCTTGATGGCAGTAGGTTGACTTACTGTAAACTACTCATATCAACCCTATCCAATTGGCAAGACAGATTTTTGACACATTTACCACAGAGGACTTTTGAGAACATTGTGTCAAAAGGAGAAATTGCTTATAATGGGAAATTTCTTCTTTTGCCAAAATGTTTTAACTTTATTCAATATCTTCTGCATGTTGCTGGAAAGGGTTTCTCTTTTTTCTGCATGCTTTTTCCAATCAAAATTCACTTTAACTTTCCAAGTATGTCACCTTTTCTTCTTCCTCAAATCATTTATTTATTAAAATTAAAAATTAGATGAAATAAATGGTTTCAAAAGTTCTAAAAAAAATCAAAATAGTTGTGAACTTGTGACATATCTGTTAAAAAAAAAAAAATATATATATAATCCTGTGTACAAATTCAGTATACATCTGAAAACTGAACAATTTCATTTCAAATGATGATTTCAACTGTTTTCTTGTTTTTTTTATATTCCACCATTTCTTAACCCTTTCTCTAGAACAGACAATTTTCTGATGCCTCATGCATCAGACTTTTAAAATAAATGAGGAACAGAAGAAATTGCTGAAAAGAGGGCGGAACCTTCATTAATCCCCAAATGTTATAAAATTTTATAAGAAAGACGTTCAAATTTCATGATATAACAACAAGTTATCATATTCAGGTAAATACTTCAGTTACCGCTTGTTTCGGTAAGAAAGGGTTAACCCTATATACCCTCATACGAAAATTCTGCAGCAGACGACTTTGAACATATTTTGTCAAAATCTCCATAATTGAATGGATAACCTATGACGAAAAGTGGAAAACATTGTGGCAAAAGGAGAAATTGCACGTTTTGTGCAATTTCTCCTTTTGTCACTATGTTTTCAAAAAGCCGTCTGCTGCAGAGGCGTCAGAAAGCGTTTATATGAGGGAAAGGGTTAAACAGGAGTACTGCATGGAGAAGCCATCGCAATATTTTCAAAAAATCATCTGCAATTCAGAAGGGTTTAACCTTTCAAACAAATTAGCAACAGGTGATTTTGAAAACAATAGAGCCAAAATATTGAAAACCTTTATTAATTGAGGTTTAAGTATGAATAGGGTTGAAAACATTGTGACAAAAGAAGAAATTGCTTGTTTTGAGCAATTTTTACTTTTGCCACATTGTTTTCAAAAGTCATCTGCTTAAGGTGCTTCATAATGCATATACAAGCAGGGAAAGGGTTAATTTCCTTAATTCATAACTTAAACAAGTGCCATAATTCAAGCATAATAAATTGTAGAGTTATTGCCCTTGTAGCATACAGACACCTTATGGTGTTGAATAAGTTATCCAAATACCATTGGCATAACTTGTATAATTTAGAAGAAAAGTGGATTTAACATGATTGCAGCCACGACACTGACGATGATCAAATTATGACAACAGTTCATCTTCCCTTTATTTCTCTTATTTTCTAAAAATTACATATGATAATTTCATGATAATTTGATTCTGAAAGTTATATAGATAAAACTTATATGGAAATCAAGTGGGATTCAAACATTTTACCGACAAGTTACACAGACAGAAACAAACCACAAAACATATCTACCCAGTACCATAAAACTGCATTTACCATTATTAAAATTTAAAGTAGTTGAGCATGAAGTTGTCTATTTGTTTAACCCTTTCCGTCATATAGACGCTTTCTGACGCCTCTGCAGCAGACGGCTTTTTGCCACAATGTTTTCCACTTTTTGTCATAGGTTATGGAGATTTTCTATTTTTTGACAAAATATGTTCAATGTCGTCTGCTGTAGAATTGTCGTATGAGGGAAAGGGTTAACCCTTTCCCACAAATAGACCCTTTTTGACGCCTCTGCACCAGACAACTTTTGAAAACATTTCGGCAAAAGTAGAAACTCCTTTTGCCACAATGTTTATAACTCTATTCAATAGTTGAACTCTCGTTTAAGGAAATGTTCACGTTTTTTCCAATGCGTTTTTATTGATTGATTGGAGCTTAAAGCTGTTTTCAACAATTGTTCAGTCATATTATAGCAGCCAGTTCACTTACTCATGTGTTTCCTAACTTTCTTGCACCAGTAATCCACACAAGCAACTTGCTGCTTTTCCACATAGACTGTTAGCCCGTTGATGAAAGACGAATGACGCTTGTCACAGTGACTTTTCTAAAAACGTCGGAAAGAATATTGGCCAAGCTGGGATTCAAACTTACAACCCCTGGATTGACACCCCGCGTCGCTACCGACTGAGCTACCGGGGCTCGGCAAAAGATGTTTTGAAAGTCGTCTGCTGCAGATTTGTTGTATGTGGGAAAGGGTCACCCGTTTCTCTGATAGAGATGACATTTGATACCTCAACAGAAATCCACTTTTGAAATCATAGTGGTATAAGGTAAAGTTTCTCAACAGGAGCAACTTCTCCTTTTCCCTCAATGGCTTCAATACTATATCAAATTTAAACCTCCCTATTTTTTTAAGTGTTTATTTTTTCATCTCTGATATTTTTTGTAAACAGACGATACTAAAACTATCATGTAAGGTTAGTTAACACTTTCCTACATGTAAACACTTTATTACGCCTCTGTAGCAGACGACATTTGAAAACATGTTGACCAACAGAAAGATGGCATATAATGATTCCTTTCTACTTTTCTCACAATGTTTTCAACTTTATTCAATAATTCTTCTTACATTTTATAAAGATTTTCCCGAATCTTTGTTTATATTATTTTCAATTTTCTGCATAATTTTTTGTACCGTGTGTGGAAAAGTGTTAAAGATCCAAAACTAACTTCCTTGGTATAGACTCACCTATAAGACCCTTTTCCACTTATTTTTTTTTTGCAGCAGACGACTTTGAAAACCTCCACGCAAAAACACGGAAAATCTCTATAAATGAATACATACATAACTGAAAAAAGATAAAAACTTTGTGGCAAAAGGAGAAATTGCTCATTTTGAACAATTTCTCCATTTATCACAATGTTTTCAAAAGTCGTCTGCTGTATATGCATCAAAATGCATCTGCAAGTGGGAAAGGGTTAACAAATAAATATTCAGCATAAGAAATTTACTTTATATTCTTTGGTCAATTATTACAGTAAATGCAATGGATACCACTAAGTGCAGTTAAGTGCTATCTACAATTGAACAATGAGGCAGATAGCACCTTGATGAACATAGCAGTCAATTTTTGCTACTGAATACCATATTTCCAAAAAGATTCAGCTATGTGTAAAAAATGCATTTCCTTGAAGAAATAAGTTAAAAAGCTGAATAAACTTAATGGCCACATAATGTAACATGATTACAACTTAACATAAACATACATGTTTTGAACTTCTATCTTTGAGACAAACCATTTGAAAACCAACATTCAAGTGGTTGTAGCCTCACCCATATCCTGAAACAGTCACGTTAAATGTTTCTCACAAACAGACCGTTTCTGACGCCTCTATAGCAGACAACTTTTGAAAGTTAGGTTGTTAAAGGAAAAGATTATTCAAAATGAGCATTTTGTCCTTTTGTCACAATGTTTTCAACTTCATTCAATAATTGTTCTTTCATTTGTAGAGTTTCCCTATTTTTTACTAAATGTTTACAAAGTTGTCTACTGCAGATTTAGTGTGTGTAGGAAAGGGTTAACCCTTTGCCTCGTACGACAATTGTATAGCAGATGACTTTAAACATATTATGTCAAAAAATAGAAAATCTCTATAATTGAATGGATAACCTGTGACTAAAAGTGGAAAACATTTTGACAAAATGAGAAATTGCTCGTTTTGAGCAATTTCTTCTTTTGTCACTATGTTTTCAAAAAGCTGTCTACTGCAGAGGCGTCAGAAAGCGTCTATATGAGGGAAAGGGTTAATGGATCCCAGCAAAAGAGAGTGTTGGATAATAGTGGAAAAGAGAAGTACTGAATTAAGTACATGATCTGTATAACAAAGTGGTATGTCTCCTTTGTTAACAACATTAGAAAGCATCATGGAAAAAGAGAAATTACTGCTCATAAGCAATTTCTCCTGTTCCAATAAGGTTAATGACTTAATCAAAAGCGTGCTACCAATTTTCAAAATGTAACATACCAGTACTACGTCTCAGATACTTGCAAAACAAACAACTCTAACAATTGTTCAAGATATAAAATTAGATGTTTTCAAAACAAGTAAGTCAGAAATGTTTCTCTGATTATCAAATATTTCCCCTTTGATATTAAAAAGGAAAATGACAGCTGAACCTTTATTTACAGTTTTTGTACTTTGGAAGGGTGATCAACTTTGTTTGCCAATTGCTCCGTGTCCTTTTCTGAATAACACAGTCTTGCCTAAAAGACTACACAAACCTAGAATTGAAAGCCTGTGCTGCAAAAAAAACTTAACAAACCTCCTTAATCCATTAACCCTTTCCCTCATATAGATGCTTTCTGACGCCTCTGCAGCAGACGGCTTTTTGATAACATAGTGACAAAAGAAGAAATTGCTCAAAACAAGCAATTTCTCCTTTTGACACAATGTTTTCCACTTTTTGTCATAGGTTATCCATTCAATTATAGAGATTCTCCATATTTTGACAAAATATGTTCAAAGTCGTCTGCTGCAAAATTGTCTTATGAGGGAAAGGGTTAATGAATAATTGGATGACAAATATGGCCTCTAGAGCATTTACAAGGTTTTTCTAAAATTTGACCTTCTGACCTTTGAACTCAAAATACTCTTCTATACCAATACTAAATTTTGGACTCGTCCAAATGTGAAACATCAGATAAACAAAAAATTAAAAAATTGGAAAAATGAAAGAACACATCTGTCAGACAAGACCAGATAGGCAACATAAAGGGAGCGAAGAAAGCATTTCCATACATATAAACAAAAAGCTGTCTATAGAAAGGCTATTTTATCGGAAAATTGGTTACTCAGTTCTCCTGGTACACATCATTTACTATAACATTCATACTGGCATCAAAATAACTTTAACCTATCCTTCATGCAGAAGTACCTGCAGCAGATGAATTTCATGAGCAATTCCCACTTTTTCCAAAATGTTTTCAACTGTAAGCAATAGTTTTACTTCCCTTTACAGACATTTTTTCCATATTTGCACCTAGATGCTATCAAAGTCATCTACTGCAGATATGTTGTATGTTGGTAATGGTTAATAACACTGGCTGAATTGCCATCTTAACCCTTTCTCACATATACATATACTCTTTCTGATGCCTTTGCAGCAGAGGAATTTTGAAAACATTGTGACAAAAGAAAAAATTACTCAAAACAAGCAATTTCTCCATTTGCCACAATGTTTTCTTCAACTTTGCAGTAATTATACCTTCACTTATAGAGATTACCGGGTTTTTGCCAACATGCTTAAAGCAAGTTCTCTGCTGCAGATATGTTGTATGTGGGAAAGGGTTTACCATTCTCAGGCTATCTTGTGCCTAATATTTCAGTATTCTTTTCCCCTATAACACACCTAACAACAGTTCACTAGGTCTTCTACGAACAACTAACAATGTCATCACTTCTTCCAATGAACAATTAACAATAGCCCTGTTGTACACTTGATGAAGTTAAAACTATATTCACCAGTAAATCCATCAAACAATTAACAATGGTTCCTCCATATCATTAGACGAACATCTGATGGTTCCCGTACATCTGGGGAACAACTAGCAGTAGTTCATCAATTGATCAATTAACAAGAGTTCACCACAGCTCAAAGTGATCAATTAATAGTTCTCAAAGGATTCTAATGAACAAATAGCAACAGTTCACCAGCATCTATCGAACAATTAATAACAGTGCACTTGTACCTTGGTTGAAAGATTAACAAATAGTTCATCAGATGAACAATTAACAGGTCTTTAACCATTCCTTAAGGCGAGCAGATAACAGTAGTTCACCAGTATATCAGTTGAACAATAAACAAGAGTTCACCCGCATATAAGATGAACGATAAACAATTTCAGAGTCTATAATCCCCACCGATGTTATCAAACAGTCACAGATTGTAAGCTGCTTATTCTTTCTAATACATCTTCAAACGTTGGTCTGTCTTCCGGCTTTTTTAACCAAGCTTCGGTCATGATGGTATAAATCTCGGGTGGACATCCTTCAGGCGCCTCCATTCTGTAGCCCCTTTCTACGTGCATCACCACATCAGCTAAAGGCTGAAACATAAACATAAACAAATATAAGTTCACTTCTCTTAACCCTTTCCCACAAACTAATCTGCAGCAGACGACTTTTAGTTAAAAAGATGGTATTTCTTTTAAATGAAGGAACAACAAGAGATGTTTGTCAAACATTGTGCCCCCTCCCCCTGAGCGCCATGTTGTCAAGAGTGTTTGGACAATTGAATAAAATATGCATGGACCGAAATGCCAGCTGATTTGTCATTTCACATTGGATGTCTATGAGTCAGTTTTAAGATTATGACCAATGTTCATTCAAATTTTGAATATGGAAGGTATAGTAGGTTCTACGAATACCGTGTTATCACGAATACCAAGGTAAACACAAAACCGGCGTGTTCTTTGTTGTGCGGATGTTGTATGATTCTATCAGGAAACCCCGTTATCCTCACTTTCAAATGCTACTACAATTTTTATTTTTCAAAAAAAATCAATATTCTCAGAAATTAAGACACATCATGATTGCTACCTATAATAAAAAGAAAATCCTACATGCCCTGACCCCTCATCAACAAAAACGTCATTTTTTTAGTAGAAAACCTGATGTTGATTATTTCTTTCACATTTGAACATGTTGATTATTAACTGCTTATGACATCATAGAAATTTGAAGTCACATGATTACATTCCGTGAAGTTTTCTCGACTATAGAAAACATGGAAGAAATTAAGGACCAAAATTTTAAAAAATACTTTTTTTAAACTTCTAAATCACATACTGTATTATAACAAGAGTACCGCGTACGGCACAGACGCTCGACTGATAGGGAGAAAACAGAAAAAAAATAAATGAGTTAAAACAAAAAACCTTAACCGGACGACCACGCCGCTGCCGACGCCAGGGTCATGACAATAGCTCTCGTTTTTTTCAAAAGTCGATCTTAAAATTAAGGATGTTACTATAAGGACTACAATATAACAAAGAAATGGGTCATGTTTGGAAATTATGATTAAATTGTGCCTATAAGAAATATTAACAAATTGATTCTGAAAATATCATGTAAATAAGTTCATAATTTGGAACATTTAATGAATTAACAATTTCAATAAAATATAATTGTTTTAGTGACAAGTTTTTTATAGGATAATCATTTTCACATTAAATCTCACAATCTTTTAAAGCGTTGATACATGACCACCATACTAATGCTTTTTGTAATTACACCAGTGAGTGATTGCCTTCCTTGATTGTCAATTTCAAAATGGCTGGGTATGGACCCGATTTTTGGAACTTTTCAAAGAAGTGAATGATTATTTTGTGTGAGTTAATTAACAAGGACATATAAAGGAACGAGTGACACAGGATATAATTTACAGTTAAGTTTGCTGTATTTGATATTTTTAAAAAAAAATGTAAGTACACCGAAAATAGGGAGTCCCATCCTACAGTTCTTAATCACATTGAGATGATGACTGATATTTGCAGATAAACATGTATCCTCCTGGCAGCAAGGAATAAGTACATATGACATAAATTGGACTGTGACCTTGACCTTTGACTAAATTACGCCAAAATCAACAGGGGTCATCTACTGGTCATGCCCAACCTCCTGGCATTGTTGAGTTATAACTCTGACAAGCTTGGTCATCGTGACCTTGACCTTTCATCTGATGACCTCATATTCAATAGGGGTCATCTCATGGTCATCCCCGGCCTCCATGTTAAGTTTGAGGGCCATTGGTGCAGGCAATGTTGAGTTATCACTCAGACCAAATTACATCAAAATCAATAGGGGTCATCTACTGGTCACCCCCAGCCTCCATGTTAAGTTTGAGGGCCATGGGTGCAGGCAATGTTGAGTTATCAATTGGACAAGATTTCACATTCAAGGTCACTATCACATTGACCTTTGACCCGATGATCAATAGGGGTCATCTTCTGGTCAGGCCCAAGCTCCAAATCAAGTTTGAGGACCATAGGTCCAGGCATAGTTGAGTTATCACTGGGACAAGCTTTAGTCTACAGACAGACCTACCTACCGACATGTGCAAATCAATATACCCCTCTTCTTTGAAGGAGGCATAATAATAATTGAATAGAGTTGAAAACATTGTGGCAAAAGGAGAAATTACTCATTGTCACTAAAGTCGTCTATTATACCCAAAACATCAATAGTCTTTGGGGGTTTTAATTTTAAGATAATAATTTATTTGTAAAATTTCGTTTGTTACTTTTTGTTACTTTCATAAAACTAAATAATACTAATAAGGGGAATGGGAATTGGTACAAGTTAGCTTTTGTGAACAGTGTAGATCCAGATCTAAAATGTTCACATATTACTAACATAAACCTTTAAGAAGCTTCTATCAACTTATGTAGATTTCGATAAGACAAAGCAGATGTACAGGCTGATCTTAAAGGTGCTGAACTCCAAATGGAGATCAAAATTTTAAAATGTTGAAAGATCTGCAAATATTGCTAATAGTAACAACAAAGTAAGTAATAAGTACCGGTAGTTCAAAACTAAGTAAAAGATGTAAAATTGTCAATTGAAAGTCATGAAAATGTACACAATTTGGCTAACTGGGTATGTCTACCCAGTAAAAATGAAGCAAAAGCAATCAATATTAAGATGTTTATGGTACTGGAAAGTGAAATTATTACACTTATTTTATCCCAGAATTATGATTCCAATATTTCAAGACAACTATTGAACAGTTTTAAAACTTTGACTATAATATCTATAATCTGCAGTGCAGCATCTTTAACCCTTTCCCTCATATAGACGCTTTCTGACGCCTCTGCAGCAGACAGCTTTTTGAAAACATAGTGACAAAAGAAGAAATTGCACAAAACGTGCAATTTCTCCTTTTGCCACAATGTTTTCCACTTTTTGTCGTAGGTTATCCATTCAATTATGGAGATTTTCTATGTTTTAAAATACGTTCAAAGTCGTCTGCTGCAGAATTGTCGTATGAGGGAAAGGGTTAATCATATTTTGCCAACAAACAGAAAATCTCTATAATTGAAAGGATAACCGATGACTAAAAGTGGAAAACATTGTGGCAAAAGGAGAAATTGCTCGTTTTGAGCAATTTCTTCTTTTGTCACCATGTTTTCAAAACGATGTCTGCTGCAGAGGCGTCAGAAAAGCTTCTATATGAGGGAAAGGGTTAATGTTAATTTCTTTACCAAACGGTATTGTCCAGATTATTTACACACACTTGATACAGATCTCTTAATATCAGTTTTGAAGTTAGATGGGATTTTACGGAATCAATCATGCATTTACTAAACATGCACACATGATAGATATAAAGTCTTAACCAAAAAGCAGTATGCAGAGATCTGTATCAAATCAAGTCCTAATATGTTAACTCTTTCCCACCTGCAGACACATTTTGATGCAATAGCAGCAGACGACTTTTAAAAACATATTGGCTAAAGTTGAAATTACTCATGATGAGCAATTTCTCCTTTGGACACACTGTTTTCAACTTTATTTAACAATTTAGCTATCTTTTATGGAGATTTTTCAGGTTTTTGTCACTCTGTTTTCAAAGTCGTCCAGAATTGTGGGAAAGGGTTAGTAATCAGGACAATCCTTCTATCAATGTATACAAGAGAAAGTTGATGCAACACATCAATGTCGCCGGATATTCATAGTGAAGTTATGCATAACACTAACATTATAGTAGTTGAATAAACAGTTATCAACTGAAGGGCATATTGGAACATCAGGGGTGGGGTCAAGTGAAAATGTATCATAACTTGCATTGTTTTGTCAATGAAGTGAATGATAATTGAAGCCTTTCATTGTTTATGATCAATCTCCATTCCAAAGTAGGTTGACCATACACACAACCAATTAATTATTTATCATAAACAGTAATGGATCTTGCCAATCATTAGTCTTAGTATGTATACAGTGCTCTTTCATTAAGGAATAATTATAAGATTTGTGACATACACTTTTCAAGACGTTTGTCAGAATATTTGAATTTTATTATTTTTCAATAAAACCAAAAAACAGACAATTTAGGATTTGCATGCAATGGCACGTCATTTTACCTTTCCTCTATTAAAGTCAACAGTGGACATCTTTGCAGCAATCTACTTTTAAAACAATGAGATAAGGGTTGAATCGCTGAAGACATGAGTTTTCTTTTTTTCTCAAAATGATATTAGCTTGGCATCCTAATTATATCATACTTTAACAAATGTTGAAATGTAGTCCAATATTTATAAATTAGACCACCTTCGAAATATAATATCAACTAAACAGTTAAATCTCATTGAAATTGTTGTATAATTTAAACTTAATTTCGAACATAAACTGAGCCCTACAACATGTTAATTTATTTTAATTCTTTCCTTCCTTTTTCATAATGAAAATAACAAACTACTCATGTTTTAAAATTATATTATGATGAGCGCCCTTGTGTCAATGATGCATAACAATATGCAGATCGGAAGCAATATGCCTTTAGGGAATTAAATGACACATTTAAAATTGTCAAGGACGAAATAATTTTGTACGAAAGACCCGATTCTTTCTTATTCGCAGAGGTGTCGTTCTTGA
This sequence comes from Serripes groenlandicus, assembly GCA_031761405.1. Taxonomy (NCBI): domain Eukaryota; kingdom Metazoa; phylum Mollusca; class Bivalvia; order Cardiida; family Cardiidae; genus Serripes; species Serripes groenlandicus. The sequence goes on from JASEVX010000002.1 coordinate 73,251,922, forward strand.
AACTCTCTTTATAGGCAGAGAGTGTTCGTTCAACGTAATTTTTCTATTAAAACCAGTTTTATCTCGGTTTGTTCTTTTCTTCATTTGTTTCTAACCAAATAAACATTTTAAATCACCTATGATTTACTATTTGTTAGTGAGTGTAAAGAGCGGCTCTCTGCAAAGGAGATTGATCTACGCAGTTGGTATTCATGAGTCACGCGATCAACAGTTTTAGCTTAGAAACAGTTCATATTTAAGATATACATGGATACACATTATAAAATGCCTTCTTCACAAATCAAGACATCTCTTTGAACATGAAAATAACATTCAGTAAGTTAAAATTGCCATTAAAAGGAGAATATTCGACGTCATTATCTCGATATTTACACATAACAAACAGTCTGCTTAAAAAGGTGCGCGTATGTAAACAAATTAGACTGCGATGTAAAGGTTTGTAGTTATCGCCTTTTGATTACATGTAGTATATAGTGTAAAATAAAGTATACCAGTCTAGCTAATAGGGACTGTTTTGTCTTCGTAAATAAAACAAAAAAAAGTCAAAATAAAGAAACTGAAAATACCTAAAACATCGGAATATTTATTTCATTTTAGATGTGTCATTACTTAGTGTTTTAAACAAACACAATTGTAATATGTTCAAGACATCTAAATGTGTTTTCTTTCAAATAATAATCCCATGTCATTTCCGAAAACCTAGAAAAAAATAGAAGTCGCAGGCTTCTGCCCGGCGACTAATAACTTTATCATCAAGAGCTCTCTGTACATAAATGGCCGAGGCCCCAGTAGCTCAGTTGGTAGCGACGTGGGCTGTCAATCCAGGGGTTGTGAGTTCGAATCACAGCTCGGCCAACATTCTTTCCGACGTTTGACAAAAGTCACTGTGACATGCGTCATTCCTATTTCACCAATGGTCTGTTTAACAGTCTATGTGGAAAACCAGGAAACGCATGAGTAGGTGAACTGGTCGCCATGATATGACTGAAAAATTGTTGAAAAAGGCGTTAAACCCTAATCAATCAATCTGTACATAAATGAATCAATCTGTGTATAAATGATACTTACAATACGAGGATAAGGTACTCGGCCGAATGAATATATTTCCCATAATAAAATACCAAAACTCCACATATCTGATTTACTGGTGAATTTCTGTAAAAACAAACAATCATGTGTGGTATTTTCACATTTCATCCAGCTGAACCCTAACCCACTTGCAGAACTCTTTCCTTGCATTTACAGCAGACCTTTGAAAAACATTGTGGCAAAAAAAGAAATAGCTCATGGAGAGCAATTTGTCTTTTTTCCACAATAATTTAAACTTCATTTAATAATTACACTTTCATTTATTGAAGTGTCGATAATTGTTTCACCTAGACGTTTTTTAAGATGCCTGCTGCAGTTTTGTTGTGTGTGGGAAAAGGTGAATATGTTTTCAACTCATTACATAATTTTGGTATTCAGCTCTACACATTCTGAGTAAAAATCATATTAACCCTTTCCCTCATATAGATGCTTTCTGACGCCTCTGCAGCAGACAACATTTTGAAAACATAGTGACAAAAGGAGAAATTGCAATTTCTCCTTTTGCCACAATGTTTTCAACTTTTTGTCAAAGGTCATCCATTTAATTATAGAGATTTTCTATGTTTTGACAAAATACGTCCAATGTCGTCTGCTGCAGAATTGTTGTATGGGGGAAAGGGTTAACTATTAACGAGGAGCCAACTGTTACAAAATACGCCCGTCCCATTTTTTGAGACCAAGTATATTGATAATTAGTTGTACGTCAAGACAAATTTAGAGAGCGGACACTGTTAAAACAGTTTTGGCCATTTCGAGGGACATAAGTGTTGAGTGACTAAGATAACGTGGTTAGTTATCGAACCTGACCAAGATATTCTGCCCATCAACATAATTATTGTCTAAATTTGGTGATGATCAATTAAAATGACTCGAGCGATATGGCTGATTATAGCACTTGTCCGAGACATTTTGCCCATACACATCCTGACTAAATTTGGTGATGATGGTAAGTCTTCAAAAGTTATTGATCTGATTTGAGGTAATTTAGATAATTAAAGGGCAATAACTCTCGAGTGACTAAAGCGAAATGTCTGGTTATCAAACTTGTCCGAGATATTATGCCAATACACATTCTGACCAAATTTGGTGGTGATTGGACAAAGGCTTCTAAAGTAATTGAGGGAACAAGACCGATTTTAGGTATTTTTTGTCACTGAAGGTCGGTAACTCGAGAGTGACAAAGGCAATATGGCTGGTTATAGAAATTGTCTGAGACATTATGCCCATACACATTTTGACCAAATTTGGTGGTGATTGGACAAAGGCTTCATAAGTAATTGAGCAGACATTACCAATTTCAGGTAATTTCTATAATTAAAGGGCGATTACTCTTGAGTGACTAGAGCAATATGGCTGGTTATACAACTTGTCCGAGATAATATGCCCATACACATTCTGACTAAATGTGGTGATGATTGGGTAAAGGCTTCAAAAGTTATTGATCGGACAATACTGATTTGAGGTAATTTCTATAATTAAAGGGCAGTAACTCTCTAGTGACTGAAGCAATATGGCTGGTTATAGAACTTGTCTAAGGTATTATGTCAATACACATTTTGACTAAATTTGGTGGTGATTGAACAAAGGCTTCTAAAGTAATTGAGCAGACAATACCAATTTTAGATAATTTCTATAATTAAAGTGCGATAACTCTTGAGTGACTAGAGCGATATGGCTAGTTATCAAACTTGGTCCAGATATTATGCCAATACACATTTTGACCAAATTTGTGAAGATTTAGGCTTCTTAAGTTATTGGGCTGACAAGATCAATTTAAGGTAATTTCTATAATTAAAGGGCAATAACTCTCGAGTGACTACAGCGATGTGGCTAGTTATCAAAATTTTCCAAGATATTATGCCAATACACATTCTGACCAAATTGTGTGATGACTGGACAGAGGCTTCTAAAGTTTTTGAGCTGACAATATACTAGATGCCGCCCGCTCGCATGCCGTAGGTAAAACTATAACAGTTCCGTTTTTTCAAAGAACGGGCGTATTGAAATAGTTAAATGTCACATTCTCTGACCCTGAAAATGCAAATCTACAATTCGAAAATTCATCTCTTGCCTGAGAGCCTCTAGTTTGGCAGTAATAAAAACTTACACTTTTCCTGAATGCCTCTACTTTAAATGGACTGTAATAAAAACTTACTCTTTCCCCTAAATGCCTCTACTTTAAATGGACTTTAATTCAAACTTACACTTTCACTGAGTGCCTCTACTTTAAATGGACTTTAATTCAAACTTAAGCATTACCTGAATGCCTCTACTTTAAATGGACTATAATTGTTTCTTACACTTTGCCTGAGAGCCTCTACTTTAAACAGACTTTAATCAAAATTTCACTTTCCCTGAGTGCCTCTTCTTTAAATGAACTTTAATACAAATTTACAATTTCCCTGAGTGCCTCTACTTCAAATGGACTTTAATAAAAACTTATGTATTACCTGAATACATCTACTTTAAATGGACTATAATTGTTTCTTACACTTTCCCTGAGTGCCTCTACTTTAAATAGACTTTAAATTTAAACTTACACTTTCCCTGAGTGCCTCTACTTTAAATGGACTGTAATTAAAACTTACTCTTTCTGTGAATGCGTCTAATTTAAATTGACTGTAATGGTAATTTACACTTTCCCTGAGTGCCTCTAATTTAAATGGAGTGTAATAAAAACTTACACTTTCCCCGAGTGCCTCTAATTTAAATGGACTGTAATAGAAACTTACACTTTCCCTGAATGCCCCTGATTAAAATGGACTGTAATTTTAACTTACACTTTCCCTGAGTGCCTCTACTTTAAATGGACTGTAATTTTAACTTACACTTTCCCTGAGTGCCTCTACTTTAAATGGACTCAGGGTTTTTTTTAGGGCCTTTTTGGGGCCGATATTCGGCCCCATTCCCCTCACTGAAAAGTATATATTTTTCCCCTTTTTTGAAAAAAAAATCCCCTCCTAATTTTTTTTTTTTTTTTAATAATGTAGACAGTGTTATTGATGTTTTCAGTCAAAAAGACAGATCAATTGACCTCTAATGTTTCTATCATATGTTTCTGTTGCTAGTTATGTAACAATACAGTTATGAAATCAAGAAATTTATTGTATTTTTTCCCCTATTTTAGACTTACAACGCTATTTTTCCCCTCTCAAAGGGCCCCGCCACCATTCCCCTAAAAGTGAAAAAAAAACCTGGGACTAAATTTAACTTACAATTTCCCTGAGTGCCTCTACTTTAAATGGACTGTAATTTTAACTTACACTTTCCCTGAGTGCCTCTACTTTAAATGGACTAAATTTAACTTACAATTTCCCTGAGTGCCTCTACTTTAAATGGACTGTAATTTTAACTTATACTTTCTGTGCCTCTACTTTAAAGGTACTGAACACCATAATGGTCCAAAATCGTTATATTTTATACTTATTCTAATTAATCCACAATACGTCGATATATATGTAACGGAATGTTGTAGAAGGTCGTACAAGTCTTGTTTTTCATTATTTCATAGGAAATAAGCAGTTAAAAAACCGTCCGCTCCGTGTTTTCCCGTTTAAAAATACCATGGAATTTCCTCTTGCTCATTTGAATTTGTGGATTCAATTTGGCATTCTCTAACACTATCGACTCATTAAATTCATGTATGCGTGAGTGTAAGGAACGACAACTCTGCGAAGGAGATTGTCGATTCGGTTTTAGTGATCACGTGATAAATATACAGCGATATTTTTAGATTTACTGGGTTACTAACCCAGTAGATTTTACAAAGCAAAGTAACAAAATATCTCCGCAATATTAATAGTGTGCATATATTGTAGTACATCAGTCAGCAAATCTCAATGCCTTACATGCAAAAACATCAAGGTAATAGCAATTTTTAACAATTTTCTTTTTTTTTCCGCTTTTTTCTCATATGGGATTCAGTCCCTTTAAATGGCCTGTAATAGAAACTTACACTATCCCTGAGTGCCTCTAATTAAAATGGATTTTCTTAACAAGAGGGCCATGATGGCCCTGGAATCGCTCACCTGATTTTTTTTTTCACTTTAGCTATATAAGCCCCGCCATCTGGCGGGCATAGTTTCCAACCAATCAACTTGGCTTTAAGGAATCTGATAGAGGGTCACCCTAGGAACATTTCTACAAATTTATTTGAAAATCGGCCTGACACTTTTGAAGGAGAAGATTTTTTAAGTTTTCACTATAGCAATAAAAGGCAAAATAGCCCCGCCCCCTGGCGGCCATGTTTTTTGACCAATCAACATGGCTTGAAGGAATCTGATAGAGGGTCATCCAAGGAACATTTCTACAAAATTATTTGAAAATCGGCCCGACACTTTTGGAGGAGAAGATTTTTTAAGTTTGCACTATAGCTATATAAGGCAAAAAAGCCCCGCCCCCCCCCTGGCGGCCATGATTTTCGACCAATCAACATGGCTTGAAGGAATCTGATAGAGGGTCACCCAAGGAACATTTCTACAAATTTATTTGAAAATCGGCCTGACACTTTTGGAGAAGAAGATTTTTTAAGTTTGCACTATAGCCATATAAGGAAAAATAGCTCCGCCCCCCCTGGCGGCCATGTTTTTCGACCAATCAACATGGCTTGAAGGAATCTGATAGAGGGTCACCCGAGGAACATTTCTACAAAATTATTTGAAAATCGGCCTGACACTTTCGGAGGAGAAGATTTTTTAAGTTTGCACTATAGCCATATAAGGAAAAATAGCCCCGCCCCCCCCTGGTGGCCATGTTTTTCGACCAATCAACATGGCTTGAAGGAATCTGATAGAGGGTCACCCGAGGAACATTTCTACAAAATTATTTGAAAATCGGCCTGACACTTTCGGAGGAGAAGATTTTTTAAGAATTTTGAAGTTTTTTCATTTCGTTGCCATGGAAACCAGAATTATGCATGGATCCCGAAAATTTTAAGGAATTCTGGTGAGGACATTGAGAGGATGCTTTCTGTGAAGTTTCATCCCAGTTGACCCACCGGTTACAGAGGAGAAAATGTTGACGGACGACGGACGACTGACGACGGACATAGGGCGATCACAATAACTCACCTTGAGCACTTCGTGCACAGGTGAGCTAAAAATTACACTTTCCCTGAGTGCCTCAACTTTAAATGGATTGTAATTTTAACTTACACTTTCCCTGAGTGCCTCTGGAGCTGTCCATTTGATGGGGAATTTGCCTCCAGCTTGAGACGGATTATAATCTATGTGATTGGCCAGTCCAAAATCAGACACCTGGAAAACACAATGATATACATGTACACATATTAACTCACAATCTGATGAAGACAACATTGGCACCTTAGGAGAAATTGCTGAAAATCCTGGATGCATGGTTGAGATATGAGCCGAACAAGGTACAGTCCTATCAAACAGTACTCATTTTGACCTTTGAGGTACAGGCATGTGTCTCGTGTGCCACATATCACCTCATCATGGTGAACATGTGTGCCCAGTAACTTGGGAATCCTATGATGCATGGTTGAGATGTGAGCCAGACAAAGTAGTCCTATCAAACAGTACTCATTTTGACCTCTAAGTGTGACCTTGACCTTTGAGGTACAGGCCTGGGTCTTGTGTGCGACACGCCACATAATCATGGTGAACATGTGTGCTTTGTAACTTGGGAATCCTATTATGCATGGTTGAGATGAGGGCCGGACAAGTTAGTCCTATCAAACAGTACTCATTTTGACCTTTGACCTCTTAGTGTGACCTTGACCTTTGAGGTACCAGCCTGGATCTTGTGTGTGACACGCCACATAATCATGGTGAACATGTGTGCTTTGTAACTTGGGAATCCTATGATGCATGGTTGAGATGAGGGCCGGACAAGTTAGTCCTATCAAACAGTACTCATTTTGACCTTTGACCTCTAAGTGTGACCTTGACATTTGAGGTACAGGCCTGGGTCTTGAGCGCGACACACCGCCTAGTCATGGTGAACATTTGTTAAGTTTCTTTCCAATCCTATGATGCATGGTTAAGATGCGGGCTGGACAAGGTTAGGTGGGACTGACAGACAGACGAAATCGACCAAACCCAGTCCCCAAACCGGTCTTTGACCGGTAGGGTACTAATAATACTGTAGCAGGTCCAGTTAAGACCAAAAACATACAACATACCATGTAACACTTTCCCACTTGCAGACACATTCAGACGCATCTGAAGCAGACTTTTGAGAGCATTATGGCAAAGGGAGAAATTATACTTTCACTCACAGAGACTTTCCATATTTATGTTTAGATGTTAACAAAGAAGTCTGATGCAGATTTGTCAAATGTGTGAAAATGTTCACGCATATATATAGAATTAGTGTGAGCAAATACCAGTTAACACCATCTATCTAGGTAGCTGTGTATGAAGGAGAAATTGCTCATTTTCAGCACTTTTTTTTGTATTTCACAAAATGTGTCTGCATGCAGGAAAGGGTTAAAATGTCACACCTATCCAAAAGGTCAGTCACATAGGACTTATGACTTATAAGGTGCTCTTGGGAGGTATTCAAAAACACAACATTTTAATCCTATCTTTTGCGTAATTCGCTAGTCCTTCTTCATTTAGGCAGACATAACATTTTCAGTCCTGTGTCCTTCTGCAAACTCTGTTTATGGAAAGTCTTACAGCTGCTACATTTGTTTTAACCCTTTCCTCATACGACAATTCTGCAGCAGACAACTTTGAGCTTATTTTTGTCAAGACATAGAAAATCTCCATTGTTGAATGGATAACCTATGACAAAAAGTGGAAAACATTGTGGCAAAAGGAGAAATTGCACGTTTTGTGCAATTTCTTCTTTTGTCACTATGTTTTCAAAAAGCCGTCTGTTGCAGAGGCATCAGAAAGCGTCTATATGTCTGTGTGAAAAATAATCTTCTTTGGTCTTTCTGTGGTCTTCTCCGGAGATCTCTTTGTACACTCCTGTCTAAGCCTTTGCCACACCCTGATCTTCAGGATCACGATTTCAACTATCGAGGTGGTCAACACCTGTCTTGTATTTGGCACTTCATCTGCCTTTTGTACATCTTCATGAATGTGATAATTTGTTTTCTTTGTCAATCTTGTACTTAATGCATCCAATAGAAATGAATTTCCTTGTTCCGGTTACAATATAAATGCATAACTGCATAACTACTTATCATTAAATACAATGGATGGAACTGGGTATCTATGTATTTAGTTACCTTTGGTATTCAAACCTTTCAACCTCCTTCTAGCTCAGTGGATGCATTAACCCTTTCCCTAATACGACAATTCTGCAGCAGACGACTTTGATTGTATTTTGTCAAAACATAGAAAAACTCCATAATTGAATGGATAACCTATGACAAAAAGTGGAAAACATTGTGGCAAAAGGAGAAATTGCACGTTTTGTGCAATTTCTTCTTTTGCCACTATGTTTTCAAAAAGCTGTCTGTTGCAGAGGCATCAGAAAGCGTCTATATGTCTGTGTGAAAAATAATCTTCTTTGGTCTTTCTGTGGTCTTCTCCGGAGATCTCTTTGTACACTCCTGTCTAAGCCTTTGCCACACCCTGATCTTCAGGATCACGATTTCAACTATCGAGGTGGTCAACACCTGTCTTGTATTTGGCACTTCCGCTGCCTTTTGTACATCTTCATGAATGTGATAATTTGAACTTTGAACAAGATAGTCCTATCAAACAGTACTCATGTTGACCTTTGACCTCTAGTGGGTCCTTGACATTTAAGGTACAGACCTGGGTCTTGAGCGCGACACACCGCCTCATCATGGTGAACGTTTGTTTAGTTTCTTTCCAATCCTATGATGCATGGTTAAGATGCGGGCCGGACAAGCTCAGGTGGGACTGACAGACGGACGAAATCGACAAAACCCATAGTCCCCAAACCGGTCTTTGACCGGTAGGGTACTAATAATACTGTAGCAGGTCCAGTTAAGACCAAAAACATACAACATAACATGTAACACTTTCCCACTTGCAGACACATTCAGATGCATCTGAAGCAGACTTTTGAAATCATTATGGCAAAGGGAGAAATAATACTTTCACTCACAGAGACTTTCTATATTTATGTCTAGATGTTAACAAAGAAGTCTGAAGCAGATTTGTCACATGTGTGAAAATTTTCATGCATATAAATAGAATTATTGTGACCAAATACCAAATACCAGTGAACACCATCTATCTAGGTATCTGTGTATGAAGGAGCATTTTTTTTTATATTTCACACAATGTGTCTGCATGCAGGAAAGGGTTAAAATGTCACACCTATCCAAAAGGTCAGTCACATAAGACTTATAAGGTGCTCTTGGGAGGTATTCAAAAAGACAACTTTTTAATCCTATCTTTTGCGTAATTCGTTAGTCCTTCTTCATTTAGGCAGACACAGAACATTTTCAGTCCGGAGTCCTTCTGCGTTATTTTTCTAGGTCTGTGTTAAAGTTTCTTCTTTGTTCTTTCTGTGGCCTTTTTCCGGAGATCTCTTTGTACACAATTTCAATACATCAACTATCGAGGTGGTCAACACCTGTCTTGTATTTGGCACTTCAGCTGCCATTTGTACATCTTCATGAATGTGATAATTTGTTTTCTTTGTCAATCTTGTACTTAATGCATCCAGTAGAAATCAATTTCCTTGTTCCGGTTACAATATAAATGCGGAACTGCATAACTACTTATCATTAAATACAACGGATTGATCTGAGTTTCTATTTATTCAGTTAGGGTAGTCCCAAATCTTTTTCTGAGTATGTTTAATTTCCAAAACATATCCTTATTCTTGGCATGAAGGCAGGTTTTGGTAGCATTATTTCATTTCTGATGACTCACCAACTGTTCATATCAAAGGGGAACCCACTTTTGCCTTTGGTATTCAATCTTTCAACCTCCTTCTAGCTCAGTGGATGCATTAAAGCTTTCCCTCTACGACAATTCTGCAGCAGACGACTTTGAACGTATTTTGTCAAAACATAGAAAATCTCCATAATTGAATGGATAACCTATGACAAAAAGTGGAAAACATTGTGGCAAAAGGTGAAATTGCACGTTTTGTGCAATTTCTTCTTTTGCCACTATGTTTTCAAAAAGCCATCTGCTGCAGAGGCGTCAGAAAGCGTCTATATGAGGGAAAGGGTTAACCATTAGGCTACCAGGACCTGTTTATTTATAAAACACCAAAAAAATGGCCACACTAATGTAATACATGTAGTACATGTATCATCATTAAATGTGAATAAAAAAAGAACAGATAATGACAAACAAACCTTGGCTGTTCCTTCCTCATTCACAAGAACATTTCTAGCTGCCAAATCTCGATGTGCTAACTTTCTAGTTTCTAAATATGCCATTGCACTGCAAGTATCTCTGAAAAAGAATCAAATGGTAAATTAACAAAATAAACCATTTCCCTCATACAGACAAATTGTGTTGCATCTGCAGCAGACGAATTTTGAAAACCTTGTGACAAAAGGAGAAATTGCTCAATATGAGCAATTCCTTCTTTTACCACCTTGTCACATGGTATACAATTCGATTCAATATCGTAGTTTTATAAAGAGATTTTTTCATATTTTTGCGAAGATGTTTTCAAAATCATCTTCTGCAAATTTGTTGTAAGTGGGAAAGGGATAATCTTGCAATGTGATCTAATTGGTTACTCCCATCAAAGTTTGCTAGTCCTTTTCTATTTAACAAATAATTTCATGAAAAAGAATTATTATGCATTTTTACACATCTGCAGCAGACAGAAACATCTAGAAACAAGAGGACTATGATGGTCCTATATTGTTAACCTCATTTAAACTTAATGAGTTTTCAATGTTCTTACTCAATGCATACAAGGAAAACCAGCAATGCCCCCTGGTGGCCATTTTATACAACCCAAGGAACAGTTGCATCAAAATACTTTAAAATCAGGCCAATACTTTTAACAAGAAGATTTTAAAAGTTTTTACTACATATGCATATATAAGGAAAACAAGCCCTGACCCCTGGCAGCCATGTTTTTCGATAGATCTGAATAATTTCAACAGTCCTGCAAAGGGTAACCCAAGGAACAAGTTGTGTCAAAACACTTTAAAATCAGGCCAATACTTTTAACAAGAAAGATTTTTAAAAGTTTTCACTATATATGCATATAAGGAAAACAAGCTCTGCCCCCCTGACGGCCATGTCTCTCAACAGATCTGAATAATTTGAACACTCTTGGTAGAGGGTCACCCAAGGAACATTAATTTTGTGCCAAATTATTTTCAAATTAAGCTTTCATTTTACACATATATGAAAACAAGCTCCACCCTGTGGGCGGCCATGTTTTTCTATGGATTGAAATAATTTTAACAATCTTGGTAAAGGGTCACCAAAGGAAAAAAAATACAAAATAATTTTAAAATCAGGCCTGCAAGAAGTTTTTTGAAGCCTTTTCTTTATGTTGCCATGCAACCAAATTTCCCTTTGGAATCACATTTTTTGAACGACTTTGAAAAGGGACCACCCAAGGACTCCCTGTACAGTTTTATCAAAATTAGCTATGCTGTTTAGGAGGAGATTTTGTTTGAAGCAAAATGTTGACGGACGACAGACAAAGACCGGTTACAAAAATATGGCAAATTTCAAAAAAGCTTTAATCCTTTCTCAAATACAATCATTCTGCAGCAGAAACATCTAGACAAAATTAAGAATAATGTCAATTAATGATGAAAGTATATATATTTTTAATAGAGTAAAAAACATTGTGACAAAAGGGCAAATTCATCATCATGACCTATTTCTCCCTTTTGACACAATGTTTTCACCTAATGAGAGAAATTTCTTAAGAGAGAAGGAATATTAACCCTTTCCCACATACAGACACTTTCCGACGCCTCTGCAGCAGACGACTTTTGAAAACATTGCAGCAAAAAGAGAAATTGCTCATTACGAGGAATTTCTTCTTTTGCCACAATGTTTTCAACCATATTCAATGATTATACTTTCATTTACAAACAATTTTCATATTTCTGCCAATATGGTTTCAGAAGCGTCTGCTGCAGATTTGTTGTAAGTGGGAAAGGGTTAAATTGATGAAAAAATGATATATTGCATATCAACAATTCTACCTAAACTCATAATCAATCTTTTCCCACATACAAATCTGTAGCAAACAACTATGAAAACTTCTGGGTTGAAAGTATGGAATAATAGTAGAAAACATTCTAAAAGGGGCAATTGCTGTGCATTTTCTCCTTTTCATGCAGTGCTTTCAATGTCATCTTCTGCAAATGTCTGGAAATGTGGTAAAGAGTTAAAAAAATAACAAACGTACCAACTAAATGTCTGTCATGGTTTGTTATTTAGCTAGTGTGAGAATTCAAAATGTACTTCCAAGTAAAGCATATTTGTTGACTTATATATAGAAAGGGAGTCTCACTTACGTTGCAAACCCTATTTGGTCTTTCTTAGTAATGACACTCCTCCCTCTTGAGCGTAAATATTCCACCAAATTGCCTTTCCCACAGAACTCTAATACCAGGTATATAGTATCGTCTTGGACAATCCCAATTAGAGAAACTAAATTCGGATGTCTTACTGACCTGTAAAGGAAATTCTCTTTTTTTTTTATATCTAGACTTATGATTCATTTTAAGAAGTGCAAATCCTATTGTGAACACATATGGAGGTCCTAGTGTGAATACTACACATTATGCAGGTCCTATTTGGAACTCTACACATATGAAGACCCTATTGTGAACACTACACATACATCTATGGAGGTCCTATTGTGGACTCTATACACATAAGAAGGCCCTATTGTAAATACTACACATATGCAGGTCTTTGGTCTATAATAACTCTCTCTTATTACTCATGTGTACCCTATATAGTGGGTGAGTCAGTATTGGGTTTCAATGTCAAATATGGATTTAAGAATATCGAAAGGGACCCTTATCCTTATCTAGAGATCTGCATATCAAAGGCTTCACGCAAAACTGATGTAACAAGTTATACTTACAAACGTACAACCATGAACCCAAAAATATGTGTTGTTTCACATAATTGTTTTTATATAAGCCTACAATTAACCCTGGAAGACAGTGGTGCAGAGGTAGAGCATCAACCTCTCGTACCAAAGGTACCGGGTTCGAGTCCCGTGATGAGCAGGTTCTGACTGGGATTTTTCCACACAAACCACGTGAGTACTGGTTAAATCTCCAGGAAGCAGACATCAAGCGTGATTAATACAAGCTGAAACCTTGTTTCGTAATCGATGTAATCGATGTAAAATAAATAAATTTAAACTAATTTACCCTTCATATATACTACTAAGAAACATTTCTTCATCAGCATGAAGATGTGGAACAAAATGTTCATAAAGAGTATTTGACGCTTTTCCACCTAAATGTTTCTACTCTTGATAGAAATCATACATACTTATGTCTAAACGTCACATGAATCAAATGACTCAGTGAGTACTAAACACAACTGGTAACCTCCTATAATTGTCATCAACCAAGTAATAGACACAACTAGTAACCTAATATAATTGTAATCAACCAATTACTAGACACAACTAGTTGCCTTCTATAATTGTATCACCTGAGTACTAGACACAACTAGATACATCCTATAATTGTAATCTGAATAGTGAAAACAGAGTAAAAAGCAATAGTTATACTTACGTCATTAATGAAGCTTCTTTTAAAAATGTTTGGGCAGCTCTATTATTGTCTTTCAATTTCTTTATGGCAACTGATTTATTTTTATGTAATCCCTTGAATACATCTGGAAAAAATTAATTAATGCAGTGAAGGTTTTTGTTCTGATACAGACAACTTTAGAGAACATTCAAGAAAATAGGACAAATAGTGTTTACCCAAAATTATACACCAAGACTTAACCCTTTCCCTCATACGACAATTCTGCAGCAGACGACTTTGAACATATGTTGTCAAAACATAGAAAATCTCTATAATTGAATGGATAACCTATGACTAAAAGCGGAAAACATTGTGGCAAAAGGAGAAATTGCTCATAATGTTTTCAAAAGTCGTCTGCTGCAGAGGCGTCAGAAAGCGTCCACATGTGGGGAAAGGGTCAACAGACAGACAAACAGAAAATCCATATCACTGCACAGGCAACTCACAACGGAAAGTTACATCAAATCACATCATCAAAAATGTATTGATTAAGGTTTAACCCTTTCCCTCATACTACAATACTGCAGCAGATGACTTTGAACATATTTTGTCAAACAATAGAAAATCTCTATAATTGAATGGATAACCTATGACTAAAAGTGGAAAACATTGTGGCAAAAGTAGAAATTGCTCGTTTTGAGCAATTTCTTCTTTTGTCACTATGTTTTCAAACAGCTGTCTGCTGCAGAGGTGTCAGAAAGCGTCTATATGAGGGAAAGGGTTAACACGTTTTCAACAATTTTTCAGTCATATCACGACAGCCAGTGACCTACTCATGTGTTTCCTAGCTTTCTCGCACCAGTAATCCACACAACATACCTTCCAAACAATTGGCTACTTTTCCACACAGACCATTGGTGATAGACGAATGACGCTTGTCACAGTGATTTTTGTCAAACATCGGGAAGAATGTTGGTCGAGCTGGGATTCAAACTCACAATCCCTGGATTGACAGCCTGCATTGCTACCAAGGCTTGGCGCACACATCATCACAGAGGAACAGAGAATCCGTCAATCACTTACCACCAAACTCCCCCTTGCCAATGGGCTCCCCTATTTTTAAATCTTCCATGTTGATGGTCCAGCCTCCTGATTTGAAGTCATCAGCAGACACAGAGAAAAAGTTGTTCCCTTCCTTCGGTAATGGTTGAATCAGCTTGGTACATAGCCCATCAGCATCCTTCGAGTAATGCTATAAAAAAGGAAAGATAGTGTAACCCCTTACTCTGGTAAAGAAGACATTTGCAGCCTGGTTAACCCTTTCCCACATACAACAAATCTGCAGCAGACGACATATGAAAATTTCTACTCAAAAATATGGATATTCTCTATACATTTGTAATTGAAGGTTTAATTACTGAAACAAGTTGAAAAAATTGTGGCAAAACGAGAAAATACCTGTTTTGAGCAATGTCTCCTTTTGTCATGATGTTTTCAAAAGTTGTCTGCTGCAGATGTGTCAAAAAGCAGCCTGTTGAAAATATGCTGGGACAAATTATTTCATTGAATTGAGATTCTCTGTCAAAAGGGGAATTTGTAAAACAATGTTTTGGTCGCCTTTGTATACCAGTTAAAATATGTTGCCTATCTAGGTTGCCACTTCAGTGTACACAAGATTCATCCAAAATTTGACCTCACATAGTGACATACCCAGTTTAAACATGATCAGGATGTTATCGATACAAGTGTTTTAACCCTTTCCCTCATATAGACGCTTCCTGATGCCTCTGCAGCAGAAGGCTTTCAAAAAACATAGTGACAAAAGAAGAAATTTCTCAAAACGAGCAATTTCTCCATTTGCACAATGTTTTCCACTTTTATTCATAGGTTATTCATTCAATTATAGAGATTGTCTAAGTTTTGACAAAATATGTTCTAAGTCGTCTGCTGCAGACTTATCGTATGAGGGAAAGGGTTAATGAACAATTGGATGACAAATATGGCCTCTAGAGCATTTACAAGGTTTTGATCTACCTTCAACTTAGGCCGAGATTTGACGGAGATGAATGTTTTGATGAACTCCAAATTTTGAACATTTAACCTAAATTTTTGAGACAACATAACGTAGGAAATGAATAATCTGATGAACTTGAATGATGAAAAATGATGCCTCAAGTGATACAAGATTTTTAAAAATTTGATCTAGTGTTCTTGTTTTTAACCCACCATGCCCATATTATAATTTGGCATAGGTATCATCAAGATAAACAAACTGAAAAAGTTTCATGAAGACTGGAACATAACAGTAGCATCTAGAGTGTTAACCCTTTCCCTCATATAGACGCTTTCTGACGCCTCTGAAGCAGACAGCTTTTTGAAAACATAGTGACAAAAGAAGAAATTGCACCAAACGTGCAATTTCTCCTTTTGTCACAATGTTTTCCACTTTTAGTCATAGGTTATCCATTCAATTATGGAGATTTTCTATGTTTTGATAAAATATGTTCAAAGTCGTCAAATATGTTGCAGAATTTTCGTATGAGGGAAAGGGTTAACAGACACAGATTAATCACAGTAGCTCACCATGAGAAATTGGTGCTCAGATGAGCTAAATATTTATGACAGAGTACAGCATATATCATGATGAAGGCAATTAGATAAAACTATGGATAGAGTTCAAGATAAAGAGGACTCCACAGGCCTTTGTCCAATAACCATTTCCCACATACAACAATCTTGCAGCAGACGACATTGAAATAATCTTTGCAAAAAATATGGAAAATCTCTATAAATGAAAGTTCAAAAATTGAGTAGAGTTGAAAATATTGTGGCGAAAGGAGAAATTGCTTGTTTTGAGCAATTTCCTTTTGTGTCGCAATGTTTTCATAAAGTCGTCTGCTGCAGGTGTCAGAAAGGGATGAAATCTCGGAACGTACTCCATCAAAACCAATGTGGTGTCAATCAAAAGAAAGGTCTCACAATATAGGGTTCAATGTTAAATTACAGTGTAAATTATCCCTTTCCCACAAGCATTTTCTAACCTCTGGACAAATGGAGAAATTGCTCGTAATAAGCAATTCATCCATTTGCCAATTTATTTTCAACTCTTTTCAATCATTACATTTTCATTCACAGCAATTTTCGACATTTTTAACCATATGATTTCATGTGCTGTAGATTTGTTGTATTTGGTAAAGGGTAATGGACATGAAATATTCCTCTTAAACCTCTATGAGGATACAAATGTGATACTAAATGGTAATGGTTCCATTGGCAAAATTTCTCTTTTTTTTATTTTTACATCTAACAGGGTATGGACGGTATTAGTAAGCCTTTTATTTTAAACACAGTTCAACCTCTTAAAAAAACAATTTGGCAAAAGGAGAAATTGCCCTTAATGAGCCAGTTCTCCTTTTGCAACAATGTGTTCAACTCTATTTTATAATTATATTTTTAATCATTTATAGCGCTTTTCTATATTTTTTCAAAAATGTTTAGCGGATTTCTTTAAGTGAGAAAGGGTTAAAACCTTTCCTGTGTACATCCTGTGACACTTATGAAACAGACAATCTCCTAGGAAAATGTCGGTTTCTTTTTCCTTGATTCACAATATTTTCTGGTCGTTCCCAAAAATTCTCAAAAATAAATGTTCTGTTCAGTTCAAATTTTCATATTGTTTTCTCAGCTGATGTTTTTTATATCCCTATTTAGATATTTATTTTGTACACATCTTGTTTACCACAACAATATAAAACTTATATAACAGTATGTAAGTGGGGAAGGACAGAAATGTTACCAAACAGCCAATGCAGACGTCACTAACCTTTTCCCTCATATGACAATTCTGCAGCAGACGACTTTGTGAACATATTTTGTAAAAATATAGAAAATCTCTATAATTGCGACTATGACTAAAAGTTTTGAGCAATTTCTTCTTTTGTCACTATGTTTTCAAAAAGCTGTGCTGCAGAGGCTTCAAAAAGCTTCTATATGAGGGAAAGGGTTAACCCTTTCTTACGCACAGAAAATCTGCAGCAGAAAACTTTGACAATAATGTGAAATATCTCTGTAAATGAAAGTATTTTTTATGCTAAAGAGTTGAAAACATTGTGGCAAAAAACTTCTGCTACAGAGGCGTCAAAATGCATCTGTATGTGGAAAAGGGTTCAGACCTAGTTTGTCAAATGGAAGCAAATACAATCAATATACATGCCATATTAACCCTTTCCCTCATACGACAATTCTGCAGCAGACGACTTTGAACATATTTTGTCAAAAAATAGAAAATCTCTTTAATTAAATGGATATATATATAACCTATGACTAAAAGTGGAAAAAATTGTGGCAAAAGGAGAAATTGCACGTTCTTCTTTTGTCACTATGTTTTCAAAAAGCCGTCTGCTGCAGAGGCGTCAGAAAGCGTCTATATGAGGGAAAGGGTTAACACGTAACTCAACACTGATCCCGCTCTATATGACTATATAACCCTATCCCACATACAGATCTGCAACAGACAACTTTTGAAAACATTGTAGCAAAAGAAGAAGTTGCTCATAATCAACATTTTATCCTTTTGCCACAATATGTTCAACTCCATTCAACAAACAAATTTTAATCTTAACCCTTTCCCTCATATGACAATTCTGCAGCAGACGGCTTTGAACATATTTTGTCAAAACATAGAAAATCTCCATAATTGAATGGATAACCTATGACTAAAAGTGGAAAACATTGTGGCAAAAGTAGAAATTGTACGTTTTGTGCAATTTCTTCTTTTGTCACTATGTTTTCAAAAAGCTGTCTGCTGCAGAGGCGTCCGAAAGCGTTTATATGAGGGAAAGGGTTAAGGTATTTTTCTTATTTTTGCATAGGTGTCTACAAAGTTCCTGCTGCAAATTTGTTATAGGTTGGAAAGGGGTAAGCATCCAGTTGGAACAATTCAGAACGAGATCAGCCTGCCCATTCTGGCCGTCTCATCTCGGTGAATATTATTCATTATTTATTTATCATTATTGACCCCCCCTATCCCACAACCAGATGCACTTTGACAAAGGTGCAGCAGCAAACATTGTGGAAAAAGCAAACAATTGCTCATTTGTTGGTGTTTTCAAATCAATTTAATAACTATACTTTCATATATAGTAATTGTTTATATATTTACCTAGAAATTTTCAAAGTTGATTACTGTTTATTTGTTGTAAGTCATTTTTATTGTGGGAAAGGATTCAGTAAAGAGTTAACCCTTTCCCTCATACGACAATTCTGTAGCAGTCGACTTTGAAAATGTTTTGTCAAATTATAGAAAATCTCCATAATTGAATGGATAACCTATGAAAAAAAGTTGGGAAACATTGTGGCAAATTTTTCTTTTGTCACTATGTTTTCAAAAAGCCGTCTGCTGCATAGGCGTCAGAAAGCTTCTATATGAGGGAAAGGGTTAAAATAACTGTGTTCCAAAAGTTATTTTCTAAGTGTTGAACTAGGTACCTAGTCTTTTACCCTAACTGAACCAGTTTCAAACTTGGTACTCAAGATTTCATATAGAGACAAATGTTCAGATGAGATTTCATGAAGATTGAATGTCAAATGTGGTTGCATGAGTGTTTAAAATGTTTTAAGACTTGACTTTGTAATCTAGTATTTAACACCACATGTTCTTGTTCGATCTTGACAAAGACCTGAATAATTTCCTGAAAAATATGGACGCTAAACTATTTCCTAGATTTAATAGAGACAAATGTTTATCATTTAGGACGATTGGTTGACTAAGTACTGATGGAAAGACAATTATAGCCAGCCTTGACAATTATAAACTGTCTTCTGACAAGAGGGCCATAAGATTGCCCTAAATCGATCACCTCAGCGATGTTTTGAATAGTAGCAAATGTGTAATTACTAATGACTAGGAACATTTGATCAAGGCTAGGAATAAAATTGCAAGGAGTAGATACTGTGGCAGCCATGTTCTTCAACTAATTAAAATGGCTTAAGCAAAATTTGTGAAAGGTCACAGAAGGAACATTTTATCTTGAAAGCAGCCGAACTGATTCTGAGGATTTTGGGTGGTAGCTTTGTTTGTTTTATTGAGGTTTTAAGCTGCTTTCAACATTATTTCAGTTATATCACGGCAACAGTTCACTTATTCATGATCCTTGGGTAAACAAACAAGTACTAGGCTAGAAAATGTGCCTTGCCCAAGGGCACTCCACCATGATCGTCGTGCCATGACTGGGGATCGAACTTGGGACACCCCCCGACGCTAACCACTCGACCAAGGCGGATTCCTGGGTGGTAGCCTATGAAGAAGTTAACTTTACATGTATGGCTGAATGCGGTGAGAAGCTAGGAATGTTGTTGCAGCAAAACAGAGGCAATGCTTTTTTTGAGTCTACAAAAACCTACATCATGGAGAACAAGGAAATGCAATTCAGAATACATAAACCCTTTCCCACATACAATTTTTTTTAAATAAATCTATGCAAAAATATCTATCTAACTTCAAGTATTGTACAATTAAATGTTGTAGTTCAAACAACAGTAAAACATCTATCTAACTACAAGTACTGCATAGTTAAATGTTGTATTTCAAACACCAGTAACACATCTAACTAACTACAAATACTGTACAGTTAAATGTTGTTTTTCAAAAACCAGTAAAACATCTATCTAACTACAAGTATTGTACAGTTTAGTGTTGTATTTCAAACACCAGTAACACATCTAACTAACTACAAGTATTGTACAGTTTAATGTTGTATTTCAAACACCAGTAAAACATCTTCTATCTGACTACAAATACTGTACAGTTTAATGTTGTATTTCAAACACCAGTAAAACATCTAACTAACTACAAGTATTGTACAGTTTAATGTTCTATTTCAAACACCAGTAAAACATCTAACTAACTACAAATATAGTACAGTTAAATGTTGTATTTCAATAACAGTAAAACATCTATCTAATTACAAGTTTTGTACAGTTAAATGTTGTATTTCAAACACCAGTTAAACATCTATCTAATTACAAGTTTTGTACAGTTAAATGTTGTATTTCAAACACCAGTAAAACATCTAACTAACTACAAGTATTGTACAGTTTAATGTTGTATTTCAAACACCAGTTAAACATCTAACTAACTACAAATATAGTACAGTTAAATGTTGTATTTCAAACACCAGTAAAACATCTATCTAATAACAAGTATTGTACAGTTAAATGTTGTATTTCAAACACCAGTAAAACATCTATCTAACTTCAAGTATTGTACAATTAAATGTTGTATTTCAAACAACAGTAAAACATCTATCTAACTACAAGTACTGCATAGTTAAATGTTGTATTTCAAACACCAGTAAAACATCTAACTAACTACAAATACTGTACAGTTAAATGTTGTTTTTCAAACACCAGTAAAACATCTATCTAACTACAAGTATGTACAGTTAAATGTTGTATTTCAAATACCAGTAAAACATCTATCTAACTACAAGTATTGTACAGTTAAATATTGTTTTTCAAACACCAGTAAAACATCTATCTAACTACAAGTACTGCATAGTTAAATGTTGTATTTCAAACACCAGTAAAACATCTATCTAACTACAAGTATTGTACAGTTAAATGTTGTATTTCAAACACCAGCTAAACATCTATCTAACTTCAAGTATTGTACAATTAAATGTTGTATTTTAAACACCAGTTAAAAGTATATCTCAAACTGTCGACATGCATTCTATAATGCATTCTGCTCCCATTACCATGCAATGCAAGTAGCTTGTAGGCCGGTATAGTCTGTGACAATAGTACGGTGGCATGATAACTACATAACAAGGTCAGTCTACTGACCAATCAGTCATGTGACTACAATAGTTTAATTTACACAAAAAGTTATATTCATTCAATTAGCCCTTTCCCACATACAAAGAATCTGCAGAACATATTATAGTCCAAAAGAGGAAAAATCTCATTGAACATTGAGAAGTCACTATCATTGAAAAGAGTTGATAGCATTGTGGCTAACAATGAAATTGCTAAAATTGAGCAAATACTTTTTTTGCTACAATGTTTTAAAAAGGTGTCTGCTGCAGATGCGTCAAAGAGCATCTTTAAGTGGGAAAGGGATAAATTTACTACTTTTATCTCTAACCAACTACATCATAGGCTATTTATAATACTCCATACAGAACAGATTTGGAGAAAAGGTGTGGAGACATTAGGAAATAAATTTAGGGTTTGACTTGGAAATAAGAGGACCATGAATATCGCTCACCTGATATAACAGAACTAAATTATTTAGACAAGTTATGGTCATGGTTATCAATGTATCAGAATAATTTGAACAATCTTGGAAGAGGGTCAAGGGTCATTCAGATTTTAAAAGTTGTCACTATATATACACTTAAAAGATGGCCATCTTTAGCAATGGATCGGAATAATTTGAACAATCTTAGTAGAGAGTCACCCAAGGATCATTTGTGCAAAATGTTTTTCAAGATTCGTAAAGTTTTGGCATTTTCCTTTTTCAAAAGCCACAGCAACCAACCATCTACATGAAATTAAATTGTTTGATTCTTGGTTCATTTGTTTAGGAGAAGTTGTTAGTAGGAAAATCAGGGGCGTAGCTTTGCAATAATCAATGTGTAGGCTGTCTCGTGAGAAAATCAACATTGTGGACTCTGCGTAAAGTATCAACCCTGATCAGCCTAAGCATGCCACACAGGCCTACCCGGATAGACACTTTTCGCCTCCTGTTTCGCTTTTTCTGTTTCAAAATAACTACTCTATACATCTATCCCCCTAAGACGAAATGTGTCTGCCAGATCAGTCTGCGCGGACAGCACAGGCTGATCTGGTCGATACATTACGCAGATGTCTATCGCCACAGCTGCATTTTGGGGCATTTTGAAAATATGAAAAGACGTCAAAACAAAGACTACAGTTAAGATTGATCACTATAGCTTTACAAGTTGGTTATTTTTTAAAGTCTTTAGAAATGGATGTTGATGAGAAAACAAGAGGCCCATGAGGGCCTATGCTCTACTGGTATGGTTCTTTGGTCATTTTCAATCCAGAGCATGTATGTATGGTGAAGATCGGATAGTAAATGGAGGCTCTTTTGTGTTCACAAGCTGTATTATAGCAATTTTTACAATTTCATGGGCCATAATCCAGTCTTGCATGGGCGGATCTAGCTGGTTTTCAAAAGGAACCAAGCTCTCATCAATATTTAACTACTATCTAAGTTTGGTGAAGATCAGATAGTAAATGGAGCCTCTATTGTGTTCACATGCTCAATTATAGCAATTTGGACAATTTCAAGGGCCATAATCCAGTCTTGCATGGGCGGATCTGGCTGGTTTAGGAAAGGAACCGAGCTCTCATGGATATCTTACTACTGTATAAGTTTGGTTGAGATACAATCAAACGTGAAGACTGTATCGTGTTAACAAGCTCTTTTATAGCAATTTTGACCATTTCAAGGGCCATAATCCAGTCTTGCATGGGCGGATCTGACTGGTTTTCAAAAGGAACCGAGCTCTCATAGATATCTAACTACTGTATAAGTTTAGTTGAGATACAATCAAAAGTGAAGACTGTATCGTGTTAACAAGCTCTTTTATAGCAATTTTGACCATTTCAAGGGCCATAATCCAGTCTTGCATGGGCGGATCTGGCTGGTTTTCGAAAGGAACCGGGCTCTCATGAATATCTAACTACTGTATAAGTTTGGTTGAGATACAATTAAAAGTGAAGACTGTATCGTGTTAACAAGCTCTTTTATAGCAATTTTGACCATTTCAAGGGCCATAATCCAGTCATGCATGGGCGGATCTGGCTGGTTTTCGAAAGGAACCGAGCTCTCATGGATATCTAACTACTGTATAAGTTTGGTTGAGATACAATCAAACGTGAAGACTGTATCGTGTTAACAAGCTCTTTTATAGCAATTTTGACCATTTCAAGGGCCATAATCCAGTCATGCATGGGCGGATCTGGCTGGTTTTCGAAAGGAACCGAGCTCTCATGAATATCTAACTGCTGTATAAGTTTGGTTGAGATGCAATTAAAAGTGAATACTGTATCGTGTTAACAAGCTCTTTTATAGCAATTTTGACCATTTCAAGGGCCATAATCCAGTCATGCATGGGCGGATCTGGCTGGTTTTCGAAAGGAACCGAGCTCTCATGGATATCTAACTACTGTATAAGTTTGGTTGAGATACAATCAAAAGTGAAGACTGTATCGTGTTAACAAGAAATTGTTTACGGACGGACGGACGGACGCACGCACGCACGGACGACGGACACATCGCCACGACATAAGCCCTTCTGGCCTTTGGCCAGTAGAGCTAAAAACCAGTTAACCTATCTTTTCCAAAGTCATTTGCATTGCTATTAACCCTTTCCCTCATACGACAATTCTGCAGCAGACGACTGAACATATTTTGTCAAAAAATGGAAAATCTCTATAATTGAATGGATAACCTATCACTAAAAGAGGAAAACATTGTGGCAAAAGGAGAAATTGCTTGTTTTGAGCAATTTCTTCTTTTGTCACTATGTTTTTCAAAAAGCCGTTTGCTGCAGAGGCGTCAGAAAGTGTCTATATGAGGAAAAGGGTTAAATATTAACCCTTTTCCATATATGCAGACACATTTCCATGCACCTAAAATTGGCAAAATGTTTAAGACTTTTCATTAACAATTACTTGGATTTTCATTATTTTTGCCAAAGATCTGCTGCAGACTTGTTACTTGTTGTATATGGGAAATGGTTAACGTGACATTGAAGGAACGTTTCTATACATTTATCTTGAAACCCGACAAGTACTTTCATAAGAATGGAATTCAGAAGATTCTTTTTTAAAGATTACCATGGCCATTTTCCCCCCTTTCTGATGCCGCAGCATCAAGTTCTTCATATAATTTAAAGCTTTTAACACTTTTGAAAGAGGAACACCAAAGGATCATTCCAGTGAAGTTTGGTTCAGTGGTTTAGGAGAATATTTTGTTTAAAGGTAAAAGTTAACGACGACGGACGGCGGACAGAGTGTGATCAGAATAGTTCACCTTGAGCCTCAGGTGATCTTAAATGAATCTGATTAGAGTTATGAACCCTTTCCCACCTGTAGATGCATTTTGACACAATGGCAGCAGACGACTTTTGAAAACATTGTGACAAAAGTAGAAATTGCTCAAAATGAGCAATTTCATGTTTGGCCACAATGTTTTCAACTTTATTTAACGATTAAGCCATCCTTTATGGAGATTTTTCAGGTTTTTGCTGCTATGTTTCAGTCGCCTGCTGCAGATTTGTTGTATTTGGGAAAGAGTAAAATTCAGCAGCCCTGGTTGAAAATAGGGAGTAAGAATCACAGTATTGACAAAGTGGTAATGGATAAGGTAGGGCACCCTTTTCCACATACAAGAAACCAGCAGCAGACGACTTGGCAAACATCTAACTAGAACCGTTGATTATCTTGATAAATGAAAGTACATTTATTGAATAGAGTTGGAAACATTATGACTAAAGGAGAAATTGATCATAATGAGCTATTTCTCCTTTTGATGATTTATGAAGTCTTCTGCTGCAGAGTGCAGAGGCGTCAGAAAGTGTCTATATATGGGTAAGGGTTGACATATTGTTTACAAGGAAAACCCAAGGTTGACAAATAAACAACACCCTATCTATTTCAGGAAATACCCATTTGTAACATTTAACTCTTTTCCAACATAAAGATTCATTTTGACATGTCTGAAACATTACTCTTTCTGCCACAATGTTTTCAATGTTTTCTATATTTACAATTTCATTGATAAAGGTTGTTTTTTTTCCCTTCTGAAGATTTGTTGTAAGTGGGAAAGGGTTAATAGAAGAACTCCCACAACAAGGAAGCACTTATATATAGTAGTGAATATTATTTTATGTATACCCAATACCAGGAAGAATTCCCAATACTTCTCAAGCCTTTTAACCCCCTTTCCCGCCCGCATATATGAAGTCTGAAGCAGACAACTTTGAAATGAAAGTTGATTTAACCTTAATTGCGACAAATGGAGAAATTGTTTTCAAAAGTCTTTTGCTACCTTTGCCTGAAAGTGTGTCCTGTTTGTGGGCACCAATTAACGTTTTTTATAGACATCAACATTTAAGAAATATCTATAAGTAAAAGAAGAGGAATATCTCAGTTTCTCTTTTATGACATATAGATGTATTGATTTAACAAAGAGGGTTAAGATGGCCCTAAATCGATCACCTGAGTGATAGTATATATAGTAGCAAATGCTACTGCCAATAAAGGTGAAAAAGTGGGAATGAACTGCAAATGGAACAGCTTATCAGTAAAGGACTGTAATAATGCATTAATTCTTTGAACAATTTGAAAGCAGACTACCACATTAACATTCCTTTGGAGTTTGGTTGATAAATGAATATAAAACAGTCTAAAAACTGGTTTTGATAGAAGTTTAAAAGTCGCTTAAATATTAAGACAACCTAATTTACTTACAACACATAAAGCTTAAAGTTATACACATGCAAACTCATATATACTTAACCCTTTCCCTCATATAGACGCTTTCTGACGCCTCTGCAGCAGATGGCTTTTTGAAAACATAGTGGCAAAAGAAGAAATTGCTCAAAACAAGCAATTTCTCCGTTTGACACAATGTTTTCCACTTTTAGTCATAGGTTATCCATTCAATTATAGAGATTTTCAATTTTTTGACAAAATATGCTCTAAGTCGTCTGCTGCAGGATTGTAGTATGAGGGAAAGGGGGTTAAACCATGCATGCAGATCAAACTGTCCTCTGACTTATATAATATAGGACAACAGTTTGGACCTTCGTTCTTATGTACCTCTACAACTTGGAGTAAATTGTCAAAGTAGCTTTCTTCATCTATTGTTAATTTGTTATCTTTATAAATAATCCGGTAATGCTCCACTTTATTCCCAGAGCACACACTCAGCGTATAGTCACCACGGAAATTTATACTTTCTCGAACAAGAAACAAGCCGTCTTTTCTTGGATTTAAAAGCTCATCAGCTTTCTGCCTATCTATTTTGCCATGGAACCATCTAGAATTGAGAGAAAAAAAAAAAAAAAAAAAAAAAAATGAGCATGCATTCTCAAAACAAAATTGAAAGAACTAAACACAAGGGTTAATAAGAAAGAATCACACAGATTTTAGATGAAAACATTTATGGTAATGAAGTTTGATGGCAGCAAAGCTCTCCTATACCGGGTCTATTGTCTGAAGAGAAATACCAAACTGTATGCTGGTTAGTTTAACCCTTTCCCCACATACAGACGCTTTCTGATGCCCCCTGCAGCAGACAACTTTTGAAAACATTGTGACAAAAGAAGAAATTGCACAAAACATGCAATTTCTCCTTTTGCCACAATGTTTTCCACTTTTAGTCATAGTAACGTTATCCATTCAATTAATTTTCTCTTTTGCCCAGTGTTTTCAACACTATTTTCGGTAATCACAGAGATTCATTTTTAGACATTTTCCATAGTGTTGTGTTGCCTATATATTTTAAATGTCGTCTGCTGCAGATTTACTGTATGTGGGAAAGGGTTAATTAATTCAATCAGTAAAATATAAAAGGCACATTTTCAAACAGTTTGTTCACAGCCTCCTGAAATAATGAAGGAAAACATTTAACATTTAGTCTTCGCCGCCCCCTTTATAATGTTCCTGATGTGAATTTAACCCTTTTCCTCATATAGATGCTTTCTGACGCCTCTGCAGCAGACAGCTTTTTGAAAACATAGTGACAAAAGAAGAAATTGCACAAAACATGCCATTTCTCCTTTTGCCACAATGTTTTCCACTTTTTGTCATAGCTTATCCATTCAATTATTGAGATTTTCTATGTTTTTGACAAAATATGTTCAAAGTCGTCTGCTGCAGAATTGTCATATAAGGGAAAGGGTTAAGACTTTAATGATCATATCACTGATTGTGGTCTTACACCTTACAACCAAACTTTAGTTTACAACAATCTAGATAAACATAACTATGATGAATTTTAAATGCAGCTTCTGTTTTCGTCCTCAACTTCTTTTTTTCAGAAGATGTCTTCAACATTATTTTGAATTATTCCAATTATTTCCTAAACTTTCATTTTAACCTGGCCCTAATTCAAACTGATTCTAAAAAGCCATTTAGAAAGCGTTTGATATTTTGTTATTGATAAATGATGGTCTAGCTGACAGATGATGGTATCTGTAGTTGTAGTAAGAAGCATTTCTACAGGCGTATATCATTGATTAATCAATAATTGATTTAAATTTCTCTCTAATAACCCTTTCCCTCATATTATAGACAAAAAGGCCCTATCCAAAATGACCTTAACCCTTTCCCTCATATAGACGCTTTCTGACGCCTCTGCAGCAGACGGCTTTTTGGAAACATAGTGACAAAAGAAGAAATTGCACAAAACATGCAATTTCTCCTTTAGCCACAATGTTTTCCACTTTTGTCATAGGTTATCCATTCAATTATGGAGATTTTCTATTTTTTGACAAAATACGTTCAAAGTCGTCTGCTGCAGAATTGCTGTATGAGGGAAAGGGTTAATTAATATTTTGAATGAATAAATGGCTATTTCTGGATTCAAGCTCCTTGATCATGTTAATAGCCCTTGTAACATGAAGGATGGCAGCAGATATACCCACAGTAAGAAGAACGCATTGGCCCAAGACTGGTTTTGGTAGCAGAAGTTGCTAAAACTCATTGAATTACTTTATCTAGAGCTGTTTATGAATTAAATACTAAATCTTTATCATTTAAGACAAGTTGATAAGAAGACTGTCCTTTTGTATTCAAGCCAATATTACTATTTGTCAGAAATAAGCTGTATTCTCAAAGCTGATTTACATATCATGATCATGTGACTGAGTAACCTGGCTCATCATCTGCAAGCAATCTACACATACAATCATCTCTAATCCAACCAAAATGCTCAACCTACATATACAGTTACGATGATACAATCATCTCTAATCCAATCAAAATGCTACTAGCATCACAGACAAGAACTGGGATTGGCCAATGAGGGAAATGAAGAGCATACTAAAGATGAAGGTCACTGATGAAGGTCACTGATGAAGGTCACTGATCCTATCCTACAGAGAACAACCCTGACTTTGAAAACACATGGGCAAAAAATATTGGTAACTCACTATAATTTGTTAGTATAATTACTAAATAGAGTTGAATTGTTTTGCCAAAATTAGTAATTATTTATAATAAGCAATTTCTCAGTCCTTTTTCAACAATGTTTATCCTTAAAGTCATCTGCTTTTAGATTGGTCCAATCGTATCAACATGTAGCACAGGAATAAACCATACCCTGAAGACGATGACTTTAGATGCAGCATACCACTTATGAAACAATTATTGCTCAAAACAAAAACTTGCTATGTTTCCAACAATTTTTTCAATTCTGAATCAAAGTAACATACAATTTTTTTCGGATGCTTAAATTTTTCCTTAGAGTTAATGACTCTTAAAATGTATTGGGTAGCGGGCTACAGGCGACATAGGAGGGAGTGCCTTTGCAACAAATCATTTTTAAAATCAATGTGGTAGAAGGACAAATTGCTTATAATGTGCAATTTCATCACTGCAACAATGTTTTCAACTCAACTATTCTTATTTATACAAGAGACTTTCCCTATTTTTGCCTAGATGTTTTCACTCATCTACTTCAGAATTGCTGCATATGGAAAAAGTTTAAGACAACAGGGACTCTCACAAAAAGCATTCCATTGCCCTTATCCATTCCAACTTACATCAAATTTGCTGCGCAGACAAATTTGAAAACATCTAGCTCAAAGTTTGGAAAATAACTCTAAATTGAAAATATTATTGAATAGAATTGAAAACATGGTTGCAAAAGGAGAACTTGCTCAATTTGTTTCAATGTTACTAAAAGTCGCCTGCAGGAAAAGGTTATTCCAACTATTCTTTGCCGATTCCAAAAACTATAAGAGAGAATGTTTTGGATTTTTTTACATGATCTATAATGCGGTAATTACTTTAAAACGATACACAAGCACCTCTAATGAATGAAGAACTCTATTATAACAAGAAGTTCACACAACAGACATACAACACATTGCTATGCACCTGATGTATGGGAGCAAATCAAGGCAAACAAAACACATGCTTTACTCTAATGGACATGTTCAAAGGTTTATGGAATACGTTTACACATAAAATTCTTCTGAAAAGGATTGCATGTATAGCTAAAACATATCTAGTACACTGTGCAACTCTTGTTTACGTTTAACAGCAACAAGGAAAGAGAGGGAAACATTGAATTGATAACTATGAGGTAAAAGCAAATCAAATTAATCATTCTTTTTATGAACAAATAGAGAGAACACAGTAAATAAACAATTCTAGTGAAAAACGATAATTATGAGGACACTCTAGGACAGACATGCTGCAACTTCAAAATAAATGATCAATTGTTCCTATCTTGCAATTGAATGAACATTTTATCTATTTTAACCAGAAATAAAACACTTCATCTAGCTTAGGTCCCTTTCTTTGTTTGATTTTTGCCAAAAATATCATGAATCATAAATGAACAGAATTGATCATTGGAATAAGATTACAAGGTTCAATTGCAAGAATATTTTCTACTTTTGATAGAACAAAAATAACAGGCATGCAATTCAACCATTTCTAAAACAGAAATCAGCACAACATCAAAACAGTAAAACTAAAATAAAAAGAATATTTCATCAACTAAAAAGCTAATTCAGTTATACCATATTTGATCACATGACCAAATCTGGCAAACATTAAAGATCTCAAATCAGTCACATGACCATACCTCGACCAATGAAATGAGATTATCAAAAGCACAGTCTCCGCCATCCACTTCCAGTTGATTATTTCTATTTAGAATTCTATAATGATCAATTCTGCTATCACATGAAACTGAGAGTGTGAAATCTCCCTGAAAATGTA
The DNA here is from genome assembly GCA_031761405.1 of Serripes groenlandicus. NCBI lineage: Eukaryota > Metazoa > Mollusca > Bivalvia > Cardiida > Cardiidae > Serripes > Serripes groenlandicus. The sequence goes on from JASEVX010000002.1 coordinate 73,282,622, forward strand.
CGCTGTCACGAATAAGAAACACTCCATCTGTGGTTCCTTGCAACAGGTCCTCAGCTTCATCTCGAGGAATAGCACCATGATGCCATCTACAATTAAACTGCTTGTATTATTAACCTTTCCCTCATATGACAATTCCGCAGCAGACATCTTTGAATATATTTTGTCAAAAAAAAATCTCTTTAATTGAATGGATATGACTTAAAGTAGAAAACATTGTGGCAAAAGTAGAAATTGCTCGTTTTGAGCAATTTCTTCCTTTGTCACTATGTTTTCAAAATGCCGCTGTCTGCTGCAGAGGCGTCAGAAAGCGTCTAGAGGGAAAGTGTTAAGTAAGATCTCTTTGCAATACCCAGCCAACTAAAACAATGTGATAAATTAAAGATTATAAAGAAAGCAAAAGAAATCAGACTGCAAATATTTGTGATATTCACCCTTTCGCACAAACAACGAATCTGTAGCAGATGACTTTGAAAAACATCACGGCAAAAGTATAAAACATCTCTATAAGTTAAGTATGCTTATTGAAAAAAGTCAAAAAACATTTTCACCAAAGGAGAAATTCCTCAATATAAGTTATTTCGCCTTTTGCCCCAATGTTTCCAAAAGTTGTCTGCTGCAGATGCAAAAAATGAAAATCTCCATAATTGAATGGATAACCTATGACTAAAAGTGGAAAACATTGTGGCAAAAGGAGAAATTGCACGTTTTGTGCAATTTCTTCTTTTGTCACTATGTTTTCAAAAAGCCGTCTGCTGCAGATGCATTCAAATGTGTCTGCATGTGTGATAGGGGTTAACAAAAAGAGTTAGTATCATGTACATCAAATAACTCAGACTTCAGATAGCTTCTTTCCCAACTGCAGACCCAATTTGACGCAGTTTGGGATTACAAAATAAGAAAGAACTCATATTGAGCAGTTTCTCCTCATGCCACAATGTTTTCAACATTATACAAGAATTATATTACAAGAATTTTTCTTATTTATGTTGAGATGTTTTCACAGTATTCTGTATGTAGAAAAGGGATAGATTAAGTTCTTCCATCATTTTTATCTCTATATCGCTTTCCCTCATATAGATGCTTTATGACGCCTCTGCAACAGACGGCTTTTTGAAAACATTGTGACAAAAGGAGAAATTGCGCAAAACAAGCAATTTCTCCATTTGCCGCAATGTTTTCATCTTTTTTAACAGTAATAATACCTTCATTTATAGAGATTTTCCAGGGTTTTGACAACAAGTTTTTCAAATTTGTCTGCGTCAGATTTGTTGTATGTGGGAAAGGGATATCAAAGCCTGTATGAGCCTGTCCATGCAGAAAGGTAGAGCCTGGCCTCTGTAAATAGTATAGATTCAGGCCAGTCTACACATTGGAGGCATTTGGAGCTTCTGATGAGTTGTTAACCCTTTCCCTCATACGACAATTCTGCAGCAGACGACTTTGAGCGCATTTTGACAAAAAATGAAAATCTCCATAATTGAATGGATAACCTATGACTAAAAGTGGAAAACATTGTGGCAAAAGGAGAAATTGCACGTTTTGTGCAATTTCTTCTTTTGTCACTATGTTTTCAAAAAGCCGTCTGCTGCAGAGGCGTCAGAAAGCGTCTATATGAGGGAAAGGGTTAAGATTTTTAGAGGTCTAGATAAGGAGTATACAGATCGACTTTTCCCCCACATCATAGGGTTGGAGGGTAAGATAAGGATTTTAGAACGAAATAAACTCACTTTATCTAGAACTCTGGATTTTGATAAGAACTAACAGATGTACAGACTGATCTGAACCTACACTTTTCACAAATGCCAATGGAAAGGCTAATATCATCCTACATGAGTATTAAATAGATAAAACTTTACAGCATTCTAGCAGTACAGTATCATTTTAATGCAAACAGTTTTACAATGCATTTTCAAATCCATCTGCTATTTAAAAGAAATGTTGTACGAGGGAAAGGGTTAACATTTTACAGCCCTATGAAGAAGGATTACAGTTTACTACGGTGTACCGTTAGGGCCATCGTGCTATCGTGCTGTCAACAAGCACACGCGATGCCACGATAGCACGATGACATGATGGTGATGACACGATGGTGATGGTACGATGACACGATGGTGATGATACGATAGCATGATGACAATATATTACATCGCGTCATCGTCATCGTGCCATCGTAAGTGTACCATCACCATTGTGTCATCGTGCTATCGCGCTGTCAACAAGCACACACGATGCCACGATAGCATGATGGTGATGACACAATAGCACGATGACAATGACGTGATGACACGATGGAGCGATGATACGATGACGCAATATTACATAGCGTCATCGTCATATCACCATCGTGTCAACATACCATTACCATCGTGTCATCACCATCGTGCTAGTATGCGCGATAGCACGATGGCCCTAACGGAACACCGTAGTTTACTGAACTAGACTGTACTTTTCATTTCCAAGCCAGGCACTTGTTAGTCATCCAGTGACCAGAATTAAGTGTTCTGTGTCTGTAATATATCTATGTCCCTGATATAACTGAAATACTGTTGAAATGATGAGAGCCCCCTAATCAACCATCAAACTGATTACAAAATTGGTATAGTAACAGGGAGTAGTAGCGTACCTGAATAAGTAGATGTTATTCATTCTTTGCAACAATATTTTAACCCTTTCTCACTTGCAGATGCTTTGTGGATGACTCTTGAAAACATTGTGTCAAAAGGACAAATAATTGCTCTATTTAATAATTAAACTCATTTATGCAGATTTTTCATGCTTTTCCCAATATTTTCAAAGGTCATCTGCTGCAGATTTGTTGTATGTGGGAAAGGGTTAATAGACTTATTTAGGGTCAGCATTGCAAGGAATGAAAACAAACCAGATGTAGCATTACGTACTGATTTGTGACTGCAGTCCATAGTTCATAACAAGAGTGCTAACAACCACATATCAATGGCTTCATGCAAAACAGTTGTAACTACATCAAGATGTAGTTCATCAAGATGTAGTTACAACCATTTTGCATGAAGCCTACGATATGCATGTCAATGATTGGCATGTTTCAACAATTATGGGGGCCATAACACATGACTATCTCTAGTTATCCGACTAGTTATTAACCCTTTCCCACATGCAGATGCATTTCGATACATCTCCAGCAGACAACTTTCTAAATCATTGTGGCAAAAAAGAAAATTCTCATAATGAACAAATTCTCCTTTTGTCACAATATTTCCAGCTCTATTCAATAAGTATGTTATACTTTTATTTAGAAAGATTTATCATATTTTTGCCGAGATCTTTCTTAAGTCATCTGTTGCAAATTTGTTGTATGTGGCAAGAGGTTAAAAGTAGCTTAGATAACATGCACTTAACCCTTTCCCTCATACGACAATTATGCAGCAGACGACTTTGAACGTATTTTGTCAAATAATGGGAAATCTCTATAATTGAAAGGATAACCTATGACTAAAAGTGAAAAAACATTGTGACAAAAGGAGAAATTGCACGTTCTGTGCAATTTCTTCTTTTGTCACTATGTTTTCAAAAAGGCGTCTGCTGCAGAGGCGTCAGAAAGCATCTATATGTGGGAAAGGGTCAAACATTGTGATTAAAGTTAGGTTCAGATTGGATAAGGATTATAAATGTTTGAAATCTCAAAAAAGGCAGATTTGGCCAAATTTCAACAATAAAGGGGCCATTGCACTTGAATGTCTGGGGCAAACTGGCTAGTTATCATACTTGACTGAGGTATGCTTATAAATACTGTCACTAATTTTGGTGAAGCTAAGAAAACAATGCTGTCACCTTCTAACAGGTCATTAACTCTTTTCTGCTTGTAGACACATTCTGCGCTAGACCTTGCACCAATGTATTTAACTTTTTGAATAATAATACTTTCTTCATGGAGATTTTCCCTACTTTTGCCTAAGTGTTTTCAAAGTTAGCTGCTTCAAATTTGCCGTATGTTGGAATAGGTATAGTGGAAAGTGTGACTGATAGACAGATGAAGAAACTTATTTCGTACCATTTTATATCGTTGTTAACCCTTTCCTACATACAGACACTTTCTGACACCTCTGCAGCAGAGGACTTTTGAAAACATTGTGGTAAATTAAGTAATTGCACATTGATTTTTAGAGAGAATCCATAGACTTTGAAATTATCTAGACAAAAATTGCTAAAATCTCTCAAAATGAAAGGATTAATTTTTTATATCGTTGAAAACAGTGCAACATAAGGGGAAATTGCTTGTTTTGAGCAATTTCCCCTTTTGTCACAATGTTTTCAAAAGTTGTCTACTGCAGAGGTGTCAGAGAGTGTCTATATGTTGGAATGGGTTAAAGGACCAACCTCATAGAATGTATTAATAGCTTGTTGGAATTTGAGCAAAAATAGATATGAAAATCTCCATTACATGGTAGAAAGACTTCAAAGAAGGAATACTTACGGCATGGCGTGCAGTGACACCTCCTTTCTTTCTTGTACATATGTGGCGGGAATCATCCCCTCTTGCTGACAATTTTTCTCTCTAGCACGATACCAATTTACATCCTGTAAAAGAGATTCAAATTATCACATTGTCCTATTATCTTTTGTAAAGCCCCACATTAGCATTATCATTGCTGAGTATTATTCAAAGCTTAAAACATTTTACAAACTAAGGGAGAGAAGGAAATTGTTATGTCTCATTTTTTTTTCATTAATTGTACCTTTATAATAATTTATAGAGATTTCCAAATATGTTTTCAAAGTCATCTGCTGCAGATTTGCTATATGTGGGAAAGGGATAAGCTGAAAAAAGAAGATGCCAAAGGGCAAAATGTTGCATGCCAAAATTATCTGTCTTCCCCAATTATGCCACAATAAGTTTGGTGATCCATCAATACCTATATACAAGAGAAAGTTGATGCAACGCATCAATGTCGCCGGAAATCCATACTGCAGTTATGCATAACACTAACATTATAGTAGTTGAATAAACAGTTATCAACTGAGGGGCATATTGGAACATCAGGGGTGGGGTCAAGTGAAAATGTATCATAACTTGCATTGTTTTGTCAACGAAGTGAATGATAATTGAAGCCTTTCATTGTTTATGATCAATCTCCATTCCAAAGTAGGTTGACCATACACACAACCAACTAATTATTGATCATAAACAGTAATGGAAATGAGTAATCTTGCCAATCATTAGTCTTAGTATGTATACAGTGCTTTCATTAAGGAATAATTATAAGATTTGTGAATTCCTCATACACTTTTCAAGATGTTTGTCAGAATATTTGAATTTTATTATTTTTCAATAAAACAACAAAACAGACAATTTAGGATTTGCATGCAATAGCACGTCATTTTACCTTTCCTCTATTAAAGTCAACATTGGACACCTTTGCAGCAATCTACTTTAAAACAATGAGATAAGGGTTAAATCGCTGAAGACATGACGTTTTCTCTTTTTCTCAAGATGATATTAGCTTGGCATCCTAATTATATCATACTTTAACAAATGTTGAAATATAGTTCAATATTTATAAATTAGACCACCTTCGAAATATAATATCAACTAAACAGTTTAATCTCATTGAAATTGTTGTATAATTTAAACTTAATTTCGAACATAAACTGAGCCCTACAACATGTTAATTTATTTTAATTCTTTCCTTCCTTTTTCATAATGAAAATAACAAACTACTCATGTTTTAAAATTATATTATGATGAGCGCCCTTGTGTCAATGATGCATAACAATATGCAGATCGGAAGCAATATGCCTTTAGGGAATTAAATGACACATTTAAAATTGTCAAGGACGAAATAATTTTGTACGAAAGATCCGATTCTTTCTTATTCGCAGAGGTGTCGTTCTTGAAACTCTCTTTATAGGCAGAGTGTTCGTTCAAAGTAATTTTTCTATTAAAACCAGTCTTATCTCGGTTTGTTCTTTTCTTCATTTGTTTCGAACCAAATAAACATTTTAAATCGCATATGATTTACTATTTGTAAGTGAGTGTAAAGAGCGGCTCTCTGCAAAGGAGATTGATCTACGCAGTTGGTATTCGCGAGTCACGCGATCAACAGTTTTAGCTTAGAAACAGTTCATATTTTAGATATACATGGATAAACATTATAAAATGCCTTCTTCACAAATCAAGACATCTCTTTGAACATGAAAATAACATTCAGTAAGTTAAAATTGCCATTAGAAGGAGAATATTCGACGTCATTTTCATCAGCAGGTGCGCGTATGTTAAAACAACATTAGACTGTGCGACGTAAAGGTTTGTAGTTATAGCCTTTTGATTACATGTAGTATATAGTGTAAAATACAGTATTTCATTCTAGCAAATAGGGACTGTTTTGTCTTCGTAAATAAAACAAAAAAACATAAATGCGAGTCAAAATAAAGAAACTGAAAATACCTAAAACATCGGAATATTTATTTCATTTTAGATGTGTCATTACTTAGTGTTTTTAAACAAACACAATTGTAATATGTTCAAGACATCTAAATGTGTTTCTTTCTAATAATAATCCCCCCTCCCATGCGATTTCCGAAAACCTATTAAAAATAGAAGTCGCGGGCTTCTGACCGGCGACTAATGACAAGCCCCATCCTACCAATTTTTACCTTTGACCTTGAACTTGAAGTGTGACCTTGCAATGAGTGCTACAGTTCAGTGTCTTGTACATTACTCATAGTCCTAGTTCATTTCACCAAATGTTGACCATTGACATTTGAATGACAGTCATGGCCTTTCAACATCATATTTCCAGGGATATGACTTTAAGATTAGTAAGTCCTAAATATAGACAATCTCTATGAATTATAGTAAAATTATTGAATAGAATTGAATCATTTGGCAAATGGAGAAATTGCTCTTTATGAGCAATTCCCCTTTTTGCCACAATGATTTCAAAAGTCATCCGTTACAGACGTGCAAGAAATTGTCTTAATTAATGTGCAGGAAAGATTTAAATCATATAATATTATTATGGTCTCTCTGTGAAACTTCTGTTCCACAGATTTGCCACAGGGCAGTGTTTTCACCACAGACTCAATTTGGAAATGTCAAAATGTTTCCATCAACCATTTTAAGTAAGAAATTACACCTTTTTTTTTTCCTCATTCAAATTCTACACGGAGAAAAAGTATCAGATTGAGGCTAGGCTTAAAATCAGGCATGTTGCATACTTAAATTCCCTATGTCTGTACTCTGTGCCAATTTTAAGCCCCAGAAGAACAGTTGGTAGTACATGTACTGCAGGCTGTCAATCCAGGAGTCATGAGTTTGAACCCAAGCTCTGTTAACAATCTTTTAGACGTTTGACAAAAGCAAATGGGACATTCTGACATTTAACAAAAGCAAATGCAACAATATCTCTTTACTATTCCTTTTTAAAATGTGTTATCAATGTGTACTTTGTAATACATGTATTATGTAAACTATTGTGGCCTCTTCTAAGGCTTGCTTTAGAATTGGTGTAAAACTTGATGGATTTGATTCCAAGTAGCTGAGCCCCTGTAGCTCAGTTGGAAGTGATGCAGGCTGTCAATCAAGGGGTGAGTTTGAACCCCAGCTCTGCCAACATTCTTTCAGACCTTTGACAAAAGTCACTGTGACAAGCACCATTCTTCTTCCACAAATGGGGCTAACAGTCTATGGAAAAGCAGCCAGTTGCTTGGAATGACGTTTGTGTGGAGTACTGATGTAAGAAAGGCAGGAATGGGTAGGTGACCTGGCCGCTGTGATATATAGCCGATTTCTTTTTAAAACGGCATTAAATCCCATTCAATCAACCAATCTGTCTGTCCTCCATGCTCAGGTGAGCAGAACCCAGCTTAATTCAACTGGTTTTCTTTCTTTCTAGAATTAACTCTTTCCAACCTGCAGATTCATTTCTACAACATTGTGGAAAAAGGTATAATTGCTCATAATGAGCATTTTCTCCATAATATATTATTTTCAACTTTTATGATCTAATAAATATATATACTAAGTTTTTCATTATAGAGACTTATCATATTTTTATTTACATGATTTCAAATGTGTCTGCTGCAGACTTGTTGTATTTGGGAAAGGATTAAATATTGTAAGTACAATCAGCCACTTTACTTGCTCAGATGGTTATCATCAGATTTACACATTTAAGTAAATAACAGGGCTACTGATAGAGACTAGAAATATGTCATGATGACATGTTATACTGAGGTACCCAAATTGGCTTATGACAGGAAAATACTGAGGGTATCACTAACCTGAATAAATTTGAATAATTTTTTAAACAGAAGCCTAATTAATATTTTGGTTTCAGCACGGTAAGGGTTAAGAGGCGTTTTGCATGTTTTAAGTCCATGTTTGACCCTCAAACCATATGTTGTGGGTACCCAAAAGAATTGTATCAATGAGACGATCATTTTGAATTCCCACATCTTTGGGTTTGACTGGATTATAAATAAGATAGATATGTAGGGGGAAATAACATTGTAGCTTTAAAAGATAAATTGCTCATTACGCAACAATTATGAAACAAAATATCTAACTGAATTCACTGAACTTGATATTCTTTTGAGACTTTAACCCTTTCCCTCATATAGACGCTCTCTGACGCCTCTGCAGCAGACCACTTTTTGAAAACATAGTGACAAAAGAAGAAATTGCTCAAAACGAGCAATTTCTCCTTTTGCCACAATGTTTTCCACTTTTTGTCACAGGTTATCCATTCAATTAAAGAGATTTTCTATTTTTTGACAAAATATGTTCAAAGTTGTCTGCTGCAGAATTGTCGTATGATGGAAAGGGTTAACATGATCCAAACTTGCATAATAAATTACTAATCAGATCAAGGTTGAAGATTATTGAAAGTATTATATACCCTGCTAGTGAATTGTGGCCTCTCCTTTCTATTCTTGAAACCCGACTATTGTAGTGATAACCCACAGCAAGTGTTTAATGAAGACATTATAGATACACCAGACAGAATTCTTAATTTCTTCTCTTTATCATGAATGCAATTCATAACTTCCTTGTTGGTAAAATGTTCCTTCCTCATTGCATTAGGTCATGTTTCAACAAATTCTTTTATCAGTCAAAAAATACCCTTAAACTCCGCATATTTTACACCCATAGAGAATTGAATCAAAGCACTGACAGCTCTGAAGGTTTTCCATTTTCCTCAAGTAGATGCTTTCTGATGCCTCTGCAGCTGATGGTTTCTTGAAAACATGCAAAAACAAGCAATTTCTCCTTTAGTCACCATGTTTTCAACTCAATTTAATTATTGACTTTGTACCTTCATTTTCAGAGTTTTTGCTTTTTTGTTTCTATACTCAGCCTAAGAAGAAACCGGACACTCTATAATGTGACGTAATTTTTTTGTTTATACATAAAATTGTATTTTCATGCCACAAAATATGGCCTTTCATTACATAACACATATTTAAAATTTGTATTGCATGATGTCTCTAAAAATTGGTTAATCTCAAAATTGCTTATTTTGCACAGGGCATATGAAATGTGGTCCAACAAAATGTAATCAAATGTGTCACACTGTACCTTAGCAAATGCAATACACAAATCACAACTGAAATCTGATGTAAACATAATGCCAAGATTGTCAGAGGCTGAAAGAAATAGAGCTATCGGGATGTTGCAAGCATGCATATCTGTCTTTGATGTCAGTATGACGTTCAACCGTTGTAGGAACACGATTCATGAACTCGCTAAACGTTTCAGGTTGACTGGTGATGTGCATGATGTTCCTGGGTCAGGAAGACCAAGAGCAACTAGAATTGTTTTTGAAAAAACAGATGTCTCCCCCTCAAATATCTGTCAAAATCTCTCAAAACATTCCAACCTATAAAGCAGACAATGGGTTCTGCACATCACCTTGATGAGGTGAACATCTGACACAAGTTTCATGAAAATCCTTCAAGCCGTTTTGGAGATATGGAGCGGACACGAAAAACAGGCTCAAACCTTTGACCTTCAAGCCTGACCTTGACCTTGAACCGGTATGGTCGGAACATGGGTTCTGCACATCGCCTTTGTGAGGTGAACATCTGACACAAGTTTCATGAAAATTCTTCAAGCCGTTTTGGAGATATGGAGCGGACACGAAATTAAGGCTCAAACCTTTGACCTTCAAGTCTGACCTTGACATTGAACCTGTATGGTCGGGACATGGGTTCTGCACATCGCCTTCATGAGGTGAACATCTGACACAAGTTTCATGAAAATCCTTCAAGCCGTCTTGGAGATATGGAGCGGACACGATTTCGGACAGACGGACAGACAGACAGACGCCCAGGACAAAAACAATATATCTCCCCTGTATACAGGGGGAGACATAATTAGCCAGAGGGATACCCATGCCAATGTCTTGACACACCTACGTAACAGGTTTAGACATGCAACGTTGACGGCCCCTGTGTATAATGTTTGTTCACAAACCATACGCAACATATTGCAAAATAATAAACAAATGCCAGGAAAATGAATATCAAGATCATAAAAATTCACTGACAAAGTTACAGGTAATTCCATTTACCACTCCTCTCATAAAAAACCCGCCATAAAATATTGATTAAATCTAAGGGTAAGATTGTAAGGCATGTTTGTGTCCAAAGAACATCAAATTTTAATGTCTAACCAGTGATTAAATATAGTTATTTTAGCTTTTTTCTAGAAAATTTATTTGAGCTATTTCTCCTTTACCAAAATGTTTTCAAACAAGAAACCGCTGAAGACGGTAAGGCCGGATTGTCGGCAATTTGACCTTGAAAATCGACAAACCAAGGTCAAGGTCAAAGTAACCATAGAAATCAATAGAACTTGTTACTGGTTACCTTCAGGCAAAGTTTCAAGTTTGTAACTCTTTCCAGTGCTGAGATTGCCTCAACCTGAAACTTTAACCGATTTTGCCTCAACCTGAAACTTAACCAAAATGTTGACGGACAGACAGACAGACGGACAGACGGACGGACAGACAGACATCGCCAATCTATAGACCGTAATTGCTAGAGCAATCCAGCCAAAAACTGTTGAAAGCAAATTAAAACACAATTTGCTGTGATATAACTATTAAAATATTGAAAGCAAATTAAAACGCAAGTTGATGTGATATAACTATAAAACTGTTGAAAGCGGAGTAAAACGCAATTTGCTGTGATATAACTATATAACTGTTGAAAGCAAATTAAAACGCAATTTGCAGTGATATCACTATAAAACTGTTGAAAGCAAATTAATACGCAAGTTGTCGTGATATAACTATAAAACTGTTGAAATCAAATTAAAACGAAAGTTGCCATGATATAACTATAAAACTTTTGAAAGCAAATAAAAACGCAAGTTGCCATGATAAAACTTTAAAACTTTTGAAAGTAAATTAAAACACAAGTTGATATAACTATAAAACTGTTGAAAGCAAATTAAAACGCAAGTTGCCGTGATATAACTGTTAAACTGTTGAAAGGGGAGTAAAATGCAATTTGCTGTGATATAACTATATAACTGTTGAAAGCCAATTAAAATGCGAGTTGCCGTGATATAACTATAAAACTGTTGAAAGCAAATTAAAACGCAAGTTGCCGTGATATAACTATAAAACTGTAGAAAGCAAATTAAAACGCAAGTTGCTGTGATGTAACTTTAACCAAAATGTTGACGGACAGACAGACAGACAGACAGACAGAAGACAGACAGACAGACAGACAGACGGGCAATAGCAACATGAAGGTCAAGAGTTATCATGGAAATCAAAAGAACATGTTAGTGGCTACACACAGACCAATTTTCAAGTTTGTAGCTCTTTCCATGTCCGAGATTTTGCTTCAACCAGAAACTTTAACCAAAATGTTGACGGACAGACAGACAGACAGACGGGCAATAGCAAGGTGAAGGTGAAGAGTTATCATGGAAGTCAAAAGAACATGTTAGTGGCTACACACAGACCAATTTTCAAGTTTGTAGCTCTTTCCATGTCTGAGATTTTGCTTAACCAGAAACTTTAACCATTTTGCCTAACCTGAAACTTTAACCAAAATGTTGACGGACAGACAGACAGACAGACGGACAGACGGACATCGCCAATCTATAGACCGGAATTGCTTGAACCAAGTGGGAAAGGGGTTAACTAGCTTCCAATGCTTTGTCCAAAAGTAAACCACGTGGGAAAGGGTTAACTAGCTTCCAATGCTTTGTCCAAAAGTAAACTAAAATGAAGTATTCCAGCTAAATGTCCCTTGCCCAAGGGCACTAAGTCACCATGCTCACTGCATGTGAGTGGTAGCTGTCACATTGATGCATTACCATAGACATTATGTAACATCACTATTTGACACTTTCCCAAATACCAAAAATCTGCAGCAGATGAATTTGAAAATATCTAGGTAAAAATGTTAAAATTCTCTATAAAAGTTTTCTACTTGCATTTTTTATCTAAGCTAATATTCAAAAGTTAAACATGAAGAAAAAAACAAGAGGGCCATGATGGCCCTGGATCGCTCACCTTAATTATACAATGTACTGCAATGCAAAACACATCAAGACAATTATTCTGAATGCAACCTCCACAGTGTTAACAATATTTTCCTTCATTTGGCCTAGTGATCTATATTTTTTTTACCTGATATGACCCATATTCCAACATGGACTAGATATCATCAAGACAACATTCTGACAAAGTTTCAACTTGCTCAAAGTAAAAATGCGGCCTCCAGAGTTTGAACAATATTTTCCTTTATTGACCTAGTTTCTGATCCAATATGACCTATATTCAAACTTGACCTAGATATAATTCAGACAAACATTCTGACCAAATTCCAAGCTGCTGAAGCAAAAAATGCGGCATCCAAAGTGTTCACAAGATTTTCCTTCAATTTAATCTAGTGACCTAGTTTTGACCCAGCATGAACCATATTCGAACTTGGCCTACATATCATCAAGAAAAACATTCTGATAAAGTTTCATCATGCTGAAATTAAAAATGCAGTTTGATTTTCCTTCAATTTGACCTAGTGACCTAGTTTTTGACCTGGCATGACCCATATTCGAACTTTGCCTAGTTATCATTCAGCTCAACATTCTGACCAAATTTCAAGCCGCTGAAGCAAAACATGCGGCTTCTACAGAGTTAACAAGATTTTCCCTCAATTTGGCCTAGTGACCTAGTTTCTGATCCAACATGACCCATATTTGAACTTGACCTAGATATCTTTAAGACAAACATTCTGACAAAATGTCAAGCTATTGAAGCAAAAAATCCGGCATCCAAAGTGTTAACAAGATTTTCCTTCAATTTGGCATTGTGACCTAGTTTTTGACCCGGCATAACCCATATTCGAACTTGACCTAGATATTTTTAAGACAAACATTCTGACAAAATTTCAAACTGCTGAAGAAAAAAAATTGCGGCCTATGGAATGTTAACAAGATTTTCCTTCAATTTGACCTAGTGACATACTTTTTGACCCGACGTGACCCATGTTCGAACTTGACCTACATATCATTAAGACAAACATTCTGATAAAGTTTCAACATGCTCAAGTTGAAAATGTGGCCTCAAGAGTGTTAACAAGATTTCCCTTCAATTCGACCTAGTGACCTAGTTTTTGACCTCATATGGCCCAATTTCGAACTTGTCCAAGATTTTATGGAGATGAACCTTCTGATAAACTTTCATGAAGATTGGATGCAAAATGTAGCCCGTAGAGTGTTAACAAGCTCAAATGTTGACGACGCACGACGGAAGGACGCCGGGCAAAATGTGATCACAATAGCTCACCTTGCACTTGACTTCGTGCATAGGTGAGCTAAAAAGTGTCAGAGAGGAATTATATTTTAAGGGGAAAAACTATGCTTATTTTCCTAGGGGAAGGGGCCGTTAAACGGCCCCTTTTATATAAGGTAAAAGAAAACCTGAAAGAAATGATAATCATTGAAAATAGTTGAAAACATTGTGGAAAAAAAATGTGCAGTGTTGCCCTAGTGACCTGACAAAAAATCCAATGCAGGCTTTTTACTCCAAAGCAAATAGCCCAGGAAAAGGCAAAGTGCTTTAATTGAGCAGTTTCTTCTCTTCCAACAAGAAAAGTTTGTTTTAAATGATTACATTTTCATTTGTGCCGACTTTCTGTTCTATTCTCTTTTCATATTATTTTTTAATTTCTAATCTGGAATTATTTGAACATCATGATATGAGCACTGGTTAATTAATGAACAAAGTCTGTTTCCTGCTGTGTAAATTTATTGTGAAGCAGCAGTTATATTGTCTTTTGAAGTCACAGAATAATATGATGAATAACTATTATGAATGAATTTCCGTTTATACGGAGCTATAATGGCGTTACCGACTTTGTACTGATGACCTAAAGCTACCTTTCTGAAAACAAGAGGGCCCAGGATGGCTCTGGATCGCTCACCTTAATTATACAATGTGATTTGTCAAACCAACCACACAAACTAATTTTGTTTTTTGATCAATCAACAGGGCTTGAAGTAATCTATTAGAGGGTAACCAAATGAACATTTCTACAAAATAATTTGCAAATGGGCCACATACTTTCATAGGAGAAGGATATTAAAGTTTTCACTATAGCCATATAAAGCAAGCAGCCAAACCGTAGTATATTGAAACTATGAAACAAGGGTTATTTAATGGATCAAATTAATTAAAATGGAGGATAAAAGATATCTGAAACAGTGTTATATAATGTTGAAACACGAAGACGCCAATGGTAAAAGCAATCGGGTATCACAGCTTAGAACGTGTTAATACAAAAAAATGGTTTTGGATAGGTTACAATTATGGGAGTGCCAAACTGTTAATAGATGAGAATGTATTTATAAACTCAAAAGTCATCTGCAGCAGCGGCGTCAAAATGAGTTAAAATGAGGGAAAGGTTTACTTAATTGTGACATTCACTTGATTACCATGGCTCTGTATGATTGTTTGGCATTGTAAGCCGCTTTCAACAATTTTTCAGTTGTATTACTGCGTTTCCTGGGTAAGTTACCAGTACTACTGGTCCATTTAATGATTTATCCTGACACCAGCAAGTCAGTCGTATTACTAATCCTGCAACCCTGAGGGACAAGAAGGGCAGCCATTACTACCAAGTGTTTGCTCTGTATGATAAGGTTTTCATAAATAATTCTTAACCCTTTCCCTCATATAGACGCTTTCTGACGCCTCTGCAGCAGACGGCTTTTTGAAAACATAGTGACAAAAGAAGAAATTGCTCAAAACGAGCAAATTCTCCTTTTGTCACAATATTTTACACTTTTAGTCATTATAAGGTTATCCATTCAATTATAGAGATTTTCCATTTTGTAACAAAACATGTTCAAAGTCGTCTGCTGTAGAATTGTCATATGAGGGAAAGGGTTAAAGAAATATTTTGATAAACCTGTTAAGAATGTAGGATCTCCCCCCCCCCCCCCCCCCCCCCCCCCCCCGCATGTAAAATTAACACATTTTGATGCTCTCATGATCTATGGCAGGACGACTTTTGAAGACATTATAGTCAAACTTGAAATTTATATTTGTACCACATTATGTTTTAAACTCTATTCAATAAATATACCATCATTTATTAAGATTATAGTATTTACATAGTTCTAAAAAAATGTTTTCAATGTGTTAAGAGAAAGGTAATAACGATGACCCAAGTGATGTTTTCATCAAGAAAGAGTGTTCCCAGATAAACCTGGTATATATTTTTAATGGCTGGTTAATTTACTGAGAGGAAGTACAACTGTTTCTCTATTAACCCTCTCCCACATTTATATATATTTTGAAACAACTTCAGCAGATAACTTATGGAAAGAGTGTAGCGAAATGAGAAATTGAAATTGCTCATGATGAGTAATTTATAAATTTGCAATCATGTAATCAACTCTATTCATTAGTTATACTTTTGTAGATTTTTTGTTGTATTTTTGCGTAGATAATATCAGAGTTGTTGGCGGCAGATATTGTTGTACGTGGGAACGGGTTAACTGACAAGGAAGGATATCTTACACAACTGGTCCGTTACCCTTACCTTGAAGAAACTAAATCTGACAAATTATCTCTGTCTGCATGGAAAACATCTGGGGTAATATTGTTACAATTCTTAAAGAACTGGAAATGTTGCTAATTCTCCACTTTTATAATTTGACCATTAGCCACAATGCTTCCAACTCTATTTGATAATATTAGTATTACTTTCATTTATAGAGATTTTTCATGTTTATTTCCAGTCGTTTTCAAATATTTCTGCTGCAGATTTATTTATTGTACATGGGAAGGGTTAACCCTTTCCCTCATATAGACGCTTTCTGACGCCTCTGCAGCAGACGGCTTTTTGAAAACGTAGTGACAAAAAGAAGAAATTGCACAAGATGTGTAATTTCTCCTTTTGCCACAATGTTTTCCACTTTTTGTCATAGGTTATCCATTCAATTATAGAGATTTTCTATCTTTTGACAAAATACGTTCAAAGTCGTCTGCTGCAGAATTGTCGTATGAGGGAAAGGGTTAAAGACAGAAGATTTTCTACAGCAAAGTACTAATTCCAAGAGGTTCTGATGGGAAGCTGCATCTTCAAACAACTGAGAACACTAAGTCTTATAAGCCATTCCACGAGAAAACCAACATTGTTGATTCTGCGCAAAGTATCGATCCGGATCAGCCTAAGTATGCTGTGCAGGCTAACCCAGACAGACACTTTTCGCCTCCTGTGGATTTTCTGTTTCAGGAATCATTACTCTATACCTTTACCCTCTGAGACGGAATGTGACGGCCCTGATGAGCCTGCGCAGGCTGATCTGGGTCGATACATTACGCAGAGTCGATAATGTTGGTTTTCTTGTGGAACAGCTCCTTATATAAATTAAATTTTGTAGAATAGGTTCTGAACCATTTACATTGCATGATTGTTTCCTATAGTAAACAGAAGACAAGAGGGCCATGATGGCCCTGAATCGCCCACCACATCGTCAATCACAATAACTCATTTTGTGGTCAGGCAAGCTTTTACTATACAGTATTAACAAGACTTTCCTTCTATTTGACCTAGTGATCTAGTTTTTTATCAGACTTGAGCCATGATCAAACCTAGCCTAGATATCATCAAAACAGCCATTCTGACAAAGTTTCAAGCTGCTGAAGGAAAAAGTTGGCCTAGTGACCTATATTCAAACTATAAGCTATAGTATTAGTAGATCAGACTAGAGCCATGTTCAAACCTAGCCTTAGATATCATCAAAACACCATTACAACATGCTCAAATTAAAAGTTAATAAGATTTTCCTTCAATTTGGACTAGTGACGTAGTTTTTGACCCAACATGACCCATATTCGCACTTGGCCTAGATATTGTCATTTAACCCAATTTTAACCAAAGTTCTAATAAACTTTGATGAAGATTGGATGGGTAGTGTGGCCTCTTGTATTCCCCAGGTAATTGTTGGAGACAACGACAGACACAGCAATAGCTCACATCACTTTGTACTCAGGTGAGCTAAATTTCGCTGATTGTGAACAATCTCTTCTTTTGCCATTATATTTGCAAAATCATCTGCTGCAGATGCATCAAAATTAACCCTTTCCATCATACGACAATTCTGCAGCAGACGACTTTGAACATATTATGTCAAAACATACAAAATCTCTATAATTGAATGGATAACCTATGACTAAAAGTGGAAAACATTGTGGCAAAAGGTGAAATTGCTTGTTTGAGCAATTTCTTCTCTAGTCACTATGTTTTCCAAAAGCCGTCTGCTGCAGAGGCGTCAGAAAGCGTCTATATGAGGGAAAGGGTTAATGGGGAAAAGGGTTCAAAAGTTAGAAATTACAGAATATTCTGGGATCTGACTGAAACACTGATTGATCGATGATTACTTGTTCTGGGGTTATGTTTGAGAACTTTATAAACATGAACAGCTTTCATTCATAATTATGAATCTTCTATAGCACATTCAATTGCCTCACTTTGGAAGGCATGTTAAACCTTTTTCCACTTAAACGTGTATTTTGACATAATTTTTGAAAATATCATTGGAAATTGAGCAATCATATAGGGTTTGAAAACATCGTAGAAAATTAGGAATTGCTAAATTTCCAATAATACTTACAAAAGTTGTCTGCAGCTATAGCATCAAATGATTTCCTCATGAATTAAACTTCAATCAAAGCGCTGATAGCACTCAACAGCAAAGGGTCTTTATAAGGTTATTTATAAGGTTATTATATTGAAATATAAATATAAATAACATACATTTTGTATAAGAAAATTGATACGGAAGAATTGTGTTAGTGGAAAAGTTCGTATAAAATGTGTCAAATGAGAATAGTTGGATGGATATGAGTGGTTTAAATGAATTGAAAAATAAATGAATGCATGGACAAATCAATAAATTAAACCATTCAAGCAATGAAACAAGAGGGCCATGATAAGTGGCCTTATAGTGCTCACCTGAGTACCATGGCTCATTATGATAAGGTGTCCATGAACAATTCTTAAGTAAGTAATTTTATAAATAAATCAAATATGAGACTTCTAGAATGTCCACAAGTTGGACCAAATCTTATTTCCAAAACAGCAAAATTCTCCCTTTTTACCTTTTCCTACATACAACAAATCTGCTGGATGACTTTGAAAACATTTTGGGCAAAATTTGGAAACTTGCTATAGATGATGGTATAAGTCGGTATAACCATTAAACATAGTTGAAAACATTTTGGCAAAATGAACAAGAGGGCCATGATGGCCCTGGAATCGCTCACCTGATTTTTTTTTTTCACTTTAGCTATATAAGCCCCGCCATCTGGCGGGCATAGTTTCCAACCAATCAACTTGGCTTTAAGGAATCTGATAGAGGGTCACCGTAGGAACATTTCTACAAAATTATTTGAAAATCGGCCTGACACTTTTGAAGGAGAAGATTTTTTAAGTTTTCACTATAGCAATAAAAGGCAAAATAGCCCCGCCCCCTGGCGGCCATGTTTTTTGACCAATCAACATGGCTTGAAGGAATCTGATAGAGGGTCATCCAAGGAACATTTCTACAAAATTATTTGAAAATCGGCCCGACACTTTTGGAGGAGAAGATTTTTTAAGTTTGCACTATAGCTATATAAGGCAAAAAAGCCCCCCCCCCCCCCCCCCCCCCTGGCGGCCATGATTTTCGACCAATCAACATGGCTTGAAGGAATCTGATAGAGGGTCACCCAAGGAACATTTCTACAAATTTATTTGAAAATCGGCCTGACACTTTTGGAGAAGAAGATTTTTTAAGTTTGCACTATAGCCATATAAGGAAAAATAGCCCGCCCCCCCCTGGCGGCCATGTTTTTCGACCAATCAACATGGCTTGAAGGAATCTGATAGAGGGTCACCCAAGGAACATTTCTACAAAATTATTTGAAAATCGGCCTGACACTTTCGGAGGACAAGATTTTTTAAGTTTGCACTATAGCCATATAAAGAACAAGAGGGCCATGATGGCCCTGGAATCGCTCACCTAATATATATTTTTTCACTTTAGCTATATAAGCCCCGCCCCCTGGCAGCCATAGTTTCCGACCAATCAACTTGGATTGAAGGAATCTGATAGAGGGTCACCCTAGGAACATTTCTACAAAATTATTTGAAAATCGGCCAGACACTTTTGGAGGAGAAGATGTTTTAAGTTTTCACTATAGCCATATAAGGCAAAATAGCCCTGCCCACTGGCGGCCATGTTTTTTTACCAATCAACATGGCTTGAAGGAATCTGAAAGTGGGTCATCCAAGGAACATTTCTACAAAATTATTTGAAAATCGGTCTGACACTTTCGGAGAAGAAGATTTTTTAAGTTTTCACTATAGCCATATAAGACAAAATAGCCCCGCCCCTCTGGCGGCCATGTTTTTCGACCAATCAACATGGCTTGAAGGAATCTGATAGAGGGTCATCCAAGGAACGTTTTTACAAAATTATTTGAAAATCAGCCACACACTTTCGGAGGAGAAGATGTTTTAAGTTTTCACTTTGGCCATATAAGGCAAAATAGCCCCGCCCCCTGGCAGCCAAGTTTTTCGACCAATCAACATGGCTTGCAGGAATCTGATAGAGGGTCACCCAAGGAACATTTCTACAAAATTATTTAAAAATCGGCCCGACACTTATGGAGGAGAAGATTTTTTAAGTGTTCACTATAGCCATAAAAGGCAAAATAGCCCCGCCCCCTGGCGGCCATGTTTTTTGACCAATCAACATGGCTTGAAGGAATCTGATAGAGGGTCACCCAAGGAACATTTCTACAAAATTATTTGAAAATCGGCCTGACACTTTTGGAGGAGAAGATTTTTTAAGTTTGCACTATAGCCATATAAGGCAAAATAGCCCCGCCCTGGCGGCCATGTTTTTCGACCAATCAACATGGCTTGAAGGAATCTGATAGAAGGTCACCCAAGGAACATTTCTACAAAATTATTTGAAAATCAGCCTGACACTTTCGGAGGAGAAGATTTTTTAAGTTTTCACTATAGCCATATAAGGCAAAATAGCCCCGCCCCCCCTGGCGGCCATGTTTTTCGACCAATCAACATGGCTTGAAGGAATCTGATAGAGGGTCATCTAAGGAACATTTCTACAAAATTATTTGAAAATCTGCCAACCAGTTTGGGAGAAGAAGAATTTTGAAGTTTTTTCAGTTTCGTTGCCATGGAAACCAGAATTTTGCATGGATCCCAAAAATTTGAAGGAATTCTGGTGAGGTCATTGAGAGGATGCTTTCTGTGAAGTTTCATCCAAATTGACCCACTGGTTACTGAGGAGAAGAAGTTGACGCACGACGCACGACGGACGCCGGACAAAAGGCGATCACAATAACTCACCTTGAGCAAAGCTCAGGTGAGCTAAAAATAGCCCCGCCCCCCCTGGCGGCCATGTTTTTCGACCAATCAACATGGCTTGAAGGAATCTGATAGAGGGTCACCCGAGGAACATTTCTACAAAATTATTTGAAAATCGGCTTGACACTTTCGGAGGAGAAGATTTTTTAAGAATTTTGAAGTTTTTTCATTTCGTTGCCATGGAAACCAGAATTATGCATGGATCCCGAAAATTTTAAGGAATTCTGGTGAGGACATTGAGAGGATGCTTTCTGTGAAGTTCCATCCCAGTTGACCCACCGGTTACAGAGGAGAAAATGTTGACGGACGACGGACATAGGGCGATCACAATAACTCACCTTGAGCACTTCGTGCACAGGTGAGCTAAAAATTGCTCATATCATTTTACGTTAGCCATGTTTTCAAACATTTTGCTAACATGTCAAAATGCATCTGCTAGTGGGAAGGGCTAAATACTGCTTCTGTCTTATGTTTCTTGTTAATAAAACTGATCAGTTTGACCTAAGTTGTAAATTGAAGGCACACAACTTTTTCTGATGCTTAGTTGTTGTTTTTGTTTAACCCATTTGAACATCTGTACACAAGGACTTTTGCACTTAGGACTAAAGGATGGACTATTGTTGTTTTTGTTCAACCCATTTAAGCATTTTTACATAAGTACTTTTGCACTGAGAACACAGGAATGAACAAAGGACATGTCAAGGAATCACTTTCAACACTATTAAATTCAGTAAAACCTTGAATTTTACACAAGTGTATTACAAGTTTATCCTGACATTGATGGTGTGCCAATTGTCATACTATTCCCAAAGCTCGCGCTGTAGGTCGCCATTATTTTATTTTGCGAATGGATTAAAAAAAGTTGTCTTCTGTGAAGCAGCAGAGAGCATAACAAAACGTGCCCATGAAGAATGACCTTGTTAATTACAGACTTGATTTGCCACAGGTCATTGACTTATCAGTCAATCTTGTAGAGTGTGTTATAATTTTATCACCTTTCATTGTACACTTTAATCACCCCAATTTAGAATGATCAGTTCAATGTGGATATATTTTATGCATCCAATTTTTAAACAAGAGGGCCCCGATGGACCTAAATCAATCACCTGAGTGATAGTAAATTAGTAGCAAATATCTGGGGAAATTTGATCAAGGAGTGCAAATGAAACTGTAAGGAGTGGACACTGTAAAGAAATAGCTTATCAGTAAAGGCCATTTGTATCTTGAAATCTAACAAGAACTTTAATAAGAATGGAATTATAAAGTTTTGTCATTTTGCACCTTTTTTTATGCTGCCTTGCTGCCCTGTTTTTCAACGAAATCCATACAGCTTGAACAGTTTTTTTAGAGGGTCACTTTTAAAAGGAACATTTCTACCAAATTATCTTGGAATTGGACGAGCAGATTATGGAGCAAAAGGATTTTAAAATTTTGGTATTTTTCTCACTTTCTGATGCTGCAGCAACCAAAGTTCAACACAGAATGTAAGTCTTTGAACAATTTTGAAAGAGAACCAACAAAGGAATATTCCTGTGAAGTAAAGTTGAAATTGGTCCATTGGAATGGTAGAAATTGTCATTTGTAGCTGTAAGTTCAATTTACCCCTTTTGTGATGACGCCTGGTTGCTATGATTTTGTAACCAATCAATAAGGCTTGAACAAATTAAGTGGAGGATCACTGTTCAAAGTAAGATTTCTATTATATTTTCCTACATATATAAAATCAGACAATGATACTGATATCTTAATTGGTTGTGTATATAGTTATGAGATTGGGAAAGGTTGTATTAAGTTTCAATACAATGCTTCAAGTAGTTACTGAGATATGGACTTTTAATGAAGTTGCACGCAAAACTTTAACCAGAATTTCTAAGTCCAAAAAGGGCCATAACTTGCATAAAATGCTGGATAGAGTTATCATACTTGATTGTTTACATAGATGTGATGGTTGGGAAGGGCTGTATAAAGTGTCAATGCAATGCATCAAGTAGTTACTAAGATAATGGTCTCTTAATATAGTTGCATGCCAAACTTTAACCAGAATTTATAAGTCCAAAAAGGGCCATAACTTGAATTATTTAACTTGAAAAATCAACATAGGTGTGAAAGTTGGGAAGGGTTTTATAAAGTTTCAATGCAATGCATCAAATAAATACGGAGATATGGACTCTTAATTTAATTGCACGCAAAACTTTAAACAGAATTTCTAAGTAAAAGTAGGGTCATAACTTGCATAAAATGCAGGATAGAGTTATCTAACTTGATAATCTGCATAGGTGTGATAGTTGGGTAGGGTTGTAGAAAGTTTCAATGCAATACATGTAGTATTTAAGTACTTGCATGCAAAAACTTAACCATGTGGACGCCAGGGTGAGTAGTATAGCTCTCATATTCTTCTAATAGTCGAGCTTAAAATGGAATTTTCAAATTTTGCCCCTTTTCTGATGCCGCCTGACTGCCAAGTCTTTTTTAAAGGGTCACCCAAGGAATATTTCTACTCAATTATATTGGAATCTGACAACCAGATTCAGAGGAGAAGATTTTTAAAATTTGGACGTTTGGCCCCCTTTCTGATGCCGCAGAAACCAAAGTTCTCAATTGAATTTCAATTTTTTTAATAGTTTTGAAAGAGGACCACAAAAAGAACATTCCTGTGAAGTTTGGTTGATTTGTCTTGTGGTTTATGATCAGATGATGTTTAAAGCTAAAAGTTAATGATGAACGACGGACAGAGAGTGATCAGAATAGATTACCTTGAGCCTCTAATAAGACCGACATGTTACTTAAATGGGTCACCCGAAACGTAAACTATTGCCAATTACATATGATGCAAAACTTAAATTTAAATACACAATAGGGTCTACGCTTAGACATAAGAACTAAATAGAGCTGGAATAATGCGTTAAGAATACGTAACTAAGAGTAGATTACGAACCCTTTGGATTGTTACATGTAAGGGATCGAACTGTACCTAGATAAACCTAGAGGCTTGCATGTCTCCTTGAAAAGACGTAGCGTGTAATGGAAATAACTGTTTTGTTTATATTTTTTTCTTTCGAAATTTCTGAGTGGAAAAAAAACATACTTTTTGCCTTTGGGAACAATCGCCAGAAAAATCAACCCCGAGTTCATTCACAAACTGTTTCACAAAGATTGGAGGAAAACAGTGCAAGAGAGTTAACAAGCCAACTGTTAACCCTTTCCCTCATACGGCAATTCTGCAGCAGACGACTTTGAATGTATTTTGTCAAAAAATAGAAAATCTCCATAATTAAATGGATAACCTATGACAAAAAGTGGAAAACATTGTGGCAAAAGGAGAAATTGCACGTTTTGTGCAATTTCTTCTTTTGTCACTATGTTTTCAAAAAGCTGTCTGCTGCAGAGGCGTCAGAAAGCGTCTATATGAGGGAAAGGGTTAATACCAGATGAGAAATGGCAGACAAAAGCAATCACAATAACTTCATGATATGAGAGCTTAAAAATACAGGGGTATTCGAAGAATCACATGTAAACAGTGACCTCCCAAGTGTACATGTCTTGTACACAGGCAAATAGTCAATCACAGGCAAATTGTCTATCACAGACAACAAATGACGGGACAAGATGCGATAACATTATCTCACCTTGGGCATATTGTGTTCTAGTGAGCTGATAAATACAGGGACGTCTACCAATATGTATGTAAGTGAAAGCATTAGGTGCTGTTCGATGAACAGACAGATTACAAAGAAGAGATCCCTATATATTTGTCTTCCAGCCAACACCAAATCAATTATCTTACCCTTGTGTTTCTGACAATGGTCAGTATGTCACCTTTTTTAAACGGTAAATCCTCTCTGGTTGTGCCCTTAAAGTCATACAGCGCAATAACTTCTTGACCAGGCTGCCAAGTTGTCTGAAAAAGAAACAATCATTATAATTTTTTTTGGACCAATGCTCCCAAATAACAATCATGAATGATGGTCACATATATAGACGCTTTCCAACGCCTCTGTAGCAGATAACTTTTTGAAAACAATGTTTTCAATTCTTTTTAGTAATTATACCTATGCATTGTATTTATAGAGCTTTTCTGTGTGTTTGCCTAGATGTTTTAAAAGTTTCGTCTGCTACAGATTTGATGTATGTGGGAAAGGGTTAATGAATGGTAAGAGAAATGTCGACTGATACAATGGATAACTATTCTTTAAATTTTCATCTTCAGATTGACAGGATATCGTTCCACAAATGAAGATAGATTGATTGGGGTCTATTCATACAGATATAAACATTATATTATGGACATTGATAACATCGTGGCAAATGGAGAAATTGCTCATTATGAGCAATAATTTCAATATTTATAGAGGTTTTGCATGTTTTTGTCTAGATGCTTTAAAAGTCTTCAGTTTCAGATTTGTTCATTATGAAAACAAGTTTAATACTGTAAATAGTGTGATCAAGAGTTCATAATGAAGCATAATTTTGATACAGATTTTGTTTGCAAAATATTTTGGAAGTCTGACATCCCATGTTAAAATTCCTTATTAGAATTAAGTACCAAACCTTTCCAACATATAGACACTTTCCAATGCCTCTGCAGCAGACAACTTTTTAAAAACACTGTGACAAAAGAAGAAATTGCTCAAAACCAGCAATTTCTTCTTTTGCCACAATGTTTTCAACTCTTTTAAATTATCAAGTATTCCCTTAAGGCGTATATTGCAATATTTTGCCTAAATGTTATCAAAGTCATCTGTTGTAGAGTTGCTGTATGTGAGAAAGGGTGAATGAATGGTAAGAGAAATGCGGACTGGTACATGTACATGTAGTGAGTTTGATATATTTTTGATAAATTCTTGTTATGGCTTCTCATTACAATGGTTTTTAACCCTTTCCCTCATACGACAATTCTGCAGCAGACGACTTTGCACGTATTTTGTCAAAACATAGAAAATCTCTATAATTAAATGGATAACCTATGACAAAAAGTGGAAAACATTGTGGCAAAAGGAGAAATTGCACGTTTTGTGCAATTTCTTCTTTTGTCACTATGTTTTCAAAAAGCCGTCTGCTGCAGAGGCGTCAGAAAGCGTCTATATGAGGGAAAGGGTTAATATTCTTGAAGGAGCTAGAGTTCATTTTCTTTCTTTCCAAACATTCTCTTAATTTTGTTTGAATGGTGATTTATGTCCCTTTAAACATTATTTCAGATATATCACAGCATTTTCCTTGGTAAGTTAACAGTACTATTGGTCCATTTGTCCTGACAACAGCCAGTCATTCATAATCCCCATAATCCTGAATGCCATTTTGGTATGACCTGGCGGGGGCATTGCTAAACCTGCAACATCCTGCACCCAAGGCAGATACTCTACCACTTCACAACAGGGGCGTAGCTAGGGTCTACAGAGTGTGCATGCAAGTTTTTAAGGAGGGTCCAGGGGCATGCTCCCCGTGATTTTTTCCCCCTCTGTATCGTCTGTGGTGACTTCTGGGGGCATTTCAATAGCAAAATATGACTGATCTTGATGGAGAAATAAATGTGTTTTCTAGGAAATTTTGAGATAGTAAAATGTGTTGCATTTGTAATTTTTTGTCAAATCTATCAAGTCAGATCGGTTGTTTTATACTTACGCCTACCCCATGTCAAGTTTCTATTACAGATTTGAAATTTTTTAAAATTTAAGTACTGGAGACAATGTGTATATATACTCCGCTGCGTATTTTGCGTACAGTCAGCTACACGCCTGCACAATCAAATTGACATTATCTTAAAAGATAACATATTTTTCTTATATAACCTCATCCAAGAGATGTCTGTTTGAAAACATATGAAGATTAAATAGTAAAATCTACATTGATACTATTTCTTTTTTTTAATCTTCTTTTAGAACAAAACATTTGTTCTCAGCATGAACAATTTCTTGTTTTCAATTAACATTTTCCCACTTGAAGATCTATGCATTCTGATGCATCTACAGCAGACAACTTCTGAAAACATTGTGGCAAAAGGAAATATTGCTCATTTATAATTATCACTAATTATACGATGTACTTTCATTGATAATTAAATACATAATAGATATTTTCTATATTTTTGCCCAGATGTTTTCAAAGTCATCTGCTGCAGAATTGTTGTATGGGGAAAAGCGTTATTGCTTTCAAGACCAATGTCTGGTGCTGAAACATCAAACGTGATCTGTAACATGGAAAGGGTTAATTAAGCATGAACAGGAAAAGAGCTTGCACCTGCTTGTTACAACCTCACAATGCAAGGATATTTGAACCAGTCTCTGTAAATGTGCCATAAAAACACATGTGAATTGACTTTGCATTCCATTGGTTTTCACAGGTATTTTAATCAGTTTAAATCAACATCATCTCTATTACTTGAGGGGGTTGTTCAATAATTACTTTAAAAGATTGAGTATCTCGGAAGCTACTTATCTTATTTAAATGAGATTATATTGGGATATATAGATACATGTATGTATTCTTGACGCATGCACAGATAATAAAAACACATTAACCCCTCCTCATATAGACGCAGACGACTTTGAACCTATTTTTTCAAAAAATAGAAAATCTCTATAATTGAATGGATAACCTATGACTAAAAGTGGAAAAATTTTTGGCAAAAGGTAAAATTGCTCATCATGAGCAATTTTACCTTTGGCCACAATGTTTTCAAAAGTCGTCTGCTGCTATTGCGTCAAAATGAGTCTGCACGTGGGAAAGGGTTAAGAAATGAGAGCACTTTTCTGCATAATTTTTAACGCCCCTCATGCAGTGGTCTAGTGCATTTTCCAAATAAATGTACTTTGATAGGGGAAACAAATTAGGATTTGATATAATCATATCATCAAACAACTTATCCTATTCTGTGGATAATAAAAAAACATTTTTAAACAGAAAAAGTCATTTCAGAACCAGATAACATTGGGTCTTAGAAAAAAAATAAAGATTTTTTTCCTTTTTCTGGGTTTTATGTCCATTACACATTGAACAGAGCTCTAGATATAAAGGAGAGTTTTGCATGTTCTGAAATCCTTTTTTGATATTTTGGGGAAAAGAGCTGCATACTCCTCCTTATCTGGACCTCTTGACTGAGTTTGTTACATCATAATAGTTTCTACACAAATATAATTCAACATACTTCATGTAGATTTCCATGTGATTTATATAAAGACTAGATAGAACACAAAGAATCACATACAAAACAGCTCATTTTGCTTGTTTTGGTTCACTCGATAATGAATGTATTTCTATACCATGAATCATAAGAAGGATAGGTTCATGAAATCTGGCGGTACTTACATAGTTACTGTATACTTTCTTTATATAATAAACAAGAGGACCACGGTGGCCCTGTAACATTTACCTTAAGTATGGCAGTACTAACTGTTTATACTCTATAAAAAAACAAGAGGGCCATGGTGGCCCTTTATCATTAACAGTACTTACTGTTTATACTTTATAACAAGAGGGCCATAATAGCCCTGGATCGCTCACCTGATTTTTTTTTAACTTTAGCTATAGATACAAGCCCCGCCCCCTGGCGTCCATAGTTTCCAACCAATCAACTTGGCTTGAAGGAATCTGATAGAGGGTCACCCTAGGAACATTTCTACAAAATTATTTGAAAATCAGCCTGACACTTTTGGAGGAGAAGATTTTTTAAGTTTTCAATATAGCCATATAATGCAAAGTAGCCCTGCACACTGGCGGCCATGTTTTTCGACCAATCAACATGGCTTGAAGGAATCTGAAAGTGGGTCACTTCAGGAACATTTCTACAAAATTATTTTAAAATCAGCCAGACACTTTCGGAGAAGAAGATTTTTTAAATTTTCACTATAGACATATAAGGCAAAATAGCCCTGCCCCCCCTGGCGGCTATGTTTTTCGACCAATCAACATGGCTTGAAGGAATCTGAAATAGGGTCATCCAAGGAACATTTCTACAAAATTATTTGAAAATCTGCCAACTAGTTTGGGAGAAGAAGAATTTTGAAGTTTTTTTCATTTCGTTTCGTTGGAAACAAGAATTCTGCATGGATCTCAAAAATTTGAAGGAAATCTGGTGAGGTCATTCAGAGGATGCTTTCTGTGAAGTTTCATCCCAATTGACCCACTGTTTACTGAGAAGAAGAAGTTGACGCACAACGGACAAAAGGCGATCACAATAACTCACCTTCAGCAAAGCTCAGGTGAGCTAAAAACAAGAGGGCCATGATGGCCCTGGATCGCTCACCTTAATTATACAATGTACTGCAATGCAAAACACATCAAGACAATTATTCTGAATGCAACCTCCACAGTGTTAACAAGATTTTCCTTCATTTGGCCTAGTGATCTATATTGTTTTACCTGATATGATCCATATTCCAACATGGACTAGATATCATCAAGACAACATTCTGACAAAGTTTCAACTTGCTCAAAGGAAAAAAATGTGGCCTCCGGAGTTTGAACAATGTTTTCCTTTATTGACTTTGTTTCTGACCCAATATGACTGACCCATATTCGAACTTGACCTAGATATAATTCAGACAAACATTCTGACCAATTTCAAGCTGCTGAAGCAAAAAATGCGGCATCCAAAGTGTTAACAAGATTTTCCTTCAATTTGGCCTAGTGACCTAGTTTTTGACCCTACATGACCCATATTCAAACTTGGCTTAGATATCATTTAGATAAACATTCTCATTAAATGTCAAGCTGCTGTAGCAAAAAATAGACATATTCGAACTTGACCTAGATATCTTAAAGACAAACATTCTGATAAAATTTCATCATGCTCAAGTTAAAAATGCAGTATCCATAGTGTTAACAAGATTACCCTTCAATTTCGTCTAGTGACCCGGCATGACCCATATTTGAACTTGACCTACACATCATTCAGCTCAACATTCTGACCATTTCAAGCCGTTGAAGCAAAACATGCGACTTGACATGTTGACAACATTTTCCCTCAATTTGGTCTAGTGACCTAGTTTCTGACCTTTCAAACTTCTGAAGCTAAAATTGCGGCCTCTAGGGTGTTAACAAGATTTTTCTTCAATTTGACCTAGTGGCCTACTTTTTGACCCATCATAACCCATGTTCGAACTTGACCTACATATCATAAAGACAAACATTCTGATAAAGTTTTAACATGATCAAGTTGAAAATGTGGCCTCTACAGTGTTAACAAGATTACCCTTCAATTTGGCCTAGTGACCTAGTTTTTGAACTGGCATGACCCATATTTGAACTTGGCCTAGATATCATTCCTCAAAAAATGCGGCTTCTACAGTGTTAACAAGATTTTTCTTCAAGTTGGCCTATTGACCTAGTTTCTGACCTGATATGACCCATATTCGAACTTGACCTAGATATCTTTAAGAAAAACATCCCGACAAAATTTCAAACTGCTGAAGCAAATATTGCGGCGTCTGGAGTGTCAACAAGATTTTCCTTCATTTTGACCAAACATGACCCATGTTCGAACTTGTTATACATATCAGCAAGACAAACATTCTGATAAAGTTTCAACATGCTCAAGTTGAAAATGTGGCCTCCAGAGTGTTAACAAGATTTCCCTTCAATTTGACCTAGTGACCTGGAGTTTTTGACCTCATATGGCCCAGTTTTGAACTTGTCCAAGATTTGATGGAGATGAATGTTCTGATAAACTTTCATGAAGATTGGATGCAAAATGTAGCCTGTAGATTGTTAACAAGCTCAAATGTTGATGACGCAAACCGGACGGACGCCGGACAAAATGTGATCACAATAGCTCACCTTGCACTTCGTGCATAGGTGAGCTAAAAACAAGAGGGCCATGGTGGCCCTTTATCATTAACATGAAGGATGGCAGTACTAACTGTTTATACTTTATAGAATAAACAAGAGGGCCATGATGGCCATGTAACATTCACCTGAAGGATGGCAGTACTAACTGTTTATACTTTATAGTATAAACAAGAGTGTCATAGTGGCCCTGTAATATTCACATGAAGGATGGCAGTACTTACTGTTTATAATTTATAGAATGAACAAGAAGGCCATGGAGGCCCTGTAACATTCACCTGAAGGATGACAGTACTTACTGTTTATAATTTATAGGATGAACAAGAGGGCCATCGTGGGCATGTAACATTCACCTGAAGTATGGCAGTACTTACTGTTTATATTTTATAGAATGAATAAGAGGGCCATGGTTGCCTTGTAATATTCACATGCAGGATGGCAGTACTTATTGTTTAAATTTTATAGAATGAATAAGAGGGCCATGGTTGCCTTGTAATATTCACATGCAGGATGGCAGTACTTATTGTTTGTATTTTATAGAATGAACAAGAGGGCCACAGTGGCCCTGTAATTTACACCAGAAGGATGGCAGTACTTACTGTTTATAATTTCTAGAACGAACAAGAAGGCCACGGTTGCCCTGTAATATTCACCCGAAGTATGGCAGCACTTACTGTTTATATTTTATAGAATAAACAAGAGGGCCACGGAGGCCTTGTTATATTCACATGAAGGATGGCAGTACTTATTGTTTATATTTTATAGAATAAACAAGAGGGCCATAACATTCACCTGAAGGATGACAGTACTTATTGTTTATATTTTATAGAAGGAACAATAGCTGTAATATTCACCTGAAAGATGGCAGTACTTTAATATCCTAAATATCTGTGCTTTTTGTTATCAGGAGTGCAAATGAAACTGCAAGGAGCGGACACTGGGAATGAAATAGCTAAAAAGTAAATGCCATTTGTTATAAGGTTTTAAATCTTTGAACAATATGAAAGAGGACTACCAAAGGAACATTTCTGTGAAGTTTGTTTGATAATGGTCAAATGGTTTAGGAGATGTCATTTGAAGCTAAAAGTTCATGCACTCCCTTTCTGATGCCACCTAACAGCTATCTTTTTTAACAGAACAAATTATGTAAAGGGTAAGTAGATGAACATTTCTGCTCAGTAATCTCGAAATATGACAAGAACTTTAATAAGATTGGAATTATAAAGTTTGTAATTTTCCCCTTTTCTGATGTTGCCTTGCTACCCTGTTTTGTTTTTCAATTAACCAATATGGCTAGAACAGTTTTTGGAGAGGGTCACTCAAGGAACATTTCTACCAAATAATCTTGAAATCGGACAAGCTGATTTTGGTGGAGAAGAATGTTAAAGTTTGGGCATTTTTCTCACTTTCTGATGCCGCAGCAACCAAAGTTCTTCACAGTATATATGTCTTTGAACAATTTTGAAAGAGGCCTTGTTTGCTATGATTTTGTTTTCAACCAATATGGCTTAAACAAATTAAGAAGAGGATAACTGAAGTAAGATTTCTATGCAATTATCTTAAAATCAGACAGGCACTTTCATAATAATTTCAAGCTATCAGTATTGCTTAAACATCTTTTGTAGAGGGTCACCTAAGGAAAATTCTATCAAATTATATTGGAATCTGACAAGCAGATTCAGAGGAGAATTTTAAAGTTTGGACATTTTACCCCCTTCTGATGCCGCAAGAACCAAAGATCTCTATGGAATTTTGAATATTTGAACACTTTTGAAAGGACCACCAAAGGAACATTCAGGACTGTGAAGTTTGGTTGAAATTGGTCCTGTGGTTTAGGAGATGTTGTTTAAAGCTAAAAGTTAACGACGGACGATGTACAGAGATTGATCAGAATAGATCTAAAAAGAAAAAGTCATAATTAACATTTTGTTAAAGCAAAAATTTAGGGACAAAAATGTAAAACCGTAGCAAAATTTTAGGGACAAAAAAGAAAATCGTAAATTTCTGAATAATTGCAAACAAGAGGGCCATGATGGCCCTAAATCGATCACCTGAGTCATGGTATAAAGGCAAAATGTGTAATTGCTAATACACTGATAATATTTTTGTTATCAAAAGTGGGAATGTAACTTCATTGTAAATGAAACAGTTTATCAGTAAAGGACAATTACAAAACAACATTAAACCTTTGAACAAGTTGAAAGAGGACCACCACCAAAGGAACATTCCTGTGAAGTTTGATTGATATTTGTCCGACGGTGCAGGAGGATATGTTGTATGACATTTTCTGATGTTACCTACATGTTGTGACTATCTTTTTCAATTAATATGAATGGAATTATTGTCCTTTTGCTCCTTTTTTTATGCCGCCTACTTGCAGTATTTTTTGTATAGGGTCATCAAAGGAACATATTTCTACCGAATTATATTGGAATCCTAAAAGCGGACTTAGAGAAGACGATTTGAAAGTTTGATCATTTTACCCCCATTCTAATGCAGCAGCAATCAGAGTTCTCCATAGAATTTAAATCTAAGTTTTTGGTTTAGGGAGATATGTTGTTTAAAGCTTAAAATTAACAACTGCTCAGGTGATCTTAACCCTTTCCCTCATATAGACGCTTTCTGATGCCTCCGCAGCAGATGCCTTTTTGAAAACATAGTGCCACAATGTTTTCTACTTTTTGTCATAGGTTATCCATTCAATTATGGAGATTTTCCATTATTTGACAAAATACGTTCAAAGTCGTCTGCTGCAGAATTGTTGTATGAGGGAAAGGGTTAAAAGAGATTTTGGTGAATGTTGTTGCTCATCTTCTGATATATACGATTGAATTTATCACGTCAAGGTTTCAATGGAAACATAATTATGGCAATTCAGATCTTCGACTTGAGATTTTTGGGTAAAAATTCAATTTTTCTTAAATTTAATCCCTTATTACTGAAAGTCATTAGAGCCGATATCTTTCATATTGATGAAAGGATCTCGGCAAAGTTTTAGGAAATTATTATTTCTCATTTTTTGTTAAAACATAATTTCGGAAACAAAAAAGTTGAACTATAACAGACCCCTCCTTCAGCTATTTTTACAACATATGCTATTTTTTTTGTTAATACAAATCCCCTAAAAGGGTCATTTTGTACAGATATATATGATAGTTGCTGTGACCTTGACCTTTGACCTACTTCAGGTAACATGAACCTGTCCATGACAGGAATAGACGCAATCTGAGTCGATAAGTCTACTACCGGTCTTAAACTGGCTGTCTTTCTTAGGAACAAGAAAAAAGGCAGCTGTAGAAACCCCCGAATGGGGGGTTGATACCCCACTCTATGGCATTCTTGTTAGAAGATTAATGGAGAGGAGCGCATCCCTATAGCTGCGGATTAGGGACAGTGCTGTACTTGGTTGTATGCCGACTAAGCTCACGTCGTAACCGGGCTTGGATTAGGCAGGACCAATTGGAATTCTGTAGAATTCCGAAGAATTCATAGTAGAATTTTGTTACACGTAACCGTTTATGCCCGGTAAGTAATTGAATGCCCGGTGACCGTTCACCCGACAACCGTTTATGCCCAGTGACTAATTGATTACTCGGTGGGCAATTGACTGTGTTCGAAAACACCCGGTTGCCCGGTGTCAAGCCATAAGATTGACTAAACGTTTACCCGTTACCCGGTTTTCCGGAGTCAACTTGACTTAACAATTGCTCGTTATCAAGCTTACCGGTGTCAATTGGGGGTTCTGATCGAAGACATAACCCATACCGGTGACACAAGGCTGTCCGACGACGTTGCCTGGTCGACTGGTCTCCAAATGACTTTGTCCAAGGACATTGGTCACTGGCACCCTGTATATATCCGATGACTTCATACAAGAGTTTGGTGTTTTCATTAACACTTGGCATCAACTGGTGACGTTCAGTAATGGTAGCTCACTCTGACCATTACTGTCCGGTTTCCCGGGGACCTGTAGCGCCACTGCGAAATGACTGGCCGGTTGCCCGGAGTAATAAGGTTTTGCTCAATAGCATTACCCGATTGACTAATGATAGGCAGATGTGAGGCTGACCTATCACCGGTCTTTAAAGTATTCTGTCTGCAGACGTTATAATTTGGCACTCTGTAGGAGTCTGAGGACTGCTGTACCGTGGAGTGTAGGTTTTCGCCCGAAAGCATTACAGGTATTTAGCGATGAGGGGGAGCGTCAACCTTCGGGCATAAAGTATTTGGCACCACCCTAAATACTTCCTCAATGGCCTACTGTAGAGACCAACGCTCTACAGCCGGCTTGCATCTGAAGGTGGCTGGTTTTCCCCATCTTTGTCAGACAAAGGGGTGGGAGAGTGTTGAGCCCTACGATGTGTATGCTTGACTCTAACCGGTCTTTCAACCGGTTGATCAATGTCAGACTCCGACATGGGTTCTTCAGACGAATCCATGTTCTGGTGTCGATCCTGTGACATGGACCTCCTCTCCCATCAGAGAGAGGTCGCACTGGATCGATTTTCAGGGCCGAACTAACCGTATGGGACGGTCTCGACCTCCCCTTTCACAGAGTTATTCTGATCGGGGGTGCCTTTCTATGGACTGCCTCCTCCAGGTGTCCTTCCGGGAGCAGTAATTTCTCATAAGGTGGGTATTGCTGATCCCGGTAGGCTTTGGTCACCCGCCTATCACCAAGCCGTTCCACCCTCTGAAACGGGGCTTGGTATCGGGGAGGAGTATAATCCCTAGAGAAGTACACTGTTCCCCTTGGAGAACGGAAAGATTTCTCTGTCCGGTACTCCCAGCGATTTTTTTTACCTAAATTGTGAATGGGTCTGGTACCAGGGAAATTATGAAAAATAGTGTTGTTGTTTCCATAAAATTGTGAATTTAAATATTACAGCTATGTAACTTAATAATAAGCAGTTGTCTGTTTTAAGGCTTGCATTTAGTTGTTAAGACAATGGTGTAGCAATCTGATTAGTCTTGATCACTGAATCGTCAGATTGAGTAGCAGGGAATACGGTTTGAGATTCAGATGTAGGCGATACGGACTCTAATTCTAGAGGGTCGTTGGGTTCAGTTAAAACTGTTTCCATGCTTGGCCCTGGTGAAGGTTCTGTACGCTGCTCAGTATCATGACTAGTGTCCAATTTTGCCTTACCAAATACAAAATCGATCGTTTTATAGCCTTTTTCAGGCGCTGATGTTGATAATATCTATTATTTCACGACATTGTCAAATCGTTTTTATCGTAATCATCTAGACGCTTTAGTTATAAATGCATGCGTCTTCAATAAGTAATTTTGTTTTCATTTATCCGCCGGCGCAGTTAACATTATCATCATGTTAACATCATAGACAGCTATTGCAATGATTAAATAAATAATATTTAACATTAAATTGAGTCTAAAAAATATGCAGCTTATCATTTAAATAC
This sequence comes from Serripes groenlandicus, assembly GCA_031761405.1. Lineage (NCBI taxonomy): Eukaryota > Metazoa > Mollusca > Bivalvia > Cardiida > Cardiidae > Serripes > Serripes groenlandicus. Next base: position 73,318,716 of record JASEVX010000002.1, read on the forward strand.
ATGAAAATCCAATTCACATCGGTGAAAAACTTCGTCGGACGCCATGTTTTTTATTAACAAGAGCTGTCGGAGGACAGCGCGCTCGACTATTCCACCGCTTATTTAAGTTACCGAGATAATGGACTCTAATGTAGTTGCATGCAAAACATTAACCACAATTTCTTAGTGGGTGATAATTTGCATTATATGCAGGATAGTGTTATTTAACATGATTATTTTCATAGGTTTGATGGTTAGATAGGGTTGTATAACCTTTCAATGGAATGCATCAAGTAGTTACTAAGATATGGACTCTTAATGTAGTTGCACGCAAACCTTTAACCATAATTTCTAAGTAAAAAAAGGGCAACAATTTGCACCATATACAGGATAGAGTTATCTTAATTGGTTGTGTTTATAGTTGTACAATTGGGAAAGGTTGTATACAGTTTCAATACAATTGTTCAAGTTGTTACTGAGATTACACTCTAAATGTAGTTGCAAAACTTTAACCAGAATTTCTAAGTCCAAAAAGGTCCATAACTTGCATAAAATGCTGGTTGGTAAGGGCTGTATAACGTTTCAATGCAATGCATCAAGTAGTTACTAAGAGATGGTCTCTTTATGTAGTTGCATGCAAAACTTTAACCAGAATTTATAAGTCCAAAAAGGCCATAACTTGCATAAAATGCAGGATAGAGTTATCATACTTGATAATCTACATAGGGGTGATAGTTGGGTAGGGTTGTATAAAGGTTCAATGCAATGCATCAAGTATATACTGAGACGTGGACTCTTAATTTAGTTGCACGCAAAACTTTAACCAGTATTTCTAAGTAAAAAAAGGGCCATAACTTGCATAAAATGCAGAATAGAGCTATCATACTTGATAATCTACACAGGTGTAATAGTTGGGTAGGGTTGTAGAAAGTTTCAATGCAATGCAGCAAGTAAATACTGAGATATGGACTCTTAATTTAGTAGCACGCAAAACTTTAACCAGAATTTCTAAGTAAAAAAAAGTGCCATAACTTGCCTAAAATGCAGGATAGAGTTATCTAACTTGTTAATCTACATAGGTGTAATAGTTGGGTAGGGTTGTATAAAGGTTCAATGCAATGCATCAAGCATATACTGAGATATGGACTCTTAATTTAGTTGCATGCAAAACTTTAACCAGAATTTCTAAGTAAAAAAAGGGCCATAACTTGCATAAAATGCAGGATAGAGTTATCTTAGATGATAATCTACACAGGTGTGATAGTTGGGTAGGGTTGTATTAAGTTTCAATGCAATGCATCAAGTAAATACTGAGATATGGACTCTTAATTTAGTTGCACGCAAAACTTTAACCAGAATTTCTAAGTAAAAAAAGGGCCATAACTTGCATAAAATGCAGGATAGAGTTATCTAACTTGATAATCTACATAGGTGCGATAGTTGGGTAGTGCTGTATAAAGTTTCAATGCAATGCATCAATTAAATACTGAGATATGGACTCTTACTTTAGTTGCACGCAAAACTTTAACCAGAATTTCTAAGTAAAAAAGGGCCATAACTTGCATAAAATGCAGGATAGAGTTATCTAACTTGATAATCTACATTGGTGTGATAGTTTGGTAGGGTTGTAGAAAGTTTCAATGCAATACATGTAGTATTTAAGAACTTGCATGCAAAACCTTAACCAAAGTGTGACGTGGACGCCGACGGCGACGCCGACGCCGACGCCAGGGTGAGTAGTATAGCTCTCATATTCTTCGAATAGTCGAGCTAAAAACACGTGGTTAATTCGACAAGACGAAATGGGTAAAAAATAAATAAACGAAATATCACCCAACTCCCAATACTTGTTGTACGAATAAGAAATATAATTATTGTTTCGAATAAATAATTGCGACACCTGAATGGATATACGGCACTGAGAAATGTTGCGATTTGTTTTAAAATGTAAACAACAGCGACGGGCCGAGAATGTTTTTGATTTTTTACAAAATTAAAATTAGGCTAGACGGCCAGAATTGTGAATGGGTCTGTCGAACCCTTTTGGCCAGAATTGTGAATGGGTCCGTTGGACCCTTTTGGAAAATTGTGAAGAGTCTTTTGTAATGGGCAGTGCTTTCATTAAGGGCCAATTCCAGGAATTTTTAAATTCCTGGTCAAAATTTTAGGAATTTTTGTCAGAATCCTGGAAGTTTTGTATTTGTCGTTAACAGGAATGCTTATTTATTTATTTACTTATATTAAATAAAATAAATTATATTTTATTTTATTAATTTAACACATTTTCATGGGCAAACATTGATTTAGGTAGAAATGGGGGGGGGACTTAAAGAAGAAATTATATTTCTTATGACATTGATACGTGTGTCATAACTGGGACGTTTTGGTTACACATCTATGTAAACAAAAATATATGTTTATTTATTTGATTTTAATAACTATGACAAAGCAAAGGGTCGTTTGAAATATACATCTATTTAAACAAAAAATTTAGTGTTTATTTATTTGATTTTAATAATGATGACAACCGGTAAAGCTTTGCTGGCAATGTCAACAAAAAGTCTAGGCCGAATAGGGGGTAGTCTCAATATATCGCCGTCACATATTGCATTGGATGCGAACAGTCAAAATAATCAAAGTACTGAAGTACTGGTAACAAATTATTTTGAACATTTGTAAAATCTAATTTATGAATGCAATTGATCATGCTATTGCACAATTTAGTCTATTTTATTAATATATCTATAGGTGCTACCTATTTACGAAAAAACACAAGATAATTATAAACAAAAATTAAAGAGCATACTTTGGCCATAAAAAAGGATTTATAAGTAATTGACTAGACAATAATAATGTTAATGTCATGTTTCGTGCATTATCAAAAAATATTTGGAATTCGTATTGCTGTCGTCTATTATTACGAACAGAAAATAATAAAGTAAAGACTTTCAGAAAATCAAGGAATACATTTATAATGAACGAGGTTAAAACATGATGGCCAAGATGATCCTTAGTCGATCACCTGCATTATGGTAAAGAAGCAAAAAGATCAGCTCTTTGCTGATGCCACCTGGCAACTGCCTTTTTCCACCAGTCAATATGACTGGAACAAATGATGTAAGGGGTCACATTTCTGCTAAACCCTTTCCCTATTAGAGACGGTTTCTGAGGCCTTTGCAACAGACGATTTAGGGAAAGATTGTCGCTAAAAGAACAATTGCTCCTTATGAGAAAGTTATCCTTTTGCCACAATGTTTGATAAATAGCTCATGTATAGGAATTTGGGGTTTTTCATGTTGATACCACTTTTTTGCGGGAAACGACGTCGCTCCATTGACGTTACGCCAAGATGAAGTGTTACGGAAATGACGTCACATCCTTCTTTGGCTACGATACAGTCAACATTTAGGTTCAGGCGTAGAAGTCTAATGCTGTCGGTTTTTTTGACGAACGGGAAAACATATTTCTTACAGAGTTCCATTTATTTTTACCTTTTCGTACAAATGTTAATTCCCCCAAAACACAGCACTTTAATAAATATCGATTTAAAAAAAAAAAATATTAAAAAGACGACAATAATTTAAAAAATCCGTGTTTTTCGTGTCATTTTATACATACCCAAAATATCGATTTAGAAAAAAATATTAAAAAGACGACAATAATTTTTTTTCAATCCGTGTTTCTCGGCTCATTTTATACATACCCAAAATGGCGGGCCCCATGGATTTGGCCAGTTTCATTTCGGAAAGCTTCATGGGTTATTGAAAAAAAAAAAAATCTCACACCTGTTAACTATAAGCGAAAAAACCCATTCATGGGTTTTTTTCGTATTATTAATATTTTTGTCAAGAGATTTTTTTTTATCAGTTGACAGTTTTAGTAAATGTAGCATTTCAACGGCGATGCGAGCGTTTAACATGCACACTAACTCTTTCACTGAGCTCTGCTTAAAGTCTGTCAAAACACCCATGGCATATTTGTGAGATTTACATTGTTAGTTCGATTTGTTTTCGTCACTCAGGGGCGGATCCAGGATTTCGGCTTATATTATAACTATGTTTCATGTGAGTGAATTAATTATTATAAATATAACAAATCGCATAAAATAAGAATTAAAAAAAACCAAAAACAGTTCCTATTAGGACTCGAACTCGCGTCCATAAGTAGTCCATGATTAGTAGTTCTACACGCTCTCCATTGCACCACGGTACTTTGATACAACGTTTGAGCGTTACTTTCGTATATATATTAAGCTAACTGAATGCGCGCGTATGTAAACCATGATCTACAGGGCTCTCACTAGGCTTAAATTTTAGGGAGAAGTGACTTCCCCCTCCGGGCAATTTAGGGCGAAGTGGGGAGACTTTAGGGAGAAGTGGGGAGACTTAAGGGAGAAATTACATCTCTTTTTGTGTTGTTACGCGTCGTAACCGCATCGCATCGTTTGGGATAGAACACATTTACTTAAACAAAGATGAATGTTTTATTATTTTATTTTAATTATGATTATCACATGAAGTTCTAAAATTGTTTTTCCCTAAGAGTAGTTGCGATCCGAACATTATGTTCTAATGTCGCAGAAATTATTAATGAAGCTACAGTGAACTCGACAGTTCCGGGTCATCGACAATTCCGGGTCAAATTTGGAAATAAATGTTTAGTATTCGAGAATGATACAGCATTTTGACAATTTGATTATCAAGTCATATTTCCCATTAGCTTGGCTATTTTCACTTCGATTTAGGACGTTGTCATTTCAAGAACGGATGTCGTAATCTCGAAACACATGACTGCATCGATTCCCGCGAAAGCAAAATCTCAATATTTTTATTTACCTGTCACAGCGTAAATTGCTGATTGTAGCCATAATTTCAGTAATACAGTTGTGTATTGCACATACATGTATAGGTGATTTACTACTGAACAAGATAAATATCTTTTATTGACCTGTCGAAGTTGCTTATGCCAAACTAGCGGATAAATTTGACCTAGTTCACATACGACACTTTCGGGTCAGCCAAAAGGAATTTCTCAAAATTATCAATTTATTAGTAAAACTATTTTGGGAACTTTTTAAGAATAATTTAAAGCTTATGGTGATAAATCAATGTTAAAAATGTGTTGTTTGAGGTTACCCCTGAATAACAGAAATAAACATTTGTCACGTGACCCGGAAATGGCAAGTTTGACCCGAAACTGTCAAATTTACAGCTTGCAATTGCAGACACTAAAGAAACATTTTAACAAATGTGTATAATTGTTGAATTATATCATTGTGGGGAGGAAGTATTTGTTTAACATTTTATGTAGTTTTGTTTCTCTCAACTTTCTTTTCAAAGAGACAAGATTCGTTAATTTGGTTACTGACCCGGAACTGTCGAGTTCACTGTACCTTTTACTCGCCATTCCGTGTGTCAGGCATTTTATAAAGAAGTCGGTCGTAAGTGTCATAAACAATGTAAATTATTTGTATCGGGTTTGCGATCCGAACATTGTGTTCTAAAGTCGCCGAAATATAATTAATGAAGCTACATTTTACTGTGTAAAGGTTTCAGGCATTTTGTAAATTAGTCTGTCGTAAGTGTCATAAACAACGTAAATTATTTGTATCGGCTAAACATACACACTCTTTACAAGTAGAATTGAGGTATTGTCTTTTGATTGGTTAATTCCAAATAGTATGACACCCCCATGCTACAGCATTTATTATGAAACCCCTAAAAAAATCTCTAAAAAATCTCATTTTCTCAATTATTGAAGACGATTATCTCATTAAACCATGAATAGATTCATAATATTATTTATACTATTGAAAGGGTTAAAACATAATTCGACTTCCATCTCATTTACATCGGATACGTATTTAATGTTTTATCAGGGGGCGTCATACTATTTGATATGACAATCGGTACTTTGATTATGCAAATTGGACTAAAGTGCACGATTTTGATTGGTTTTACGTCATTGTGTGTGTTAAATGATTCGATTCTTCAGCTTTTAATGGATATACACTCTCAGTTGTCAAATAACTGATTACGCAACTGTGTATATCGAACTGTATAGGCCTACATCGATTTGACATGGTGCGTGACCGTGATCATTTTAACAGTGTCCGATGCTAGGACAAAATTGTCGGCGAAGTCAACTTCGCTTTGACTGAGATTTTGGGCGAAGTCGACTTCGCTTTGATCGAGTGAATGGGCGAAGTCAGAAACTTTTAGGCGACCACTTCGCCCAAATCGCCCCCTCGTGAGAGCCCTCTATAATTAGAAAGCCTCTTTGATCATCGTTATCATGTTGGAAAAAGGAGAAACAACGGCGATGCGAGCGTTTAAAATGCACACTGACTATTTCACTGAGCTCTGCGTAGTGGCATATTTGTGAGATTAACATTGTTCTATACAGCGTGGGGTCGACTTCTAGTGAATGGGCATACGACTAAAATTCATACTCGTGGCTTATACGTACCTGCCGACAAATGAAATATATATGCGCGTACTGTTAATTTGATATTTTCTAGAAAATTGATTATCTATGATGATTCGATAGTATAATTATGACTTCACTGTATTGAAATAACACGTAGAAGTCATTTTAATATCGAAAAAATACTAGGACTATTTAGGTGCAGCGAATGTGTATTCTAAGCGGAAGTGTAGTTTATCCGTGACTTCCGGAATCAAACACGATCGCTTTAACTGTATTATTTTTTGAGAAAAAATAATTCGTTAAAAAATCGCATTCCTAGTACAGAAACCTGGACTAGCGAACAATTCAGCTGTTAATCGCGGGAAATGTCATTATCAAGATATGGCAGAGAAGCATGACGTCGTCTTACTAATATCTATCAAATCTGCACTTTTAATGCCCTCAAATTCTGCTTTAGAGTCGAAATTTCGAAAAATCTCGGCAAAAAATGATTTGACATCCGCCATTTTGGAATCTCGGAAAGTACCTCTTCAGAATAGATTGATGACGTATTTATTATTTCAATTCTGACCAATCAAATTCATTATTCGGGGAGGAATCCTTTAGGAACGAGGCTGCATATTTTCCAAGTAGTTATGCATACAGAATAAATAAATAACTTCAAATTTATAGTTTCCGAAGTGATAATCGGTATAAATCATCAACAAATATTTTTAACAGATAAAGAAAACGTCCAAATTTTAAAGTTACCGAAGTGATAATCGGTATTTGTCGTCATCAAATATTTTTAAAAGATAAAGAAAACGTCCGACCTAATTAATTAATTAAAGGTATTTGAAAGAAAGACCGTCGTCGGATTAGGCAAACTTTTAATTCAATTAGCGTAATCAAGTTAAACTCCCCTACAAAGTGATGTCTGGTACACACGATAAGAACTCGGGTAAGCGTGTACTCGTGCTTTGACAATTATCAATTTTTTACACGTTCACCTCTGCACTTTCACCCTTTATACTTTATTTAGGGTTACTCTGAAAACGTCCATGTGTAAATTTACGGACGTTTTGGGGAATTTCTGGACGGATAATAAACGTCCAGTGCTCAATTTTCGGACGTTTTTGGGACATTTGTGGACGTACATTACGTCCACGTCCGCTTAAATGAAAGCACTAAATGGGTCCGTTAAACGGTACCAGCTAAAGAAGGAAAACAATCGCTGACTCCCCAGACCCGATGTTAGACGACTGGATATCTGAGCCTGGTGCGTAATGACCAGTGTTCTGAATATCCGTATAGACCGGTTGCCCGGAAAATGAATGATAACTAGTAAAATAGTAGTATCATTCATTACTAAATGAGTGCCCAGTTGCCCGGTCGCGCCATGACGATATGACTGACAGGTTGCCCGGAGTCATATAGGTTTTGCTCGCAAACATTATTCGGTTGATTAATGATAGGCAGTTGTGAGGCTGACCTATCACCGGTCTCCAAAGATCAGTACAATCCGGACATTGAGAACAAAACACATATACATGTTCGGATTAACGAAGCGGATTTTAAGTGGAAATTGTCGCTCCGTTCCAGATGTTTTTTGTCCAGTTCCGGAACTGAATTTCCGTATTAATGGAGAATAATTAAGCACAAAAAATCTGTTCCTTGAATTTGATGTCAGGACCGCGAATGTTTCGGATTAACTGCGTCCGGTTTAACGAGGTTAGACTGTAGTTTCCCAACCATGAATGAAATTCTTCAAGAACAAATAATTTTGGTCAGAATGACTTGTCAATCTTGGACACAAATTTCAGGGGGAACTTCCTGGAGAAATTATTTTGTTCCATTCACTGAAACCTGTGTCAATTAATTGGAGCTGGCAAGAAGGTTTTCATATACTTACTTCTTTTTATTATCGTCTGTTTAATGACAATTAAGATACCAGGAATTTGCTATACCATATATAATTATGTAATTGTGGAAAAAGTATCATAACTTCAACATCTAAACATTCCTCTCATCAGCAGTTTTTAATTTGGAAAAAACTAAAAAAGGCAAATGTGATAATTTCTAAACTTTGATTACCTGGCCATTTGAAGGCTCCATTGGCATTATCCTGGTCAATTAACTCCTCTTGAAAAAAAAATTCTGAAAATAAAACAACAAATTCTGCAAATAAAACAACAAATTCTAAAAATAAAACAACAAATTCTGCAAATAAAACAACAAATTCTACAAAAAATAAAACAAATAATTTTTTTCTTTCACAGACTTTTATAATATTAATAACACTTTATTTAAATGAAATTTGAGGGTCAAAATGGTGTATTTTCTAATATTCTTGTGACAAAAGGATGCCATTTATTATGAATCCGGGTCAACTCGGCCTTGGGTCAACTCGGGGTGGGTCAACTCGGCCAGGTCAACTCGGCCAGTACTGAATATGCATGTTAAAGGAAAATAAGTATTTTATAAATTGTATACGTCAATTGCATTGATGCTGTTGTAAAGGTAAATTGTATAATTATAATACAAAATTGTTTGTCATAGTTGTTACATAATCTTTATTAAAATTTTAATTTATGTTGTTTGTTGTATATAATAAGTAATAATTACAATTATAATTATAGCTAATCATATAATTAAAGAAAACTAGTTTTTCACAGTTGTTTGATGTTGTTATTTAATCTATCTACTCCAAAATTCTTTAATAATTGAAGTTTGACCGACTTTAAAGAATCGTGATTTTTGCCAATAAGATGTTTATAACGAGTTGGAGTAAGTAAGTATATATCTGCTCGCCAAATAGTTAATTATGCATGGCGAGGGTAAAGAAAACCATTTTTGTTGTTGTAAGTATATATCGCGAAAGCAAATAAAAAAAATCCTCATTATATAAACCTATCTATGATTGAGCTATATGTGTTCAGAGAAAATAGCTTTAATTTTCATCCAATTGTGCGTTGTTGTGTGTTTTTGATTTTGCGTGATGGTATTGTGCATATCATGTTTGCGTGCGGTTCGTGAGAGACCGCAAGCTGTGGAATGTGACTGGAGTGGTAAATGGCAACATCGCACGTGCGACACAGGTAGGGCTAATTTTATCTATAAATCTATACGCTGTTTGAGTTTTTTAGTCTCCTTTTCATTATATTTTACTTTTTTGCCTAAGTCATACTTATTTTTGAGAACTTCCTTAAATCTGCATTATTGTACTGGTTTTAATACGGAAACCCTGTCTCTAATAAGCAGAATATCCATAGATAAATTAGTACATCCATCTAATCGTAAATCATTGTCATAATCGTTGAAAACATTGCAGGAAAACGTGGTTTGTATAATTTATCCATTTTCTACAAAACTGCAGCGGAAAACATTGCAGGAAAACGTATCTTGTATGATTTATCCATATCCTACATACAACAAAACTGCAGCGGAAAATCCGTAATAATGTGTTTAAGATCGTAAAGTATTGTCATAATCGTTGTGGAGAAACGAGTGAAGCCTTCTCCTACTGTCCTACATATAACAAATCTGCAGCAGACGTCGATGAAAATATTTTGGAAAAATCCCTAATAATGTGTTTACGATCGTAGAATTGTCATAATTGTTGAAAACATAGTGGAAAAACGCATAAGTTCGTAAATCATTGTGAAGAAACGAGTTAAGCCTTCGTCTACATATATATAGCAGACGTCTATGAACATAGATCGTAAAACATTGTCATAATCGTTGAAAACATTTGTAGAATATATTGAAAGACAATGGTTCGATCATCCTATCTTTGATGTGTCGTCATGGTGTGTCTTCCGCCAGACGGTAAGAACAAATAACGATGTTGAAGGTATGTAGCTATATTCCGATCTTATTACATCCCAATATCAGTACACACTTCAACGTATTTCGTTACTGGCAAAAAACATATATGACGAAGCAGATTCATAGCAGATGTATAGCAATCATGTTACTCTGATATATTATCAATATTAATATTATCATCAAATATAACAAATCATTCTACTGTAAATAAATAGCGATTATTCACGATGTCTTTTCTATAACTGCTTTTGTGTTCATTGAGATTGTATTTTGAAGTTTGTTCCTTGTTTAATTTTGAAAATATTTGCTACTTTCATTTCAGGCTGGCATCATCGTATAAACAGCAAGGCTTGTATGTGTGGACTAGGGTTTTACCGTATAGTACCATTGCTGAGGCGCAAGGCCACATTGAAGGCGCTGTCATTGAGGAACGTTTTCAGTTGAATTGGGACCGTTATATGGAAAAAGAAATGTCTACGGCAGCGATTCTGCGAGGTTGTGGATCCCTGTATGGTGTTCGGTCAACTGTACTGAGATGATTTAGTTAATACATTTAAAAGAACATTATGAGTTAAATTAATTCTAACTCTATTTCCACTCTATTTCCCACAATTATTTCAAAATTCAATGCTTTCTATTCATATATTCATTTGTGTTTGAAAACGTGAAAACATAAATGTCATCCAAATAATATTGTGTGATTTAAATTATATGTATTCTATCAAACTTATTTTTCTTAATTAAACAATGTGTGATTTAAATTGAATTGTTATTTGATATATTGATTTATTCTATCAAACTTATTTTTCTTAATTAAACAATGGTAATCGTGTATTCATTTTCTTTTTCATTTCCCCATTTCACTCGTTTTTCATGACAAATAGTAAAATTACGACGACAATAAAATTGGGCAATAAATATATCTATCACTGCACTATAAAATGCAGAAAAGGCCGAGTTGACCCACCCGAGTTGACCCAAGGCCGAGTTGACTCATGGCCGAGTTTGTAAAAGGCCGAGTTGACCCGTGACCATTTATTATGGTTATAATTTCCTTACTTTCAATAGCTTGATTAATGCCGTTACCTTGTAATGAAACTGAATAATTATAGCTGATTAGGATTACCCAATGTCTGATTTAGTCTACCTGCTCCATGTTCGAATAATTTGTTATAAAAGATTGTTTTGATTTTAAACTTATTCATGTTGAGACATGGACCGGATTATGCCGGTATTTAAATTCTGTTTTCTCTTCACTGAAAAATGTATGTAATTATTTTACCTTTGAAATTGTTTACATTTATAACAAAATTATATATTCTCTGTCTTTTTAAGTCAAACTTAAAACTACCACTTGACTTTACAGACAGCGAAACCTATATCTATAAATTTGATTTTTGATTAAAAATTGGTATTTATAACGGCAAACAAAGGAAACTTATTTGCATTTGAGTACTCATCATTTTAAAAAAAAATGCTTTTGCTTTTTTAACCCTTTCTCTCATATAGACGCTTTCTGACGCCTCTGCAGCAGACGGCTTTTTGAAAACATAGTGACAAAAGAAGAAATTGCTCAAAACAAGCAATTTCTCCTTTTGCCACAATGTTTTCCGCTTTTAGTCATACTCATAGGTTATCCATTCAATTATAGAGATTTTCTATTTTTTGACAAAATATCTTATGTTCAAAGTCGTCTGCTTCAGAATTGTTGTATGAGGCAAGGGGTTAAGCAAATACTCTGCTTATCTGTAGCCCTGCTGCTTTCAACAATTTTTTCAGTTCTATCACAGCGTTTCCTGGGTAAGTTACCAGTACTGCTGGTCCAACTATCCTGACACCAGCCAGTCAGTTGTAATGCTAACCTGGCATCCCTGAGCGCCAAGGAGGGCATCCATTACTACCATTTTTACAATTTAAACAAGACTAAACTAAATGTGACATATACTTTTAAATCTTTCCCACATTCAGCAGCAATTTAATGCATCTGGAGACTGCAGAATGGAAACAAATTGGCAATGAAGAGCAGTTTCTCCTTTTGTCATATGTTTTCAACTTGATTCAATGATCGCCAAGATGTTTTCAATTTATACTCCTCTGCAGATTTGTTGTAAGTGTTAAAGGATCTCTCATACAGTGGCTAGCCCTCACAGAAATTCGACAATAAGCATATTTCAAATCGAACTGATCAAATTTGATTGTGATGTCCAACTTTACAGTAAATATGTTAACACAAGAAATTGATCATTTTGCATTTATTTACGATATAAACCATATAAACAAGACAAATATGTGACATAACCATGAATTTATATATGCAAAGTATATCGAATTGCATGTCTGATGGGGCGAAAACAGCCTGTAAAATTTAAGGAAAAGGCTTTTCAAACATTTTGTCCTGGTTTTTCATATTGTAATTGTTTTTAATATGTTTACCGGTAAAATAAGACCCGTATAAGAAACAGGATTAGATTGATACAATCCTAGTTTTAAATTGACACACAGAATCTCTAAGTTAATGCTTAAACAAAGAAAATAGAATCAAACTTACAAATTTTTAAACAGGAAGCGAATTCACCTATCGCCATTTTAGTATGACGTCATATACAATCAAGAAAGGTAACTCTTAAACTTTTATTGGTTAAAACACGGGATCTAGAATCCGGGATATATCGGAAATATATATTTCGGTTATTTAACCGGTATTACCAGTATCTCATAATATAAATTTTGCAAATTGAAAACGGCTTCATCTACTTTGTCTGAGCCATTCTTAAATAATAGGTTATAGGCGCGACCTATTTCGTGTAAATAAACACATTTCTGATAATATGAGTATAGGTATTTCGGGTAAACATTTAATATTTTAATTAGGCAAAGCCTAGGTCGTGTGAAAGTAAGAACAATTAATTAAGCAGTGGCAGTGCCCAAACAAGAAAGGAATCTGAAAAACATATTGAAAACAAAAATAAAACTTATCATGTATTTAAGTTTAATTGGTACATTTACATCTGTGTGTGTGGTTTTTTTTATAAGGTCAGGAGTGTATAGAAGGCATTGAATAATGTTCTGATTTCTTTACAAATGCCAGTTATTTGTAAACTAGTAAACTAGTAATAAATATAATTGGAAACTGACTCTTACCATGGTTGATTGATTGACTTGAACTTAACATTATTTACAATGGAACTTCAGTTCACCTAACATCTCTCCCCCCCTCATATTATTCTTTAAACTATTTACCCGATATGCTGCTTTAAATAAATCAATGAAAGACATAGAAAGGTTAAAGGCATTTTGAGTTAAAATTGTTGACGCATACGAAAACACTGTGGAGTAAAGGACCACTTGCTCATAATCAGCAATTTCTCCTTTTGCCACAATGTTTCTAATTCTATTTATTAATGAAACGTTGGCTTTCCCTTGTTTTACCTCAATATTGTCAATGTCATCTGCTGCAGGTTTGATGTATGTTTTATGTATGTTGGAAAGGGTTAAGTTTAGCCCCTTGCCATATGTAGATGACTTGATGTGTGTGCCTCATCTAAATACATTATCCGAATGTTGTGTCAACAACTGATTACGTATATAGCTGTATATGGAATATGGCGTTTGATAATATGGATAGTGAAGGATATGATCAGACCTTGAAAATGATCAGCTCCTCAGAGTCATCATTGTTGATCAACTTCAAGTTCCTTTTTCTGATTGTTATTGCTGAATTATATAAGCTTTTGAAAAGGGTACAGGGAGTAAATAACTGTTTTCATAAAATATTTTCACTAAAAGCCTGGATAATAATGTGGTAAGCGTTTCATTTAGACAACTCTGATAATTCCCCACAACATAATGGTTTCATGTATAAATTGTTAAGTTAAGTTGCTTCTTTCAAAACATGTTCCTGCTGAGATTTGAACTCAGAACTCTTGTTAAAACAGGGGTTTTACCATTAAACTAGTTTGAGTTTTAACTTTTAGCAGCAGTTCATGAAAATATGTGTAATTTCATTACCAGTATGTAAAATAAAGTATATATATATATATATATATATTGTGTTATACAATCAGGAATATAGAGTACAATTCTAGATTCCTGATACAATGTATACCAGTTTTAACCATGTTTAATGTATAGATTTGACAATTTCACACAGAAAATTCCTATAATTTCTGTCGTTTTCCTTTTTTGGTATTTATTCATCATTGGCGTTACGATAATAGAATGACGTCATATTACAGAAATTTGGATTTGTAACTTACGGTTACGGTCAGTAAAATCTTATCAATTTTTGTTTGAACTCTTTTAAAAATAGACGACGAGTGTTATTACACGCAAATTATCATACATAAAATTACTTGTGCTCGTTCCTTTATCGAGTACGTATTGTCATATTTAATTATTTACAATTACAATACACTCTCGTATGATAGCGGTATTTTCATTGCAAAGGAAGGCTCAACAGTGTTTACTATAGTTTCATGACTCAAAATAAAGCGAACAAGAACTTTGAGTCAAAGTTCTTGTTCGCTTTATTTGTCAATAATAAACACGTTATTTGTACACATGACAATCCTGGCCAATGTGTGACAAATAATGTTTCATGTTACATCTTGAGCTATAGGATGGGCTGGAGGTATATACACTAGGGTATATTTTATCTTCCCCAGAGAGGAATAGTTATTCATTGAAGAATGTTTTTAACTGGTTTTATTGCTTCTGTAGTATAGACGATCTTACATTATTTAAGTTGGATAAACGATTTTGAGAGATTGAATAATTGGAAACATGTATACAGTAAGACAAAGGTAACAATAACAAATACACAAATCGAAGCTGTGATTATGGATAAAAGGAATATATTTCAAAAATGCCATTCGGACACTACCGATAGCCTCTCCGAAAGCTTAAGGGCCATACTAAAACTTTCCGAGGAGCCAATTAAAGAAAAGGAGTACGCTAGTAGTTCGCAAACACATAGTGCCATAGCCGCAAGCAGACTAAGCAGTTTTATAACATATTGTAAGAGACCATTGTTGCAGCTTGAAAGAAAGAGCAAATCAGAACAATTGTTTCAGCTGTATGAAAACAGTAAGTCCACTTATGTCAGGGAACGTTTGCAGTCTGACGCAAACGGGATTAGTGAATATAAACGAAAGAACAACAACAGAGAATCCAAATATGAAAAGAGAAAAGTTCTTACTACAGCAGATGAAAGTCATCTTATTGAGATGAGATCAAAGTTCACTAATTCCCGTTTCATTACAACGCCGCAAGTCAGTCGTATAGATGAAACAGTAAAGGAAACAAACAATGAAATAAATAGTATTGATTCAATTGAGTCAAGCAGTTTCTCAGAAGAATTATCAAGTTATATGAGAGAAATATCAAATGAAACGGACCTAAAATCAAAAGATGTTGAAACGGTATGTTTGCGAAAAAATAATGATGTTTCTAAAGCAAGCACCGGGAAACTTCAAACTGAAAAATGTCTTGGTAATTCTTGGATGAAATTCACAGATACAACCATGCAGAATTATCTCAAAGATATCCAGCGAAAAAATCCAAATGCCTATTGCCTTGACCTTTTGAGACATCGTATGGAAGACAGTGTGCCTACTCAAAAAGAGGAGTCTGACGCTACTGAGAAGTATCGCTGCTTTATCAATGATAAGGAATCACAAGATGTCAATTGTCCAAGAGATACAGATACACATACAAATATTCTAAATAAAAAGGTTATTGTTTTAACAGAAGGGCAAGCTGTTAGTCCGTATCCGAGAAAACGATTCAACGCGCAATCTGAAATATGCAACAAGGATATGAATATCTTGAAGTCGAGAACACCAATCAGTTGTTATAGTAAAGGTTATGTCATTGGAACTGTTACGTTTTCTGTCCAGCTCTTGCCCATCAGCGAAAAGCTTAAATTGAACATCGGTTCCGTAACATTTAATGAAGATTACAATCCTAACAAAGATTGTTTGTATGTAACATCCATTTTTATGACAAACGGGAAGAAGATCAAGTCTATCAAAACAAAGACTCAAACGATTACTCATGATACCAAAGACGTATTTATCGACACCGACTTCTACATTGAAGATGTTACTATTCATGGGTTCAATGAAGGATCTTTAACCTTCCGCTTGGTCACATCCAAGAAAGGTATACTCAAAACGAAAAGGTGCATTGCCGAGGCACATGTAAACCTTAACAACGTCTTGAACGCAAGAACAAGCAAACGATTTGCTGAGTTAATACGCACTTAATATCATGTTTGATTTACATTTCAATATATGTACAAAAATAAGATTTAAAATACGTAAATTGACATGTATTTTTGTTTTATTATTCGCTCACTTGAGCACAAAGTGCTCAGTGTGAATTAATTCAAATAAGGCCTATGTCCGTCGCCAAACTGCACAGAAATGTTAACTTGTGCTGGTCCCTTTTCAAATGTTTTCAAAGAGTTAAATTCTATAAAGAACTCCGGTTGTCGTAGCATCAAACAAAGAATGAAACTATTTGAAATTCTCGGAAACTGATTTCATATACATTTGCAGAAATGTTTCTGACCCGAAATCCACAGGATCACATAACTCTTTTAAGTATATGTTCTACATCTTCTTTTGATTTATTAACATGTATAATAATTCGTGTTAACGTAAGTACGTATGTTTACCCTTTCCCACAAACTGCTATTCTACAAATATGTAGTAGATGACTTTGAACACATCTTGGTATAACCATGTGAACTCTTTGTAAGTAAAATCATACATACTGAATGGAGCTCAACATATTGAGCAATTTTTCTTTTCGCTACAACGATTTCAAAGTCTTCTGCTGCAGATGCGTTAAAAAGGTGTATGCGTGTGGGAAAGGGTTAAAACCTAGCATGGGTCCATACTAAATGCGATACATCATAGTAAGACCTAAATCGTTGGTCACACACTATCCCAGCTATCACTGCCCGATGGATACGCAAGGAAACCCGTTCAACACCTATGGCCTGTGATGGCCTTGACAAAATGTACATTTCTTTCATACGACCTCTCCTGGAGTATGACGTGTTTATATAACAACTGATCGTTTTTCCGTACACTTCCATCAGTGTTTAGGTCGTGTTGGCCTTGACAAAATGTACTTTTTCTTCATACAACCTCTCCTGGATTATGACGTGTTTTAAAGTTAAACTGAAAAAAGACGATGATGCTATCCAAAATGCAGCAGTCCAATTGTTTCCGGTGCTGCAAAGCCGTGCAATATCGAGCGCCTACTAACCGACCAAATTTGGAAACAATTAGAAAAACGTAGATGTCAAGATTAACTTATTCTCTTTTACAAGAAAACTCAAAGCGCTGAAAGGACTTTGGTATAATGGCATATGTTGATTATTTGCTGTTTTACGCAGCTTTCAACAATGTTCAGTTATATCACGGCGGTTCCCGTGTAAGTCAACAGTAATACTGGTCCATTTATCCTGAAACCGAACAGTCAGTCATAATGCTATCACCAACATCCTGGATACAGAGGAGGACAGTCAGTAATACCCTTTTTGTCAGCACGCTTGCGGTGAGCTCGATATAGCTGTCACAATGGCGGTTCGGTGTTTGTACGTTCGTCCGTGAGTCCGTCTGTCCTAATCTTGTCCGACCCGCATCCTAACCATGCATCACAGGATTTCCAAGAAACTTGGCACAAACGTTCACCATGTTGAGGCGGCGAGTCGCGCACAAGACCCAGACATGTACATATAATGTCAAGGTCACACTTAGAGGTCAAAGATTAAATTGAGTACTGTTTAATAGGTCTTTTCATTGTCCGGCCCACATTTCAAACATGCATCATCGGATTCCCAAGTTACTCGGCACACATGTTGACTATGGTGAGTTGATGATAGCAGAAATGAAACCAATTTTTTTATAAAAAGTAGACTGTTCCCGTTTAACCCTTTCCCACTTGTAGACACGTTTTGACGCATATGCAGCATACAATTTGTGTCATTACTTGTCTAAAGTTGGATGCTGTGTCAGCTAAAATTATTTGTTTAGTAAACTTCTCAATAAGATCTAAACCAAAACTCACTTTCCTATGGTTTCCTTTATTTTTGTCCACATTCCAAAAGTGGGATTGAAATACCAGAACTCAAAATATTCCATTATTCAAAAGATATTCAGTTGAAGGATTTATTATTTAATGAGGATAAGTACATGCGTCTGTCAATACATATGTCTGTGTATAATACTCCTATGTTAAATATGCCTGAACCTTTATACACTAAACATACTAACAAGAACTGTCGGAGGACAGAGTGCTCGACTATTCCACCGCTTATTTAAGTTACTGAGCGATGGACTCTAATGTAGTCGCGTGAAAACATTAACCAGAATTTCTTAAAGGGTGATAAGTTGCATTATATGCAGGATAGAGTTATTTAACTTGATTATTTTCATAGATGTGATGGTTGGAAAGGGTTGTATAACGTTTCAATGGAATGCATTAATTAGTTACTAAGATATGGACTCTTAATGTAGTTGCACGCAAACCTTTGATTATAATTTTTAAGTAAAAAAAGAGCAACAATTTGAATCATATATAGGAAATAGTTATCTTAATTGGTTGTGTATATAGTTGTGCAATTTGGAAGGGGTTGTATAACGTTGCAGTACAATGCTTCAAGTAGTGACTGCGATATGAACTTTTAATGTAGTTGCATTCAAAGAGAGTATTTGATTGTTTTCGTATGTGTGATGGTTGAGAAGGGATGCCTTAATGTAGTTGCATGCACAACTTTAACCATAATTTATAAGTCCCCAAAGGGCCATAACTTAAATCAACATAGGTTTGATAGTTGGGAAGGGTTATTTAAAGTTTCAAAGCAATTCATCAAGTAAATACTAGGATATCGACTCTTAATGTAGTTGAATGCAAAACTTTAACGAAATTTCTGGATAGAGTTATCATACTTGATTGTTTACATAGGTGGGATGATTTGGAAGGATTGAAAAAAGTTTCAATGCAATGCATCAGGTAGTTACTAAGATATGGTCTCTTAATGTAGTTGCACGCAAAACGTTAACCAGAAGTTCTAAGTAAACAAGAGGGACATGACGGCCCTGGTTCGCACCTGATTTATGCAATGTGATTTGTCATGCCAACCACATTAACTCAATTTGTGGTCAGGTAAGCTGATACAAGAAGCTCAAGAGAGCCAGTATCGCTCCACTGCCATTAGGCAAGAATTAAATCTCCAAACAGCCCCGCCCCTGGTGACCAATCACCATAGCTTGAAGGAATCTCGTAAAGTGTCACCCAAGTAACATTTCTTCAAAATTATCTGAAAATCGGCCAAATAGTTTGGGAGGAGAAGATTTTTCAAGGTTTCACTTAAGCTAACAGCCCCGCTGTTTTGAAAAATATCTACAGTAACATTCTAAACAAATATTTGAAAATCAGCCAGACACTTTCGGAGGAGAAGATTGTTTAAGTTTTCACTAAAGCCATATAAGGCAAAATAGCACCGACCCCTGGCGGCCAAGTCTTTTTACCAATCAACATGGCTTGAAGGTATCAGTTAGAGGGTAATCCAAGGAACAAGTCTACAACATTATTTGAAAATCGGCTTACCAGTTTGGGAGAAGAAGAATTTTAAGTTGTTTTTCTTTTGGTTGCCATGGAAACCAACATTCTGCATGGATCCAAAAAAACTGAAGGAATTCGGATGAGGTCATCAAGAGGATGCTTTCTGTGAAGTTTCATCCCAATTGACCTAGTGGTTACTGGGGAGAAGATGTTGACGGACGACGCACGATAGACTACGCACGACGGGCACCGGACAAAGGGCGATCACAATAACTCTCCTTGAGCACTTCGTGCTAAGGTGAGCTAAAAAAGGGCCATAACTTGCATAAAATGTGAGATAGAAATATCTTACTTGATACTCTACAGAGGTGTGATAATTGCGTAGAGTTGCATAACGTTTCAAATAAATGCATCAAGTAAATACTGAGATATGGACTCTTAATTTTCATTCAATGCATCAAGTAAATACTGAGATATAGACTCTTAATTTTCTAAGTCAAAATAGGCCATAATTTGCATTAAATATAGGATAGAGTTATCTAACTTAATAATCGACATAGGTGTGGTAGATTGGAAGCATTGTAGAAAGTTTCAATGTACTGCATCAAGTAAATACTGAGATATGGACTCTTAATTAAGTTGCACGCAAAACTTTAACCAGAATTTCTAAGTAAAAAAAGGGCCATAACTTGCCGGGATGTGTCGATAACTAAAGAATAAAGGGCCATAACTTGCATAAACTTGATAATTTACGTAAGTGTGATAGTTGGGTAGGGTTGTAGAAAGTTTAAATGCAAAACATGTAGTATTTACGCCGACGCCATGGTGAGTAGTATAGCTCTCATATTCTTTGAATAATCGAGCTAAAAATGTTAAACTTCAGAATAATATGGGATCTCAAAAATAAAAAAATAAAAGTTGGGTTTTTGTACTTATAACATTTTACATCCACTCCCTAAATCAACTACTATCAGGTCATCTCTTTGTCAGTCTGTGTTGCAATTACATGGAAGATCCCTTTGTCTGTGACAACATCTTTGGAGCGAACTCTAAATGTTGCCTGTGGGCATCTAGTTAAATTCTTTGGAATGACCCGGCCGGGTATCAAACCCGCGACATCCCTCACCCGAGGATGACGCTATACCACTGATCCACCGAGGCGATCGAGACATCTGAAAGGCGAGATATATTGTTTAAAACTCTTAAGTACCATCCTGACATAATGATCGTTAAATTGCAGGCTTTTCAACACAATCGCAACTACAGCTGCACTAGGGGCTTGGAAATAGAACATCGGGTAAGGGAATTTTCATTTCATCCAACCACAGCTGAG
This sequence comes from Serripes groenlandicus, assembly GCA_031761405.1. Classification (NCBI taxonomy): domain Eukaryota; kingdom Metazoa; phylum Mollusca; class Bivalvia; order Cardiida; family Cardiidae; genus Serripes; species Serripes groenlandicus. The sequence continues at coordinate 73,339,843 of JASEVX010000002.1, forward strand.
AAAAAGGAACATTTTACGTTTTTTGACAACAAGTTAAGTTTGATGGTCTTTGTGACATCGTATGCATTATCTATTGGATCGAAAAAGAAATAATGTTTACACGCATTAGGCGACGGTTGGTCATTGTCAAAATAAAAGATATATACATTTGTTAGAAAAGGGGAATAGTTCTAAGAAAGAAAATATGAAAGCCAAACCAATTGATATATTTATCATGCTAACCATATCATACTCGCCATCAATAAAGCACAAACCTAAAAGGGTAACTCGTTGAATATAATGGAATATACTAATGGAATATCAAGAGAAGATATAATAAACGTTCGAAAAAGTTCGTATGGCGATACAGCTATGAATACAATGTCAATGCACAAGGGGTACCAGCTGGACAGGCGAGTGTAAGTGTCTGCGTTTCAGCATGAAATAGCGGCGCCATGAAGTGTTGTTGATGTGCTAAATCAACACAGTTCGTATTTAAAAAGCATTTATATGAGTACAAAGGTTCAACAAATGGTTAACATCATCTCTACGTAATTCAAAACATAAAATAAATGTTCTATATATGAAATGGTGCATGTACTATATTTTCAGGTGCACAGAATATGTAGAATGTTATCTAATGGAACATAAGTTTAAAACAAAAAAGGTGAATAAACCCCATTTTATTGATCTTTAGAATAGATTAAACATTTAAATGAAAGGACCGCATTTTGGTGTGTCTTCAGCCGCAGACCCCTAACAATATTTCGGAAAAAGGAAAGCAAAAAAAAGCTCGTAATACTCAAATGAAACATAAGACCATGTACTCTAAAGTATGGAGATTGCCGTCGCAGTGGTTTTCTTTTGTGTCCACACTCACATTCATGACTTTAAATAGGTCTGGAAACAAATGTTCTTCCGGTGATATTGATCAGGCGTCGTGAAATCGATTTCCAGCTCAACCATTCTGTCTTTCTGATGATTAACACACGGCATTGTAACTAGCATTATTTTTCGTTCACCAATGGACTGAAGTCTAGGTGGAAGGGTAGCCAATTGGCGTCATCAACTGTTTTGTGGAGTATTTGGAATCTAGCCTTTATGATGTAGCTGAACTACTGTTGTGAATCGACTAATCTTCCAATGGCTAGGGGCATTTTATACTTAAAGGCAGCACAATAAGTTAATGCGCGAGTGCGAGGCATATGCTTATTGAAGAATTTTATTATTTCCCACATGCTCAAACATTTTGACGAGTTTGCAGCAGATGTTTTTGAGCACATTTTGTGTAAATAAAGAATTGTTCACAATAAATATTCCATCCCTTTACAAAAATGATTTCAATTCTAATCAATAAATATACGTTAATTTATAAATATTTATATTTTTTGCCAGTGTGTCTTCAAAGTTGTCTGCTGCAGATTAACATCGTTAGGGATCGGCATTTGTCATTGCTTTGTCGGCCATTTCCAGGAAATTCTATTTCATAACGTCACAGTTTACACCGCCGCACCATTACTAAACAACCAGAGGCATTATTGTCAACAACCGTGGGTATGCTGGTGAAACCGTAGCAATCCGTGGAGCCCCTGATGTTTTAAGCATGTTCATGATTAATGTTCTAAAAAAAATGTTTTTGAGTACTTTGAACACTTAATGTCCGTTTGACTGTATGTCTGTCAATACGTTATTTATCGCAGATTTATGTCGAAGTGGTAACACTTTTACATTGTGATCAGGAGAATGGAACAAAACTTTATTCTTTGAGTTATCTCACCTTTCATATTTTGGGGGTCTCAATTAATCTCCTATGTAACAATGTTCTGTTTATGTGTGTTAATTGTAATTTTGTATATATTGTTAACATGACAAGAATCTGTACAGTTTGAGTCAATACAATTATTGTCTATTATAAGTGTCCGTAATCTGCCTCTGTCACGCACGCTACAATTAACTTGGAGAGTATATTTTAGTTCATTGGTTATGTTACTAGTTAGTCAGATAATTTTCGTGATATGTATGTTATCAACATGTTATTTATCATGTTGGCTTCTGAATGAGAACACTGTCTTTTAAAAATATGTTAATTATATAAGACATTAACTAGTTACATTACAAATACAAATACAAATATTTTATTCTGTAATGTAAGGCCTCCGGCCCATTATACATAATTAACATGTACATAATCAATTCATTTTAGTGACAACATAAAGTTTTGAAGATATTCAAATATAGAAGATAATTAGTCAACGACACACACTTTATTTTTTAATTAGAGACCTGTTCATCTAAAAGTAATTTTCTGGTTTTAAATGCCTCAATATGATATTTTATCAGTGATTTTATACATGTGGGTCTACATTCACTCATTATGTCATAAAACAACCTTGTAGTTGGGTACATATTTGTCCAGTCTTCTTGGAAGTATAAAAGCCGATATTCATTGTTAACATACTGCCAAAAAGTAAAAATTCATTTTCAACAAATTCTAATTCAGTTTCTACTTAGACAAATATTACAGAATCTTAAACAATAATCAATATGTTGGTGTCTATTATTTTCTACACTTAAACAATGACTAGAACATCTAAAATTTGACAATTTGCGACGACTATAATATGAAATATCCATGGAAAGATACATTTCTACATTTAAAAGAGATTTAAAGTGTTGATAACATTTTGACTTAGGTGAATCTCTAATCTTTTGCTGTAGATTTTTGGAGAGAGCAATCGATATGACGTTGTTAAAAGCACTACAATTTCCAACACCGTCATTTTTATTTGTTTGGAACAAACAAATTTAGAGATAGCTACAATTCTGAAGCCATACGTCTTTTGGAAAATTCCCTAAATTTCATACGTGTGAAAGTAGTACTCAATACTTGCTCTTACTTTTCAAATGTATCACGATATTTTAAATAATGATATATTTATATCGTCTTTGTTTTCTTATGTGGTTCTCATATTCAAAGAGAATTTGGAAATAAAATGAAACATTGTATTTTAAAACATGAACGCGGAGAGATTTATAAATCTCAATGAGTGAACTGTTACAGGGAGAACTATTTCCGATTTAAGCTCCAAATACGGTATTTGAATTTTCAATCACGCATTGAAAATGTAGATAAAAACAGAATTGAAAATATTTTCTTTGTGCCTTGTCGGCCATATACATATAGTATAAAGAATTAAAAAAGCAAATATGTGCGTCATAAAATGCATTTAAAATGAGAGTAACACATTTGCAGAGAAATCGTGATCGTCGAATTATATTTATAAATACAACGGTATGGGGGGAGGGTCTAAAGTGCGGACGCGATATGCGGACAAATACATTATAGAGGGAAAATGCGGACACATGCAATATAGAGGGAAAATGCGGACGCTATAGAATATAGAGCAAATCTGCGGACGCTATGATTTGTTGTAAAAAATGTTTAATTAAAGATGGTCAAATGTGTATAATTTGTTAAATATGATCATATCCGGAGTTTTCTTTGTAAATATATAATGTGTTTGATTGCTTTTATCAGTGATATAGATTAAACCAAAAATCGAGATCATGCTGAAATGGAATCTCTTTGTAAAGTGTTTTAACGACTTTCCTCTTTATATCATATCTATAGATATCAATAACGAGAATTGATGGATTGATTTTCCGACAAGTAAATGTCTTTTGACGCATCTGCAGCGGACAAAATTTGAAAACATTGCAAGAATAGAATAGGTTGCTAGTAACTAGCCATATGTTTTGCTTCAATTATATCCTCTCCTTTACAATCGATTGAAGGGTCATGGGTTCTAGTTATTGTTTGGCCTCTTCATTTTCTACTTCGTAACTTTCAACAGTTTTCCATGTGCCATACTACGAGGCAAATGATCCATGCAGCATTCTATTATGTAGGGTACTTGGAAGGGGCAGAACAATTTAAATAACAAATAAACAATAAGTATATATATATATATATATATATATATACAACACTTTTAATCTTAATTTGTTTCTAGTAATTATATATATATACAACAATAATACTAATCTATAACAAATAAGTTAAATGTTTTTTTCTTGCTGTGTAAACAGTAAAAAGCAACATATATTGAAAACATTGTGGGAAAAGGAGAATTTGCTTATTTAAACAATTTCTTAATTCCCATAACCTTTCTTTACCGTCGTATACACCAAATTTGTATTTGAAGGCTGTTATAAGTAAAAAACTTAAATGTTGCCAATTTAATCACATATCTTATCATTATAATAACCAAATAATTAACAAAAGTTACAATTAAAGTCCGCATCTGTTGTCGAAATATCCACAGGTGCATTAACACAAGATTTGTGAAACCAATTTGTGCATATATCACATTGTACCATGACGGTATCGACACATCCCGGCAAGTTACAAATAAATAAATGTATATGATAGGTTTATTGGGAAAAGGGGTTACATTTATAATTTGTTTGGAATGACACTCGTACACAATGGTAATTAACAGTGTATGGTCACGCATCCTTAATTGATTTGGCAAGCTTAAACACCCTTTAAAGGAAACAGCGGCCAGCTTAGGGTGTCTACTGTAGAGTAAAATGCGGACGGCACAGGTATTGGTTTTCTCTGGAGCATTTAATCCTTTTATAATGCAAATGAATTCAAAAGCCTCTGAAGTCTGAAGCATGTTTCTTTTAAAGTGCTCATATAAATATTAGTACTGCCCTTTTCCACAATATTTTCTACATGATTTCAATTACTCTTTCATTTGGATAGATGTTTCCTTTTTAGCTCACCTGAGCACGAAGTGCTGAAAGTTAGTTATTGTGATCTCCTTTTGTCCGGCGTCTGTCGTCCGTCAACATCTTCTCCTCAGTAACGAGTGGGTCAATTGGGATGAAACTTCACAGAAAGCATTCTCTCATTGATCTCACCAGAATTCCTTCAAATGTTTGTGATTCATGCAGAATTATGGTTTCCATGGCAACGAAAATAAAATAACTTTAAAATTCTTCTTCTATCAAACAGGTTGGCAGATTTTCAAATTATTTAAAGAAGTGTTCCTTGGCCGCCAGGGGGCGGGGCTTTTTTGCCTTATATGGCTATAGTGTAAACTCAAAAACATCTTCTCCTCCAAAAGTGTCTGGCCGATTTTCAAATAATTTTGTAGAAATGTTCCTAGGGTGACCCTCTATCAGATTCCTTCCAGCCAAGTTGATTGGTCGAAAAACATGGCCGCCAGCGGACGGGGCTTTTTTGCTTAATATGGCTATAGTAAAAACTTGAAAAATCTTCTCCTCCGAAAGTGTTTGGCCAATTTTCAATTCTTTTTGTAGAAATGTTCATTGGGAGACCATCTATCAGATTCCTCCAAGCCATGTTGATTGGTCGAAAAACATGGCCGCCAGGGGGGCAGGGCTATTTGGCCTTATATGGCTATAGTGAAAACTTGAAAAATCTCTTGTTAAGCAGGAAGCTTTTGAGTAAGATTTTAGAAAACCGTTGGTCAATTGTTTTTTTTGTAACAAAAATTGGTAAATACTTAAATGAGTGAGTCGGGGCCATAATGGTTATCCATTTGTTTTACATGTCTTTTGAAACTTGGAAATTAAATATAATATTCACATGTATGTCTCATGATTTATTTTTTATAGACAACTGAAATGGCATTTGATTTTAACGGATGCGTCATTTATTCTTTTACCCGAAGATGTAATATTTATAAACAATGCATAGTTTATAAATCACACATGTATGCAAAGGCAAATGTTTGAACAGTTTTATGTACCCAAACAAATGCAGTGCCTTCAGCGCTTTGATTCCATACGTATCCAAAACCATACTCACATTATACATATTGAATTTTAGATGCCCATGTTTTTCTGCCATTTTAATCTAGCCTTCTAAGCATATGGTAGCACTGTTTAGGATATTTTGTAGAGGGATATCTGTAAGTGTTATTCAGTACTTAATACACTGTGTAATATACATAACCGAAAGAGGGTATCTAACACATTCACTTAAGCGAAACAAATCGGCGGTATTTTGATTAAGACAGCATATGCGTTTACAGAAATCAATGTGCACCTTTGCTATGGCGTGCCTATATGTATAACCCCAAATACCGGAATTAAATCGGAGAATAGGTTTTTATCATAGAATCAAATAATTTAAAAGCATCTTTCGGATTAAAATATCCAAATTTGTTTTGCGATCGATATATGCTAAAGCAAGCTATTTTTTAGCTTGGTTTGCTTGGTTTGTTTTACTTGTTGTCCAAGAAAGGCGAGACGTTAACATGGAACCTTAATATTTATATTATGATAGTTTAACTTCATTGCCATAATAATACCAGTTTCGTTATTTTTTTAAATCACCACCATTTAGGAAAACTATTATTTTCTTTTTTTCTAGATTTAATTGCATTCCAACTGATAGACACTATTTGTGTATCTCATTTATTTGTTTCTGCCATCGAAATATAGTGTCTGAAACATAAGAAACGTCGTCTGCAAATAGGAGGGCTAAAATATCCTCAATATTGTTTGAAACAATACACCGTTAGTTCATTCTTGTCGTAAATATTCAATCAAGTAGTTTATAAACAGAGTAAACAGGATCGGGGAACTCCCACAACCTTGTTTTGTGACTCTTTCACATTTAATTTGTGACAACAGGAAGTCATCATTAATAATCATTTTGCATAAACTATTAATAAGGGAGATGCCCCTAAAATTAATTTGGTCATAGGTCTTTCCTTTTTTATGTAAAGGCACAATAATACTATTACTCCATGTATTTGGAAAATTACCGGTTTCATTTATATGGTTAAATGGCAATATCGCATATGTAGTATGCTTGTACATTTCAATGCAAATTATATAAGGATCTGCTGTACATATTGAATTTACTCGTAACCACATAAGTTTCTCACTAACTAGTTACATAAATAGTTAACCACTATATATATAACATATATATATCTAAAATATAATTCAAATAATGTAAGTCATGGCAGTTGTAAGCACTAACATACACTATTTCACCTTCACAAAACTATATGATTAACATAAAAGTCGTTACACGAGAAAACCAACATTATGTGCCCAACGTATCGACAAGGATCAGCCTAACCCGGTCAGACAATTATCGCCTCCTGTAGATTTTCTGTTTCAGGAATCATTACCCTATACCTTTATCCCCCGAGACGGAATGTGGCGGCCCGGATTAGTCTGCGCGAAGTGCGCAGGCTGATATGGGTCGATACATTACGCAGAGTCCATAATGTTGGTTTTCTCGTGGAACGGCTCATAGCATGAAACGCGATAGTAAGATAATTTGTGTATGCTTCGGGAATGGCTACACAATACAATACAATACAATACAATACAATACAATACAATACAATACAAATACCTTTCTTTCTCTCAGTTCTACAAACAGAATACATGTGGATGAAATGCATATACATAGTCAACGAGGCGAAGAAAAAAACACCAAAAACGGTAATGTTGACGATGAAATGAGCTTAATAATACGAGAATTGTGAAATATAAAAGATAGTTTAGTCTACAACCAACAATTACAATACACTATCGTATGAGAGCGGTATTTTCATTGCAAAAGAAGGCTCAACAGTGTTTACTATAATTTCAAGACTCTTTACAGAAACGAAACGCAAAGTACTTTTGTCATAAACCATAACACTGTACACACCTTGTCCGCTTCATTTGTCAATAATAAACATGTTATTTGTACACATGACACTCCTGGCCAATGTGTGACAAATAATGTATCGTGTTACATCTTGAGCAAGGATATACTAGAGGTTTTTGTGGCGATTGGTTTGACAATCGCCACAATGCTAACAGAAACAACAACAACGAAAAATATTTACATAGTCGGTTTTGAACAATCGGTTGATATTTGTTTTCCTTACTGCAAACTAATTTACTCACATCCGTTATAGTTCCATCATTGATGCAGAGACGTGATCAATAATAATTATGTCAGTGCTACTTTGGTACCGGATTGTTACTAATATTTGAGTTTTATCGAGACATTATCTACATAGAGTTAAACTATGTAAATATTATCTTCGTCATGATTGGGCAGATAATAAATATCATTGCGCGTTCTATCTACCTTGCAAATAAGGCAAATAACTCTGATGATACTCAAATCTGGAAATTCCAAAAGGTTCTATAAATAGCGCGCTACACTGGTTATATCAATATTATAAACGCTTTATTTTATAGTTGTTTAAATATATGAAAGCGTCTAGATGATAAGACTGGTTTACAAAGGTTTAAATGACACACGATGTCAGTGTGTACACACGTTATGTATACACGTCTGCACGTTTTAGAGTCAATTAGCAATCAATGCTGAAAGTGTAGCCTAATTTAGTTTGGAGATCGAGCATTATAATATATGCCTATATTTTTATGAATTGAACAGTTTGGCAAATATTGAAATTGTGCTTTTTGAGCATGTTTGTGTTTGTTTTTGCACTCACATTTTTCGAAGCTGTTTAACAACCTCAGATACATATAAATATACCCTCAATCATGCAATGTGAAGGGACTAAATTGAACAGACCTGTTTAATATCGGACATCATTGAAACAAACACCAAACTAATGGATACTGTTTTCTCTCCTTCCTTTATAATTTAGTCATTTCTAAAGTGTACAAAATATTTTATCTTAATATGGCCCCGCGACCTGGTGATGAACATGTGATTACCCGAACAATTTAGATTACTAATAGCCATTCTAATGAGCTAAAACGGTAGTCTATCGAGTACCAACTAGATTTTTCATAAATTTGGAATGGCCTAATTTTGAACACATCACGACCAATTTCAGAACGTAACTAAAAAATCACCAAGACAACATTCTGGCAAACTAACATTATTCTACAGTCAAAAGATGCAGTGTTGATACATTCTCAAATTAACCCGCACCAGAGTCATCGCAAGCCCTACACCGATATACTGCGTGTTACTTTGCAGGATTGTCCATACGATCGCCACTACAGTGCCATTGGCGCTTTGATTAATAAAGGGTATATTCTAGCTTCCCCAGAGAGGAATAGTTGTCCATTGAAGAATGTTTTTAACTTTTTATTAACTGGTTGTATGGCTTCTGTAGTATAGACGATCTTACATTATTTAAGTTGGATAAACGATTTCGAAGATTGACTAATTGGAAACAAGTATGCAGTGATACAAACGTAACAATAAACAAGAGGGCCATGATGGCCCTGGATCGCTGACCTAACTTATGCAATGTGATTTGTCATGCCAACCACACAGTCAACAACATTAATTCATGTTGTGGTCAGGTAAGACAATTAGATCTCCAAACCGCCCGCCCCCTGGTGGCCATGTTTTTTGACCAATCACAATTGCTTAAAGGAATCTTGAAGAGTGTCACCCAATGGTCATATCTGCAAAAGTATTTGAAAATCGGCCAAATAGTTTAGGAAGAGAAGATGTTTAAAGTTTTCACTAAAGCCAATATACGGCTAACAGCCCCGTCACCTGGCAGCCATAATTTAAAACCAATCAACATGACTTGGTGGAATTTGATAGAGAGTTACATAAGGAACATTTCTACAAATTTGAAAATCGGCCAGACGCTTTTGGAGGAGGAGATTTTTTAAGTTTGCACTATAGCCATACACGGCCAAACAGCCCTGCCCTATAGTTGCCATGTTTTTCAATCAATCAACATGGCTTGAAGGAATCCGATAGAGGGTAACACAGAAAACATTTCTACTCTTTCGGAGGAGAAGATTGTTTAAGTTTTCAATTTAGCCAAATAAAGCAAAATAGTCCCGCCCCGCCCCTGGCGGCTATAATTTTCGACAAATCAACATGGCTTGAAGGAATCTGATAGAAGGTTACCGTAGGAATATTTCTACACAATTATTTGAAAATCGGCTGAACACTTTCGGAGGAGAAGATTTTTTAAGTTTTTACTAAAGCCATATAAAGCAAAATAGCCCCGCCTCCTAGCGGCCATGATTTTTGACCAATCAACATGGCTAATAGGAATCTTATAGAAGGTCATCCAAGGAACATTCCTACAAAAATCGGCCAACCAGTTTGGGATCAGAAGAATTTTTCGTTGGGTTGCCATGGAAACCAGAACTCTGCATGCATCGCCACAAGCAGACTAGGCAGTTTTATAACATCTTTTAAGAGACCAATGTTGCAGTTTGGAATAAAGAGCAAATCAGAACAATTGCTTCAACTGTATGAAAACAGTAAGTCCACTCATGTCAGGGAACGTTTGCAGTCTGGCGCAAATGGGATAAGTGAATATAAACAAAAGAATAACAACAACAGAGAAGCCAAATATGAAAACAGAAAAGTTCTTACTACAGCAAATACAAGAGAAAGTTGATGCAACGCATCAATGTCGGCGGAAATCCATACTGCAGTTATGCATAACACTTTCATCATTGTAGTTGAAAACACAGTTATCAACTGAGGGGCATATTGGAACATTAGGGGTGGGGTCAAGTGAAAATGTATCATAACTTGCATTTTTTTGTCAACGAAGTGAATGTCCTTCATTAAAATATAATTGAAGCCTTTCATTGTTTATGATCAATCTCCATTCTAAGGTAGGTTGACCATACACACAGCCAACTAATTGTTGATCATAAACAGTAATGGAAATGAGTAATCTTGCCAATCATCAGTCTTACTTAGTATGTATACAGTGCTTTCATTAAGGAATAATTATAAGATTTGTGAATTCCACATACACCTTTCAAGATGTTTGTCAGAATATTTGAATTGTATTATTTATCAATAAAACATGTTTAAATGTACAAGTCCCTATATAGTACCATTTTTAACAAATGTATTAAACACAGTATATGCAAGTGGGAACTTTTCATGTTCTTGGGGTAAAAGCTAGATAGTTCCTATCCATAAAAAGGGGGAACAAAATGACCCAGGAAATTATCGAGGAATTTCACTAATAAATAGTATAACTAAAGTTATCAACGAAGCACAGGCAGGCTTCAGAAAAAGGTACAGTGTCATTGATCAAACTTTTAATCTAAAATGTTTAGTACAAAAATACTTATCGAAAAAAAAGGTAGATTTTACTGTCTATTTATAGATTTTAAGAAAGCCCTTGACAGTATTAACCATGAAAATATGTGGGATTCATTTTCTCTCTATATTTCAGTCAATGTATAGTAAACTGTCAGCTGCAATTAAAGTAAATAACGATGTAACTGAATGTTTTGATTGCAACATTGAAACTAGACAAGGATGTTTAAGTTCTCCAATGTTATTTTCCCTTTTTATTAATGATTTGATTGAACTTATTAAAATAGAATGTTCTCAAGGAATTTATGTAAATAACTCGATAGAAGATATCTTCGCACTATTATTTGCAGATGACATAGCTAAAGTCTCAGATACTGTTGTTGGTTTACAAAAACAATTAAATGTTATTGAGAAATGTTGTAACTGTACTGGCATGAATTTAAATTTAGAAACAAATAAAATAATAGTATTTCGAAATGGCGGTATCTTGAAAAAATATGAACATTTTTATTTTAAATGTTATGAAGTAGAAGTTGTAAATTATCAGAAAAACTTAGGCACGTATTTTAGTAATACAGAATAGGTTATCATGGACGAAAACTCTCCAAATTAAGGCAGCTCAAGCCAGAAAAGCAAGTTTAAGTATTTATAAATATCAATATGAATTTGGTTATTTAACCCAACTGGTGCCTTTAAAAATTTTGATGCGATGATAAAACCCATTTTATGTTTTGGTTTTGAGATTTGGGGATATCAGTATTATGAAATTATTGAAAATGTACATGTCCATGCAAACGACTATGTTATTTAAATCAAAATACAGCTGATTTGTTTCTATTAGGAGAATGCGGACGATATCCAATGGCCGTTCATTATATTTGTAATTGTATTAAATATTGGACCATACTGATAACTATGCCTGACCACAGATTTCCTAAGAAGTGTTATAACATGTTACGGTCTTTGGAAGAATCGGGTAGAATAAAATGGGCATTTAAAATTAGGTCACTCCTATTTGAACATCGATTTGGATTTGTTTGGATTTCAAATGAAGTCGGTGATTCTAAAACATTCATAAAACTATTCAAGCAACGAATTATAGAGATAACATTACAAAATTGGCAAGCAAAAATTATTGAATCTCCGGAAACAAACTACTATAAAGAATATAAATCTCTATTAGATATTGAAATGTACTTAACAATTGACATGATATACATACATCGACGAACTTTAGCAAACTTAAGGATGCTCAAATCACAACTTATCAATAGAAACTGGACGCCATAACAAGATTGAAAGATTATTTAGATATTGTTAATATTGTTAAAAGAGAAATGTACATGTTGTCGAGAATGAATTTCACTTTTTATTGAGTTATCCATTATATGATGATATTAGAAAATGTTACTTTCCTCAAGATAGGTATAATAAACCATCAACACTGCACCTATTTAATACGATCATGAAATGTCAACACAAAGCCTTAATATTTATTTATATTGGCTAAATTCTAAACAATCGCATCCAAAAAATGAAATACTTATTTGGAAACATCTGAATAAACAGAGTGAAGAAATTAAAAGAAGTCAATACTTTGTCAAATCATATAAAAATGAATAAAATTATTTATTTATTTTGCCTTCAAAATTACCTAGGTTTACATATATCATATTTACTGGACGTTACTCAGATCAATTAATTTATTAAATTGTATATGTATTGTGGGCCGGTGGCCTTATATTACGAATAAATATATTGTATTGTATTGTATTGTATTGTTAATTTATTGTAATTCTTTCCTTCCTTTTTTATGATGAAAATAACAAACTACTTATGTTTTAAAATTATATTATGATGAGCGCCCTTGTGTCAATGATGCATTACAATATGCAGATCGCAAGCAAAATGCCTATTTAATGACACATTTAAAATTGTCAAGGACGAAATAATTTTGTACGAAAGACCCGATTCGTGAACATTTCTTCTTCGCAGAGTTGTCGTTCTGTACATTCTCTTTATAGGCAAAGAGTGTTCATTCAAAGTAATTTTTCTAATAATACCAGTTTTGTCTAAGTTTGTTCTTTTCTTCATTTGTTTCGAACCAAATAAACATTTAAAATCACCTATAATTAACTGTTTGTAAGTGAGTTTAAAGAACGGCTCTCTGCAAAGAAGATTTATCTACGCTGTCGGTATTCGTGATCAACAGTTTTAGCTTAGAAACAGTTCATATTTTAGATATACATGGACAAACATTATTTAAATGCATTCTTCACAAATCAAGACTTCTCTTTGAACATGAAAATAACATTCAGTAAGTTAAAATTGTCTCAGTGTGTTCGTGTGATTATAATTTATATGCTGTTTTCTAATATTTTTCTTAATAGTGCTGACAAAGATCAAAAATAAAAAAAAACGATAAGTGTAGCAAAAGATCAACTTGTACGTATGTGCATAGGTTACACTTTTCTCAAATGTTTCAAATTTCGCATTCTTAGGGAATTTTGCATTATTAAATTTAAAAAAAAAATCAGTTTTCTCAAATGTATTAAATTTCGCATGTATATATTTCTTGTTTATGCATAAATACAATTTAACGTAAATTTCGGTAACGTAGTCTGTGAATGGTTCTGTGAGTTCCGTTAGATCGGCCTTGTCTCTGTCTTCTAGAGTCCGGAACCAGAACCAAGCACCGAGAAACTTCAAACTGCAAAATGTCTCCGTACATCTGGGATGAAATTCACAGACAAACCATGCAGAATCATCTCAAAGATATCCAGCGAAAATATCCAAATGCCTATTGCCTTGACCGTTTGAGACATCGTATGAAAGGCAGTGTGCCTACTCAAACAGGGGAGTCTGACGCTACTGAGAATGATGTTGTATCAGTGACAAGAAATCAAAAGATGCCAATTGTCCAAGAGATACAGATAAACTATTTTAAATAAAAGGTGATTGTTATTACATAAGCACAGGCTGTAAGTCCGTTTCCGAGATTTAATGCGCAATCTGAAATATGCAACTAGGATATGAATATCTTGAAGTCGAGAACTTTTACGTTTTCTGTCCAGCTCTTGCCCATCAGCGAAAAGCTTAAATTGAACATCGGTTCTGTTACATTTAATGAAGATTACAATCCTAACAAAGATTGTTTGTATGTAACATCCATTTTTATGACAAACGGGAAGAAGATCAAGTCTATCAAAACATTCTCATGATACCAGAGAAGTATTTATCGACACCGACTTCTACATTGAAGATGTAACATTTCTTGGGTTCAATGAAGGATCTATAACCTTCCGCTTGGTCACGTTCAAGAAGAAGGGTATACTCAAAACGAAAAGGTGCATTGCCGAAGCACGTGTCAGCCTTAACAACGCCTTGAATGCAAGAACAAGCAAACAACCTGCTGAGTTTATACGCACTTAATATCATGTTTGATTTACATTTCAACATCTGTACAAAAATAAGATTTTAAATACGTAAATTGACATGTGTTTTTGTTTGTTTTTAGCTCACTAAAGCACAAATTGCTCAGTGTGTATTAATTAAAATATGGCCTGTGTCCGTCGTCCGTGTTCGCTAAACTGCACATAAATTTCGTGTGCTGGTCCTTTTTCAAATGTTTTCAAAGAAAGAAATGCTATAAAGAACTCCGGTTGTCGTAGCATATTTGAAATTCTCAGAAACTGATTTAAAGATAATTTGCAGAAATGTTTCTCACCCAAAATCCACAAGATCACATAACCCTTTTATTATATGTCCTGCATCTTCTTTGATTTATTAACATGTTTAATAATTCATGCAGAGGAACAGCTCGACCCACAGCTGTCATGTTAACCGTACGTAAGTATCTACATTTATCCTGTCCCACATACTACTATTCTACAAATATTATCAGATGACTTTGAACCCATATTGGTATAACCGTGTAAACTCTTTTTAAGTAAAAGCATACATATTGAATAGAGCTCACCATAATGTGGCAAGGTGATGACTTCTCACCATGAGCAATCTTCTCTTCGCTACAATGATTTCAAAGTCTTCTGTTGAAGATGCGTTAAAAAGGTGTACGCGTGCGAGAAAGAGTTAATATCTAGCATGGGTCCTTACTAAACGCGATACATCATATTAAGACCTAAATCCTTGTCACACACTATCCCAGCTATCACTGTCGGATGGCTACGCAAGAAAACCCGTTCAAATAGTCGAAGTCAAAACCTAAAATCATTTAGGTCTCATTCTATCTGAGGAAGTTAAATGGCAATCGCATCTATCGATAGTTCTCGCTTAGGAAATGATTAGTATTATTTTATTTGTTTCGTACACTACGATCTGTTTTTAAGTCGTGATGGCCTTGACAAATGTTCTTTTCTTTCATACGACCTCTCCTGGAGTATACGTGTTTTACAAATCGTTCCACAACTAAAGAAACACGTTGAAGCTATTCAAAATGCAGCAGTCAAATTGTTTTCGGTGCTGCAAAGCTATGCAATACTGAGCGCATATTAACCGACCCAAATCGGGAGACAATAAGAATCAAAGCACTAAAATAGCTAACACCAAGGGGCTAACTGCAGATTATATTTGGGCATGGACTTAACGATCCCGAATGTCTAACAAGAACACTTTACAATTGCACTTTGTTATGTCCATATATTAAATGATATACGAATTGAACGCAAAATAGTGTACACAATGTATGGGGATCTACCGATAAACTTAAATTTGACACAAACTTCTTCGTTTTATTATGCGTATGTGCTATCTTGGTAGTTCCTGTTTAGCAGACTTACTGGTTTACAATTGATTTTAGTCGGTAGTACAATTATTATATTAAAACAGAAATAAAATCCTGTGTATTCTACATTTTCTACTGCGTGATCTAACTAAAATATTGTTAAAATCGTCGTAAAACATACTGCAAACAAACTAACCATGTTCTAATAGGTTTTCACAAAGCAAATGTGAAAATTTAAATGCAATGCTTTTGTATTTATTTTAAATCCCAACATGTTGAAGGTGTTGGTTGCAGAGGTATCAAAGGACGTTTGCACAACTGATATGAGTAATTTATGAAAAAGATAATTAAAATATAATTTTGTATAAAAAAAAACCCTATCCAGGGAATCGAACCCTGGTCTCCGGCATTCAAAGCGAAGATGCTAACTTCTGCACCAGCCAGAAATATTAATTAATTATTTAATATTCTCCATACATTCCCTTAATAATGCGTATCATAGTAAGTCGGGAACCAGTCGGATGATTTGTTTCTAAAAAGCGTGTCAACTTGTTATATCTTTATAAAATATCAACCATTATTTATTTATTTTGATTCCTTTTTGGTATATATTTTATCACTGGGTATTGACTATCTGTAAAAATAATGTTCGAGTCGGGATCGAAAACCTGCTTCGAGTTGATTCACAGACATGTACATGTATTTCCATGAATTAATTTGTTGACAGCGCAGAAATACATTTTTTATTTTCAATTATGTAATTCATATATTTAAATAGCAAACTTCTTTGGAGATCTTTCTATTGCTTAAGTTATATAAAATTAAATCCATTTTCCTCTGGATATCCCATCAAGTTACCGCATTTTTTTTAGTGACAGACTATTTGGTGGAACCAGAACATTTATATTTAGCAATATTCCACAGATGCATGTGCTTTCATTGACATTGTATACAATCAGGAACGTAGATAAAAGGGATAGGCAACTCCACCTATACACCTGATATCTGGTTAAAATATCACATGGAGAAATAAAATTGTTCAAATTTAACATTTTGTTGCATATAAAACTTTGAAGTAATATTTAGGACATAACAAACCACATATATATTCTTAAAGCAACATTCAACTAAAGTAACAGATGCATTGAACAACTGAAATTGCTTCGTTATTTGAAAAAATACTAGTTTAAAGACACAGGTACATGTATTGTGATTTTTGAATTTTGATAATTTTGTTCCAAGTATTAATAGACTGACAGTATCCAAAAGGATACAAAATCAAAACGTGTATATATATTCGAATGTTTTTATCTATTGAAATAGACTAATGTTTAAACTTTCAGAAAATATCTTATTGTCATATCTTCAATAGTTTTTGAATCTTACTTGCTACAAATGTTGGGACGGGTGATATTTTAGTATACAATTTAGTTACTTATCCCTCAAAGGAGATGTTTAATAAAAGTGATGAGTTCTCGGTGCAACCAGACTATACGGACAGAGTAAAAACACATAGGCGGGAGCTTGGAAATGCCATGATGAAGGAAAGGGCAAAAGGCAGCTATTCTGTCGTACAGTTCGATAAACTAATCGTGAATAACTCTATTTATAGATTCAACGATAGTATACAATCCATAGTACACGTAGGTTATCGTGATAAACGGCAAAATGCACGTGCTTTCGCCACTGGCGGAGCTCCAGATGGCTTAAACTCACATCAATTGGGTGCTGAAAAGGAAAACAATAATAACTTACATGTAGATCACTCACACGAGAACCAAGAACCAACGAATAGTGATAATTCTGTCAACATCTCTGTACATGATTCAGATTAGGGAACAGGCCGAGGCTCGCAAGAAACTCTTAAAATAGTATCATGGAATGTTCAGGGTTTACGTAAACATATAAGTAATGATGATTTTATTGAGTATCTTTCGCACTTTGATATTGTTTTCTTATGTGAAACCTGGAGTAATCAATCCGGAGATTTTGATAATTTTTTACATGGTTATACGCACTATGATAAGGTCAGAGTTAAAAAACAGCATGCTATCAGAAATAGTGGAGGCGTGAGCTGCTTCGTCTCGAGTAACCTGTCCGATCTTAATTTTATTACCAGAATATACGATCACTGGGCTGACTGTATTGTATTATATTGTAACATCTCAACTATATATGACACTAAAGACATTATTTTGTATTTTGTGTATATTTCACCAGAAGGATCGACCGTTTATGACAAAGTATTAAAACCTAATGGAATTGTCCAGATGCAGGAACAGTTTCAACAATTACAGCATAAATATCCATTTGCAGATGTAATTATTATTGGGGATTTCAAAGCCCGAACAAAAGATTTTGCAGATGTTATATTGAATGATGATATTTACTATATCCATGGTGAAGTAGACTATAGCGCTGATAATTTCAATTTGGGACGCAACAATAAAGACTGTAACAGATTTAACAACTTTGGGAAATCTCTGACAGACTTTTGCAGAGCCCATGATATGCATATAATGAACGGTCGACTCTTCGGTGATATTTTAGGACACTTTACGTGTCTTTTGAATGATGGAAAAAGTGTAGTCGACTATTTCATATCAACAAAAGACGTTTTTGATGCTGTCTCATATTTCAAAGTTGGAGAACGAGATGATTCTGATCACTATCCGATATTATGTAACCTTTCATTTTTGAAGAAAATCTATAAGAAACAAACAGTTGATAATAACTCATATATGTCTGCAGTAAGGTATGTGCAGTTTCAATGGCGTGATCACCATAAGACTAGTTTTTTAAATATTCTACAAAATATATTAACTAACAGTAGACAAAGTATGTACAATTCGATTGATTTCAATGTCGATGAAGCAGTCGACTGCATTATCTCCCTTTATCAAAGGTCATTGTATAAAATGCGGAAAACTTTTTGTTTCAATCGTAATATTGAAACAAATAACCATGCTCCTTGGTGGGATGACCAGTGTGAACTATTAAAGACTACTAAATACAGGCACCTACGTAGATTTCGGAAATCTGATAACGAGCATGACTATACCGACTATATTATAGCTAGAAATAAGTTTAAGGCTGTGTGCAAGAAAAGGCAAATACATTTTCAACAACAACAAAGAATCACCTTAATAAATAGTAGGTCAAACCCTAAGGAATTTTGGCGCCTTTTAAAAGAAAATACTTATAAAAATAGTAAGCCAAGTAAGACATCCATGATATGTGCGTCGACATGGTATAACTACTTTAAAACACTTTTACATGATGAAGAAGCTCCACCATTAATTTTCGAAGAAAATACGGATTTTATGAATCAAGATGCTTCGTGTCTGAATATAGAAATTACTCTAAATGAGGTCGAAACAGCAATAAGGAATCTCTCAAATGGCAAATGCTCTGGGCTTGATGGTATTCCTGCAGAGTTTTATAAAAATAGCATGTGTGAAATTTTACCATGTCTACACAAGCTATTCAATACGGTTTTAACAACAGGTAATTTCCCAAAGTCATGGTCACAATCTATTATATGTCCTATATACAAATCAGGAACCAAAAACAACCCCTCTAATTATAGAGGTATCTCTATTACTACAGCAATGTATAAAACATTTTCAAGTATTATTAATACAAGACTATATAATTGGGCAGAGGATAACAATAAAATTGATGAAGCACAATCTGGATTCAGACGCAACTATTCAACTGCAGACAATCTATTTTCATTACAAGCTATAATACAAAAGTACTTATCGAAACAAGGCGGTCGCTTTTATTGTTTATATGTTGACTTTCGAAAAGCGTTTGACAAAATAAACCACCACAAGTTATTTTCATGTCTAAGACATTTAGGTATACATGGTAACTTTTTGAAAGTGCTAACTGCTATGTATTCTGATATTTCATCCTGCATAAAAACAGATACAGGTCTTACGCAATTCTTCAAATGCAATATAGGTACCAGACAGGGTGATATAAGTAGCACAACAATTTTTTCACTATTTATAAATCAGCTGAGTATAAGACTCCGTGAAGGATGTAAAAGCGGTATTTATATTACAGAAAATATCCCTGACATTATTTGCTTAATGTTCGCAGATGACATTGCAAACTGTTCTGATACAGTGATTCGCTTGCAAAACCAACTTAATATAGTAACACAATTTTGCTCTGACACAGGCATGGGAATTAACTTAGATAAAACAGAAATAATAGTTTTTAGAAATGGCGGTCCATTACGAGCAAATGAAAAATGGTTTTAGGCAATGAATGTGTAAGAATAACATCATGTTATAAATATATGGGACTGCATTTTACACCAAAGCTGTCTTGGTTCTCAGCTCAACAAAAATTAGCATCTCAAGCAAAGAAGGCTACATTTTCTATATACAGATATCAGAGATCTTTTGGTTATTTTCAATGCAAAGATATCTTTAAATTGTTCGATTCAATGATAAAACCAATTCTGTGCTACGGAGGACAAATTTGGGGTCATACATATTCAGATGCCCTAGAATCCGTACACTTTAATTTTTGAAAGAAATTTTTGAAATTAAATAGTACAACAAATAATATGGTAGCTCTAGGTGAATGTGGAAGATATCCCCTTTTTATAGATTATTATATGTATTGCATTAAGTATTGGTGCAGACTATTGGAAATGCCAAATAGTAGGTATCCACGCAACTGTTACCTAATGTTGAAATCTTTAGATGACGTAGGACGTAAAAACTGGGCAACTTCTGTGAAAAACTTACTCTTCCTATATGGTTTTGGAAACGTTTGGATCTCACAGGAGGTTGGTAACGCGAACCAGTTTATTAGATGTTTTAAACAACGTCTAATAGACTGTTTCAAACAAAATTGGCATGGAAATATCAACGAATCCGGTCGATGTTTTCACTATAAACATTATAAATCCCTATTAAATACAGAACAATATCTACTTATAGACATGCCGTTAAACCATAAAATTGCTCTAGCAAAATTTCGTTGCTCGAATCATAAGTTTAGCATTGAGACCGGTCGACATAGTAAAATTACTCGAGAAAAAAGGATATGTTTATACTGTCTTCAAAAATTTAATCAAAACATTATTGAATGTGAATATCATGTATTTTTCCAGTGTGAAAAGTTCCACGAAATCAGACAGCATTTCCTTTTCACCTGGTATAAATCTTATACTAACATAACTTGTTTCTATAGCTTACTACAATCCGATAACCCTTTGTTAATTAGAAAATTAGCACACTATGTACACATGCTGTTGAAAGAGTTTTAATTTTAGGGATATTTCATATATTGTAAAAATTGTATAAATATTATGTATTATGGGCCGGTGGCCTAAGTACTTCTGAATAAAGATTTGTCATTGTCATTGTCATTGTCTTATCTACGTCCCTGATACAATCAGAGTTACTGAAGAAAGATATATTTGAAGTCATTCATTGCCGATATTGTAATAAGACTATAACAATAGGGACTGATTCAAGTCTAGATTTCGATGAGTGTCTTCGGAATTCGCCTTCTATAGCAATTGCCCTTAACGGGCGGCTTGCTAAAACCACTTAGGTCAATTCCTGAAATGCCTCCAAACCGCCCCACATGTCGTTTAGACCTATACTGTTTAAGTAACCAGGCATTATACGTGCATTTGATAAGGATACACTGAAACACAATGAATGCATGGTGTTTTACGACCCGTCGACATCAACGGTCATGTTAGATGCGTAAACAAAAACGTTTACAAGTTTTAATGTTATCATTTTGAAATTCAAACTTTAACAATAAAACAAATACGTTAAACATAATGTCTGTGATATATAACATAAAGAAAAAATATCGGAGTTAGTTTAGAAACATATTAGTTTAGAAACATACTTAAAGCAAAAATGATGTAAGTATAATGAATAAACCTAAATGAGTTAAGGAATGTCATACATAATAAAACTATGGTGTACGAAAAACAAGTAAGTTTAAAACATATATCTTTGTAAAAATTTAAATTAATTTCCTTAAGAAAGATAAATTTAATTCGGGTTTGACAGACTCAAAGGGCTGGCGCAAACTTTGAGCCTTGAAAACCCGGTCACGAGTTGGTTTAAAATCTACACACTCAATGAGAATTTGCTGTACAGAAAGGTTCATCAAAGACACTGTGGAGTCTCCTTCTCTTTTAAATAAATTAGAATGTGCAATCCAAGTGTGCCCAATGTGTGAAAGAACACGTTCTTCTCGCCGGGATAATCGGAACCTGGTAAACATTCTCCAATAATTGGTTTGATTAAATGTAACTTATTGTTGGATCATCCCATGAAGATTTCCAAACGTCGTGAATAAATGTATTGATTAAAGGTTTAACATATATAAAGGGGATCTTAAATGGTAAAACGTAAAAAGACAATGCATTCCTAGCAACTTACTCTGCTTTCTCGTTACCAATACTACCAATGTGATTGGGGATCCAGCAAAATCCACCATTTGATGTGGCTCAAATACATGATAGTTTCGACAGGAGGCTAACAACAAGAAGATTTTAAATTTTCTCATTCTGAAGTGCCTGCATAGCAGACAATGTGTCGGTAAAAACAATATGCCACCAATAACCGTAGAAGACTTAATGAAGTCTTAAGCTAAAGGTATTGCCCTTATTTCGACGAAAACCCCCAGAAGAATTATCTGGTAGCCGAAATGTTATCACATCGCCATCAGTAACTGCGGCAGCAGCAGCCCTTTTGCCATCCTTACAACCATCTGTATAAATACGCTCAAAGTTAAAGTATGTAATTTCAATTTCAATATACTTGGATTTAAAAACAATAGGATCTGTGCTGGCCGTTTTATCGGTCGCAAGATCATAAATGAATGATGGACTATTTAGAATCCAAGGTGGAGCATCTGAAATCTCCTGCTTCGCGATGTCGTCAAGAACAACATCAAGCTTAGCGACTTCTGGACCGTAACGGATACCAAAAGGCGGTATTACCCGTTCCTTCTTTAAAATATAATTCCTTGTATAAAGGGTTAAAAACAACTTCATGAGTAGGATTTGAAGGATTAGACTTAAGTTTTAAAAAATACTGCATAGCTAGTTTTTGTCGGCGTCAATATAAGGATGGTTCATTGGCTTCTACATAGGGACTTTTGACGATGTATGACTTTTGTGCTGAGCAATAAACAATACATGCATAGTCTAATATAGATCGTATTAATGACCTGCACAGTCTCAAGAGGTCAGTACCCCATATTCATGTTGTTCATGTAGAATTAGAAACCTGATAAGCTGTTTTTTGGCTTATAAGCATTTATGCTTTTATTGGTCCTTTTTTATTTGTTTTCCCATATTTGATATGGGACACGCGTAACAGATTTAAAGCTTTCTGGCATTTATTTCTAAGATATTATATATGAGGAATAAAAGTCAGTCTTGGGTCAAACAATAGACCAAGGAATTTAAGTTCAGGTACAACTTCAATACGAATGCAATCTAGTGTTTGCTTTTAGATAATTTAAAGCAATTTTCGTTTGACCATTTTTGCAAATTATTCAAAACTTGTTGCAATTGTATGTGTAACGTGCCAGGCTAAAGACGCAGAAGATCCATCAGCGAAAAGTATACTCAGCCATAAAGGGGTCCACTTGTCTTATATATGTAATCCTTAACTCCATCACTTCGAAACGGTGATGTAAATTTGCATATCAAATGCAACGTATACAGAACGTTTTCGTTACACTACTTCCCACTCGGAGAAGACTCGTCCCGAGTCTTGGCCTGGGAAACCCGTGGGTAAGGCAACTCCGGTATGGCAGTTGTCTTCATCCCACCGCTGCCACCAATGTAAAGTGCCGGGCTAAAGACGCGGAAGATCCCTTCAGCGAAAAGTATACTCAACCCTGAAGGGGTCCACTTGTCTTATATATGTAATCCTTAACTCCATCACTTCGAAACGGTGATGTAAATTTGCATATCAAATGCAACGTATACCGAACGTTTTCGTTACATATGCATATGTTTTGATCTGTAGCAAACACAGAAATCATCATTATATAGAAATCATTCAATACCAGGGTTAACATATTTGATAATGCTATAATCTTCACACTAAGAAGTGTAACAGAAAGAATTCATCCCTGGTGAAAACCCATTTTCTGTTCATGTGGATCAGACAAAGTATCACCAACAAAAACTTTGAACTGACGTTCATTTAAAAAAGCCGAAATGAAATAAGCAATGCGCCCTCTTATGCCAAAATCACAGAGGTCATTCATGTCAAAGAAGACGGAGACAACTTGCTACATTTTAATGAATGCTTTTCTGATAAAAGTTTCAAAACGGATCAAATTATCCACTGTGCTTCTATGTTTACGTAAACCAGACTGGAAAGTAGTAATAAATGGGTTCTTTTCAAGAAATCAAACAAGTCTGTCGTTCACCATTATTTCGATGGTTTTACATATATACAGCTAGTTAAGGCTATAGGACGATAACTCACAGTATTATTTTCATCTTTACCAAGCTTGGGAGAATTCCCATTATCCAAACTTGATTATAGACGTCCAGTAAACAAGAAAGGGACCGGAAAACTAAATGTTTAATCAGTTGATAATGTATATCATCTTAACCCACAGCGGTATTATGGCACTTCTTGAGAGCCGTTTTTGGGATAGGGGCGTTTCGCGCCTATCCCATACTCGTGCTGATTTCGAAAAGTCGGATTAAAGCTGCAACCACAGTCCACATGTGTATACCTACACCAAAATCGAGTTTTGATTGGTTATAATCTGCCTTTTCAACGATTTCATTGGTTCGACCGAATCACGAAAAACCATCCGCTTGCATTTATTAATCATCGGATACAAAATAGTTCAAACGAGTGAAACACACTCTGAACTATGATTGACCTTAATGTCAGTGGTGTAAGGTAACGTCGACCGTGCTGTGACCCCATTAGTTTAATACAACAGTCGACTTACATAGAGAAATGTGCAAATCACTGTAAATAAAATTATTGAAAGGAGTTGAAACCATTGTGGCAAAAGTAGAAATTGCCTACGATAAGCAATTTCTCCTTTTGTGACAATGTTTCCGATTGTCGTCTGCTGCACATGCGTCTGTAAGCGGGAAATGGTTACATTCTCCCCATGGAAGCGGAACCCTTTCCGTCATAATATAACAGTTCGAATATTGAAATATTGTTGAAAATGGAGCTATTGCTGACAATGAACAATTTCTCCTTTTCACACAATGCTTTCAAACACGTTTCAAATTAATTCTTTTCATATTTAAACGTTTTACTGTGGACATTCTTTTACTCTATCTCCTTTCCGGACACATTTTGAATAACATGCTAGAGATTAATGATAACGAGCAATATCGCCTTACATCAAACGGAAAAATATATAGTTTATACATAGCTTTGTGGAAAAGGAGGAAATGGGTCACGAATAACCATTCTGCAGCCATCTGCTGCACATGCGTCAAAAAGCGACTTTAAACAGGAAAGGATTGAACCGTTTCCGTTATAGCAACTTAGTTACATACGAATGTTGAAAGTATATTTGCCTACGGAGCAACTGCTGACAATGAGCAATTCCTCCTTTCCAAACAATGCTTTGAAACATGAATCAATTTTTTTCTATAACCTAGATAACGAAAATATTTGTCTACAGTTATTATTTTAACCTTTGCCCCTTTAAGACACATTTGACTAACCTTAACAGATAAATGATAATCAGCAAGTTTGTCTTTTTCCACAATGTTTTAATTACTATTCAAAATAATACTTTCAGGCTTAGTTAAATGTTGTTTGCTGTATATTTAGTCTACGTGGTCAAGGGTAAGGAGTTGTTATTACATAATCCGTCCAAAGAGAGAGGTCCTACTGTGTATACATGCCATGAAAGAATGGTACTAACGGTCTCACCGCTACTGGAGAATTGTTGGTAAAACAGGTCGCGTGTTGTGTTGAATATTCTCACGTGTCGCTGTATGTCGACCCAACTAGGACATAGGAATTAAATCTACAAATTAGAGATAAGATTTCAACACTGATTGATTGTTGTTTAACGCCGTTTTTAACATTTTCTACGTTATATCACGGCGGCCAGTTCATCTACAAATATGTTTCCTGGTTTTCTCACACCAGTACTCCACACAACAATCTTCCCAACCAACTGGTTTCTTTTTCACATAGACTTAGCCCATTTGTGAAAGACGAATGACGCATGTCGCATTGACTTTTGTCAAACGTCGGAAAGAAAGTTGGCCGAAAATGTCAACATACACACGAGTTATAACCGCAAGATTATTTATTTTATAAATGAGGCGCTTCTACCGATTTTGGGACTAAAATTATAATGTATATGCATTTGCGCTAATTGAATATTCAACGTTCGTCAACGTGTAATCAAGTCCTAGACGTATCTGTTGACAAATAAACTAGAAGTATAGTCTAAATAGGTTTTTGTAAATTAACCTTGTACGGTCCCATTTCGGAGATACAATTAAATTGCAAATACTTTACAAATACCATAATCTAAGCTTTCCTAAGCACAGACGTGTTTTGACGCATCGAACCAGTCTTCTGTAATCAATACTTTATAAGTTGTCTCTGTCTGTAAAGCTTGGAGGTATAATCCGGTGTCCGTCCGTCATGGATTGCATGTATTGGTCAAAACGTTGTTTCTGTATGGCAGATTTATTTGAAAGTGGTCACACTTATACCGTGTGATCAGGAGAACGGCAAAATACTAGGTACATAACTCTGGTCTGCTTATCTTAGTTATCTTCATTTTTCCTTATTTAGTTCAGCGATTGTCTCAATTAATTTCCATTGTATCCATTTCCAAACTTGGTTTGTAGGTAACTTATGACCTACACATTTGCAGTGCACCATTACCATAACTTTAGCATGCTGCGTTTGGAGTGTGTATATTTTTGTCTTTTCATGTTCTCACTTATTATATGACTTTCGCATGAAAAACACATGCCCTTGTTTCGTTAATGAGCGACTGACTGTCTGTCCGTCTTTGTGTTCATCCATCCGTCCGTCTGTCCGTTACGGTTTGCATTAATGGGTCAACACTTTGTTTCTGTTTCGCGGATCTATTTCAAAGTCGTCACACGTATACATTGGGATTAAGAGATCGATAAAATATTTTGAACACAAATCTGATCTGTTTTTTTTAGGTGTAAAACTCATTTTTCATTTCTTCGGTTATTGTCTCAATAGATGTCCAATGTATCAATTTAAGACTTGTTGTATAGGAAACTCAGAGCTACAGATGTGCAGTGCAAAAGAAACATAACTCTAGCATGCTTTCGATTGTCTTTCATTTATCAGCATGATTACAATATACATTGTGAATCTTTAGTGATTTCTGAACAGGAAATATTTTAATTAAGGGTCGCTGCTGTTTTTTGTCAATCTTTTTATTTTGTTTATACAAGAAAAGGGTGAAACTTTGATAAATTAGGTATTTGTATTGTATAGGCAGGCAATATGTGTGCTTCGCACATTTTTGGTTTGGTTTGTTTAAAGGTCATTGTTTCAACAATGTTTGTCTATATTATCTATGCCATATATTTTCAATTTACATATGCCCCTATACCACCAGCGCTTTCAGCGCTTTGATTAATTATGTTAACGTAAAAGCTTTATTGTAGGCCTCTTCATTTTTTGATTTAGTTAAGTTTTCGTTTGTCCTTTTATTGTTGACATTTTTGAAACTTTGGATAATAGTTTGAAGAGGACGACTTTTGTGCAAAGGAATCTGCCAAAGAGTTGGAAATATTATTCTTCGATGTAGTGATACCGTCTGAGGTGTTCAGATGATTCACACAAAGCGAACTGATTTTTCCATTTAATTTCCTTATCACGTTCCATGTATTTTTGACAGATGATCTAGAATTTAATCTAGATACATACTGTCTCCAAGACGACGTTTACCTTGCTTTATTGTTTTACGAGCTTTCGCTCTACCTATTTTAAAGTATCACTGATTTTGCTGGGTTGTAATGGATTGCTCACATCGAATCTCGGATAAATTCCAATTTGTTTTGAGGAACATCCATCGTTTCGGACCCCGTGGACAGAAGGTTCAATTTCAGTGATAATAACAGGGAAATGATCACTACCATGAAGGTCGTCTTTTACCTTCCATCTAAAGTCAACACATATATCAGGACTACAATTAGAAAGATCAAGAGATGAGTAAGAACCAGTAGCAGGATGCAGAGGTTTATTATTTAAAATACAACCACATGTTTAAAAATAAAATCTTCTAATAGTTGACCTTTTCTGTTGTTGTCACTACATCCCCACAACGTAGTGTGTGAATTGAAGTCACCAACTATCATACAAGGTGTTGTCAGCTGATCGACAAGTTCAACGAGCTTGTCTGTATCAAGAGGCTGACTAGGCGGAAGATACAAAGAAATGAAAATGAAAAGATTGAACTAAATGAAAACAATATTGAAACAATTAATGAAGAAATAAACGTTAAAATCAGAAAAGAAGAAATATTGAATGCAGTAAAAACATTAAAAAAATAACAAAAGCCCGGGTATGGATAATATTTTAAATGAACACATCAAAAATACAGTTGAGAAAATGCTGCCAATATATAAACAGTTATTAAACGTAATATTTGATTTCGCTATTATCCCCCAATGTTGGACCAGCGGAAACATTATCCCGATTTATAAACAAAAGGGAAACAAGAACCAACCAGAAGATTACAGGCCTATAAAACTACTAAGTTGTTTGGGCAAATTATTTACCAGTATTATAAACACCACATCCACGTAGACTTTATCCACTTGCACGAAGAATATATATAAATAACGCTATAAGGCCGTTGAAGCACGCTTTACTAGATCCTCGTGTTTAAAATTCCGTTAGAATTCTACAAAGGGAAGTAATTCTTCCAATCCAAAATTCCGTTAGAGCGTACAAAGGAAGGTAAAATGGGGACTTACATGCTAACCGAGAATGAATTGAAACAGTAACATGATCCATAAAACCCTAATAGAATCCGGTTAATTATATTTTTGGCTATGTTAAGCATCCTAATCTATATTTCAAAAATGTAAATTAAAATAAAAATCGTGGAATATTATGTTGATCAATATCTGTCTATTCATAGATCTATATATTTATTTATTTTGTTTGTAAAGAATATTACAAAGAGGGTGGTTCTATATTCAGTCATGTATATATATGTCATTTTGTTTCGCCGTTTGCAATGCTAAAGTGTATTTTCCTCATGTTTTGTCTATGTACAAACTGGGAGTATTAAAGAAATTGAAAATGAAATTGTATGTGCGAAAGGTGTTATTAATAAACAGCATCTTAATTTACTCAGGTATTTTCGAAATCAGCAGATTTGTCATATGTAAGAAAAGGGTTAAATCTCTGAACAATTTTGAAAGAAGACCCATAAAGAATTATTCATGTTGAGCTTAGGTTGAAATTGATGCAGTGGTTTAGAAACAAAATTATCTTGTAAGCAGACAAGCAGATTAAGAGGAGAAGAACTTTTACTTTTTGGGATTTTTCCTCCCTAATGGTGCCGCTACAACCAACGTTCTTCATATAATTAATTTTGTGAACACATTTGAACGATTACCATTCCTTTGGCGTCTGATTTAACTTGAACCTGTAATTTAAGAGGAGATGTCATTTGAACCTAAACGTTAACAAACGACGGACACCAGCCAAACTTGATCCTAATAGATCAACTTGAGTCTTCAGTTCAGGTGATCTAAAACAATCACACACCCTGTAGAATATGAAAACTTCATGGAGATAACTATTGAAAAGAGTTGAAAACATTGTGAAAACAGGAGGAATTTCTACTCGTGTCCAATGTTTTCAACAATCGTCTGCTGCAGTTGCGTCCACGTGTGGGAAAGCGGTGAATATAATTACAATGTGTAATTAATCGTAATATAGACAAATAAGAATAATTAAAAATATATTTATTGAATAAAGCATTATCATCCTTCAAACCAATACAGCTTCTAATGTATCTTAAACAGTTTGCTTGTCTCGAAGGTAACTTCAACTTACATAAGAAACCAGTTGAAATACAGTTGAAATACATATTATTTGTGTTATTATTTATATAATGATACACTTCACAAATACTTAAAACAATCGAAATATATATTTCATTTTAACAGAATAATAATTATGTCTTTTTACAAACAACTGTTACTGTAATTTGACTAAGGCATTTGCATTTAATTTATCGTAATAATAATGTCTCCTATCATGTTTAACTATAGTAGTTAAAAATAAAAGCAACATCATATTGCCCGATGCGTGATCGAACCGCGCAATAAGGCAATCACAGCCCTGCCTTCTCGTGGCTTTGGTTTTGTGTTACCAATCAACATGGTTTGATGGAATCTGTTAGATGGTCACCAAGGGAACATTTCTACAAATATATTTGAAAATCTGCCAGACACTTTCCGGGGAAGGTTTTTATTTTGTATTAGAGTTCTCACTTTATATAGGGCAAAACAGCCCCGCCCCTGGTAGCTATTGGGGCTTTTCCAATCAACATGACGAGAGGACAATCTGGTAGAGGGTCACCAAAGGGAACAATTCTGCCAAATAAATTGACATTATGCTTTCCATTGTGGGAGGAGAAGTTAAAGTTGTCACCATATAGCCACATAAAGCAAAATAGCAAATTGTGTCAACAGACAAAAGAAATGTTGATAGCAACAAATATATTGAGCCGTGGCCGCAGTATAAGTGTGTTAAAACACAGCGTATTATATCATGTATTGTTAGAAATCTATTTATTATGACTCCAATTTCATTTAAATCAGACCAAAATACCTCGTGGACGTATATTGGATCTGACTACCCATCATAAAGATCATCTCGGATTAAACTAATACATTTTAGCACGTGCTCGTTTTTTATGTTTAATGTAATCGCACAATACAACAAACACTCTTGCTATACAATCGGAGCACTCGACAATTACCGCTTCTCTATATCATTTATTTATATGGGTCATCTAACCTGTTTACACCGTAATATTTTGTAAGCTACAATTTCAGGCAAATGTCAACCTGAGACGACCTGTATCGGTCAGTCATCAGATCTATATACGAGCTAGCGAAGGTTAGGTCTGGTTTTAATGAGATTGTAATGACTCATGACGGATATAATTATATGTGTCAATATCTAATATTTACTTTGAGGTTGCTTGGGTGAAGATTTTTTTTTAATTTATTAATGTATACTTGTACACAATTGACTCCATCTTAGGACAACAGAAATAAATAGGCCCAAAAATAAAAAAATAAAGCTAAAAGAAAAAGACGTTAACGTTTTTGACGATTTATTTTAAATGTACGAATATGTTTATAATTGTGTAGCACATACATGGGTTATACAAGCTTCGTCAGGCGAACATGTTCTTTTTGTCAATATCAATGTGTACACAATGTCATGTCTTTATAATTGACACAAGTAAAACAATATACAAATCACTTTCCCAATAGTCTACGATTAAAGAATAAGAACGTATTAGGATGGTTATCAACTTGTTCATATCTGCTGCAGAAGTGTTTTTTAAAACGTGAAACATGGAGAAATTGCTTTAAGCAATAACGTTCTCCTTTTACTGTAATGTTGTGAACTCTACCAACAATGTACATTTATTTTTTCAGTTACATGCTTTCTTTCGGGTCTTTTCAAATCAGCAATATCTAAAAAATATATCAGGTGATGTTAAGCACCTACCATGACAAGGACGGCATTTCACACATCTGCAAGTGTTTGGAAGGATTGTGTAAATTGAGAAATTGTTCAAAATTAAAAATGTCCCGTATTCCTTTAATTCTATCAACTCTGTACAAAAAACTTTTTACCAATAATTTTCAAACGGAGAAAACGTTCATTATGCCAATATGGGTTATATAATTTAGACTGGCACTGATAGCCGACATCGTAATGTTATATAAGCAGCAATCCTTAGAGCTATAGTGTAGAAAAACATCATCAAAATGTAAAAATACAGAGGAAACACAATATCGGCTTCTTGAAGAAGATCATCCGAAGTGACAAATAGTGTTGAATTATCACCACACTGTGGGAATGTTACAACGCTGGTTTCATTGCATCTGAAATGGACGAAATTCGGTTAAACCCTTTTTCCACACACACACAAAATCAGCTGCAGTGGACTTTAAAACATCTAAGTAAAACAATGGACAAAACTGTATACATGTAAACACTTTCTCAAGGCTACAAGGCTTGCAAAAGTTATCGGCTATACATGGGTCAAAATGTGTTATCAAGTGAGAAAGGATTATTATCAACTTTTGTTTTAGAATTACTTACTGTATAAATCCGAACAAGGATATGAAACATCAACAACACAAAATGCCATGTTTAAGTGATTAAGCCACAATCGGGTTATAAAAAAAATTCCGAATTGAAAGATGTACCAAATAGGTCCATCAACACGAATTAATAGTTCAGTGTGTATGATATATAAAGAATGGGGCACTGTGGTCTCGCCATATGTGATAACATACCATCCAAAAGAAAAATGATTCCAATTAAATATGAATTTTTCTCAAACTGATGGAAAGAGAATATTTGTTACATTCTGGTGTGTGATATATTTTTGTTTTGCAGATAAGAAATGCGATTCATATTTCCATGAGCAGTAGGATTGTGTTAAATAATATGCAGAATGCATTAGGTTAACCCTTTCCTCATGTAGATGTATATGGACCATCTGCAGTCACAGGTTCCAATAGAGATGACAATGACTTCAACATGGAAGATTTAAATGCAAACATTTTTTTTTAAATGTTTGGTCACATTTTACTACTCCCTCGACAAGTTATAAGTTATTTTGTATGGCTATGTGTTCAAGTGTCGCAAACAACAACTGCTTTTAGGTGTCTCCACGGAATTTTCATTTTAATAAAACATGTTTAAGGGGGAAAAAGCCTAACGAGTGGTAGACCGCGTAAAAATAAACAATCTGCGAAAAGCAATTCAATATGGTTGGTTTATTTTCGAGATATGGTAACACATTAAACATACTATGTTTCCAAATTACTAAGGTGACACATTTCCGGATAAAATGTCCATATACCCGATGATATTTGAACGTCTGGCAGTTTCTGAGCATTGAAAATCGATACAAACAAAGGTCAATGATAATTTGAGAATTTTACCTAGAATAAAACCGGAAATTTAATTGCATGAATACGCATCTCGCTGAAATCTGATGCCTGATTATTCCATTTGAATATAGAGAGTCATTTTTGTTGTCAAAGTTTTTAGTTTGTATCAAGGTATTCCATTGGGTGATAGATACTCATCCCATTTTGTTCATTAGCTGATAGAAACACACCTCCGAAGATGACGGTATCCGGCTAAGTGTTGGCAACCAAATGACACATCAGTGATATTTAGTGCAATCTAGGACTACTAATACGTATTAGTAGTCCCTGGTGCAATACAGAAATAAATATACCTTGTTGATGCAATAGTAGAATGAATTTAATCTTCTTTATTATAGTAAAATGTGTTATTATACATAATATCTATTAAAACAAACCGTATATTTTACATCTTCAAACGTCATTTGATATCATCCAATAGGACATATTTCTCACTAGAACATAGTTATGACATTTATGATTCCCGGATATTTCTTATATGATTATAGGTAACTAAAAATAATTATCTGCTTAAGCAAATATTCCACTTTAAATTTAATATATTAAATCCTTGAAATAATGATGACAAGTACAACAAATAATCGACTTGCCCTTCATAAAGTACCATCATTTACGGAACTACATTTGTGACGAGTCAATCTATCCTTTCATACCATTACTTTCGTTTTCCTTTTGGGTATTTTATACATCATTTTCGTTACAATAAAACAATGACGTCACCATTATATTAATTTGGATTTGCTTACATCCGGTTAGTTAAAAGAACAACTTATCAGTTGTATTTGAATTAATTTATAAAATAGAAAACGAGTGTAATTATCACATTTCATTTCCTTATCGAGTAGGTATTATCTTATTCATTTATTTCCTCTAGAAGTGTTTTTTGTTTCGAATTTCACTTGTTATCTAATCAAAACCTCGGAATTTCGTGAATGCGCCATAAATCATTTCTGGACACAATTTTGTTGGATACATGGTATAGCAAAGTTCATACACATTACCTATGGATGTCGGTTTGTTTACCCGTATAAATATTTGCAGTAAATGTAGTACATCTATATGAAATTTTTACGGCGATTGTGAAAACACCATATCACAAAGGAACAAAACATAATTTAATATTCTAATGACATAACAAAGTTAAAGGCAAAACAGACGCCGTGAACAATCTCTAGACATAATTGCACACTTATTGATGAAAACATTGACGCAAAAGGGTAAATAAGAAATTGCTCAACATGAGCAATAGCTTCTTTTTCATCAATGTTTTCAAAAGTCATCTGCTACAGATTGGACACAATGCGTCAGCACCTGCGAAACGGGTTAAATCAATTAATTAATTAATTAAGTAAGACATTTTAACTTACAGAGTATCTGGTATTTGTTCACTGATAATATGGATGAACGATGCGTATGGGTAAAAGAATATTGACAAATATCTAATCCATGCCATCGACTCTGGAATGTTCAGGAAAAAGAAGCCACCTGAAAAAATTATAACATTACAACTCAATATGCGAACGTTTAAGCCTTGTCCGGGTTCAAGACGACACGTTTGCAGATAAGTTTTCAACTCTTTCCAACTTGCAGACGCATATGACGCAATAACTACAGACGACTTTTGGAAAAAAAATTGGCAAATGGAGAAAATGTTCATGATGTTTTAAATATATTCAATGATTGTATTTTCATTTATACATATTTGCCAGTTTAACAGCTTTTGGAATCAAAATGATGTGTTACTGGAAGTCAGTAATTGCTGTTTTCCTATAAAGATTCCAAACCCTCTATATATTGTGAAAAATCCTATCATTTGTTATAATTTGAGAATGACCTTTCTTTTCTCATCAAATTAAAATCTTGATCTTTTTGTAATTTATGCAGCAGAATATTTTAAAAACATTTTAACAAAAACATATCTATCAATGAAGCGGATTAATAGTGAATTATATTAAAAGAAATGTGACCAATAGGAGAAATTGTCCAAAATCAGCTAAACATTTTAAAGTCGTCTGCTGAAGATATATGCATGTGGAAAGGGTAAATCAATCTTTGCAGAAGATATTTCAAAACCAATAAAGAAATGAAAATGATTCTCAAAACAAGGAATTGTCCCGTATTTTCAACTCAATAACAACTCAAAGCTTCTTTATGTTATATTTTTTCACAGATGTTCTCAAAGCAGATGACCAGTAAAATATCATATCGTCCAACATTTATTTTCAAAATTTAGTCTACTCGTTCCAACATGCAGCCTCATCTGCAGCAGACGACTTTGGAAAACAGTGTGGCAATCGAAGTAACTGTACATTATTATCAATTTCTCTTTCTGCCGGAATATGTTGGTCCCAATGCTAATTTATAAAGATTTCCATATTTTTCCAAATATCTTTTCAAAGCCATCCGCGGCACTTCTATTGTTGTGTACGTGGGAAATAGTCAACAATTCTTACCTACTAAATACATTGAAAGGAGATAGGAGTACAATATAGTTATGGCCATCCGTATGTCAGGGCAAAGAGTAGAAAGAAACAATCCAAGACCCTGGAACAGAAAGCAGTAACCAATTCGCTCAATGAATACGAGTTCGAGTGTTCCATAGAAGACGTTTGTACGCATCGAGGAATACGGATTTCGTTCTCTATACCTTTTTAAAACAAACGACTCGATAAGCAGGTATCATGTTTACAGATAGCAGCAGGTAATATATTTATGTCATTATTATAATATACATGAATCTTCATCAAATGCTCTATTATCAATCTAGCCACTGTGTATTTTTTATATTACATCAAAATCATAGAGTCAGGTAAACATACAACTCGGTCATAAAAAGGATTATATTTGCATTGAAATCAGATTCCGATTAATCCGTTCCCACAAAGAAATACTATGCAGCAGACAACTTTGAAATCGTCTAGAGTAAATTTGGAAGATGTTGATGAAAGCAGCTATCATTACCTTGAAAATCATTTAGCAATCTCTTATTCTGCTTTTTTTTAAAACTTTGCAAATACGTCAAACTTTTTTCAGAAGTGTTCTGCTGCATGTTATTTCACTGTTGAAAAGGGGTCAACATAGGATATTGCGGAGCCCCGTAGGTGACGTACAGATTATATAATATATATTGCGGAGCCCTATAGGTGACATGCTTAATACTTTTTTTCTTTTTTTTTTTCGAAATAATATTTCGATATTTAAACAAAATACTTTGGTTTATCGGCATGATATTTCGAAACAAGCTAAGCATTAGCCTGTTATACCTTTTCCTGCTGCAGTCGACTTTTGAATAGACTGCAGTAGATTATTGTTTTTCGGAAAAGGGAAGGGCTATATTGCTCAAAATTAGCAATTTAATATTTTCTTAACACGTTAAATGCTCTAAACACTTGTAATCAAAGTGTGCACTTCTTTGTCAGATTATAAGCTTACTTACATAACCTGCCCACGCATGCAATACGTAGCATGCGAGAGTAGGGAGAAACTGTTGAACACCTCCGAAGCCTCCGACCCAGAAAAACAATATGTACATGATCGTAGGATGGAGGAACGCATTCGGCAGGTCACTTGTCATCAGGGCACAGTACAAAGCCGAGAGTCTGTATGCACCAGAAGCTCTCTCTTTATTTATCACAGGCCTAATAGCTGGAACTTTAAACGAAACAGCGATTAATATTTAAACTACAATTGAAGCATGCGATTTGTTCACAACCCTGCATCAGTCGACACTAAAAAAATATTGGGTAGAAATAAAACATTGTTCAAAACTAGCAAAGCTAAATTCTAACAATGTTTTCAACACTACAAAAAGTGATACTTCAACTTTTCCTTTTCCCCATGTTTTCGCTTATGCTTATAAATCAACTACATGTACACAACCATACTTCAAATATTCTAAATGCGATTGTTTTACCTACAAAAACGACTTCAATAAATCCCGCTAGGCCTGCTAGCACAAAACGCGTTCTCTATAATTTTTCCAAAATATTTTTAACTTTTCGATAATTCTTCTTTCATTTCTGGAGATGTTAGATATTTTGATAATATGTGTGTTGTCTAACACAGATTTATTGCGTGTCCCGAGGAGTAAAAGGGCTGCAAATATAAACATGCTATTAAATTTCTTAATACTATCTGTGATGCATTTTGAAGCATTTTGTTATGATTTGAAACGATACTAATATTACATTTACTCTATTTTTGAGTACCTTGAGAAGGTGCATATAGTCGAATACTCTGGTCAAAACGTGAAGACGCACAGGCTTGCATGATTCTTCACTGTAAGCAGGTGCATTAACTGAGTCTAAGTTTTAAGCATTTCCCTTGGAGCCGAACTAAGATCATTGAGAAAAGAATGCTTATTAAAATGTTTGAAAGATATGTAGGTATTTTCTTGATGTTTTAGCTCACCAGAGCACAGGGTGCTCGTGATGAGCTATTGTGATGGCCTGGTGTCCGTCATCCATTCGTTTAGACGTCAACTTTTGTCTGTAATCGACATTACCGTAGTTTGCATTTTGAAACAAACTTGGTAGGAATGATCATTGGTTGGACTTTTTCAAATTAGTTCAAAGAAGTTAATTCCATGCCGAACTCTACGGAAGCGTCCTGGTGCCAATCCATAATGTTCTATAAAAAAGAATTACTCCTACGTAGGAGATAAAAAAGCCTAATTAGGACTTTGTAACTCCTACGTAGGAGATAAAAAAGCCTAATTAGGAGTTTATAACTCCTAATTAGGCTTTTTTTTTTATCTCCTACGTAGGAGTTATAAAGTCCTACGTAGGACTTTATAACTTCTAATTAGGCTTTTTTATCTCCTATGTAGGAGTTATAAAGTCCTACGTAGGAGATAAAAAGCCTAATTAGGAGTTATAAAGTCCTACGTAGGAGATAAAAAAGCCTAATTAGGACTTTGTAACTCCTACGTAGGATTTTATAACTCCTACGTAGGAGATAAAAAAGCCTAATTAGGAGTTATAAAGTCCTACGTAGGAGATAAAAAAGCCTAATTAGGACTTTGTAACTCCTACGTCGGACTTTATAACTCCTACGTAGGAGATAAAAAAAAAGCCTAAGTAGGAGATAAAAAAGCCTAATTAGGAGTTATAAAGTCCTAATTAGGCTTTTTTATCTCCTACGTAGGATTTATAAACTCCTAATTAGGCTTTTTTATTTCCTACGTAGGAGTTACAAAGTCCTAATTAGGCTTTTTTGATCTCCTACGTAGGACTTTATAACTCCTACGTAGGAGATAAAAAAGCCTAATTAGGAGTTATAAAGTCATACGTAGGAGTTTTAAACTCCTAATTAGGCTTTTCTTTCTTCTACGTAGGAATACAAAGTCCTAATAAGGCTTTTTTATCTCCTACGTAGGACTTTATAACTCCTAATTAGGCTTTTTTTTTTATCTCCTACGTACGAGTTATAAAGTCCTATGTAGGAGTTACAAAGTCCTAATTAGGCTTTTTTATCTCCTACGTAGGACTTTATAACTCCTAATTAGGCTTTTTTATCTCCTACGTAAGACTTTATAACTCCTTCGTAGGAGATAAAAAAGCCTAATTAGGAGTTATAAAGTCCTAATTAGGCTTTTATATCTCCTACGTAGGAGTTACAAAGTCCTAATTAGGCTTTTTTATCTCCTACGTAGGAGTTATAAACATCTAATTAGGCTTTTTTATCTCCTACGTAGGAGTTACAAAGTCCTACGTAGGAGTTACAAAGTCCTACGTAGGAGTTACAAAGTCCTAATTAGGCTTTTTTATCTCCTACGTAGGAGTTATTCTTTTTTATAGAACATTATGAATTGGCACCAGGACACTTTCGTAGAACTCTGATTGCCATGGCAGAGCTAAAAACGGAAAATAGTTGTTCAAGTGATGGGTTAGTTTTCACTTTATGCTTACATAATGACAGCTAGAAACTCATTAGTGTGGTTTTTACTTCAGTAGGATGCAAGAATTTAATCTTCCTTTCCAATATTCATCATTATCTTCATTATTATGCAACTCCATTTTCTACTCTGGTCATAATTGACCTATTTATTTTGCAGTGCCGTTAAACCTAACTTATTCATTCTCTAATAAAATGTATAACACTTTCAATCGAGTGAGCGAATAAGGACCAACCTGGAATCTACTTAAATGTGCTGGTGCGTTTTCTTTATTGTTGGGGCTAATGCAGGCGTTAGGGTTAGGATTAGGGTCCCGAAATTGACCCAAGATGGCCATACGAATATGCAATTTTGAATAGCCAATCAACAGCCGAAGCAAGTACGATGCCTACAAAAGGTCACACGATGGCACCCCAACCACATACAAAGGTAACACAAAGATGCGAATTTTTATTAAATAGTTTACCAGCAGGACACATGAAGGCCACACAATGGCTACACGTCGTCGTATTGAGAGTACGATGCGTTCGAACTAGGTCACGAAGGCGTCACGTGACCCCCGATTGTATAAAACGTCGGCCGACCCTATCCCAGGTATCTTCTTATTTGTCACCCCTTCTAAGTTCAAGTGTTCCTTGCTCTCTCATGGTAAACAGCCAGAAGTACTTTATCATTTATCCATGCTCCTAGGATGACATTCTGGTGTTGGTCCTCCAAGTGCATCAGGTTGTTGTGATAAGATTGAGTTGTTTCTGCATGTCGCAGGCCTCTGGTTCATGGTCCTCAGGAAAACTCGGAACTTGTGTGCCAGAATACCAAAGGCATTCTCCACTACATACCTGGCTCTGGTGAGTCTGTGATAAAAATGATCTTATGGGGATCCATGTTTCTGATTGAAAACGGGTTCATCAGGCGCTTGTTGAATTCAACACGAAAAAGAACCTTCGCAAGGTCCTTCGGCAATTTCTTGGCATGCCAAAGATTTTGCCACCGCTCGCGAAGTTGCTACCGGAGCCCGAAAAACTCCATCGGCGGTCATACGATGGCTTAAGATGCTCTCATGAATGGCCCGATGTTTTGACGATCTCAGCCGAATTTGAACATTTCCTTTATTTTGTTTGTCCATCTGGTGTCAATTTTGGGACAATTTGACAGGCGCATAAACGTCTGAAGATTGCAACAAAAATTAATTTCTGGAATCCATTCATAGTATGTTTATTTTACTTTTGAGGAGGTCAACACGTCGTATTTAAGAACTTTACTTTGTCATATAGTATTTATATACATATAAGCATTATATATAATCAGTAGAAATCTAATATGACCGCCAGAAAAACATGATTGTATAGCATACAACGTGTTTCTTACGCTATAACCACTTCTAAATTGCAAAGTTTCCTTGTTTATGTATTATTTATAAAGTTATTGCATAATAGGTTCAAAGCGGTGTAACAGAATATAATAAAGTTTCAAACTGAAATATGTGTCTTTGCAAATGAACGTAAAGATGATTGGGAACACGAGGTGTTACTTCGAGTTGTTAATTATCTTGAAAGCAAGGATGATGATCAAATTACTTTGTCAGAGCTGGTAGAAAATATTATTGAATATTTGGATGGAGAAGGTGAAATTGTTTGGTGAGAATATGTCGTAGGAGCATTTGGGAGATGACTTGGTAATTTCATCAGTTAAGAATTGTTACGTTTATAAGAAAGACATCGAAGATATTATATGAATATTATCAACTTCCGAGATACATTGATCCTGACGCGAGAACATAAAAGTAGTGAAATCAGCTGCAGATATACTTAAAAGTGACACCAAGAGGTATCAATCAGCAAAAGAAGTGTATCCATCCCCATAATATATTGCTGTTCAGAACTATGTATAATATTAAGCAAGCTCTTTAAGACAGTTGTAGAAGTTATGTTTGTAGGTAGGACACACATAAGAAACGTGCAGCGGCCAAGCAGTGATGCAAGCAGTAAACCCAAAGATGATACTTTCGCTACTTCAGATAGATGTAGGTATCTAATTACACACACATTTTAATTCAAAATGTGTGATTGAAACCCTACTCTGTATTGGATTAACGATATGAACAAAATACCTCTGTTGGGAATGATTCTAAATTACCTCAAATAAAAATACCACTGAACCACAATTCAAATAGTATATGGCAGATAATGTTGACCACAACATTTAGACTATTGGTGACCATGGAACTTTCCATGGGATGGGTATAATTGCATGTGCTGCACCAGGTTCTAGAGCAATACGACATATTCCTGGAGGGAAAATATCAGTCAGTGCATTGAACAATATTTGAATATCAATATGTAATTATACAGTTCAAGAACATTTTTTGATCTTGTCTATGAACCAGCAAATACATATCTCTTAAATAAGACAACGTGGCTATTACAGGCTAATCGAACATCGTGGAAAGGAATCATGCAAATGATCAACACTAATGGGGAGTATTCATGCAAATCTTCGATAGAGTTTATGTAAATGATAGACCTTAACCCAACTGATGAGGCATGTTTATATTCTACACTATGTTGGGTAAGTGATCACGCAAAGAGATATGACGCTACTCCAGTTTTGACATTTGATCAGGCCTTGTGGATTGAAGCTACTATGAGCATCACTGCATAACCTACCAACATAAATCTAAGTAAAGTAGTCGATTTAGGGGCATTTCTTACAGAGATGAATGCCCTGGTGCAATCGGACATTAAATGAATGATTCAGGACTATGTCATTTTCAAACAGTCTATGGAGAAAAAGCCGTAGGTACTATGCTTTCAGGTTAAGCTGTAGCTAAAGCACTAACATGTCATGAATTTCCATATGGCTCTGCATTCACTAATTGTCTATAGTGAGAAACAGATTGATCACCCAAGTGTTACAGAAATAGAAGAACACAGTGAAGAACCAGAACACCATGATAATGACTATGTGCATGAAAACAGACAGTGTAGCATAGAACAAAAAAATATAGAAGAGCAAAATACTACAAATGCACATATGGTTGACATAGGTGAAGGTTAAGACTAGGTTTTGAAAAGGTTTGACAGGGTATTAACAGGTGAAACAAGTTTTGATGCAGCGTATTCATACGAAGTATTAAAACAGATTGAAATAGTAGCAGTATTTAGAAGTGATGGAACTACTGCGTCAGTTCATACAAGCTGAGAGAACGAACAATTTGAAGCTTCACTTAAAAACTTTCAGTTTAATGTTTCTTATTTTGCAGCAGCAAGTCATAATCCATATACAAAGTCTGCACATCTATGGATGTATTAAAGACAAACATTCACGTTTAGATAAACATTTCTTGAGAATGTTTTACGTAATACTCAAAAGTGATAGGTCCTGGGCGGGCTTGTCAACAGACAGACCTTGTAATAGAGCAGATGATAATGGAAGTTTAAAAAGCGTATGAGGTCTAACTAGAGGTGGAGAGATGACATTTATTCAAAGAGCAGTTTGGGTACTGTCACGACTAGCAACATCTGCAATGAATGAGACAATGCAGAACTTTTCTGGAGAAATCTATACATCAAGAGACCAACACAAAGACACAATTTCATCTATGCGCAACCGTTACAAAAATCGACACAGACTTGATAACTGAGCATATTTATGGCAGGAACCCATATACCAGCGAAATTGCCATAAAAAGAATCTCAATATGAGCTATGTCATCTTCGAAGGAAATGGCGACCGAGCAAGCGAGATTGGTGAAAATATTATCATTTAGAGGCAGGAAGAGCACGTTTCTAGCGTACTTCAAAAACAAACAAATGTGCATTGACATGTTATCTGACAGGATGGCTACGAATGGTATAAAACAGCACATGCAAATGTTGACGCCGATCTACTTATTGTCTTGGCTGCTGAACAGTGCTCAATGTCTAGACCTACTGTTTTGGTAGGTGATGATACAGAACTGCTTGTACATCTTTGATACCACGCATCGCCATAATCCATACCATTGAATCTCAAACCTAGATATATATTAATCAAGCAGATATTTCCTGGGACATTCGTCATCTTCAGAATCATCTGTAAGGATATGTGCAGAAATATTATATTTCTTCATGTTATTCTTGGCTGCGAAACAACATCCAAAGTGTATGACCTGAGAAGAGGCATCGCAAGGCTTTTGAGAAACGTGACTTATTTAGACAGGTAGCTTTTGTATTTCTCAAGCAAGTGCTGTTTCAAAGGAAGATGTTTGGAGAAATGGAGAAACCGCACTGGTTAACCTGTATATAGGTGACACAAGCCATTTATTGGACACTTTGAGAGTCAGTAAATGTTATGGAGAGTAGCGAAAAGTTCAGAATTTGTAGATCCTAATCAATTGCCTGTACATGTCCAAGATTGGAATGGGGACGTTTCCATACTCAATCCATTGGACTGGACTATTCCCAACCAATTGTCTAAAAACATATTGGAAATGTCCACAAGTGCAGCAACCTAGTACAGTCATTTATCACTTTTTCCGCCATTTTGTTTTTCACATTTGTTATTACAAACTTGAATTTCAGACTTAATCAGTCAGCTTTTTACACAATTACTTTATATATTGCATCTTAATGAAAATGTAATAAATAAAACTAAAAGTATGCATAACTTAATGCGACATAATGGCTTAATATTACACAAATATATGTTTTTGCGGCCATTTTGGATTATGGCAGGTATATTTGATTTTTACTGACATGAATGAGTGCCATAATGTTATGTTACACACTGAACTAGCAGTCTGAAAAGTTTTAAACTTTACACATGATATT
Organism: Serripes groenlandicus; assembly: GCA_031761405.1. Classification (NCBI taxonomy): domain Eukaryota; kingdom Metazoa; phylum Mollusca; class Bivalvia; order Cardiida; family Cardiidae; genus Serripes; species Serripes groenlandicus. Next base: position 73,383,583 of record JASEVX010000002.1, read on the forward strand.
ACAAAAAGTTATGAGTGGATTCCAGAAATTATTATTTTTATTTATTCGTATAACTCTTTCCAAATATATGTAAATATATTTCTGTTATCAGGCCATGACAAATGTGATTTTGGTTCTGAAATACCTTGTTTTAAAATAAAAGTTTTGTCCAGGCACATTGATCCATGTTTACTACATGAGTCATGCCACAGGAGAACCGACCTTCGGTACCTTGAGACTAAGAACAATTCACATCAATTTGTGCTGAGCCTCTGACAAAAACAAACAATTATATACAATCTTATGTAATCTGATTGAAACAGGTTATAATTTGAAAACTTCCCAATGTCGGTTTGCCTATGGCACGGCTAATATACCCTAATTTCTACAAGTAGTGCTCAAGTACATACAGCTCGCTAAAACTTCAAGAGGTGGAACAAACGTCCAGAATCCACCAAAGAAAAAGATCTACAACAACAAATAGAGTAAATTAAATACATGTATTGAATTACATTTATAGCAAAAACCAATTAAATACGTCTGACAATGTATATATGTTCATCCTTTTTCTTCCTTTTCCACGATTATTCAAAGCTGTAGACAATAATTTCACTTTCAGTACAGAGCATATTTTTGATAAGATATTTGCTCTTATTGTGTAGTATATTTGAAAGGGATAACTGTTAGAATCATCACCTAGCAATTATTAATCAGAATATATATGGAATACCCCACACTATTAGATGTTAATGTTTCCTTCTGGAATTTCCTCTCATAATATTACTTTGAAACGGGATGTTTGTTTTATACCGAAACATTTAATTGTGCTGTATATACTATGTCGAGGAGAGAAGTTACAAATAAGCATTTTTTCAGAGATGTTTTCAAAGTAGACGTCTTTTACAATCCTATCGTTGTGTGTTATGGTTAATACATATATAAAACAAAAAGCATATCGGATAATGGTGGTATGGATTTCGTGAAAATATGTGCGCTTGCAGGAATACTTATTGAAAACGGAGTTAGTAAAAAGCTTTAAAATATACCTACTATGAATCAAAGTATTTGATTGGACGACAAGCAGTCACGTGTGATTCAATAAAAAATGACTATTTGACTCCTTTTCGCTTTTATTCTAAAATTTAAGGTCCAATAGTCCATTTTCGAGTCAATAGTTTATCTGTGTCGTTACGGCGCTTACGTACAATAAACACGTTTGGGATGCAAGCGTTTTGGAAGCATACTATTCAGAACGCTCTCATGACAACACAACAACAATGGACCGTTTTAATCTTGTGTTATGCTGTAAAATTTCTAGTATTTTTGTGTAATGAAGTTTTACGAAATGTCATAAGTTCTTTTCAGTTTTAAACATATGGTAGGTGTAAAAAGGGAAACAAAAGTCTTCAGGATGTAGGGTTTATATACTTGATTAGTTTTTAGCACCTTTTAGAGGTAAGATTATGTGGCGAAGCAAACAGCAAATTGAGACTGCAGTTATTTCACGACATTTATTATTATGTCTATTTCCTCGTTTTATTATGAGATGAAACACTTCGAAGTCAACAGTAAAAGTTACTCGATCGAGGAAAGACACAACTTTTAGAGAATTGCCAAAACTATCAACATCCAATGAAAAAGGATGTTACAAATATATGCCAACACATGGCCAATTAAATTGAGACGATTAATCCGGATGCAGGGGACGCTAGGGGCTGGGCCCTAAACATGTCATTGTCTGGCTTAATCTTAATCTTAAGTATCAGTTAAGCCGGGCATTCTGTTTACACTACAATTTACGTTTAACCAACTATCTTTAGAGTTGGTGATAGGTTGTCAAGAAAAATACTTCCATAGATTAATTGATAATAAACATTCTAAACGCTGTGTATACTATAATATAAGTTTGACAACTATCTTTGAATAGAGTAATAAATGTCGTGAAATAACTGCAGTCTCAATTGGCTGTTTGCTTCGCCACATAATCTTACCTCTAAAAGGTGCTAAAAACTAATCAAGTATATAAACCCTACATCCTGAAGACTTTTGTTTCCCTTTTTACACCTACCATATGTTTAAAACTGAAAAGTACTTATGACATTTCGTAAAACTTCATTACACAAAAATACTAGAAATTTTACAGCATAACACTATCCCTCTCCCTTATTTTACTTTATTCCTATAAAGTTGTAGGACTCGGGGAATGCACAACATATGAAAATATATAAATGCTCTATGGTTTTCAACTAAAATGCATAGTAAGACATGTTAAACATTGATACTCAATTTTGCCATCAAAACAGTGAAGGAACATCATAAAATTACATACATTTCCAGCCTCTGTAATTGTTATAATACAAATTGCTGAAAAACAGAACAACATCAAGAAGAATTGTGGAACATAAAGTGGCATTTTACCAACAGGTTTAATCACATCTGTCCACGGAGCAAAGATAGTTTTACAAATTTTACATCATATATAATACATAATCCACCATTTTCTTTTGTAGGTGCAACATTCCAAAATTGTGTAAAGCAATGGTATTTTCTAGTTCAATGGGATTAACAGATTTCCATGTTTGGCATAAAAATTTACTGAGTATGAAGTATGCATGATATGTCGAATTCGTCTAGCTGCTAGAGGACCAACTTTAACAGTGGATCTTACACTATTCTTTTGATGAGTTAATTTATTTTCCATATCAAAGTCATCCCAGTCAAATGATAAAGTGGGTGTCCACAGTCCTTGAATTGAAATGCATGAAATGTTCTGTGGAACTTTTATTCACATCATAATAATAGAATTCAATTTGGGGGAATTAACATAAACTCGCTTGGACTCAAGAGATCAACTGATGACAGCAAAATATGAAAGTATTGAAAATAACTTTCAAACCATAATAAGTTGTGTCTTTCCTCGATCGAGTCACTTTTACTGTTGACTTCGAAGTGTTTCATCTCATAATAAAACGAGGAAATAGACACATTTCTTGATCCTTTTTAGGTAAGAGTTTTGCTTATTTGTGTAAGGGTATTTTATCTATTTTAATGATTAACAGTTTTATTTGAGACTAAAATGTTTCTGTTTTAGAAACATGCCTTAAAGTTATTTCAATAATATTGTATTAAGTAAGATAATTTAGAATGAAAAATCAGTCGTGATATGTTTATAAATGTATATGTATATTTCTTATGATTATCATGTTCTGATGATGTATAACTGATTTATGTAAGAAGCGTATGATTGTCTATAGCTTGTACACCCAAGTCACATCAAAACGCTGTACATTTTTCGGTCATTCGTTTGGCTTCATTTTTCGCGTTTCATTAGATAGTTAACTTAGTCGTTCTATTGAAGAGAAAAGCAGAAATTTGTTAGTGAAAAAGTTTTAAGTTTAGGTGATACTTTTAAGACAGCAAAAGATGTTGACATGTATGTATATTGCTTCTTTGTATACTTTTGAAACAAACGAACATTCTTTGTTTATCTAATTACTAATTGTCAATTAAGATTAAGTTGTCATTAACGAACTCAGGAATTGCGGTGACACTTTGCAATACATTCTTTGTTTATCTAATTACTAATTGTCAATTAAGATTAAGTTGTCATTTATGAGTAACTTAGTTTTATTTGACAATATTGAAAACCGTATTCTGTATTATGAAATGTTGTTCAATAATTATGATGTATATGTTATTCGCACTTTTACTGTTGACTTCGAAGTGTTTCATCTCATAATAAAACGAGGAAATAGACACATTTCTTGATCCTTTTTAGATCTCGGGAACGGGTCACGAAGAGTCGTGTGCACGGCACAAAACTTGCGACGGAGGAAGAATTGGATATTTTGGTTGAACAAAGACATTCAAAAGCAACTAAAAGTGTTTTTAAAGTTTCTGAGAACTTGTTGAACCAGTACACGATGGTTGATGATCCGTTTTCATTAGATGAGCTATTTAATGACGAAAGCGTGTCGGTACCGGAGTTGGATGTCTACTTGAGGAGATTTTACGCGAATGTGAGAAAACAAAATTGGGAGAAATACTGCAGAAAATCGTTAACAACGGGTTGCAGCAACTGTTTTAGAAAAGGAGAGACGTAGATATCATAAACAATGACCAATTCAAGCGTTAGAGAGAAACATTTAAGGCAGTTCTAGTGGATATAAAGAAGGATGCGAAAGGCGACTGCAAGCACAACGATGCTATTTCAGACGCTGATATTGAAAAAACTGTATAAGTCGAAGGTGTTGTCAGTTGATATCTCCAAGGGTTTGTTAAACTTTGACTATGTGTTGATATTTTGCAACCGTGTTAAGTTAAAGGAGACGGTCAATGCAAGCTTAACATTAATAAATAACACGAGTTAATCACCTTACTTTAAATAGCCTGTTAAATATTAAATTTAACATCATATATACTAGTTGTTTCAGTGGCATAATGGTTAGCGCTTTGGCCTCTGGTTACTTTTACTTTATTTCATCTGCAACGACCTTTTTATCATTGGTATTACCTAAATAACTAGTTTATTTTTTTATATTATAATTATTGATATTTTGAAGTGGTTTGTTAAAGTAGTTTCATGTGAGAGTATAAATGTATTGCATTCAATCCCACTTTGTTTTTATTTAATTATTTTTTGGCTGTTGTTTTTTCTGTTATTAATGTGTGTTACTTGTTACTGTTTATAGAAGGCCTTATTAAAATGTCAGAAATTATATTATGTCTAAATGAGTAACCGTCTTAAAATAAAGAATTTATTATTATTATTATTAAATTATATTTATTAGTATTATATATATTATCATATAATTATCAGTGTCCTAACCCTAACCCTAACCCTATAATCATTATTATTTGTATTATGATTATTATTATTATTGGTATTATGGTATTCAAAATAGCCTCTGACACAACGCACTTGGGTGTATGATGTAGAACATCAGTGAAGAAGCACATCTGTCCGAAACATATACAAATCACTGTGTGCGTGCTACATGCATTACCATCCTGGATAAAAACGGGTTTGAGGGTCGCCATATAATGGGTATTAGCAAACACATGTCTGAAGGTAGTTTGAAGCATTGTTCCGCTAGATTAAGTGATGATAAGAGGGTCGAAGCTAGTCTAATATAGAATCAGGCCTGTAATGGAAGTGATAAGGAAAATATATAGAGTTTAATTAACATTGTTTTCATGATACGGGATTTAAATCCCAAGTGGAAGAGACTCTTGCGATATAAAAACGAGTGCGCCATAGCGCACGAGTTTTTATATGCGAGAATCTCTTTCACGAGGGATTTAATTCCCAAATCATGAAAACAATGTTTATTAAACTTTATATTATATACTCGGCGATAATTTTCGTTTTTAAACGACAATACCCCTGTGCAACTCATTTATTTTTAGCTCAGAAGTGGAGAGATCTGAATGACGTAATCTGCCAGTTTTGCAACCCGAAAGTATGCTATCCAATCCGTAATTATTCCCCTTTTACGGAATGAATAGCATAAATATGCAAATAAGATACCCGTTATAAAACAAACAAAAACAAATATTTATCTAAGTGTCTTTATGAGGGTGGTGGGTGTACTCTCTCACAAGTACGGACAGACGGACGGACGGGCATGGTTTGTTTGCGGGGGGTATAATGCTGCTTTATTCAATGTGTTTATGGATTATAATGATTATGCATTCTTCCTGCATTTACAATAATAATCCTGTGCTTATGTTAAAATCTACATTTATGTTACATAAATTTACCCAATTAAAAAGATGAAAGCAATGTAATAAATAAACTAGTTGAAATATGCGTTTTTCATGAAGATATATAATAAAACAGCTACTTACTCCCTTTGAGTTCAATTGTGAAAAACTATTCTTCCTCGCAAATGACTATTTACCCGAAATAGAGCACTATTGACCTCGACTTCGTCTCGGTAAATAGTCATTCACTTGGAAGAATAGTTTTTCACTATTGACCTCAAGAGGGGTAAAAAGCTGTATAATATGTTCCACAATGTCTCTCTTAAATCTTTTCCATTTGAAGAGGGGAACGACATTTGAAATCATTGTGGCAAATGGAGAAATTGCGCAAAACTAGCTCTTAATACGCAATTCAACTATAAGGTGTTGATCTTCAAACACAGCTGTCTAATTCAAGCTATGAGGTCAACTTAGTCTTTAAGAGCCCTTCATCTAAAGCCCTTCTAAAGTATCATACTTACAAGACCAGAGACATCTCTGAATGTTTGCAGTGAGACCCCCATTTGTAAGTAGAGAAAACATGTAAGGGACACGATGATCGTAGCCGTTAGCGAGTAACCCTGTTTAATAACACGGGCAGTCTGTTTTAATCCCCTCCCGGTCAAGACGCGATATTGTGTGCACCAGGATGTCTGCCATTTGTCTACGATACCGTCCATTGAGGCAACATCTTCAAACTGGACCATATGTTCTAAAAAGATACCAGAAATAAGAAACAGAGTACCATTTTTGTTTTTGTTATTTGAATATAAATCGTATAATTTATAACGATCGATTTATATGCAAATTCCAACTGTTTTATGATTTAAACAAATGGTTATGTCAAATATATTTTTGTTCACAGAAAAGCATGTCACTTTTGTAATGTGCGGTATTTATAAGTCACCTACCTTATGTTATAATTGTTGTTTATATTGTTATTATTGGGCCGATGGCGATATCACGAATAAACATGTTTGAATTGTTAATTTGGTGTACCAGCTTTAACCCTGTCCCAAATGCATTTAAATGTATCTCAAGCAGACATCTTTTAACAAATGTTGCAAAATGAAAATATGCTCATAATAAGATTTTCTATTGATATAATGTTTTCACCTGTATTCAATTCACCATAAACAGTTTGAAACGTTCGCCCTTTGTTTCTACATTACCAAAAGTCGACTTGTATAAGCTCTTTAAACAAATATTTCAAATGGTTACCGTATGTTATTTTTTGAGAGCTGCTCTTCGAAAACCAAAGCTTTGTGCATTTGCAGATGAACCTGCTGATCTGCACTGCTTACCAATACGTATAAGAAAGTTCAAAGAAATATGTACACACAGTGTTTAGTTAAATACGATAGAATGGGTGCCATTTTAAAAACTTCTCTGCTCCAAAGCATAAAAGGATGTCTGTAAACGTTCGTCTGATTTGGGGATATTTTAGGAATTATTATATCTCGATAAAGAGAATTACAATTTTGAAACAGACTTAAACGCATGTCATCTCTCTCAATACCTCCTTTATTACTTCCATTGATATCCTCGTGTTGATTTTTCAGTTCACCATCAGTCTTCCTTGTCCGTAGGTTTGTCTGAGATGTTCTCCAAAATCTAACGAAACAATAATGCAGTATTAGGAATGAACATATCCTGAACAGTTATGTGAATGTTTACCTGATATGATAGTTTTAATATTTAACTGTTTACCTAATATGATAGTTATACTATTTAACTGTCTACCTTATATGATTTAGAAGAGAGATATGTAACATGGTGAATTAAAAGGATCTGCTGCAGAGGTGTCACCTGATATCTGTACCAGAAAAAAGGTTAAATATTTTGTTGACAATACAAGAAATATTTAAAAAATACTATGTAAGTAACATTACATAACTGAGTGCAATGGGCTTCTTCTAGGAATTGTAGTTTGTATACAAAGATACAGACATTTATGTTAAAAGAAAACTGCTGATTTTGAGTAGTGTGCCACACAGACATGTAATGTTGTCTGTGTCAGTTGAAGGGTATATCTCATTGACATCAGACAAAACTGTCCTTCAGGTTAAAATTGCATGTGAATTTGGAAGAGCTCCTTCCGAAGTAAACCGCCGAAGTACAACACAACAGTTTCCAATATTAAGGCAATAACCTTTTTATTATCTCACCTGTGCACGAAGTGCTCAAGTTGAGCTATTGTAAACACATTTTGTTCGTCCGTCGTGCTTCGTCAACAATTGCATTGTTAACACTCTACAGGCTACATTTTGCATTGTAAACATGCTTGAGGCCGCATTTGAAATTTTATCAGAATGTTTGTCTTGATGATATGTAGGCCGAGGTCGAATATTGGCAATGTCGGGTCGAAAGGTAGGTCACTAGACCAAATTGAAGGACAATATTGTCAACACTATAGAGGCCGCAAATTCTCCATCAGCAGCTTGAAATTGTGTTCGAATATTAGTCTTAATAATAGCTAGGTCAAGTTCCAATATGGGTCATATTGGTTTAAAAACTAGGTGACTAGGACAAATCGGAGAAAATCTTGTAAACACTCTGGATGCTGAATTTTTAATTAGAAAATATTAAAACTTTGTCACAATGTTTGTCTTGAATATTTGTAGGCCAAGTTTGAATATGGTTCATGTACGGTCAAAAACTAGGTAAAAAGGAATGTTTATCTGAGTGATATCTATGTCAATTTCGAGCATGGGTCATATTGAATCTAAATCTAGATCACTAGGCCAAATTGAAGGAAAAATCTGTTCAACACTCTTGAGACTGCATATTTTATTTCAGCAGTTTGAGACTTTGTCATGTGTTTTGCATAACAAATCTCATTTTATAACTCAGGTGAGCGATTTAGGGCTATCATGACCATCTTTTTGTTTATTTAATAGTAATTATTTAAATTGTGATATTGCAATGTATTTCAAACACTTAATTCGGTCATTAACAAAATTGACAATGTTTTGTTATATTTACAGTTACGAATTATCGCGCCATTATTGTCCTTTTCTGTTTTGGAAAAAAAAAATATATATACAGCGATGACAATTTATTCCGACTCGAAATTAAATCGTAGGCAAGATGATCCATCATATGTATAACGATTTTTCTTACAATGGATTACATTCAGAAACGTGTTTTTTTTTATTCTTTTTTATTTCGTGTGGATATCCCGGGTTTTTATTTACGTTTTAGATTCCCATTTTCATCTCATGGTCCATTCTATTTTTCCCTTGCCTTTCGATTAAATTCATGTACATCTACAAACGATTTAAACATTGAATGCTGGTTTATAAATTCATCAAAGGTTAGATCGGAGCGCGCAGTAACGTTACTTTATGGAACTAGTTCCGTACTAAGCAGCAAGTAAAAATGATCTTAGTGCAATATCAATGAATGACAATGCATGTCATCAACATATAATATATCCTTCCTTCATATGGAAAATACAAGGAGCAATATCAAAGTATACATTACGTATGTATATCAGCATTTGGTAAAGAGTAAGACTTGTATATCCCCTACAGACAGTTAATAAACCACAGTTGAGTGAATCATCCCACTGCATAAACGCTATGGATAGAAATAAAGATAACACCTACTGTGTGGTAGATCCCTTTGCTTTAATTCGTGTAATAGTTTCATCGTCTGACGTTACTACTTCCACTGTTTAATAAAAGACAATGTAAATTATAAAGACTAAACACAAACATACACATTTAAGTATACTTTACATCCAAATACTAGTCCTTATAATACTTATCTTACACTTTTCCCTATCAAAATCTGACAAAAACAAAACAAAATAATTAAACCTTTCACACATACAGATGAATATTCGCTCATCTGGATCAGAAGACTTTAGAAAAACAAAGTGTCTATTGAAATAGAGAAATTTCTTGTACTTAGTAAGTGTTCATTTTAACACAATGTTTCCACTGTTTTCAATACTAATTACATGTATTTCATATATATTCATGGAGATGTTCCATAGTCTGCCAAGATGTTTTTAAATGTGTCCGCTGCAAAGATTATGTATGTAAGAAAGTGTTTACACAATTCTGAGATGATCAAACGATAATTAAAACAAGCATTGAGAAAATGTGAAATTGGTTTATTGCCCATTATCTAACAATGTTTTAGTCACACACCTGACAATACCATGAATCAAGGTTGACTGACTTTGAATTTAAGCTAGCAAGTTTGAAATACAATCTCAGGCTATCAATGAAATATATAATGTATTGAAGGGAAAACAGTTGTTTGATTTCAGTTTGGTGACATTGACATAGACTCCAGTGACCCTATATTTAATGGAATGTCATCAAATTGATGCACTTTTGTCACAATATCTAGATCTTTGATCAAAATACATATAATGCTATTGACTGGAAATGATATTACAATCTTCAATATCAGTAGGTTTTTAACTTAGTGACCACAAACAAACATCCCAAGCTGCGATAGCTTTCCACCTAACATATGTGTAACTCTTCTGAAGATGTAATAAAAATTCATTTTATCAGTCATAAAATGTCCACCCCAAAAAGCAAATGACTGCACAATAATAACTTGTCAGTTATTTCCCGAGATAGTAACTTGACTTTGACCTTTGTGCACAGATATGCTGGCATATTATTATATGTGTCAATTGAGTTATATTCTCGGTGGTTACTTCTGTATGTTTACGGGATCCAATTGATTTTGAATATTTTGAAGAGCCCTATCAAATTTCTGCTGGTAATAAACCATAATTGTCTATTCCATTTAATAAATATGGATTCTTCAAGGTGAAGCCCTATTGCACATGTGTTGTGTTATTTGAATTTGATGAGTGTGTGTATGTTTAAGATACACGTATACATACTACACGTTAATACAGATGATTAAATATAGTCACGCTCTTCTTACGTTAATCGTAAGGACAAATACTGTTTGTATTAGAATGGTATACATCGATTAATAAGCCAGATATGATAGCGAATTAAGCAAGGTTCGATTGTCTCCAAGGGATGTAGATTGGATTTATATTATGGTATTTTCTTGTTCCGCATCCTGTTTGGTATAAGCAATGTACATAACTGCATTACTTTGTGAAAATAGATATGGCGGAATAAAAGATAAACAGTTATTGAAATGCATATATATCGCTATACTATTTGAGCCAAATTCCGAGAAAACCAACATTATGGACTCAGATCAGTCTGCGCCGGGCCACCACATTCCGTCTAAGGCGTTAGAGGTATAGAGTAATGATTCCTGAAACACAAAACATCTACAGAAAGCGAAAAGTGTATGTCCGGGTTAGCCTACACGGCATTCTTAGACTGATCCTGATCGATGTCCACAATGTTGGTTTTCTCGTGGAACGGCTCATATGTCTTATCGCGAAGGTCAGGAACTTGTCGATATTGTTGAGTAATTAATTATTATGATGGTACAACATTACTTTAGTTCATGGTTTTGATTACAATAACATTGTTTCAACTTACACATGAATTCTGCTTCTTGGTAGTCTACACCACAATGTAAATCAAGACTCTCAAAATATGGTAAAACTTCACTAACACTGCCAAAATATCCCACCTGGAAAGCGAAAAAACCATTGACCAAATTCTTCTTTTGTCACAATGTTTCCAAGCGTCGACCGCTGCAGATGCATCGAATGCAAGATACAAGATACAAAGTTTTATTTGATAAGAGGCCACCAGCCCATTACAACAATCTTAAAGACCTTAATCGAAGTAGTGATAGCATGTTAACATTGGTAACATAATTCAAGCACATACTTCATACTGTACAATAGTATTGGTATAGTTGCAATTTGATCTGTAATCTAAAATAAAAATACATGCTATTTATTCAAATTCTCTTTTTTATATATCTGACTTAGTTTGCATCCAAATACGTACGTACACACATAAAGTTTAAACGCCCCAACATACATATATATTAACATAAATATATGAACATATGTCCATACGCGCACGCACGCACATTCCTACGGCATATACGATTATATAATGATCAAAATTATACGAATGCTCAGTAACTGCAAGAAAATCATTTTAAATGAAGGGGTAACTTAGTTTCTGCTGTTGGTTAATATCAGCTCGTACTTTGAAGGCAACATTTAGAAACGACGCCACTCCGTAAATGACATTAGTTGATTTGGAAGACATCAGCACATTAAACTGGTGGATCGAGCAAATAACGCCAGTGTTTTCGCTTATATTTTTCTTGCGAAGTTTCTGCAGTTTAAAAGGTACTCATTTCCTACACCATCGTCACATAGTTTGCAAATTCTCTTATCTCTTTCTATATTAAGATGTCTTCCTAAATATTTTTCATGGACAAACGAATTTTTAAAGTGTTTATATAATATATGGTATCAGTTTCTGGTTATCTGCTACAGGAGCTAACCAGTCTTGAACAGCCTGATCTTTTAAACATTACGATAATTCGTAAAGAAACAGTCTTTCATTTAGGACACACTGGTGTTCCCATACATAAACCGAATTTTTGTAACACGAGCTTTACAGTAACCAAATTTTTCTAACCTGATTCATCGTACAATTTCAACATCAAATAGCAAGTGTTCACTAGTCTTGTGTCCTGCATATTAAGAATGGTAAGCCAGTATTGTACACTTCTTTTGAAATATTCTGTTCTTAAGGGGCCTTTGACCTAGGTTAATGAAACTAAAACTTACCAACGGTCTCTTTACAATGAACCCTTGTATAAAGCGTGATGATGACTTCATTTTATACAGACGTATCATAGCAAATGTGACTTGATTTTTGAACAAGGTTTGTGAAACGCGAAATTGTCAAAACTTCGTAGACACTGAACAAACAAAAGCGCTTGAGCGATTAACTCATTCCGTACATAGGTAGTATCACTCTCTTACACTATCGGTTTATTACATTTACCTCTGTCACAGGCTCGAACTACTTTCGGGTTTAGTCACGTGATCATGACCATATATTCCAAATTGGCTTCTACACCATTGAAAACAACATAACAGATGTATTAATCTTTAAATGTGTAAAACTACCGAAAAGTAGTCCGTAGCTTTTTGCTAAATAAATACTTTGTTTTTGATTAGCAAAGTTAGAAAAAGATCCTGTTACAAGTGTAAAAGGTTAGTGCTTACATCAGTGACAACTAAGTCAATTAAAATACAGTTATTATGTTTCGTCAAGAATCTTGACATTGAGCCTGTTGCAGAGATGAAAGTGAGTGCAAGGAACGGTCACTCTGCTATAGGAGATTGAGGTAGTATAGCCACTGTGATCTTGACCTTTGATCAAGCTCGACGAAACGCGGAATTGTTAAAGATTTTTTTGACACTGATGCCCCATGTGGATGGGTATCGCTCAATACGAATGGCAGTATGAAATGTAAATGGGTCGGGACTATTGGATCTTCTTTCCTGTACGCCGCGAAATGACCAAAACTGTTGGAAGTGGCGTAAAACCAAACATAAACAAACACATATCTTGACACTGAACATTTGTATGAATTATGAAATGAATTAAAATGCTAGAGCTACGGTGTCGTTTTGTAAAGAAGTATTTTTAGTCACTGACTTTGACCAAGATCTGTCAAACCTGTCTTGACAAAACCGTTCATAAGTTTTAAAGGTATAATACCCACACATGAAAGTGCTAGAGCAATGATCTATTTCCATACGTTCGGAAGTACGCGGCGGACGGACGGACAGTCAATCGTAACCCTACATGCTCCCCTTGTTGTAGAAGGAAGAGGCATATCATATCATATCATGATTAACCACGCTTACTTGACCCTGTACTAGCAGCAGCACAGTGTTGAACATGCGGAAGATTCGATTAGCTGGTTGATGTATAGTTACTATCATCACTTTATTGAAGTCTCTTGCATACATCTGCAGTGAGGTCATGATGTCATAGGCAGTGCTGGAATCCAGGCCAGACGTGGGTTCCTGTAAGAGTAGATCAGTCGCATATTCCATTTTCTCAAAACGTTTTTTTAAACTGTTTTAATCCCTGTGTTTTGCGTAATAAAGAATAATGTCATTGAGATTATAATGGGTTCCCACACTATTAAAAGGATTGGGTTTCAATTGTTGTGGTAATTTATTTGTAGAATTGATACCATTAGCTAATGCTGCACTACTTTTGTTTATTTGTAGAATTGCTACCAATAGCTAATGTTGCACTTAATTGATCACACCGTCGGTTTCCAATTTGTTGAATTCATAATCCACTTTATACATTGCAATATTATAACATGAAGCTCTATTTTTGCAATCTTAACCCTTGTCGATGCTGACATAGTCCATAGTAAATTATCAAGATAAACTGTTGAGCAGCCAACAGTAAAGAGCCTGGACAGACAATGGGTGCAGGTGTGCGAACTGACCCGTCTATACACTTGTCTTCAGACACAGACTTCATAAAATCAGTTCCAACAGTCAAAGAGTTAGTTATATAATCATTGTTTAACCTACATCTATCATCAATATATCAGGATCAACAAGAAGTTCACATGCAATGCTGGTCCTTTTCTTTTCCCCTCCAGAAAGGCCCTTCACAAAGAAATCTCCAATCACTGAAATCGGGATAGAATACTCTAATGTATATAAATGTTCTTCAATCATCTAAAGCCATCCGATATGCATATCCAGCAAACAGCTCGTTCTTTAACCCTTCTACATACAACAAATCAGCAGCAGACGACTTAGACTTAGAAAACATCGAAGCAGGGAACCATGACCAACATATATCCACATCCGGTTACGTCATATTCAGCTGGTTCCCGATATAACTAGAACAACTGTTTTGTTTACAGTCAAGGCTGACAACCTGAAGATATTCGGCTGCGAGTTTCATTGCTTCAGGTAAAAAATGTTGCTTAAATGACCCTATATCAGATTCCTTCAAGCCATGTTGATTGGTCGAAAAACATGGACACCAGGGGGGCGAAGCTATTTTGCCTTATATGTCTATAGTGAAAACTTAAAAAATCTTCTCCTCTGAAAGTGTCGGGCCGATTTTCAAATAATTTTGTAGAAATGTTTCTTAGGTGACCCAATATCAGATTCCTTAAAGCCATGTTGATTGATCGAAAAACATGGCTTGAGTGAAAACCTTCTCCTCCGAAAGTGTTTGGCCGATTTTCAAATAATTATGTAGAAATATTTCTAGGGTGACCCTCTATCGGATTACTTTAAGCCATGTTGATTGGTCGAAAACTATGGCCGCCTAGGAAACATTTTAGAACAATCTTGTAAACACTCTTGACCTCAATGTTTGCTTCAGCATGTTGAAGTTTTGTCAGAATGTGTGTCCTGATGATATCTAGGCCAAGTTCAAATATGCGTCATGTCGGGTCAAACACAAGGTCACTAGACCAAATTAAAGGAAAATGTTGCTAACACTATGAAAGCTTTTCTTTTAATGTTAGCATGTTGAAATATTGGCAGAATGGATGTTTTGAACATTGCTATAACCTGGTCTGAAACTATGTCACAAGACCAAATTGAAGGAAAAACTTGTTCATTACTCCAATTGCTAAAGCAGTCGTCTGCAGAGACATAATAAGTCATCCCTAACTTAGAAAGTGATTATTTCTTTGAGTTTACCTGATACAGACAACTTTTCTCACCTATGTGACAAACGACGTTTAAAAACATTACTAGAATATTAGAAAAAACGGAATAAAACAAAACAAATCTTCTTTTCCCGTAAAGTTGTTCAATATAGCATCGAAATTATACTACTATTTTCTTAAATGTTACAATTCTTTACTCCTTTGTTTGTCAGGCTGACTTTTCTCCTTTGTTTGCCAGACTGACTACTCGCCGAATATTATATTCACAGGTGCCAGTCTCGTTTAAAATCTAAAAATAGCATTTGACTATATATTGACAATTCAATATATAGTCAAATGCTATTTTTAGATTTTAAACGAGACTTGCACCTGTGATTATATCTGATAAATAGTAAACAATAATTTTGTGCCTTTTGATTCACCTACAGCAGACACTTTTCGAAAACTTTGTCTTAAAAGGATTTGTTTGTTTTGTTTGTTTGTTTGGAGTTTAACGCCGCTTTCAACAGCTTGGGTCATATCACGGCGGTCAGTGCACCTACCCATGTTTTCCTGGCTTTCCCACACCAGTACTTACACAACATTCTTTCGAAGCCACTGACTACTTTTTCACATAGATCAGAGGTGAGAGGCAATGGAAAACATCGCCCGAAAGAATGTCGCCGCAACCGGGTATCGAACCCGTGACCTCCAGATCACGAGTCAGATACGCTACAAATTGAGCTACCCGGCCGGGTGTCTTAAAAGGAGAAACTGCTTATAATAAGCATTTTCACCATTTGCCATAATGTTTCAACTCCATTCAATAACTATACTTTCATTTATAGAGATGTGTTATACATATTTGTCATAATGATGTTTTGGTGGAACTGCATGGTTAAATACCTGTATTTAAGCAGTCTCTGATATGAAGCCTGTCCACTACATCATCTATCGCACTCTGTTTCTCTGCTTCTGTTATCTTGTCAGACATTCGAAGGTGAGCTGTGAACTAAAATTAAACAAGCGAATTCATTGAATTGATATTCCCCGCCAGAAGGTGCTATACCTTTGGTTTTCCTAAACCAATCATAATGAAACATGCCGATTGACATTTCCTGAAAGATGGTTAACATTGTTATAAAGCCATTCAAATGGATGAACCTAATACGAAAATATATTACCTAGAAAAACTACATATAAGACATGCATGTTTTTAAAATTATATTTTGATCGTATTTTACGCTACTCATTAACATTTGTTAGTAATAAAACGACCTGTCCTGGAACTATATTGTAACATATTTTGAAAATGAGCGACTGATAGAGAAATAGATGTCATCTAAAGATTTTTCAGTTTTTAAAACTGGTGGCCTTCTTTGCAGCAGAGTATAACGGTTTGTGCATTGCAGTGAAATTACTTTGCAAATGGTTCTGTGGCCTTCAAATAGGTGTTTGTATTTTTAGATCTGGCGGAACTTAGAACAATAGTATTAGACGGTTACCCAATGAACATCTCGGTAAAATTAGTTTGAAATTGGATCAGTGGTTTAGGAAGAAATTAGTTCAGTAGTTCAGGAGGAGACCTTTAGTTTTAGCTCAGGTGGTCATATTGTGCAGCAAAACGGAACCGTTTAATCACTTCTGATCAAGGGAACTCTAAGACATTTCTTGTGAAATATGTTTTAATTGTAACATCTATGTTTAGTTATTTATGGCCGCCATCGTGTGGAGCGGAAAGAAACAGTGTGCGAGTCTTCCACGGAACATTCATGTGAAATTATTTTTAAATTGGACCAGAAGTTTCGGAATATTTGAACAGACGTTGAGTGGGGGCACAATAGCTCAACCCGAGCACTTTGTGTTCCGGTAAGCTAAAACATGCATGTAGCATATCCGTTAGACAATGATATATATTGGTAACAGATAAACAGGATTTACCTGTTGCTCATTAGTCTTCTAATGTCTTCATTACCATTCGTGAGAGTATATCGGGAATGGGGTATGTACAAATAATACCACTTCTAAAGCTGTGTATGAAAGCCGGCTGTTATAGCGACGTTGTTAGGCTTTTTCACGGAGTTAAGCAACATGCATCGTGGTTAGTGCCTCGATGGGTGAATCGAATTAGCTTAACCCCCTGAAGGACCCGGGGACACGTCACAAACGGTGGGATTTTGGGGTGCCATCACAATCATCCCATACCCTGGTAGTTCCAAGAGATGTTAAATTGGCTCCCCTCTGGTGTTCTGTGTGTTTGAAGGTGTTTGACTTCGGGTCGAATTCAAGATAAAAGAGGAAAAAATGTAACGGGAATGGGGTGTAGGTACACGTACCACTTCTACAGCCTTGCAAATCAGACTAATCAGTTGATTGAGTGATTAGTTTTTAGCTCTACTGGCCAAAAGGCCAGAAGATCTTATGCCGTGGCGTGGTGTCCGTCGTCCGTGCGTGCGTGCCTCCCTAAACAATTGCTTGTGAACGCGATACAGTCTTCAGTTTTGATTGTATCTCAATCAAACCTATACAGTAGTTAGATATCCATGAGCTCGGTTCCTTTCGCAAACCAGCCAGATACGCCACGCCCTTGAAATTGTAAAACTTGCTATAATAGAGCTTGTGAACACAATAGAGGCTCCATTTACTATCTGATCTTCAGCAAACTTAGATAGTAGTTAAATATTGATGAGAGCTTGGTTCCGTTCAAAAACAAGCCAGATGTTCCCTTGCGTGACTGGATAACGGCCTTTGAAGTTGTCAAAATTACTATAATACAGCTTGTGAACGCGATAAAGTCTTCAGTTTTGATTGTATATCCATCAAACTCAAACAGTAGTTAGATATCCACGAGAGCTCGGTGCCTTTCGCTAACCAGCCAGATCCGCCCATGCAAGACTGGATTATGGCCGTTGAGATTGTCAACATTGCTACAATACAGCTTCTGAACACAATGGAGCCTCCATTTACTATTCGATCTTCACCAAACTTAGATAGTAGTTAAATATTGATGAGAGCTTGGTTCCTTTTTGCAAACCAGCCAGATCCGCCCATACAAGGCTGGATTATGGCCCTTGAATTTGCCAAAATTGCTATAATAGAGCTTGTGAACATAATAAAGGCTCCATTTACTTTCTGATCTTCACCAAACTAAGATAGTAGTTAAATATTGATGAGACCTCGGTTCCTTCCGAAAACCAGCCAGATGTGCCCTTGCATGACTGGATTATGGCCCTTGAAATTGTCAATATGGCTTTAATACAGTTTGTGAACACAATATAGCCTCCATTTTCCATCCGATCTTCTGAGAACTGATTATTTGGTTGTTTAACGTCACTTTCAACACTTGTTCAGACATATCACGGCATTTTCTGGGTTAGTTACCAGTACTAACTTGTCCATTTATCCTGACACCAGCCAGTCCGTCATAATACATAACCCCGCAACCCTAAGCGCCAAGGAGGGCAGCCACTACCACTATTTTTAAAGTCTTTGGTATGAACCGACCGGGATCGAACCCGCGACCGCTCGCACCCGAGGCGGACGCTCAACCACTACACCATAGATGCGGTTTTCGGGGAGGAAAGTGACATCTAAACATGTTATACAGCAATAGGAAGTTTTATATTTTAACGGATAATCCCGAGTGCAGTGAACGAGTGACCAACATTAAGAAAGTCACAGATCTTTGTTCAATGCTCGCTCAATCCGAAAGACTGACTGAAAATTATATTGACATTTAAAGAATAATCCTGCAGTCAATATTCATCCTAAATAGTGTCGATCTTTCTCGCTGGTAAGTTTATCAATGAAACCGTGCTTGTTTTGAGTATGTGGGGTCAGTCGCGCTCGCACTGTCTGTGTCATTAGAAAATCACAAACTGCATACTATTTTTTTAGCAGCATTTCATTTGTCTGATTATGGTGTAATCAAACCTTTGATGTAACGTATGTTTTCGTATCAATAACAGTGTCACTGTCTCATTAGATGTTGTATTAAAAACAATAACACCAAATTGTAGAGAATAAAATAACCTTTGTCATGATATGAATTGAATATATCTGCCAAGTATATGGAAATAATATATTATTTTCAATGACACATTGTCTGCTATGCAGACACTTCAGAATGACAACACAGAGAACCCTATTATTGTTAACCTTCTTTCGAAGCTATTGCGTATTTGTGCAAAATCATATGAAGTATTTTGCTGGATCCCCAGTCATATAGGCAATCACGGCAATGAAGCTGTTCACCGGGCTGATATTTTACCTTTTAAAATACCTTTTTTGATTTTAACCCTTTAATCAATGTTTTAATTCACGATTATTGGCAAAGTGACTGGAATGATCAAGCTAATAATAAACTTCACTCAGCCTGTGCCTCGTGAGTGGCTGCCAGCTTTGTTCTTGCCCGTCAACACATCGTGCACACACGGTTAACGCATGCATACTTACTGAAAGGAGAGGAAGCTCCTTATTGTATGACATGCTTTACTCAACGTTCAGTACAGCACTTTCTTCTTGAGTGTGCTGATTTCGCCTCAATACGTGACATGTTTTTCAAGGCTCAAAGTATGCATCAGTAAAAACGCCTTATTAACTATTAACATTCGCGAAGTAGAACGGAAAAGTACAAAGAAGTCAAATGACAAATGCAGTGGCTGATTTACCGGGGTGCCCGTTAGGCCAGCGACGAAAAATTGATGGTACACAAAGAAGTCGCGTGACAAATGCATTGACTGGTTTAGCGACCCAGACTTGTCATCGGACGATGCACTCCAGTTGTAAATCGAGTGCTGGAGAAATGAATAGGGTGGTGTATCACTCTATCTTACCGACCAGTCAACGATTGACGACGTGATTAAGGAAGTTAAGTGACTGAGGCCATGCATCTTCTCTTCAGCCACCAATGCACCAATAACTAAGTTGTAGCGGTAGAGTGCAAACGCCTCACACATATCGGGTGAGCGCCGAGCCTGGCCGGAAATCGGGCAGACATTGACTCGGTACAGGACGGCGTCTGGCCGACCACCCACTGTGGCTCGCAGGTTATGAAAGCCGACTGATCGCATCATTCATCAGATCATCCAGTCGCGCTCTTCACAGAATGTAACAAATTAACACATAGTTTATCACACAAGTGTCAGAATAACTACTACAAGATGCCCTAGAAAAGATGGGATGACTGAATGAGAATGAGAGTGCAAAACTGACAAGAGAGGGACAGTGAAGTGAATGAGACCATGCCTCTCCTTTTCAGCCACTAATGCACCCATGACTAAGATGTAGCGGTAGAGTGCAAACGCCAACCTCTCTCTCAACCGGGCGACCCGATCGCGCTGTACAGGTGCACACAAGTGTCGTGGAGGTATCTACGGCATTCTCGTAAGAATGTTTGTCTTAATGCTATCTAAGCCAAGTTCGAATATGGGTCATATTGGGTCTGAAACTAGGTCACTTGGCCAAATTGAAGGGAATTCTTGTTAACACTCTGGTGGCTGTATGTTTAACTTGAGCATGTTAAAACTGTATCAGAATGTTTGTCTTGATGATATGTAGGCCAAGTTCGAAGATTGGTCATGTCTGTTAAAAAAATAGGTCACTAGACCAAATTGAAAGAAAATCTCGTTAACACTGAACAAGCCGCATTTCTGCTTCAGCAGTTTAAAATTGGGTCAGAATGTTGATCTTTATTATTTCTAGGCCAAGTTCTAAAAAGGGTCATGTCGGGTCAAAAACTAGGTCACTAGGCCAAATTGATGGAGCATCTTGTTAACAATCTAGAGGTCGCATTTGTTGCTTCAGCAGCTTGAAATTTTTCTCTGAATTATATTTAGGTCAAGTTAGACTAGTGATTATAT
Organism: Serripes groenlandicus; assembly: GCA_031761405.1. Taxonomy (NCBI): domain Eukaryota; kingdom Metazoa; phylum Mollusca; class Bivalvia; order Cardiida; family Cardiidae; genus Serripes; species Serripes groenlandicus. The sequence goes on from JASEVX010000002.1 coordinate 73,404,753, forward strand.
AGATTCGGAAACTAGGTCACTACGCCAAACTGAAGTGTTATCTTGTTAACACTCTGGATGCTGCATTTTTAACTTTAACATGTTGCAATTGTTTGTCTTAGAGATATGCAGGCCAAGTTTGAAAAATGGTCATGTCTGTTCAAAAAATAGGTCACTAGGCCAAATTGAAGGAAAATCTTGTCAACATTGAAATCTGGTCAGAATGTTTATCTTAATGATATGTAGGTCAAGTTCGAATATGGGTCATGCCTGGTTAAAAACTAGGTCACTCGGCCGAATTGAAGGAAAATCTTGATAACACTCTAGAGGTTGCATTTTGAATCTTTGTCAGAATAATTGTCTCGATGAATTTTGCATTGATCAAACACTTTCTCCCAGTCTAGTACATGGTTTAGAGAATTATTTCTACTTGATGGAAGTTGATTTAACTTTGACATATTAATCAATTTAATAAGGCAGAAACTTCCAAATATTCTGCCTCAACCTGCTGTCAAATTTTCCTTTGATTCTTCATGTATTAAATGTGTATACTTGTTAGCTTTTGCACTCAGGTGAGCAATATAGTTCCAACAATGTCCTCCTGTTTTCACATTGGCAATTTCATAATATTTACTATTTTTGATATGATCTTTCAACTTCCTAACAATAAATACATTAACTTTAGCTGCAATTGTTATTTCCTTTCACATTTACCCTACTTTTCCAACCTTCCTGTAGTCCACAGGCCGTCAGCACGTTCATTGTTTTGATTTTATATTGTGGTTTATTCTGTTAAGCAGATATAGATCGAAATTCAGAAAAATGGGCTGCTATTGTTTTTCATCAAGATTGCTTGTTATAGCCATATTTGTAAAATGGACTAGCCCATTGGTGATTGATAGATTTTCCTGCCTAGTTTCTTGAATGTGATTGGGTAGTCATTTCCCTCCATATGACATCACATCTCAGGTGACCATTGTTTGAAGTTATTGATTGGTTTATATTTAGGTTGACCTTCGATCACTTATTGACATATGACAAACATATTTGGACAGATGCTATTTATATTTTAAACAGGTACAGATATAATCTATTTATAGATTACAGGTTGATTACAAATATAGCATATATGTACAGTAGTGATAGTGTTTATCAAAACAATAAGGCTTAGCACTAAAAACAAACATTAATCTATAGAACATGGAGTTGAATTTAATGTAATGTCTACTTCACTAATAGGTAGATTTTTTTAATTATTAAAAATATTTAATTATGCATACTAATTGTTCATATTAAACTCTACAGGGTTAATTTCACATTTTTTTCCCTTTATATCTATTTTGTAATAATACATTTCATTGTCTAATGTTTGGTTTATATATCCAATCCGTGATTGTTATGAATGTGTAAGTACTGTCAGCTGATTAGTTGAATTACATAACAGTGAAGGAAAGGAAGAGCGTGAATCTACACAGTTTGAAAAGAGTTTGATCAGTCAAGAAGTCAAAATTGAAGAAAAAGTTCACGCCCACCCGCAACTGACTTAAATGTTCTTAAGTAATGTTTTATGTTCATTTTGTTTTCATGATTTGTAAATATTTCATTGATGTCTTTGCTTTATTGTTAAATAGTCTGTGCTTGTGATTGTTATTAGCATTACATGTATATTGTTGGACGGCATTTCCGTGTAATATCAAATTGGTTATGATAATTAAATTTGATTATTACATGTATTTATAATTATCGTTGTAAGTAATAAAGACTTCTTGATGGGTAATAAGAACAAAATACTAATTATTATTAATTTCATATCGCTTTTTGTTATCTGTTAATATCCCTTTAATAATAGGAAAGAATAATTTAAAACAATACATTGGGAGAAATACAGCTTCGGTGAATCGGGAAGAAATGAACTATTCTTAATAGAATACTTTTGTTCTTGCTGAAAAGGATTTAATTTATACACATATGCAAAATAGGATAAATAGAGGATATTACATGAGTGGTCATTCAATACGGAATTTATTAAACGAGTTTTCTAAAATTGATAAGAACGAGCCTTGGCGAGTTTTTATCACTTTTAGAAAACGAGTTTAATAAATTTCGTATTGAATGACCACGAATGTAATGTTCTTTTTATAACGAGCACAGCGAGTTATTAGATAACATCTTTAGTCAAGATCAAGATATATATTAGAATTCAATGGTAAATTAAAATCAGTATGGCTTTTTTCCGGATGTCATTTCATGGGCGACTTTCAGGTTCGCAGCCCACGCTCTGATTGGATATAATTCGAAAATTGAAATATTTTTGTTGATGCATTCGTAAAAGTGTTATGGTTATTCATCATCTCATATTTTTAAGACATTTCTTATAAATGATTGGCGTAGATAAATTAAACAACAACATTTATTGTTTATCTAAGTAGTCCGCAGCGACGAAGGCTTTGTTGTCAAGGAACTGTCTTCAGTGCAACTCGAAATGTTGTGAATGTCATTGTATAACAATATAAAGCCACAAAGGCTTAAAATTATAGTACAGTGTCTGAATAAAACGTAATTCCACTTGAAATACAAAATGTTGACAACAGAATCAAGTGCAATCAGGTTTATTTTATGAAACAAGTGACCGGTAAAATAAGAATGTTCCTTTGTTGCTATGAGAGAACTTCAGTACAGGTGCGCGATTATCTAGCGCGGAAAAGTCATCATTAACTCCTAGATTATTTAGTTTGTTCCTTGGTTTGTCTAATATGTATCTCAAATAATAAATTATTTACACATTTAGGGATAACAACAAATTGAAACATGCAAGATTATGCCCAGAATACATAATCAAGCATAGTCACTGGCTGGTTTCCTGCAATTTCGATACATTGAAAGCGAATCGGTTACTAGATTTCGCCCGCCGGATCTACACGTTTATCAAGTAAGTGTCAATTATAGCGTTTTTCTTTAATATCGAGTGCATTTTTGCAAACAAACATCACATTTGTTCGATTACAAACATTATAATATATATGCGCAAACCTGTCACGGCCCACATTTCACAAACTATTTGTATGCAAATGGCATGATGATTAAAGGAAGCAGGTGGGCGGCTGCTAAATGATTTCAATGGCCTTTATGAAGCAAGTGACAGGACAAATTGAGAATGTTCTTTTCGTTCTAGGAGATAAGTTTGTCACAGGTCTTTTATATTACTTTCATATGTCTACTTGTCACAAAACCATATTGGGGCGAAACGTTAGATCTTGTTAACATTTTACAAGGTTCTGGTTAGAGTGACTATTTGTTTGAAACCAAATCAAACCAAATTGTGCAGATTAGGAGTGTTTTGCTGGGCCATAAGGCAAGTTTGGGCTGCAACCTCACAATCGCAATTATACATATAGTATAGTATTATAGTATATAGTAAGCACCTTGCAACATTCTTATTATCTCAGACATGTTCATTAATTGCTTTTTGCCTAAAATGAAACTGGGATTGCTTTCCAAATGTGTATTGCACTCATAGTCATATGTGAAGTTGTCCACAGTGTATGTCGTCTTTTGTGTATCTGCTTTTCTGATAAGTAAATTTAATTAAAACCACTGATGATATTCTCTGACTGTTCATATATGATGTAATTTTGCATCACATTGATTGTGTAATTGTTATTTAATTATGTATAAAGATTAGATTTCTGTATATTTTGTTCATACCAATTTATATTCATTTAACCAATGGATCAGCTGATTAATTATTAGTGATTAATTGTTGGGTCCATGGATGGAAATGCATTGGCAGATCTGTGTCAGAGTCAATTCACTATCCAATCCAAGTTGCACAGGTTTGAACCAATGACAAGTCAATCAAACAAGTAGTGAATTTTATGGGTTTTTTTAATTCAGCTATTTACGATAATAAAAAGACATCCTGTCATTAGCCTCTTGTTAGTTTTTCGCCCTGACATTGTTTGCTTACACTTCTACTCAAACGTCACAGCTGGCTGGTTTATCTGCTTTCTCCATACATTGAAAATGAAATGGTGACTAGAACATTGACAATTGGCCTGCCTGATCTACAATCTTACCGATTAAGTGTCAGTTTTTGTGTTTCTTTGTATTTTGTTTGTTCACTTACATTACACTAATTAGTTCCAAACATGCCTCACCATATCCAAATTCAATGGCTTTTTTTTATAACTCCACAATGTATTGACTTTATATCCAGTCAAGGATGTTCCCATTCAGCATTGTGATGGAAATTTCTTCTTTCATTGCCTTAGTTGAGCCCTGCATACAAAATTGACTGCAACAGCCAAAGAACTATGTAAGGAAAAGTAAGCAGGTCTTAATTGCTTCCACAATATCTCAGTTAGCACTCATTTAATCCTGTGTTGTGGGTACAGTAACTACTCAAAGACTGGTTTCACTCTGATGATTCTTTTGAGTAATTTAGCTGTAATATTGGCTAATTAGGATGTGAAATAAGGCTTTAATAACATGCAAAATATGCCATTTCTTGAATATATACAAGGTAATGAATATTTGCTTCTGTATTGAATATGGGTTCAATTGTAAATCTCTTTACCGTGCTTGTTTGTAGGGTGTTTTAACCTGCTATCAACAATTTTTAAGGGAAAGCCATTTGTACTATTTTGAAGTCTTTGCAGTAAAATTTAAATACAGTTTCTATAGTTACATATGATGACATTAGTTTAGATTAATAGTAGACTGTGCATCTGTATGCTTAGATATAACACAACATTAAAATATCAGACAACCTTCTGCTGCATATGTGTTGTACATGGGAGAGGAGGTATAAGAGCTAATTTACAGTTATTTTCAAACATTTTGTTTAAATCAAATTAAATTTAAATTAATTTTTTTAAATAAAGCATTTAATTGTGTCACCTGCGTAGCATGGTAGGCACTTAGGGATTACTTTTTGTTTGTCCGCTGTCTATCGTCCGTCTGTCCGTTCAAATAACTTTTTTTTCTACTCAAAGGATTACATTGAAACTTCTGAAAAATGTTTATATCAATGTGTGTGATTGGTTTACAAAAGGGGGATAATCCAAATATTTTTTATATCAGAATTATTGTCCCTTTTCTGTCAAAAATTTAAATGACACACAATTCATGCTCCGGGGAGCACTCCATTCTAGTTTTATTTAACTCACCTGAGCACAAAGTGCTCCAGGTGATCTCTTGTGATCACATTTTGTCCATCTGTTGGGCATCAACACCAATTGCCTTGTGAACACTCTACAGGCATCATTTGGCATCCAATGTTATTGAATGTTTATCAGAACATTTATCTCTATCAAATCTTTCCCAAGTTCAAAACTGGATCATGTGAGGTCAAAAACTAGGTCACAAGTTGAAATTGAAGGGAAATCTTGTGAACACTCTTGAGGCTGCATTTTTAATTTGAACAATCAGCATATATTGAAACTTTATTAGAATAATTGCCTTGATGATATCTTGTTTATGTTCGAATATATAGCAGTAGGTCATGTCCGGTCAAGAATTAGGTTTCTATGCCAAATTAATCTTTTTCTTGCTGATATCTAGGCCAAGTTTGAAAATGGGTCATGTCGGGTCTAAAACTAGGTCACTTCGCCAAATTAATGGAAAACTTTGTAAATATTGTGGAAACCACATTTTTAATAGATTTCTTCATGATATTTAATCTAAGTTTTAGTGAAGGTCATGTTCTGTCAAAAACTAGGTCAATAGGCTAAATTTGAGAAAAATATTTTTAATACTAGAGACCATTATTTGCATCAGCAGCTTGACACTTTGTTAGACAGTTTGTCTTGTCAATAGCTAGACCAATTTCTAAAAATAGGTCATGTCGGTTTAAAATCTAGGTCACTAGAGTTCACCTACATGTGGCAAGACTGGGCAACATAACTTAAGATATTGATTGCTAACAAACTAAAAAAAAAAATCAAAATTATACTTAGGTGTTCACAAAATGCAAATGAAATAAACTGAAGCAAGGCAGATGATTACATAATATAAGATTAGTAATTTGGTCTGTGGTTTTGTGTCTATATTGTGGAACCAGGCATCCCTGGGTCCGATCCGCGGATGGTTTTTGGTCATGGCAAGGTACATTTACTAGCCAAGTACTGGTTCATTTATCATACATAAGCAAACAGTTTCTATGATACAAGCTGATTTACGACGACAAATTTGATTGGCTTAAAGCGTTCCTTTAGCTAATGAAAAGGGCTGTTTCAAATACCCTAGCCTATTACACCCGTTTCATCGCTGATTTACGACGACAAATTTGATTGGCTTAAAGCGTTCCTTTAGCTAATGACAAAGGCTGTTTTAAATACGCTAGCCTACACTTTATTTACATTGTTAACAAAGGATCGAAGGTCATTAAAAAACTGTGAAAATGAAGTTTCTGCCCGCGGGATTTAACACTAAGGAATTAGATCGTGGAGAGAAAAACAAATGGTCATGGAAATGGCTTACGGAAGTGGATTCAGACGGTGATAAATGGAGTTTGTGGCTGAGAAAACCCGACATTGCTGGGAAAGCATACTGTGAATGTTGCGATAAACTGCTGAATTATGGATCCAGTGGAAAGACAGCACTTAGAAAACACGGCGATAAATATGCTGATCACAAACAGAACAAAAGGAGTGTAAAAACAAATCAGGTAATTATCAGATTTAATTTGATATTTTAGAATATTATGCATATATAAACAGGGTTCTTTAACTTCTTATAAAAACCCTGATATAAACTAGGAATTCCTAGGTATAAATTTAAGAAAATCAATTGTTAATTTATTTGGTAAACATGCATTTGAAATTTGATATTGTTAATAAATCTAAAGGGGAACCTATGTCCAAATTTTGAAAAGTTCTGCCCTAGCGGGGAACCTATGCCCAAATTTTGAAAAGTTCAGCCCTAGCGGGGAACCTATGCCCAAATTTTGAAAAGTTCTGCCCTAGCGGGGAACCTATGCCCAAATTTTGAAAAGTTCAGCCTAGGGGGGAACGTATGCCCACATTTTGAAAAGTTCAGCCTAGGGGGAACCTATCCCCAAATTCTGAAAAGTTCTGCACAATGGCTAGCGGGAAACCTAAGCCCAAATTTTGAAAAAGTTTTGGCAGGAGGGGAATGTTTGCCCAATTTTTATTTTAATATTTGCATCTTTAACAAGTATTACTTTATTTTAATAGGTACTTCCTGGGTCTTCTAAGGCAACTGAGGCAACAGAATCATTACAGGAACGTGTTGCGGCAGTGAGAAGTTTGACGACTACTTTTATGAGTGAACACTGCCTATCATTCATCATAGCGGAAGACCTCCTCAACCTGGCTAAGCGACTAAGCCAAGACAAGCAGGCTTTGGAGAAGGCAACACTGTCGGCAACAAGCGCCACCTACATAACGACACGTGGTGTTGCTAGGACCTTCAAAGAGGAAGTCAAGGACAAGATTAAAGACAAGTTTATATCGTTAAACCTTGACGAAGCAACAAATAACAGTTATGACAAAGTGCTGAATGTGCTTGTTCAGTTCTACGACGAAGAAGAGGGGAAAATCCAGCTACGTCATATGGGATCAAGAGCACAGAACATTTCCACTGCAAAGGAAATCATGAAGTCAGTGGAGAGTATTCTTGCTGAGTATGACGTTAAGTGGTGGCAAGTGGTGAGTGCCCTGATGGACAATTGTAGCACAATGCGTGGTGTGAGAGGAGGGGTTGAAGCACTCATCCGTGAGAAAAAACAAAATCTACTAGATATCAGCGGTGACACTGTTCACATGGTGAGCAATGCAGCAAAGGTACTCTTGACTAATGTGGACGATGGGGTACATACTTTCTGTTTGGACATGTACTATGACATTGAGCAGTCGCCCAAGGTGAAATATCTGTTTCAAGAAGTGCAGTCCTTACTGAACATCACCACCGCTGCTAAACGCCTGATCAGACCTATATCGAGCAGATTTCTTCAGATGAAGGAAGTGACTGTCAGAGTTGTCTCATTGTTAGATCCTCTAACAGTGTACTACTACAGCTTCTTGACTGAGGAAGAAAAAACTAAATACAGGTAATTAAATAACCCGTCAAAAGGTCTTTGCATCATTTGAAATATCTTATTTTAAAAAATAATTGATATGTTAATGTACAAGTAATTTTGAGGTAGATTTTAACAGACACTACCTGTAAAAATTGAGAAAGTAAATTTTATTGTGATCTTATTGTAGATAAACATATTTCTTCAATGTTGGTAAGTTTTAATTGTGAGTTAGTATCTATATTAGTATATCAATGTATTAAACACTCATTATCTCACTGGTTGTTGTATTGTTCTGTGCTAATAGAGTAGAAGGTGATGGATATGTTTGTGGAAAGTGTTAGAACAGTTTAATCCTTGCTAATGCTAATGTATACTATAGGCTAGCTGCATTGAATTTATATATGTATCAACTCTTGCACTGTATTGTTGCTTCTTTTCATTCATTGGTGTTGGTATTTATACATTCCAATATTATATTATTATTAGCTGAGGACAATTATTATACAACATAATGATATTTTGTAGTAATATGTAAAATAAGATTGATTAAATAAGATTCTTTAATTTTTTTGTATACATGTCAAACAAGTGATAACAATCAGTCAGGGTCTGAAATAATAATGTTGTATATAAACTGATATAAGATATAATCTTATACATTTATTAAGTATGTACATTTTGACCGGAATAGTGAATCATCATGTTTTATTTTGTAAAGCCTAATAAGTTAATATACATAAAAATGTTGACATACTATTCAGGGTATAATTTAAGTTTCTTTAACCAAGATTTAAGCAACATTTGGTAAACCAAGGTTATTCAATTGTTTCAGGTCTGTTATCAGTCAAATATTCTCAAACCGCAAAGTGTCAGATGAAGCCCAGGCCTCTATCATCCTACTCAAGATGTCCCAGGACCAACAACAGAAGTCTTCGACCAGTTTTGATAGGAAGGATCGTATCCTTAACTCCCTGTTCCACAGAAGGTTTGAAACAGAAACAAAACTAAATTTGTTTCGAGGCCTGCTAGAAACTTTCAGTGGATATGTCAAGGTGTTCCAGTCTGAGAGTCCACTTATCCATACCCTTCACAGTAGGATGATGGAGCTTACAAGGGAGTTCTTGGGTATGTTTCTCAAGCCAGAGAATATCCCAGAACGTCCAAGCCGACTTGTTAAATTGGATGTGACAGATAGAGCTCTGCAGAAATCTGACAAGGACATGGGAGTAGGAGATTATGCTTTTGTGGCTATGAACAAAGCAAGGATAGACACAAGATGTCATCACTGGGTGAAAGACCTGTATGCTAAACTGAGAAGTGGATATGTTCAGGCAGGGAAGAAGATGCTGGCTATGCCATTGACCAGCAAAACGTTACAGTTAATGCAGGTCATGAGTCCTGAGTTTGTAGGTAATCAGCAGACTGCCACATCCTTACAACGGCTGGCCTCATTCATCCCTTCGTTCGCCACTGACGAGGAACTGATGGGAAAACTGGCATCAGAAACCAACAAGTACAATGTGGATGCCGAGGTCAAAGACCTAGCGGATGACTTCAAGCCAGCAGAGAACATTGACACTGGTTTCTGGGTGAAGGTGTTTGCTCTGGAGAGTTTTAACAAACCCAGATATCCGGCCATGAAATCTCTGGTAACTGCTCTCCTGACCATTTTCAGTGGGCCGCTTGTAGAGTCCAGTTTCAACATCATGGACGACATTGTTGAGAAGGACAGGGCCAGCCTCACAGTGGAAAACTATGAGGCTGTTGCAATTGTTAAGTCCACCATGAGGAAAAAAAATATAAAAAGCTATGAAATGAAAGTCAGTTCGAAGATGAAGAGATCATGCATCAATGCTTACAGCACATACAGGGCTCATATTCAGAGAAAAAAGGATCTGAAGCAACAGCAAATTGATATTAAATTGAGTGAGTCTGTGCTTCAGCTGAAGGCTGTGAAAGCCAAACGAGTACAGAAACTTATTATGCTCAAGAAAAGATTACTAAAAAAACAGAACCTGGGACTTGGCAAAAGACAACAAGACCAGGACTCTAGCTGTTCCAAAAAAAGGAAAAGAATTAATTCACCTATGAATTAGAAGTGACTTACTACATATGAGTAACATATCAGTACTATTACTAATCAGTGGCAATAGTGTATACATAGTGATACAATTTTATTATAAATATCTTAAAAGTTGTCTTAAAAATTATCATGTTACCTCTAAAAATATTTAAGGATGTATTTGAACAAAATTAAGTTAATCATGATTACTGTTTTATGTATGAATTATATATCAGTATACATCTATATTCATAGACTTAGTCATTTTTTGGTCTGAACAAACATATTTCTAATACACAATATTAGTCAAATTTGAAGCCTGGAAAAGGCATTTCTTTGCCATCAAAATGGCTATATCCCAGGAGCTTCCGGGGGCCTCCGGCCCCATGGACCCCTGGCCAGGGCGTCGCCCAGCGTTTTTTTCAGGATTTTTGAAATTTTATACTTTTAGCCATTTATTAATTTAGTTAAATGCATACAATAATTTTTTGTTTTTGTTAGGGATTTTACAATATTTCAGAAAAGTATATCACGGAAACTGCAAACTATGGGGCCACAACGAATTCCTGTTGGAGTTAAGTGTATATAAATGGATTTAAAATTACATCAGGATTAAAATTGCTGTAGAGGTAGGTTAATGAATATACCTTGTCAACCCCATACAATGTATTACATTTTGCAGATGGGAGAATATAACAAAGGTAAAAATAGACTGAAAAATTGTTGGAGAATTCATCCATAATACGTGTATTAGGTTATACTGGGACAGAGCTTTCAATCACAGAGTGAATCCCGCTAAATAAATTTGTATTCTATGATTTATTAGACAAAAAATAGAGTTAGTAAAACGCTATGAGGGAAATAGATATGATGATGTCATCACTTTGGAATGTGATTTTCCCATGGCTTAAAATTGTAAACAATAGTGATTTGACCATTGTAGAGATGCTTCCACTAAGACAAGTCTGTTGTTCAAAACAGACGTGTCCCAGTGGACCCATCCCAACAATCAATTAACAATTGCAATATATAATTATATTAAAATTATTTGTGTAAAAATTAAACATTTCATTTCATCTTATAATAACTAAAACAGTAGTTTAACATTGAGAGTTTGGAGTATCTGACAATTTAGAGGAGACATCCATCCGACCACATCCGGGATCTGAAGGATGATCAGTGAAGAAAAGACTTGCCATCACCATGAACTTTCACGACCCCCGGGATATGATCAGAGTTGGAACTTTTTTATATAGTCCCCTCTAGTCATGTCTCAATTTGTGTTGGTTTTAAAACTTCAATGTACAACGTTGGAACTATATTCTAGATACTGCAGATTACATCGTATCTGTCATCTGACAGTCTAGCAGGTAAGTCTCTAGAGCGATAAAGGTGGATGTTTGGACCGCTTTAGATGGAAACAATAAGTTGTTTAGATTCAGAGCAACTCCTTTCTGTTTTAGTGACCCAGAGAGCTTATTTTGTGACTTACTACAAATATCCTTCAGGATTGAGCATGGATTATACAAAAGGCCCTGGTCATAAAGATCAAAGAGCTCTTTGATAAAATGTAACTGTTCTGATTTGTAAGAATAATTGAAAGGTTTTTGATATGTTTCTTCTGTTTGATAGTATTATGTAATATCTTGTTCTGTTCTGTGCTCGTTTTGAGGCTATGCCTTTTCCATATTATCATAAATACTAATTTAATAATTTACAGCGCTATATCCATATAAACGTCGCTATAAAGCGCGCGTATTTACAACGCTAAACGTTACGTTATGACGTCACGTTACGTAGCATTGTTATTACACTAGTTGAATACGCAATTTATTCAATGGCTTTATTACACTCCGGCGACGTCATTTATGATATATACGGAATATTACGTTGCGGGAGCGATAAAAGGGTTTGTATTGCACTACAAGTAGCGTGGAAAAATCGATATCTTACGAGACCGAAGGTCGAGTAAGATATGGATTTTCCCACGCTACGAGTCGTGCAATACGAACACATTTATCGCTCCCGCAACGTAATATTCCTTTTATTATATACCTACAATCTATGAGCAGCGAAAATTTATTGAGTTTACATTTTATTAACCGTAAAATTAAGATTGTGAAGGGCGGATACATATCGCTTCAATGATTACGCCACGCCCCATAATGCATTCCAATACGTATGCTCCGCCCAATATCATCATCAAACCGGTCACGTCACTGTATGACGTCACAATCTTGTATTTACACCGCATATAGATACGGAATTTTAATCTGTCGTGGTGTATTTGCGCATGTCAATCTGTGTGTATTTCCACCGGAAAATAAACAGGCATATAATAAAAAGGGTTATTCTTTTTTTCATATACTAAAAGAGTTGAAAATTGTTTGAAAACAAGATAAGGATTATTTTGTTTTCATACTGGGGAAGGAAGAAGTTAAATTTATATTTACACAGGATAAAGAACTATTCTGTTTTCATAGATTGAAAGAACTGGTATTTGTTTGGGAAAAATACAATTATTTGAGAAGTGTCAGTTCACGCTTAAAGGGACATTTTTTCTAAAAGGAGATATTCCAAATCTCACAGCCAATTTATCTTACACACATACAGACACAGAAAGTTATACTTTTGATCATTAATGCTCAATATAGGTGATCATAGTTACAAATGCGCTTGAGATATTATATGAGAAATTCAGTAAATTTGGATACCACTTTTATTATAAGTTGGAACTGTATGAAGAGAAAATAGATTACAATGCAAAGGGAAAATAGGTTGTACTTAAATGAAATGTCAGTGCAACAGTGAATTATTGCAAAATGAAAGTAGGATATGAAACTATGTCAAACAGGAATTAGGACAACAAAAAAAGGACACTGAAAATAAATGATTTAAAGTGGAACATTGTAGTGAAAAAAGGTCAATAACAGAGTAAATAGTGAACTAAATCAGATCGCATTTGATTGGCTCTTATCGTATCACACTGTTTTTCGACGCGCCTTATAACACAAATCCATCCATATTCCCCGTGAAATATAAGATGAGTTCAAAAAATAATTCCATTGGGACTTGACTGTTGTAAATATGTACAATTACAATTTTGATTTCATAGAAAACCATCATTCTGTAGATAATATCCAGTCACTTTTCATAACGTTTTATACTATCAGTATTTATATACAAAGAATACTGACAAACGAAGACGAACACTTTGTCCTCGCAAGTTTCATATGTTTTCATGAATGAACGTTTTTGACGTCAAAACGTATGTTTTTGCGACAATTATATTGCATCACTTTCTCGTTTGAAGTAGTATTCAGATAAGATAGTCGACAGACAGTAGGGAATAGAATTAAAAGGAATGCTTCGCAAAAATATTTTAACAATAATAAGATTATTTCTGATTTATTAAATATTCGCGCGAAAGATCTTTATTAAAAAGATATGTAATTCAGGACACTTTTTCGTCTGCCATTTGCCGAAATTTCAAGAATATCTGTTGAGCCGTTGTTTAATAAATCACAATGCAATAAAACGTTTGTCGAGCTTCGGAACGACTACATAATTATAGCTAGATACGCATCCAAGATAATACGAAAAAAACCCATGAATGGGTTTTTTCGCTTATAGTTAACAGGTGTGAGATATTTTTTTTTTTTTTTTTTTTTTTCAATAACCCATGAAGCTTTCTGAAATGAAACTGGAAAAATCCATGGGGGCCGCCATTTTGGATATGTATAAAAAGCAACCGTAAAACACAGATTGAAAATTATTGTCGTCTTTTTAATAATTTTTTTTTTAAATCGGTATTTTGGGTATGTATAAAATGAGCAGAAAAACACGGATTGAAAATTATTGTCGTCTTTTTAATCATTTTTTTTTTAAATTCGATATTTAAGATCATTAAAGTGCTGTGTTATGTGGGAATTAACATTTGTACGAAAAGTTAAAAATAAATGGAAATCTGTAAGAAATATGTTTTCCCGTTCGTCAAAAAAAACCGACAGCATTAGCCTTCTACGACCGAAACTAAATTTTGACTGTATCGTAGCCAAAGAAGGACGTGACGTCATTTCCGTTACACTTCATCTTGGCGTAACGTCAATGGAGCGACGTCGTTTCCCGCAAAAAAGTGGTATCAAGATGAAAGACCCCAAATTCCTATACATGAGCTATTGACTCACTCATTCAAAGTATAATTATTTATCAAACATTGTGGCAAATGGATAACTTTCTCATAAGGAGCAATTGTTCTTTTGGTGACAATCTTTTCCTAAATCGTCGGTTGCATAGCCTCAGAAACCGTCTCTAATAGGGAAAGGGTTTAGCAGAAATGTGACCCCTTACATAATTTGTTCCAGTCATATTGACTGGTTGAAAAAGGCAGTCGCCAGGTGGCATCAGAAAAGGGCTGATCTATTTGCTTCTTTACCATAATGCAGGTGATCGATTAAGGATCATCTTGGCCCTCATGTTTTAACCTCGTTCATTATAAATGTATTCCTTGATTTTCTTAAAGTATTTACTTTATTATTTTCTGTTCGTAATAATAGACGACAGCAATACGAATTCCAAATATGTTTTGATAATGTTAGAAACATGACATTAACATTATTATTGTCTAGTCAATTCCTTATACATTCTTTTTTTATGGCCAAAGTATTCTCTTTAATTTTTGTTTATAATTATCTTGCGTTTTTTCGTAAATAGGTAGCACCTATAGATATATTAAAATAAATACACATGTTTTCATTATAATCATCAATCTTAATCTTTTAAGTAAGCTACCCCCTAATAAATAATGGTAGGTTGTATTTTTTTGCTTCTCTTTAAAGATTCAAAGTAACTACGGTATTGCAATTTATATAGTAAATACATTAAAAATACAACAGAAGAATAATTGGATTTTTAGCTCGCCTATGCACGAAGTGCCAGGTGAGCTATTGTGATCACATTTTGTCCGTCAATCGTGCGTCGTGCGTCGTCAACATTTGAGCTTGTTAACACTCTACAGGCTACATTTTGCATCCAATCTTCATGAAAGTTTATCAGAACATTCATCTCCATTAAATCTTGGACAAGTTCGAAACTGGGCCATATGAGGTCAATAACTAGGTCACTAGGTCAAATTGAAGGGAAATCTTGTTAACACTCTGGAAGTCACATTTTCAAATTGAGCATGTTGAAATTTTATCAGAATGTTTGTCTTGATTATATGTAGGTCAAGTTCAACATGGCTTATTTTGGGTCAAAAAGTAGGTCACTAGGTCAAATTGAAGGAAAATCTTGAAATTTGGTCAGAATGTTTGTCTTAAAGATATCTAGGTCAAGTTCGAATATTGGTCATATTGGGTCAATATTGGGTCAGCTTGAAATTTGGTCAGAATGTTGAGCTGAATGATATCTAAGACAAGTTCGAATATTGGTCACTAGACCAAATTAAGGTTAATTTTGTTAACACTCTAGAGGCCACATTTTCAACTTGAGCATGTTAAATCTTTACATCACAAGGCCAAATGAAGGAAAATCTTGTTAACACTGTGGAGGTTGCATTCAGAATAATTGTCTTGATGTGTTTTACATTGCAGTACATTGTATAATTAAGGTGAGCGAACTAGGGCCATCATGGCCATCTTGTTATATGTATTAACTGACTTATTGACTTCGATGTTTAACTGATGTTATTTTTAAAAAGTATAATTGAAGGGAAATCTTGTTAACATTGTTAAAGTCGCCCTCTTGTTATATGTATTAACTGTTTAACTGATGTTATTTTTAAAAAAGTACAATTATCAAACATTTTATTTGTCATTTTGTTTGTTTTGACACGTATTTCAGATAACTGTTTTAAAAATACCATTCTCCCAATCTCGACAAAAAGCCAGTTTGATTGATATTTTGGTTTATAGTAATTGATTGATACTTTGTTTCATAGTAATTGATTAATATCTTGGCTCATGAGATTGATTTTTGTTTCATAGAAATTGATTGATACTTTGTTTCCTAGTAATTGATTGGTATTTTTTTCTCGTAAAATGATCAAAATTGCAAATTCCCAATGCATACAACGATGTAATAGCACCACAGCAGACATATCGGGTTGTTACTAAACTATTCTGGGAAACCGTGCCGATATACATTTTCATTTGAAATTGTTTTACATATATTGAATAGCACAACTGCATGAAAATAATAACGTAAATACCCGCAAACAAACTAGAACATTATAACTAATAAATTGTCAGAAAACTTTGCATCAGACAATTCCTATCGTGAGAATTGTTCATACGTAAAGCAACCATATCAAACTTTCGTGAATTAATGAGTAGTGACGGATTGATACTTATTCATGCGAATGTAATTACGTTGCAGGTGGTTACGCAGCAAAGTAGATGTATCAGTGTATACGAGGGGTGCAATAGGAACTTTATTATAATTTCGACACAAATCAAACTTATAGAAAATAATCGTTACTTTTTTCAACAGTCAACATTTTTCTTACATACATGACAAAAAGTTGATAAATCGGTTGACAAATAACATTTCTGGGAGATTATGAAATGCAATAGGGGCTGGCCAAGGTAGTAACGTCACTCTGACGTCGTCTTTTGAAGGGAAATGAGTATGTTTGAAAATGTGAATACATATTTTAACAACAGTTATATCAACTCAATTGTTGCATTAACTTCCCCAGAAGCCATTGCTTAAAGACTTCAATAAACGTTGTTCAACGAAATGCGTAACATGTGATGTGTACTAAATAACAATTATTATGGGGAAAACGACTAGCACTGTTCCTTTCAACATCAGAACTGGCTTTTTTGCAAGTGACATCAGTTTCCCACTGATTTCTGCCCTCCAACCATGAACATATTTGTATGTATACATCGCTAGTGGCTGCTTGACGCCTGGTGAACCTCACTTTAAAATTTTCCATTGTTCATTTGACGTAATTTTGTACGTGACGTTCCAGGACGTCGGTAAACAACTTTACTATTTTGATGGTTATTATGGAACAAAAACATTACACCCTTGTTATTAGAACAACATAACAACAATTGCAAATTTTCGGTATATTTTGTTTGTGTATATGTGAAATATACACAGCTTAAACTGGTACTAAAATTACGTTGTTGCCCGCCTATGCCTCAACTCGTTTATATATGAAACTAATGACACTATTAAAATATTAATTCGCCATAAGGTAGAGAAAAAAAAAATATACATTATTGTATGATTTCCTAAATATGTATTAACTTATACAAGAATTACTAAGAAAGTCATCACCCCTCGTATATATGTCCAATATGTAAAAATTTCATAGAAGACGCCTTTCATTGTATACTTTGATATTTTTCCTTCTATTTTCCTTTTGGTAAAAGGATGCAATACCAGCCGATATCATGTTCACGTGCCGCTAAGGACGGAACTACTTCCGCTGTAAAAGAGACGCTCCATCTGTCATTCGATGTAAACATGGATGTTGATTCAGGTGTTTCTCTTATTGACGCTGTCTTCCAAGATCTTACCGAAAAAGAAACTGATGAAATGTTCGAGCCGTTCGAGCCTTCGAAAGCCCGTTATCTGCAGGATGTGGACATAGATCTGTTTATTGACGATCAAAAAGAAAAATACAAGACTGAGTACAGAACGAGATTTGAAAAATGTACAAAGATGGTTATTTGACAAGAGAGAGCCAATGTATATTGAAAATATTCCAGCTCACCACTTAAATGATGTCTTGGCTGAAATCTTTATATGCATTAGAAAAAGTGATGGAATTTTTTTTGAACCAATTTCTTTAGAGGCTATGAAAAACAGCATAGAGAGACATTTAAAGGAAAATGATTATGAACATTATCCCAAAGACAGAGCTTTTCAAAAGCTATAAAAGCTTTAACTTAAAAAAAAAATTGAATTGAAGAAACAAGGGATGAGTAGACAACCAAACAAATCCTGCCATATTACTACAGAAGAGGAAAATAAAATGTTTAATTGTGGAGCTCTTGGTGACAGTAACCCTTGAAGCTTGATAACAACCTTATGTTATATGTTTGGAAAACTGCTCGGCTTAAGAGCTTGAGATGAGGCAAGCCAGATGACTATTGGTGATATTCAGTTGAAGGTATGTACATATCTGTACAATTTTATAACTAATTTTTACAAAATGCCTTGCATATAATTTCTTTATGTATTTTAAATGTATTTTTCTTTTATAAAAGGAGGATCACACATGATTATTATAGATGTCATTTAACTTATTTGAAGACTTGATATATTTATTAAGGTTTAAATGCATAGATCCAAAAGAAAAGTGATGAACTTACTTAAAGCTATATAAGGTTCACATTATATATTTTAAGGAAAGGGAAGGGGAAACATATTTGGAAAATCCGATCAGCCAAAATAAGACACCTTTTCTTGCCAGTGGTTGTGTTTTTAATAACTGTACTTTTCATTTTTAACTTTTAACTTAGTATTCTGCCAGGAAAATTTACTACTTCGTAAAGCGGAATTCATTTGAATCGTTTAGCATAGAAGCTTAGACAGGTCTCATAAGTATAGTAAGGTTGGTGTCAAAATATGACGGTCCTTTGCTCATTAGTGTTATTAGCGCTTTGATTATATTTACATTTGGAGACAATTTATGGCAACAAAACTTACAGCGCAGGGTTCATAAACACTCAAAATTTCGAACCCTTCACTGATACAAACAAGAGAAAGTTGATGCAACATAAACAGTAATGGAAATGAGTAATCTTGCCAATCATTAGTCTTAGTATGTATACAGTGCTTTTATTAAGGAATAATTATAAGATTTATGAATTCCACATACACTTTTCAAGATGTTTGTCAGAATATTTGAATTTTATTATTTTTCAATAAAACCACAAAACAGACAATTTAGGATTTGCATGCAATAGCACGTCATTTTACCTTTCCTCTATTAAAGTCAACAGTGGACACCTTTGCAGCAATCTACTTTTAAAACAATGAAATAAAGGTTAAATCGCTGAAGACATGAGCTTTCTCTTTTTCTCAAAATGATATTAGCTTAGCATCCTAATTATATCATACTTTAACAAATGTTGAAATGTAGTTCAATATTTATAAATTAGACCACCTTCGAAATATAATATCAACTAAACAGTTAAATCTCATTGAAATTGTTGTATAATTTAAACTTAATTTCGAACATAAACTGAGCCCTACAGCATTTTAATTTATTTTAATTCTTTCCTTCCAGTTTTATAAGGAAAATAACAAACTACTCACGTTTTAAAATTATATTATGATGAACGCCCTTGTGTCAATGATGCATAACAATATGCAGATCGGAAGCAATATGCCTTTAGGGAATTAAATGACACATTTAAAATTGTCAAGGACGAAATAATTTTGTACGAAAGACCCGATTCTTTCTTATTCGCAGAGGTGTCGTTCTTGAAACTCTCTTTATAGGCAGAGAGTGTTCGTTCAAAGTATTTTTTCTATTAAAACCAGTTTTATCTCGGTTTGTTCTTTTCTTCATTTGTTTCGAACCAAATAAACATTTTAAATCACCTATGATTTACTATTTGTAAGTGAGTGTAAAGAGCGGCTCTCTGAAAAGGAGATTGATCTACGCAGTTGGTATTCGCGAGTATGTAAACAAATAAATTAGACTGTGCGACGTAAAGGTTTGTAGTTATCGCCTTTTGATTACATGTAGTATATAGTGTAAAATAAAGTATACCAGTCGAGCTAATAGGGACTGTTTTGTCTTCGTAAGTAAAACAAAAAAACATAAATGCGAGTCAAAATAAAGAAACTGAAAATACCTAAAACATCGGAATATTTATTTCATTTTAGATGTGTCATTACTTAGTGTTTTTAAACAAACACAATTGTAATATGTTCAAGACATCTAAACGTGTTTCTTTCTAATAATAATCCCCCCCCCCATGTCATTTCCGAAAATCTATTAAAAATAGAAGTCGCGGGCTTCTGCCCGGCGACTAATAACTGTTAGTTACTCTACAAAAGATAAAGTTGTGAAAGCGAAAAAGAATGAAGATATTTACCCATTACCAACATGGGGTTAGAGTTACGCTACAGATTCAAGAAGATGAAAATGTCCAAAACATTAGCTGTATAGTAACAACTTTACCATGAGTGTTTCCTTCAGAGTAAGTTGAGAGAAAAATACATCCTGTTGTTGTACAAAGGCCAGTCTCCTTCTCAGTCGTTTGTTGAAGTTCTCTCCGTTCATAGTTATCAATCCTGACTGGTATTTCTGTCTGCCAGAAATAGCATTGAGTAGAGTTGTCTTTCCTGACCCTTAAATAATGATAATCATAGTGCTACTTTTCGCATATACAATAACTCTGAAGCAGTCGATTCTGTGAACATCGAGGCAATATATCATATATTTAAAAAAACACCTCTATAAATGTAAGAAAATTGTGTAATTATTGAATAGAGTAGTTATGAGCATTTTCCTTTTGTCACAATGTATTCAAGAGTAGTCTGTTTCAGATGAGTCAAGATACCTTGTACAACCGGGAACCAGTCAGAATAAATACCATTATACATGACACAACTGTACATATCATTGTGCATGGAAATAACAGATTTTAACAGCTTTTGGGTGACTTTTAACTCACGTAGTATATAGAATAGACCATCATGCCATACTCTATAAAATGCTTGACGGGCATCTAAAAAGCAGGCGATTAATTTACTGTTAGCATCATTTCAGTAGCTAATACTTTCCTTTAGTATGAATGAAGTCATAGTACTACCCATGTTTGTTGAAACCTGGATAGGATGTAATGATTTAGTTATAGATGTGTGGAGGCGTTTGAGAACATTTTCATATAGTTTTAAGATAGAAGAGGAAATGGTAATTGCCCTATAGCTACCAGAGTCATTTTTGTGGCGATTGGTTTGACAATCGCCACAATGCTAACAGACACAACAACAACGAACAATATTTACATAGTCGGTTTTGAAAAATCGGTTGATATTTATTTTCTTCGCTGCAAACTAATTTACTCACATCCGTTATAGTTCCATCATTGATGCAGATACGCGATTAATAATAATAATGTCAGTGCTACCTTGGTACCGGATTGTTACTAATATTTGAGTTTTATCGAGACATTATCTACATAGAGTTAAAATATGTAAATATTATCTTCGTCATGATTTGGCAGATAATAAATATCATTGCGCGTTCTGCCTTGCAAATAACGGAAAATAACTCTGATAATACTCAAATCTGGAAATTCCATAAGGTTCTATAAATAGCTCGCGATACTGGTGTTCTTAAATCTCAATATTATAAACGCTTCATTTTGTAGTTGTTTAAATATATGAAAGCGTCTAGATGATAAGACTTGTTTACAAAGGTTAAAAGGACACACGATGTCAGTGTGTACACACGTTATGTATACACGTCTGCACGTTCTAGAGTCAATTAGCAATCAATGCTGAAAGTGTAGCCTTATTTAGTTTGGAGATCGAGCATTATAATATATGCCTATATTTTTATAAATTGAATAGTTTGGCAAATAGTGAAATTGCGCTTTTTGTGCATGTTTTGTGTTTGTTATTGTACTCAAATTTTTCGAAGCAGTTTAACAACCTCAGAGACATATAAATACACTGTGTTTATATATGAGCCAGTCCACGACAAAACCTGTATTAGTGACAAAAAAATATTTTTTGAGTTTTTTGTATTTCCTAAAATATCAACCGTTTACCTTCATAATGATACCATAATTAGCCAAATAGTCCTACATATACTCTCTTAATTACGATATATACATACCAACTGTCATAAGAAAACGGAAAAAAAGAAAGGCGTTTAAGGTGGAATCATACCTTTGAAATAACGTCGTTTTTGACGTCAAAATGTATGTCATTGCGGCAATGATAGTGTGGTTAATGAAACCGCCATTATTTTCTCGTTTGAAGTGATATTCGGATAAAATAGACGGCAGACAGTAGGGAATAGAATTTCATGCGTGCTGATATCAATTCCATACATCTGCCATGACAAATTAGACAACAAAATGCGAATTAAAAGGAAAGTTTCTTCAAAACATTTTAACAGTTATAAGATTATTTCTGATTTATTAAAAATTCTCCCGAAATTTTAAGAATATATATCGAGCCGATTTTTAATAAATCAAAATGCAGTTAAACGTCTGTCGCGCTTCGGAACGTTCACTGCACACATATTAGATAGATACGCATCTAGTGTAGGTAATAAACACACCACATGTTTTCATTATAATCATCAATTTCAATCTTTTAAGTACCTCCTTTCCCCCCTAGTAAATAATGGTAGGTTGTATTTATTTGCGTCTCTTTAAAGATTCAAAGTAGCTACTATATTGCAATTTATATAGTATATACATTAAAAATACAACAAAAGAATACTTGCATTTTTACGAGATAGCGAGAATGATATTTTCAACAATATCGATATATGCTAAAGTGAGGATTGTGCATCAGTAACGCAACATATAGACATTTCGTGATTCAATGAGTAGTGACGGGTTGATACCGTAATTCATGCTAACATAATTACATTTTAGGTATACATCCAATTCGAGCAGTGAGCCATGACGAAACCTAATGGATTGTTCTATTATCCAAAATAGGGATGAGCATAAAACTATGCGCCCGTTTTGATAATAAGTAAAATCCTGACACACCACCAGTTCGAATGCAAAGTTAGCGTTTAACAAGAGCATTGAACTCGTTATGCCAAGGTCCCGAGTTCGAGTCGTAATGGATTACATGTACATCTTTTTATTTTATGTAGTTTCTACGTAACTATTAATCGCACAATGTCCTTAATTATCGTGATTTTATATTTACCTGCGAAGGTATAAATGTGGCATACAAATGTAGAACGACGTATTATAGCATACACAGCCATGCAGTCGAAATCGCATTATAGTGATGATGATGATGATTATGATAATGATGATGATATATTATTTACACTATTTTTGTCAAGGTTTTTGATGATCTTTATGTAATATAGTTATAATGAATATTAAAAATGAAGAAAACAATGAAATCTAAAAATAAAGCAAACAAATAAAATAATAAAACCTTAAATAAATATATGCATACATACACTTAGATCAAAGCTAAATAAAAAAAATAAAAGAAATTGTGGTAGGATCGAACCCATGTCATAGGACTGAATTCGTTAATCTTACCGGCTCAACCGACTGAGCTAATAATCTATTATCATACTTTCTAGTCTAAACCAATATGTATTTATATATTTAACTGTACCGAGGCGTTCCGAATACAAAAGTTACCTCCCCCTGCCAAAAGTGTATATTTACATCGCTAGTGACTGCTTGACTCCTGGTGAACTCCACTGGATAAACATTTCAAATTACTATTTTGATTTTTGTCTACGTTGAGATATAATTTTATTATTTAGCATTTTGCTAAATTTCCTAAATTTGACGATCATTTGACGTCTTTTTTTACATAACGTTCTTGCACGTCGCTAAACAACTTTACTATTTCACAACAAAATAATGTCATGCACATTTTCGGTATCTTCTGTTTGTGTATATTTGAAATATACACAGCTTAAACTGGTACTTTCTTGTAAAATTATGCTGTGTCCCGCCTATGCCTCAACTCGTTTCTTTGACAACAATTTATAACTAAACTAATGACAATTTTAGAAATATTAATTCGCCATAAGGTAGAGCAAAAACAAATATACATATGGTATGAATTCCGAAATATGTATTAACTAATACAAGAATCACTAAGAAAGTGTTATTACTTTTTGATGACCCCTTGTATAATAATATATAAACAGATTTCCAAGTATGATTAACCCTGTATCCTGTATTACGTCTATTTATATACTGTATCATTTGCAATAAAATAACTATTCGGGAAGAAATAAATTAAAATATCCATTTTTAGTAGGGAGTAGATTTCATGATACCATAAAGTTAATGTTTATTGTGCAAAACGAAAGGTTGTCAATTTTAATTCCACTAACTGCGTTTCAGTTCAAAAATCGCAATGTGCGTTCCGACGTGCGACATCGGTAAAACGGCATTCTGATTTACTAACAAGATGCCCAAGAGGGCCAGTATCGCTCAACGGCCATAAGGCAAAAATCAAATCTCCAAACAGCCCTGCCCCCTAGTGGCCATATTTTTTACCAACCACCATGGCTTAAAGGAATCTTGTAGAGTGTCACCCAAAGAATGTTTCTGCAAAATTATTTGAAAATCGGCCTGACACTTTCGGAGGAGAAGATTTTTTAAGTTTTCACAATAGCCATATAAGGCAAAATAGCCCCACCCCATGGCGGCCATATTTTTGAACCAATCAACATGGCTTGAAGGAATCTGATAGAGGGTCACCCAAAGAACATTTCTACAAAATTATTTGAAAATCTGCTCAACACTTTCGGAGAAGAAGATTTTTTAAATTTTCACTATGGTCATATAGAGCAAAATAGCCCCCGCCCTCTGGGGGCCATATTTTTCGACCAATCAACATGGCTTATAGGAATCTGATAGAGGGTCACCCAATGAACATTTCTACAAAATTATTTGAAAATCGGCTGAACATTTTCGGAGAAGAAGATTTTTTAAGTTTTCACTATGGTCATATAAGGCAAAATAGCCCCGCCCTCTGGCGACCATGTTTTTCGACCAATCAACATTTCTTGAAGGAATCTAATAAAGGGTCACCCATGGAACATTTCTACAAAATTATTTGAAAATCGGCCTGACACTTTCAGAGAAGAAGATTTTTTAAGTTTTCACTATTTTTTTCTTTTGGTTGCCATGGAAACCAGAATTATGGATGGATCCAAAAAAATTGAAGGAATTTAAGAGAGGACATTGAGAGGATGCTTCCTATGAAGTTTCAACCAAATTGGCCAAGTGGTTAGTGAGAAGAAGTCGTTTAAAGGAAAAAGTTTACGCACGCACGCACGCACGCACGACGGACAATTCGCCATGACATAAGCTCGACTGGCTTTCAGCCAGTGGAGCTAAAAATCGGCTCCACAGACTTTCTTGAAATTCTGGTAACTTGAAGTAGAAAGGGTGATCTTAATGATATGTATTTCTTAAAAAATTAAAAATGATGTAATTACTTTGAAAATATTCCAGCGAAATTTTCATTAACAAACGGGTATTTTTATCTGAATCGTCATGGCAGAAACATTAAATTTATATCATGACACAGGTAACTTTATTCTCTATAATTCGATGTTACAAATACCCGATTTTTAATGAAAATTTCGCTGGAAGTAATTGCATAATTTTGATAAGATAATACTGTTTACGGTAAACCGACGTTGACGAAAAATGTGACGTCATAAAATTGGAAATTCCAAACGTCATACGTTATGTCACTAATACAGGTAATGTCGTGGACTGGCTCATATGTATCTGACAACCCTCAATCATGCAATGTGAAGGGGACTAAATTAAACAAACCTGTTTAATATCGGACATCATTGAAACAAACACCAAACTAATGGATACTGTTTTCTCTCCTTTCTTGATAATTTTGACATTTCTAAAGTGTACACAATATTTTGTCTTGATATGGAGAAATCCGCTGTGGTCGAGTAGTTAGCATCGGGGATTTCGAAACCGGGTGTCCTGGGTTCGATCCCCAGTCGCGGCACTACGGTCATGGTGGAGTGCCCTTGGGCAAGGCACATTTTCTAGCCTAGTACTGGTTTGTTTACCCAGGGATCATGAATAAGTGAACTTTCGCCGTGATATAACTGAAATAATGTTGAAAGCGGCGTAAAACCCCAATAAATAAATTATCTTAATATGGCCTAGCGACCTGGTGATGAACATGTGATTACCCGAACAATTTAGATTACAAATAGCCATTCTAATGAGCTAAAACGGTAGCTAGTCTATCGAGTACCAACTAGATTTTTCATAAATTTGGAATGGCCTAATTTTGAACACATTTTGCCAGTTTCAGAACGTAATTAAACAATCACCAAGACAACATTCTGGCAAACTAACATTATTCTACTGTCAACAGATGCAGGGTTGATACATTCTCAAATTGATCCGCACCAGAGTGCACTATTATTGAAAAGCGCAAGCCCTACACCGATATACTGCTTGTTACTTAGCAGAATTTTCCATACGATCGCCACTACAGTGCCATTGGCGCTTTGATTGGGTTTACCACCACCTTTGTATAAGGTTATAATCATACCGATATAAAATGAAGTTTCATGACTTTACATAACACAACATTACTGATACGAAATTATTCAAACAAGTGCATCGGCAGAATTATCACGGAAGAAATTGTAAATATAATTCATCTTGATATCCTATTTTTCACTCTAAATATTTTGTAAACGTATCATCAGAAAACAGTAAAATCAAAATACGTTTCTCTCTATCAGGCAAAAAGCAAATTTTAGCATTTTAAAGATTATAATTGACATGCAAAGCATCCGTGATCAAGCTTTTGTTTTTTGTAATGAAACACTATATAATTATTGTTTTTAAAACCTAATATACAAGATTACATTTTATGAAAGACTTGACTTGATTGTATTACATAGCTTCGCAATTCAATTCAACTTGGAGCTGTTTGAATACAAGTGTTTATTGACAATATTTCCTTGCATAGTTTGGGTAAATAACCCGCTATTATTCTCTACATACACATCTTGTTGGGTGCTATCACATCGTTGTCTGCATTATGTAATGAGGCTTCAATGTCATTGCACAGGTGTCT
The DNA here is from genome assembly GCA_031761405.1 of Serripes groenlandicus. Classification (NCBI taxonomy): domain Eukaryota; kingdom Metazoa; phylum Mollusca; class Bivalvia; order Cardiida; family Cardiidae; genus Serripes; species Serripes groenlandicus. The sequence goes on from JASEVX010000002.1 coordinate 73,431,620, forward strand.
GTAAATTGTAGACAGTTCATAGTCGGTAAAGATACATGTTGGTTTATATCTGGGAGAGTGTCAACAACTCAAGTAACAAGGTACGAACTTGTGACCAAAATATTGCTCTTCTACGATTTCATGGCAGTGTTTTACTAAAAATCAACACGATAGTTTGTCTCGAAATTTGGGTAAATGGTACAAAACGATTTTCAAGACAAGAACGAAGGAGTTTTAATATGACAGCCACATATTTAGTGAAAAAGAAAGATAGAAGAAGTGGTGGTTGTGCTTCATTTTCAGTTCAAAAATGCGCGTTCCGGGGCACGTCAGCAGTATTACGGCAAAGCGTTTTTTCTAAAAGTACGCCCGATACATTTCCATCAAATTTTAGAAAATCTGTGTAAACACAAATTTTCATTTAAGTTAAAACTTATCGCAAACGACAACAACATTATCACGGATAGAATACCCAGAAAACTTTGCATAACAGCTTTAGACTTTGAAATTCTCAAACTCGCATATTGAGAATTATCTCAAATACGATACAAGAAAACAAAGAGTGACCAATAATATTTGTGATAATTAAACAGTGGAGTAAACGAGTCAGTTTATACATATTCAAAATATTAATATTATTGTGTTGTTTTTTGTTAAATCATGTACGACCGCAATTAGTTTAATTCTTTAAATAAAAACAAATATATACAACATATCATAATTCATTAGGGCATGCAATAGCATCACACACACATAGTATTACACAAACATAGCATCACACAAACAGTATGCATTGACTTCCACAAATCAGGTTTAATACAATGTAATGCTACAATATTATATACGGTCATAACTGTTGAACCCGGGACCTTTGAATTTACTATCTAGCGTATAACCGGTCCACCCTTGTTTATGTAATGTGAACTTTTACAATTTGATACAGTTGAAAACATTGTGGCAAAAGATAAATTTGATCATTGTGAGCAATTTCCCTTTGCATGCCATTTATTTTTAGAATCGGGCCATGGCATGGCGGACATAAGCACTGTGAACATTATCCCCTTCATACAAATGTGCATAGGCGAACATTAGCCCCTTTACATGCGTAGACAATCCCCATTATCCCCTTCATCAGACATTAGCCCTTCGATATTAATAAAGAACATATATTTAATCTTCACTTAATTACCCCTTTCCGATATACAACAAGACGACATTGACTACATCAAGGCAATAGTATGTAAATACCCTATTCTAATTAGTAAAACAAGTAGCATATGTTAACGCAAACATTTCGGATTAAACATTTGCAATGAAAATCTAATAATTGTTTCATTTAATTTCAATTAAGAATTTATCTTATTCGATTATTATCAAATTATTATACGCAAGCTGTTAAACATGCAATACTATTACGGCCAATTATTTTATGATTTTTGACGATGGTTCTTTGGTAATGAAGACGCTAATGTGCGCTTTGTAAAGGAGCTTATATCAATCATGTAAGAAATAATGAAGGGATTAATGTCCGCCATATCAAAATACGACGAAGAGATAATGTCTGCCATGCACAAAACCGATGGGGCTATTGTCCGCATATGAAGTTTTTAACGAAGGGATAATGTCCGTTTACCGGACCTTATGCTTTTATTGTGTCTCAACACAATCTTTCTTTTCTGTTGCCATGGCAACCAGATGTTTCAATGGAATCCAATATTTTGAACAACGTTGAAAAGGAACCACTTCAGGTACATTTCTGTGAAAATATTTAAAAAAAAGTCGATTGGTTTAGAAGGAAAACTTGTTTGAAATTATTTGTCGGTAAATGTCAACGGACGGACAGACGACGACGCCGGACGACGACGCCGGACGTTGATTGATCATAATAGATCATCTGAGATGTTCAGTGTTCAGATGATTAAAACTCAGAACAAAAAGAAGGTAGGCTAACCTGTTGGTCCCATGACAGCCAGCATTTCTCCCGATTTCGCAACCAAGGAAACATTGTTCAGTATTTCTTTCTTTTTAATGTTTACACATATGCCTTGAACATAAACATTTACATCTGGTGACTTTGTTCGCATCCTTATTCTCGATAAAAAACTAAACTCTCAACTCAACAGCTATTATTGCAATCAATATACACAGTATATAAAACGGGGTGATGTTCTAAACATTCGTTATGCATGGCTTAATTTGAAGCAGTATTTTCATTTAATCTCAAATCTTTATGTGTTACAAGTTTTCTTGTAACCCTTTAGCTGATTCACCTGACACTTATTAGTTTGCAGCAGGCAACCTTTAAAACCAATTATTTGCATGTATAAATGTCTCTCCCATTTCCATAATGTTTCCAACTCTACCCTAAAACTAGAAGTACAGTTCTAATTTTCAGATAGTAACCTATATTATTGCATAAAATCTATGTTTTACGCCCGCTTAAGGGATACAGAAACATTGCAAAAGCCGGGCGTAAACGGCGAGAAAACGTGTATAAACAAAGCGATTCTCGCGCGTACGTGCCGTTTCAGACCGGTTAGATGTTTTACATATGCATTACCCGGGCACCGTTAGTAAACAAAACATGGACGCTGCATCTCCCCTAGAATAGGAGCAATTTGTTGGGTTAACAATAACATCAGCTTCTTTAACTCGATAATCGGTAACATGCACTAGATTCACAGTTAAAGAGCATAAAATAATCCAAAACCATTTGTTTAATTCGACCCGTGTCGACTCAGCGATGGCAACCTTGATGTAGGCCCGGTTCGTGGATATGTAAAACATTACTTGTTTACTTTATGACGTCACATGTGTTTATGACGTCACATGCGTTATCGGGTCATGTTCATCGGCGGTTATCGTACAACTGAACGTTACAGCGGACTGTATGTTGGATGTTTGCTCTTATTTTATGCAATAATAGCGAAAATACACATTTTCTCGGGCGTGAACATCTGCGGACGCCCTTAAATGTGTTTATGCCCTCGTGCTTCGCACTCGGGCATAAACACATTTTGCGGGCGTCCGCAGATGTTCACGCCCTCGAAAATGTGTATTATCCCTATATTATTGCATAAAATCTATGTTTTACGCCTGCTTACGGGATACAGAAACATTGCAAAAGCCGGGCGTAAACGGCGAGAAAACGTGTATAAACAAAGCGATTCTCGCGCGTACGTGCCGTTTCAGACCGGTTAGATGTTTTACATATGCATTACCCGGGCACCGTTAGTAAACAAAACATGGACGCTGCATCTCCCCTAGAATAGGAGCAATTTGTTGGGTTAACAATAACATCAGCTTCTTTAACTCGATAATCGGTAACATGCACTAGATTCACAGTTAAAGAGCATAAAATAATCCAAAACCATTTATTTAATTCGACCCGTGTCGACTCAGCGATGACAACCTTGATGTAGGCCCGGTTCGTGGATATGTAAAACATTACTTGTTTACTTTATGACGTCACATGTGTTTATGACGTCACATGCGTTATCGGGTCATGTTCATCGGCGGTTATCGTACAACTGAACGTTACAGCGGACTGTATGTTGGATGTTTGCTCTTATTTTATGCAATAATAGCGATTATTGCATAAAATCTATGTTTTACGCCCGCTTAAGGGATACGGAAACATTGCAAAAGCCGGGCGTAAACGGCGAGAAAACGTGTATAAACAAAGCGATTCTCGCGCGTACGTGCCGTTTCAGACCGGTTAGATGTTTTACATATGCATTACCCCGGGCACCGTTAGTAAACAAAACATGGACGCTCCATCTCCCCTAGAATAGGAGCAATTTGTTGGGTTAACAATAGCATCAGCTTCTTTAACTCGATAATCGGTAACATGCACTAGATTCACAGTTAAAGAGCATAAAATAATCCAAAACCATTTATTTAATTCGACCCGTGTCGAGTCAGCGAAGGCAACCTTGATGTAGGCCCGGTTCGTGGATATGTAAAACATTACTTGTTTACTTTATGACGTCACATGTATTTATGACGTCACACGCGTTATCGGATCATGTTCATCGGCGGTTATCGTACAACTGAACGTTACAGCGGACTGTATGTTGGATGTTTGCTCTTATTTTATGCAATAATAGCGAAAATACACATTTTTTCGGGCGTGAACATCTGCGGACGCCCTTAAAATGTGTTTATGCCCTCGTGCTTCGCACTCGGGCATAAACAGATTTTGCGGGCGTCCGCAGATGTTCACGCCCTCAAAAATGTGTATTATCCCTATAAAATACACATTTTCTCGGGCGTGAACATCTGCGGACGCCCTTAAATGTGTTTATGCCCTCGTGCTTCGCACTCGGGCATAAACACATTTTGCGGGCGTCCGCAGATGTTCACGCCCTCGAAAATGTGTATTATCCCTATATATGTTACCTTAGACTTAGCCCATTGGTGGAATGACGCATATCGCATTGACGTTTGTCAATCGTCGGAAAGAAAGTTGGCCGAGCCGGGATTCGAACTCACAACCCCTGGATTGACAGCCCGCGTCGCTACCGACTGAGCTACCGGGGCTCGGCGTGTTAATTCACATTCAACATAATAATAATAATAATTTTACTTAAAATAACGAAGTAATCGATTACCTTAAACTTTCATAACATTTTAAGCTGATGACGTTTTTAAATATAATTTGAGAAAAGGAGAACATTGAACATGAGCTAAAACTTTCTTCTTGTCCTTTCACATTTTCAAATCTACATCAAAGAATTGTCCTGGCTGTTCTGTTATTTCTAATAACACACTATTAAACTAGAAAATGCTGACGCATTATACAAGTGAAATGACAGTAAAGTAAGACGACTTCTTATCTTAGATGTACTTTTCGCTTTACTTCATCATATGACCATTACAAATCAATTATAAGACGAATGTTTGATGCAAGGGATCAAAGTAGCTAAAGTGTTTCGTTCCACAATAAGTATATTTAACCCTTTCCCAAATACGACAATTATGCAGCAGACAGCTCAGAAAATATATTCGAAAAAGTGTGAAATATCATAAATGAGAGCTTTTAAAAAATGTGTACATAGCGTTGAAATCATTATGAAAACAAGGAGAAATTGCTCGTTTTGAATAATTCTCCTTTTGTCAAAATGGTTTCAAAAGTTGTCTGCTGCAAATGCGTCAGAATGCGTCTGCAAGTGGGAAAGGGTTAAACTCTGAAATATCCAACCATGACTGGATTTTACCCAGATAAGATCTATATAATCCACACAAAAAATAATGAGGTAAATTTTAAATCAGAATTGCTCAAGCATTGTTGCACGGTATCTGCATTAAACAAGTGGGAAAGGGTTAAAACCTGATATATTCAACCATGACTGGATTTTACTCAGATTAGAAGGCCGAGCCCCGGTAGCTCAGTCGGTAGCGACGCGGGCTGTCAATCCATGTGTTGTGAGTTCGAATCCCGGCTCGGCCAACTTTCTTTCCGACGATTGACAAAAGTCAATGCGACATGCGTCATTCCTCTTCCACCAATGGGCTAAGTCTATGTAAAAAAGCAGCCAGTTGCTTGGGAAGATTGTTGTGTGGAGTACTGGTGTGAGAAAACCAGGAAATGCATGAGTAGGTGAACTGGCCACCGTGATATAACTGAGAAATTGTTAAAAACGGCGTTAAACCCCAATCAATCAATACTCAGATTAGAACTATTAAATCTTCTACACATAAAATGATAAGGTAAATTTAAAATCAGAATTGCCCAAGCATTGTTGCACTGTAACTGTATACATACATGACATTATGACAACTAATCATATGTTATGTTGCTCCAGAGTGAGTCCTGTATATTGCCCGGTAGAAGAAAAAGCATTACAGCATGGTCATGAGTTGGAAGTTCCGATAGAAATATGAAAAATCATGATCAATTGTAACAATAGGGACAGTGCCTCATCGTGAACAACTTCTCTTTGTTTGACAATGTTTTAAAAAGTCATCTACTATAGATGCCTCAAAATGCAGGTGCATTGGAGTAAAGGATTCATACCCTAAATAGCCCTTTTTTAGAGCTGTAAGATTTTTTGTCGTCAAGTCGATCCTATACAGAAAGAAAAATGACGCAATAGGATCAATTCAGCATTTTTCTTTTTAAGACATTCGGATCTGAAATCACAAATCCATTTTTGATAACAGTCAGGCGTCACAGTTTGCTGATTACAACCCTGAGAAAGGATTTAAGATAATTTTTAGCTACACTATTCGGAGTATATGAGAGCTATCCCACTGACCCTGGCGTCGGCGTCCACGTCACACCTTCGTTAAGGGTTTGCATGCAAGTACATATATTTCACCATTTTGCTCAACTAGTTGATGTATTGCATTGAAACTTTCTACAATGCTTCCCAACTATCACACATATGTGTATAATCAAGTTACATAACTCTATACTGTATGTAATGCAACTTATAGTCTTTTTTTGACTTAGCAATTCTGATTAACGTTTTGCGTGCAACTATATTAAGAGTCCATATCTCAGTAACCACTTGATGCATTGCATTGAAACTTTATACAGCCCTTCCCAACTATCACACATATGTAGATTATTTTAAAAGTAAGATAACTCTATTCTGCATTTAATACAAGTTATGGTTCTTTTTTGACTAAGAAATTCTGGCTAAAGTCTTGGTTGCAACTACATGAAGAGTCAATATCTCAGTAACTACTTGATGCATTGCAATGTAACTTTATACAACCCTTTCCAACTTTCATCCCTCCTAATTGGTGCCTCGGAGGTTTTGGTCGTGGCACTGACTTGCATGGCGAATCCCCGACCTGGGGGACACATCCATGTTCTTCATTGTCGCACTTTTCCGCGGTATCTAAGTATACCATCTGTGTACTGCTGACACGAATAGCTGGAATTCCGTTCCATGTATCGTGTTCCTTTGTTGAACTCCTCGGCGGCTGGGGGCCGCGGTTGACGAACTAAAAAAAAACTTAAACACGGATCTTTAAAACAAAAAAGCAAGAGGCACTCAAATCGACTCGGGACTCCGATATCGACAAAACCGAATGCCAACACATCAAACCCTTCATTTCCCCGCTTTCTATTGATAGAAACTGATAAGCCTATTTCTACACGTTCACCTTTTGTCATTGAAAAATGTTTAGTTTTAATTGCAGGGTCATCAACGTCTGTTAAAAAACTAAAGTCTGAATCCCTTCTCATTGAAGTTGAGAAGAAAGCACACGCAGACAACCTTTTAAAAGACCTTTTTAGCTCACCTGAGCTTTGCTCAAGGTGAGTTATTGTGATCGCCTTTTGTCCGGCGTCCGTCGTGCGTCAACTTCTTCTCCTCAGTAACCAGTGGGTCAATTTGGATGAAACTTCACAGAAAGCATCCTCTCAATGACCTCACCAAAATTCCTTCCTTTTTGGGATCCATACAAAATTCTGGTTTCCATGGCAACGAAACCGAAAAAACTTCAAAATTCTTCTTCTCCCAAATTGGTTGGCAGATTTTTAAATAATTTTCGAAAAACATGGCCGCCAGGGGGGGCGGGGCTATTTTGCCTTATATGGCTATAGTGAAAACTTAAAAAATCTTCTCCTCCGAAAGTGTAAGGCCGATTTTCAAATAATTTTGTAGAAATGTTCCTTGGGTGATCCTCTATCAGATTCCTTCAAGCCATGTTGATTGGTCAAAACACATGGCCGCCAGGGGGCGGGGTTATTTTGCCTTTTATGGCTATAATGAAAACTTAAAAAATCTTCTCCTCCATAAGTGTCAGGTCGATTTTCAAATAATTTTGTAAAAATGTTCCTTGGGTGACCCTCTATCAGATTCCTTCAAGCAATGTTGATTGGTCGAAAAACATGGCCGCCAGGGGGCGGGGGCTATTTTGCATTATATGGCCAAAGTGAAAACTTAAAAAATCTTCAACATCTTCTCCTCAGTAACCAGTGGGTCAATTGGGATGAAACTTCACAGAAAGTATCCTCTTAATGACCTCACCAGAATTCCTTCAAATTTTAGGGATCCATGCAGAATTCTGGTTTCCATGGCAACGAAACGAAAAAAACTTCAAAATTCTTCTTCTCCCAAATTGGTTGGCAGATTTTCAAATAATTTTGTAGAAATGTTCCTTGGATGACCCTCTTCCAGATTCCTTCAAGCCATGTTGATTGGTAAAAAAACACGGCCGCCAGGGGGGGCGGGGCTATTTTGCCTTATATGGCTATAGTGAAAACTTAAAAAATCTTCTCCACCGAAAGTGTCAGGCTGATTTTCAAATGATTTTGTAGAAATGTTCCTTGGGTGACCCTCTATCAGATTCCTTCAAGCCATGTTGATTGGTCGAAAAACATGGCCGCCAGGGGGCGGCGGGGCTATTTTGCCTTACATGGCTATAGTGCAAACTTAAAAAATCTTCTTCTCCAAAAGTGTCGTCCCGATTTTCAAATAATTTTGTAGAAATGTTCCTTGGATGACCCACTTTCAGATTCCTTCAAGCCATGTTGATTGGTCAAAAAACATGGCCGCCAGTAGGCAGGGCTATTTTGCCTTATATGGCTATAGTCCAAACTTAAAAAATCTTCTTCTCCAAAAGTGTCGGCCCGATTTTCAAATAATTTTGTAGAAATGTTCCTTGGATGACCCACTTTCAGATTCCTTCAAGCCATGTTGATTGGTCAAAAAACATGGCCGCCAGTAGGCAGGGCTATTTTGCATTATATGGCTATAGTGAAAACTTAAAAAATCTTCTCCTCCAAAAGTATCTGGCCGATTTTCAAATAATTTTGTAGAAATGTTCCTAGGGTGACCCTCTATCAGATTCCTTCAAGCCAAGTTGATTGGTCGAAAACTATGGCTACCAGGGGGCGAGGCTTATATAGCTAAAGTGAAAAAAAAAAAATCAGGTGAGCGATTCAAGGGCCATCATGGCCCTCTTGTTTAATATATCTGCCACATGCTCTGCCCACAACACTTTAAACACATCAAACGGTGTTATCAGATGCCCAGATCTTGCAGGGGATTCCGAGGAAGAAATTATCGCCGATATGGCTGATCAACTTTTGTTCACGTCAAAAGAATTTCTAGCAACAGGTACAATATCAAAGACCAACACTTACTTACTTTTAATACTGCTATTTTGCCAAGATCTTTAACAATTGGATACTTACATGTCCCTGTTGATACATATATTCCTAACCCCTTGCAGTGCTAAAACTGTTACACATTTGAACACCGCGTAAATAAATGTAGAAAAAGCAATGAAGAAAAAGTGTGCCGTCGTTTCACTAAATTATATTCAGATCATGATACTGATATTACTGACTGCAAAAATCCACATAAATTTTCGAATTGTGATGGTGAACATTATTCCACCTCCCGCTTCTGCCATTTTTGCAAACAGGAAAAGGAGATTGTTACCATCACATATAAATAAGGCCTTTCCTTGTCAGAGGCAAAGAAGATTATTGAAGCCCGTTTTAATTTGCATACTTCAAATGCTACTGCTACCAAAACCCTTATATGTATATGCACGCCGAAAAGAAAGATGCTGTAACCCAGACAGATGTAGCTGTTCAAACCGAAATGATTAAAAGGATATAACCTGTTAAAGTCTTTGAACCAATTAAAGTTGTTCCAATAGAAAACAAAAAGTCTAGCCCCAAACAATCAACCTCTAGCTCAAAACAAACTCAAAAGAGTCCGAGATCCAATAAAAACAAAAGTTCAAATAAAATGGTTGCGTCGGAACGTATTCCTAAAGGATCAGATGACCCAATTAAAAACCATAACCGCTTCCAGTGTCTAAATGAAGACATGGAAGCAGAAGATACTATTGCGGAAAACAATAAGCAAGGTAAAATTATAAGATTACCTTTACGAAATGATTAAATCCATACGTCCTAGTCTGTGTTCGGTTTTACTCATATATACAATGATAATAAGTACACTATTTTACAATGGAATTGTCGAGGTTTAAATTCTAATTTTTAAGAATTATCCTTACTTATTGATGAATATAAACCAGTAAGACTTTGCTTACAAGACAATTTTCTGAAAAAATTCTGACTAAATTGACACTAAAGTATCACTCTTGTTACCAAACAGCCTCTCGGGCTGGTGACCGTGCTTGTGGTGGAGTTGCTGTAGTTGCTAACAACTCAGTTCCTCATAAGCCAATAAATCTTGGTAGGCAACTGCTGTTAAAATGTATATTAACAAAGCAGTGACTTTGTGTTCATTGTATCTCCCACCAAGTATGCCACTTGATATAGATATACTAACAACCTTATCTCTCAACTCCCCAAACCCTTCATATTAATGGGGGATTGCAGTTGCCACGATACATTGTGGGGATGTAACGACACCAGTATAAAGGGTCGAAAGTTAGAAGATTTTATTTTAAACAAGATCTTTGTCTTTTAAATGAAAAGCCATAAACATACTTGCACCCTGCTACTGGTTCTTTCTCATCTCCTAATCAGGTTTGGCGAACGGGAAATATCCCGGGGTCTTGGAAAGAGGTCATCGTTATTCCAAGGCCCAAACCTGATGAAGATAAAACTAATCCTGGGATTTATCGCACTATAGCTTAACCAGCTGTATATGTAAAACCATGGATAGAATGGTCAACGACACACTTGTTTGGTTTCTTGAAAAGAACACACTTATCACAACTGTCTAGTCTGGTTTTCGTAAACATAGAAGCACAATGGATCATTTGATCCGTTTTTGAAACTTTTATCCGTGAAGCTTTTATTAACAAGACCTCGGGCTGGGGGTGTCTTGCCCTTCTAGGAAATTTGATCTAGTGACCTAGTGTTTGCCCTACACCCATTAACCAGTTTTGAACTTGACCACGATGTGATCTAATAACTTTTCATGAAGATTATATCAAAAATGTTATTTCTAGAGTGTTCACACGGTTATTCTAACATATATTTGACCCCTCGTGACCTATTTGTGAACTTGACCTAGATTTGATGAAGACAAATCTAGTGGTTAAATTTCGTGAAGACTGAATGAAGTAAGAGACATCTAAAGTGTTCAGAAGATTATTCCAACATTTGACCTAGTTCCGGAAACCCCTGACCCAGTTTAAAACTTGACCGAGGTTTGATGAAGACAATTGTTGTGATTAAATATTATGTAGATTGAATATCAAAAGTGAATTATAGAGTGTTCACAAGGATATTCTAACAATTGACCTCGTAACCTAGTTTGGAACTTGACCGAGATTTGATGGAGGTAAATGTTCTGATAAACATTCATGAACAATGAATGAGATGTGGCTTCTACAGTTAAAGTTAACCAAGGTTAAGCTTTAGCAAACTCTGACCTTGACCTTGGTAATTTTGATGTTGAATGATGGAAACAAATGTTTTGATAAACTTTCAGGAAGATTAAATGAAAAATGTAGACTAAGGCTAGCTGAGATTAAACCAAGGTCAAGTAAGTTCTCCTAAAGTTTGACCTTGACCTTGAATGATGTTCAATGACTCAAAAAAATATGTGACAAAGTTTTAGAAAAAATCCAACGGGGTTGCTGAGATAAAACCAAGGTTAAGTTACCTTATCAAGGTCAAATTCTGCCAAGTTATGACCTTGACCTTGAACATTTTAACGTTGAATGATATCCCATGATCCAACAATACATCTGACAAAGTTTTAGAATAATTCCAGGAAGGGTTGCTGAGATTTAACCAAGGTCAAGTTCTGCCAAATTATGACCTTGACCTTGAATTATGTAGCATGACCCATCGAAACATCTGACAAAGTTTCAGAAAAATATCATAAAGGGTTGCTGAGATATAACCAAGCTCGTGCAAGTTTTGCCAAATTATGACCTTGAACTTGAATGATTTTCCATGATCCAACAATACATCTGAAACAGTTTCAGAAAAATTCAAGCAGGGGTTGTTGAGATATAACCAAAGTTAAGTTACCTAATCAAGGTAAAATTATGACCTTGACCTTGAGCATTTTGACGTTGAATGATGTCCCATGACCCAACAATACATCTGACAAAGTTTCAGAAAAATTCAATGAAGGGTTGTTGACATATAACCAAGGTCAAGCAATTTCTGCCAAATTATTACCTTGACCTTGAATGATGTTCCATGACCCAGGGACACTATATTACAGGGATATGAAACGCGTGCAGTTACATCAGCCTTATCAGTAATATGTTCGCCTCGCTTCGTACAGATGTCGGCCATTTTGTTTTACTTGCGTAAATACGACTGTTTTCGTTTATTCTCTCGCGCTTTCAGTAACCAGGGACACACTATATAGACTCCTTGCATTATTATTTCAGCTATATCAGCCATGATTCTCCGACATAAATATTAGTGAAAGTGTTGATCGCTTTTTCTGTTTCACATTTGTTTGAGCAGTCAAACAGTTACAATTGTCTCCCTCTATATATGTATATAGAATGTGATATATACTTGTTCAATTTGAAATACGTAATCTTGACCTCGAATGGCATATGGAAAGGAGGATTTTTTTCACTGGGATTCGGATTTGAATCTTGATGAAAACACGAATGCATCCTTTTCAAGCATAAGAGGACACATGATATCTAAACATGGAATCAATTTTATTTTAACATTTATTTTTAACTACCTATAAGTCAATACCTACATCCAATTCAACTGTGACATATAAATAATAATAAACTTCTTTTGATTTAAAAAAAATAGTAAGAAGAAATTGCTTGATAGTCAAGATTCATGAGCATTTTTTCCTTTTAAAATTTTTTTTTTGCCTTTTATTTTAATCATAATTACATTTACAATCTTATAAATAGATATATTTGCAAAATGCCAAGGATGATTTTGAATTTGTTTGCTGCAGAGTTTAGGAATGTTGAGAGGGGTTATAAGTTTTAAGTTTTAAGTTTATTAACAAACAAAAGACAGAACTGTTCATCATGCAAATACAAACTAAACAAGTAACATATATACATAAATATGCTATAGATATAAATCTTTCCGGTTGCCTGGTCTACTGTTGTGTATTAGATATATGGAGAAAAACGATTAAAGGATATTTCATTTACGTGCCTTAGGAAGTGACTCCATTATGCATATAAATGAGAGTACATAATATCTTTTAATTCATATTATTTGTCAGTCATTTAAGAAAACATATAAATATATATATAATGCACCGTTTTATTTTATTTTAAAGATGTATATCTATGCATTCATTTTGTTTATATACATAACATTCAGAATGTATGTGTGTGTGGGGGGGGGGGGGGGGGGTGCGTGCGTACGTGCGTACGTATGAATATGTGTGTTTGGATGAATACGTTATTGAGTAATTCAGATGTTAGTTAATCAACTGATCGATTACCTAATCGAATGAAATACTAAACAATTAACATTGTAAAGTGAAAAGCAATCATCACTTTATATGCAAAAATATACACAGTACACATACAAATCAACGTACATGTAATACACATTTTAAAAGAAGAAAAAAACAGAAATTTACTATCAGCATTATCTTGTACTGGAGATAAAGTTTAAGATTAATTTTTATACTATCATGTGTAAAGAGTATTTATTCTCTTTTGGATGTATATACCTAATGTGTTAATAGTTTTAGGGGTCGTAGTCGTTAATAGTTCTAAAAATTTGGGGATATTAGGCCTTGACCAATAATACTTACTTATGTATATTTTTCGAAATTCTTTATATAGAGGGCACTCGATTACGAAATGAAATTCATCTTCTAAAGTATGACAGAGCTTACATACTCTCTCAGTTCTTGGAGTTTAACTGGTTTTGTCCATCTTCCCGATTCAATTTCAAGTTTATGACTAGAAACTCTAAGTTTAGTTAATGAGCTTCTGTATTTCTTTATAGATATTTTGTTAAGATATTCCTGAAATTCAAAAGATTTAAAGAGATTGTATGTAGTTGCTCTTGACATATTGCTGAGGTCATTTTCCCAATTTTGAATAAAAACGTCTCGAATCCTTTGTTTGAAAATATTCATAAACATGTCTTCATTTTCTACACCCTGATTTAACCATACATAGCCAAAACCCATACTGTTCAATAGGTATTTAACTTTAGATGTCCAGGTTATATAAAAAGACTTTAATTGCCAATTAGCCTACGTCCCTACATGTATGCACAATAAACGGGTTATAAAACCAATTAATTAGTGTGTAACTAACACACATGTGACGAGACAGGAAATGATTGCATAATGTTACATAACATAAGTCACCCTGACTTCTGGTCACAGTGTGATATGGTAGACCATATTATCGAGAATTAAGAAATACTATTCTGCCTAAATACTATTGTAAATGGCCAACTAGGCAAAAGTTTGTACAGCTGCTTAAATGTCAATCTACAATAGTAAAATGACAATTCTGTTTAACATTCCTAACTAACCATTTATTATATTTTTCTCAAAATTTAAAAACGTTTGACTTTTTTTACTTTGATATGGTAGACCTCTTTAGAATTGCATATATGTTATTGTTTTGGGCCAATTCAATCAAGAGATAATCCCATGTGTTCAATAACCAAATATTCCGTTATCAATCAAAATAGTTTTTAATTATCCGTTGTTGTTTTTATTTGAAAAATAAAAACTTTAAGATACAAACAGTTTGTATAACACTTTTGATTATCTGCTTCTCATATTTTGACCAAGTTACCATCATCTGGCATTATATTTTTACTTTTATCAGGGATTATTATACTGCTCAAAGTATGCAGTTGCTACATATTTTGATTAATAGTAAATAAACCCATCCAACATATAGCAAATCTGAAGCAGCTGATCTTGGCCTGCACTGAAGGTCAATGCTTTTCAGAACAAAATAATAATACAATCATGTTATTGACATTCTCCTAACTATCACTTAAATTTTTGCACTATATATACGTTTCAAGTTATATGAAAATATGAAATAACATATGCAAATTGCAGGACAAGATCACTCAAGATTATATATGTATGATGGTTGCAAAATGAATCTGACAGATTTCTCTTTTGAAATTAAGGGAAGACGGAGGAGTCAATGACACGTGTTCATGGTTTGTTAAAATAAGAATAATCACGATTGATCATTTACGATTGATAATAATACATATATATTACAAAATATTTAAATGAGATTATAACGGCAATATAGCCCACAGTACGATCTTACGTATAAACTAAATTTTGACCTTATTGGCCACAATTTCGTTAAATTCATCGCATTTTTTGTCATTTCTTCTCCAACAATATTAGATTCTTCCATGCATACAACAGTTTTGTGAAAATAATTTAAACCAAGATTGATCATTTAACATTTACAATCTGACCTTTAAATGTATTTATAAAGGAAACATTGAACAGAAAAGGATGTTTTGCATAGCCCCGATTCGTCATTTTGACAATATGGCCGTGATCTTTTTTAAAATTCATCGGCATGTTTCACAGGTTTTCACAAATAATTCTTTGCAACCATCAGGTATATTCAAATGATTAAAACCAAAATTGATCATTCAAGATTTAAAATATAACATTTAAATGTGTTTATAACGGCAATATAGAACACAGCACGGTCTTATGTATAGCCTGTTTTCTTAATTGTGACCTTCGTTAAAATTCATCGCATTTTTTTTTTTTCATTTTTTCTCCAACAATATTAGATTTTTCCTTGCATACAACAGGTTTGTAAAACTAATTTTAACCAAGATTGATCATTTAACATTTACAAACTGACCTTTAAATGTATTTATCAAGGCAGAATTGAACAGTAAATTATGTTTTTCATAGCCCCGATTCGTCATTTGGCAAAATGGCCGTGATCTTTTTTAAAATCATCGCATTTTTTCAAAGGTTTTCACAAACAATTCTAGTTATTCTCGGCAACCATCAGACCTGTGTTCCATAGTCACAAAACTCAAAACCTGTTTTGCGAAACCTATATAGGTTTTGTCGATATACCGTTCCTTAGTCGGTTAACCAAACATGTTCTACCTGTTTTCCATTCATAAAACAGGTAGGTTTCGTTCCGTTTGATAGGCATAGCTTAAACGTGTTTACGTTGTGTTTACTATGGAACACAAGGAAGGTTTAATCAAATTATTAAAACCAAGATTGATCATTCTATATTTATAATATAACATTTAAATGTGTTTATAACGGCAATATAGAACACAGCACGGTCTTATGTATAGCCTGTATTCTTCGTTTTGACTTTTTTGACCACAATTTTATGAACAAAAATCGACTTCAGAAACTCATTGCAATAACTATCATTTTGTGTTTGAATACAAGCTCTAAATTAACGTATATGTATGTAAGAAATAAAGATCGAAATTATGTAATATACTTACATTCTCGGTTATTCCTTTTCAAACTGATGAATTTTAATAAAACAGAACAACGAGTGCCATAGCGGAAATGCATTTACGAAGTCGATAATGACCAGCGGGGCTAATGTCCGCTTTTTTATAGCGAGGTGAACATAACGGAAATTATCGATTCGTTTTATATCCCTGTAATATAGTTTCCCTGCATGATCCAACAATATATCTGACAATGTTTAAGAAAAATTCCAGCAGGGCTTGATGAGATATAACCAAGGTTAAGGTTTGAGGTTAAGTTACCAAACCAAGGTCGAATTCTTGCAAATTACGACCTTAACCTTAGTCGTGTTAACGTTGAATGATGTTGCATGACCCAACAATACATCTGACAAAGTTTCAGAAAAAATCCAGCAGGGATTGCTGAGATATAACCAAGGTTAAGTTTTGAGGTTAAGTTACCTAACCAAGGTCAAGTTCTACCACATTATGACCTTGACCTTGAATATTTTCATGTTGAATGATGTCACATGACCTACCAATACATCTGACAAAGTTTCAGAACAATTCCAGCAGGGGTTGCTGAGTTATTTGTAAAAGTGGCCGCCGCCTTCGCCGGAAAAGTGATTGCTATGTCTCACTCCACTATCGTGGGCGAGACAAAAAGGAGCATGTAGTCTCCGTTTTCTTTGACTTAGAAAGTTCATATAACACGACTTGGAAGTGTGGAATTATGAATGACCTCTATGTTTTTGGCATAAGAGGTCGCCTTGCTGAAAATCCCATTCTTCATTCTTAAAAAATTAGTCTTACAACCGTTTTTTGAACATCTCCAAAACTCTAATAATATGTGTCTTTCTTTAATGTTCCTGGTAAGGCTCCGTTTGTAATTGTAAACCTTACCACACGTATTACACGTATAAAGCATACCTTTTTTAAGGTATTTGCGATAAAGAAGTGATATTTCTTGACTGTTCTTATTGAGGGT
Source organism: Serripes groenlandicus (assembly GCA_031761405.1). Taxonomy (NCBI): domain Eukaryota; kingdom Metazoa; phylum Mollusca; class Bivalvia; order Cardiida; family Cardiidae; genus Serripes; species Serripes groenlandicus. The sequence goes on from JASEVX010000002.1 coordinate 73,448,905, forward strand.
TTGCGCTGATCTGACCCATCATGGCATGTGGTCCGGTTTTACAATGGTGAGCCCAAGAAGATCGTGCAAAACCTGAAGATCGTATGTTGTTTTAAGACTAGATATTGTAAACTTGTATCTTTGAAATTCACTATTTCTCTAGTATCCCCGCGACTGCACATTTCCTAACCTAGCACTGGTTTGTTTACCCAGGGATCATGAATATGTGAACTGTCGCCGGGATATAACTGAAATAATGTTAAAGCCGGCCTAAAACTTAATTAATACTTAAATAACCAGAATCATTACTGTCCTTTATCCCAAACGACTCTATGTAGATCAGGTTATCTGTCCAAAACCGGGTCGACATCCATGAATGTACATGTACAAGAATTCGTTCGACGGAGAAAAGTTCCGTCTGAGTCATTTCTCGCAACTTCGCGACAGCTTTAAACATCATCTCCTCCTAAACCACTCGACCAATTACAACCAAACTTCACAGGAATGTTCCGTTGGTGGTCTTTGTTCAAATATTTGAATTCCATGGAGAACTTTGGTTGCTGCGGTATCAGAAAGGGGGACAAATGTCCAAACTTGTTATGAAAGTGTTTGTATGATTTAAAGAAAGTGGAATAGAAATCTTACTTCAGTGATCCTCTAATTAATTTGTGCAAGCCATACTGATTGGTTAAAAAAATCATAGCAACTAGGCGTCACCACAAAAGGGGTAAATTTAACTTTTAGCTACAAATGACAACTCCTACCATTCCACTGGACCAATTTAAACTTTACTTCTCGGGAATGTTCCTTTCTTGGTCCTCTTTCAAATTTGTTCAAAGACTTACATTCTGTGTACAACTTTGGTTGCTGCGTCATCAGAAAGTGAAAAGAATGCGAAAAACTTTAAAATTATTTTCCTCCAGAATCTGCTTGTTCGATTTCCACGATAATTTTGAAGAAATGTTACTTGAGTGACCCTCTACAAAAATGTTCAAACCATATTGATGCGTAGAAAGACAGGGCAGCAAGGCAGCAGCAAGAAAGGGGTAAAATGGAAAAAAAATATAATTCCATTCTTATTAAAGTTTGTGTTAGATTTCAAGATCATTCAGCAGAAATGTTCCTTTACTGACCTTTTACATACTTTATTCGGTTAAAATATATATGCTTTGTGGAATCAGAAATGGGGTTAATGAACTTTAAGCTTCCAATGACATCTCCTAAACCATTGGAGCGATATTTACCAAACTTCGCAGGAATGTTCCGTTGCCGGTCTTATGTCAAATTGCGCTAATATTTAATGCCTTATTACATATGGCCTTTACTAGTAAGCCATTTTCCAGACACTTCTTGCAGTTTTATTTGCTCTCCTGATCAAATTTTCTCAGATATTTGCCACTAATTCACGACCACTCAGGTGATCGATTTAGGGCCATCTTGGCCCTCTTGTTATTGATCGAATCTAACAATTCAATTGCTGGTTCAGATAATCTATTACTTAAAACAATTTTTCACATCTCTGCCAAATGTTTGCCCATAAAACGTAATACGTCAAAAGGAATTTGATGCACATATCTCGCAGGGGTTTCAGAGGAAGAAATTGCTACTGAACTGGCCGACGAACTGGTCGTCCATGTCAGAAGAAAATCTTCCTACAAGGACAATATCAAGAGACCAACGAAAACTTAGTGCGTATATTTAACACTTATATGTGCCAAGATCACTTAAAGTTGGATACTTAAATGTCCCTGTTGACATGTATCTTTCAAACCCTTTACAGTGCTACAACTGTTACAAGTGTGGGCATCATGAAAGTAAATGTAGGAAAAATACAACAGATAAAGTCTGCCCTCGTTACATTACATTATGTTCGGGACCACGATACCTATGGAAATAACTGTAAGAAGCCACTTAAATGTTCTAACTATGATGGTGAGCAATATTCTATTCCCGCTCCTGCCCTGTATTGAAACGGGAGAAGGAAATTGTTAACATCAAATGTAAAGATGACCTTTCCTTTCCAGAGGCAAAGGAAATTGTTGAAATCCGTTTTAATTTGACCAATTCAAATGCTCCTGTAACCAAAATCAATAATTCTAATCCCGTGGGAAAAGAAAGATGCTGTAACACAGACTGGTGAAGCTGTACAAACCGAGTCAATTAAAGTTGTAGAACCTTTCTGGTGCCTTTCTTGTTTATAATCAGGTTTGGCAAACGAGAAATCTGCCGAGATCTTGGAAAGAGGCCATCGTTATTCCAGTTCCAAACCCTGGTAAAAATGCAACTAATCTTGGGAATTAACGTCATACAGCTTTAACTAACTGTATATATAAAACCATGGGAAGAATGGTTAACGACAGACTTGTTTAGTTTCTTGAAAATAACAAACTTATTACTATTTTACAGACTGTTTTTCATAAACATAGAAGCACAGTGGATCATTTGATCCGGTTCAAACATTTATCAGATAAAAGCATGTGTTAAATAGGAGCACGTCGTCTCTGTCTTCAGTGATTTAGCAAGTGCATATGACACTCCATGAAAGGTTTTAAAGCGACTGAAATCCAGATGGCCCGGAAAAATAATAATCGAATTCGCCCTAAATGTTATTATTTATGTTATCAAAGTAAAAACGAAGTCGAAAATGTATCGTTTTTTATCAATAAAGTGAATTTGAGTTGTTTTCAATTGTCCCGATGAAGGAGTTTCCTATCTAAAAATACCGCGGAATCCTTCAGACAGGAATCTTGCAAGGATCACGTGATCAGTGAAATAAACGTAAACACAAAATGGCGAATTCATCAGCGTCGAATATGGAAGAGGTAAGTGTTTTGGCTTAATTATCGTTTAAATCATGCATAATGTATGAAAAGGGTCCCAACATTGTGAAAAATGTTCAAATCATTATTATCTCTGCTTTGTTTACTCGGAGCTTCAGTATATTGACAAACGAACAAAAACACCATCGGGATCATTTCAAGTCACGTGATGAATGAGATAAAAGCATCGAAAGCTATTTGGATGATCCCCTGATGACCTACAATAAGTTGCATTCCATCAAACCAATAATCGGAGAATGGTTTCTAAGGTTCAGATCATCCCGGCGAGAAGAATTAGGTCAGTCCCATCTATGCCTTTGGCACCTTTGGATATAACACACTCTTCCTTACTTAAAGAAGAGGAGGATCCACTATGTGTCCCCTGTTTTACAAACCTTTCTGTACAGCACATTCTGTTCACTAACGGTCTCGAATGTATCACTGTCTCATATTTCAGCAATGTTTGAAGTTTGATAAAGGTTAGCAGGTTCTTACTAAGTATTTTCCAAAGTGACCGTTTTGCAAGGCCGACGGGTTATATCCACCCACCCATGAGGCTATCTTTACTATGAAGGTCCATGTAATGCCAGAGTTTGAGATATCCATGAAGCAGCATCATCTTCATCTATAGGATCATCTCAATTCACACATTTGCTCCAGAGTGTTTGTAAGAGAAGATTTCCCCGGAGCAAAGAGTCCTAATGGAACAAATATGATCCGCATCAAAGTCCCAGTTAAGGCCGAGTACTTTTGTCATTCTCCGACAGCTCTGTCCGGTATTGGTATGAAAGTTTTGACTTTAGTACTGTCCGAAACCCATTCACGTAAGTTCATCGATGCCTCATTGAGGATACGTTTAGCATAAGTAAAAAGCTGCAAAGCCTCGGTTACGTTGTCGGTACCTGTAATCAAATTGTCAACGTATATATCCTGTTTTGATTTGTACCAGAATGCACTGTTGTATGAAAAATCGGTATTCTTGGATGCTTCCGTCCGCAAGTGAAATATTATTCGAATTCTTCAACCAGACGAATCTTGTGACATCACGTTGACTAGGTGGAGGAAAGCCTTTTCTTTATGTAGTTTAGTGGTCTGTCCATAGATACGAGGTGTGTTCAAAAAGTACGTGGACTTTTGTAATATTTCATTTTTATTTTTTTTATATAGTAATAGAGACCATATTGTACATTGTGTCAGGGACATAGTCCCTGAATATGTACATAAGCGTTAGCTTCTATAGGTCCTTTTGCGAGATGTTTTTCCATATTTGTGGTTTGTTTGTGTCTTCCGGTGTCAGCTTAAAATTTATGGTCGGTTTCTTGATCAATATAATATGATCTTCCATATTTCTATACGCCCATATGTGGGTGTATTATTGTTCCTTTTTATAGCAAAACTCACTTTCGCAGTTTTTCTTTCTTTAAAAACATATTTACATTTTAGTTCTTTGAATAATTAGTATTGATTTAACTTTTCTATCAATTTCATACTTCATGGTTTTCTTCTAGATTCTGTTTAAGATTTCTTTTTATTTTTTTTATTTTTTAATAAGGTGTGTAGCATCGAGCTTGGCATTTTGATTTACATGTCCACTGATTATTCAACCTTGCCGTAAAGGAGTTTAGCGTGGGTGCTTCTATTATTGTTTGTGGTAATCCATTCCAATCATTTACAACTCTCTGATTATAGCACATTCTCCTATCATTTGTTCTTGACCTATGTTTAAATAATTTGCATTTATGCCCCCTGGTTTTCGATTGTTCAGAACACAAAGGAGAAAAGATTATATGATGTTTTGTCAATTCCTTTGATTAGTTTATAGGTTTGTATTAGGTCAGCTCTTTTCCTTCTGTATTCAAGTGTTGGTAGTCCTATTCTTTTTAACCTATCTTGATAGTTTTTGTTCTGTAATTGTACAAGTAATTTCGTTGCGCGTCTCTGCACGTTCTCTATTGTTTTTGAGTCTTTCAGATATTTGGGTGCCCATATTACTGAGGTATATTCAAGATGAGGTCTCAATAAGGCTTTGTACATTTTTTTTTTTTTTTTTCCAATCTTTATTTGCTACGTCCATAGGTATGGAGAGGTCGTGGCCATCCTCTCTCATACCTTACATCAAGATTTTTCAAATTTATCATAAGAATATAAGAATAAATACATACATACAAATGTTTTTTTAAAAATAGTTTGCGTTTTTTTCATCTAAACCCCAATCATGCTGAATTGTGTTGTATAACAGTTTTTCTCTGATTTGCAGATCATATCATTTTTTTTATTGTTCATTTTATTCTTTGGTGATTTTCTAAAGCTTAATTTGTCAAAAAAAAAAAAATCCACAAATACAAACCCATAACTCATTGTACATATGTACAATCTATTATTGGTCTATACTGTGTTCAGATGTACATGTATTCTAAGAGAGTTATTTGCAGCATGATAAGGGTTAAACACAGTTCATATTAAGTATTTTTCTAAACGCAATTTTCTTCCTTTTCCATTATGTCTTTTATATTGAAAGACTGATCTTTTTTAAGTTAACTGCTGCAGATTTGTTTATTCAAAATTCAAAATTTGCATGTATACCTTTTAGACAATTGTATTTCATTTTTAGTTCATAGTTTATATATATAAAGGACATATTAAAACAAGTAACTGTAGGATTGCAAGCAATACCATAATCCCCTACCGGTTTGCACGTTTTGACTTATTAATATTCTAAGTCCAAAAAGGGGCATAACTCATAAAAAAATTGACGAAATCCCATGAAACGCGAACTTGATCTGTGACACATGATTACAAAGCCATATACAAAATTTCAGCTCAATATCTGAATGCATGTAGAAAAAAAGTGCGGAAAACTGATTTGTCGGACTTATTAATATTCTAAGTCCAAAAAGGGGCATAACTCATAAAAAAAATTGACGAAATCCCATGAAACGCGAACTTGATCTGTGACACATGATTACAAAGCCATATACAAAATTTCAGCTCAATATCTCAATGCATGTAGAAAAAAAGTGCGGAAAACTGATTTGTCGGACTGACTGACAGATGGACGGAGTGCAAACCTAATAGTCCCCTTCGGCACGCCGGTAGGGGACTAATAAAGTCGGGAAAAAACAATGGTGTTGGATTGATGGCTGGGTTATAAAGAAAAAAAAATGCAAAAAATATAGGTATGAGAAAAAAAAAAAAATCTTGTTTTTAAAACATCTTTTTTTTAGAGATTAGGGATGATCTTGAATCAGATGCCTTACAACTGCCCACTTTTCTATGTCTTTTGTTGTTGCTTTGGTCGATTTGTATATACTCCACGCTAGATGTAAGCTGTTCATTAAACAATACCAAGATGGAAAAATTATTTTTATTTTACATGAGTATAAATAGCGTTTGACATTTAATACTAGAGTTTCCAGTTTAAAATCTTTCTTATCGCAACCTAGAAGAATATCTATATTTGATATCTCTAAATTTGGATATATTTCATTGATATTTCATTAAATGTTTTGGATTAATGGTTTAACTTTTTCGCAGTCAATAAATAAATGATTTAATGTTTCCTCTTGCGTTAAACAGAAATTGCATAAGTTTGTATCTACTAATTTCATTTTATATAATAATGAATTAGTCGGTAATATCCTATGTATTATTTGGGTTTGTAACCATTGTATATAGATATCATTTGTACATTTGAAAACATAGCAATATTTTGTTTTCCAGTTAATGTTTTCATTTGGAAATAATACCATCCATTTTTTCTGACTTGTTGGCACCTCACTATTATATGTTAATGTATTATAGACAAATTTGTTCGAGTCAGTCTTTATTAAAATATCGTAGAAATAGAAGTTGATACATGGGTTATGGGCTGTAAGTAACGGAAAATCAGTTTTTGCAATATTGTTTTTTGATATAAAGGAGTTTATAGAATTTCTTAAACTATGTAATACTAGCCAATTGACTCTTTTTCCCATAATGTTTTCAATATTCTCCAAGGTTAGACAATTTCCATTTACATCCATTATATCCTTTACAAGCCTTACGCCTCGGTTATAGAAATCTTCGATAAAAATATGTTTTGAATTAATAAGAAAATGTTCATTATAGAATAAAGGCATGTGTAAAACTTTAAACCAATCATTACAACGTACCTTTTCCATAAAGATTACATATGCCTTTAATACATCTATCCAGAATTCATTTCTTATATTCTTTGATACGTATTCACAGTATATTTTTCCCATATTAAAAACTTTGTTAACATCAAAAATATTGTAAACTAACTTGTAGCAATTACTTTCTTCACGAATTAATAATTTTTTTAACCATTTTATTTTCATGCTAGAAACATAACTTTTGATGTCAATCATCTTTAAACCTCCGTCTGCATATTGTTTTATAAAAACAGAACGTTTAATTTTGGCTTTACCCTCCCATACATAATCCAATAGTATGTCGTTTAACTGTTTGATAAAATCATCTTTTGGTGATGGTAAACTGATAAATAAATGTGTTAAAATTGGAATTAAAATCGTCTTAACTACCGTTATTCTCCCAATTGGAGTTAGTTTTCTCCTTTTCCAATACGTAATGCTTCTTATTATACTTTGTAATTTCGGATCAAAATTTAAATCCTGCATGTTTTGAAGATTGACATCAAAGTTTATTCCAAGCAGTTTAAACTGTGTTTCCCCCCATGATAGTTTCCATTTAGTTTTTATAGAACGTGTGCTGTATTTAAGAGACCCAATCCAAATAAGCTCTGTTTTTTCAAAATTGATTTTTAAACCGGATATTATAGAAAAGTTGTCTAATACTTCTAGCACGTTATTTAACGACTTTTTTGTTGCGTCTAAAAACAAGCTGGTGTCGTCGGCAAATTGTGTAAGTAGATAGTGTTGGTCTTTGATTTTTAAGCCTGTAATATTCTTATTATTTTTTATCTTAATATTTAGGATTTTGGAGCAGAGTATAAAAATATATGGTGAAATCGGATCCCCCTGCCTGCAGCCCCTTTTCACTGTAAAGAAATCAGATAAATAGCCATTTAACTGGACACAGACTTGAGTATTGTATAAGAATAGTTTTATCCACTTTTTGAACATATCGCCAAAATTAAAAAAATCAAAAGATTTTTCTATAAAATTAAAAGACAAAGAGTCAAACGCTTTTTCGAAATCGATTAACATTAAGAGACCTGGGATATGATTTTCTTCACAGTATTTCATTGTGTCATATACTAATCTGGTATTTTCTCATATAAAACGTCCTTTAATTAAACCAGTTTGATCGTTTGATATTAAATAGTCTAACACGGTTTTAAGTCTATTGGCTACAGTTCCTGAAGCTATTTTGTATAATACGTTAAGTAAAGTAATAGGTCTCCAATTTTTAAGAAATTGCTTCGCTTTATTGCCTTTTGGTATAAATGTTATTGTTCCTAATTTAATACTATTTGAAAAAGTATTTGAGATAAAAGCATGATTCAAAGATCTTACAACAAAGTGTCCAATTTTATTCCAAAATAATTTATAAAAGTTTGTAGAGAAGCCATCGCTACCTGGACTTTTATCATTATTCATATTTCGTAAAGTATTTGAAACTTCACTATAGCCCAAGAGACCCTCCAGACTCTTAACGTGTGTATCATTTAGTTTGTTTACAGCACAATGCTGTAAATCTGCTTCTAAATCAAAATCCGTTGAGGTATTCTGAGTATTGTATACATCTTGATAATACAACTTTGTTTCGTGTAGTATTTCGTTTTGATTAGTAACCTGTGTACCATCATCTTTTTCAATAAATGTAATAGATTTATTTGAGAAATGTTGTTTTTCTAAGTTACAAAAGTAATTGGTTGTTTTTTCTCCATTATCAATCCAATGTGACCTTGACCTGATGAAATAGCCATGCATTTTGTTTTTTCTCAATTCAGATAATTCCGTCTGTTTCAATAGCAACATTTCTTTATTTAATTCATTCAAATTTGATTCTAAATTTAATATTTCCAAAATAAGTTCTTGTTCCCGATTATTTCTTTCCTTCACTTTTAGTCCAGTCAGAACATACTTGAACATCAAACTAATTGCAACAGAAATGTTTTATTAAATAAAATGAAGTTTATAGAATATATAACAACATATTCAAAATCTACAAAAATCTACGCAGCCATAACTGAAATAAATGACTTTGAAGAAATAAAAATATGTGCTTATTTTGGATACTCACCGTACTATATACCAAGCTCTTAACTGATTTTTAATAGATCACATGCAATTAAATTGCAAAATGAATCATTAACATAGATTTTTGTTTTAAAGGATCTCCAAATCAATAACTTTTGTTTTAATAACATTAAAGCAGCGTTTTAATACTTCAAAGATAGCATTATGCCTTTAGAAATGATAACAATCAGAGGGGTAAGTATGACTTTCAACACTTTGATCCAAGCCTCTAGATAACCCAAGATGGATTAGTCTGCAAAACGAATTTCAACAGATAAACACAAAACAATCAATGATATGAGGTAAGTGTTTATAATTTTTTCACATTAATTGCTGGAGTAAATATTAATATTCTTGTCAATGGTACATTGGATACTTGTAAAAGTATGGTATGTAGCTAAATGCAAATTGTCACGGGTTTTCGAGGGCTCTTAGAAAATTTACAATATATGAGTATTCCATGGGTTTACATGAATACTGTTACATTTTTAACTGTTTAATTAAACATTAATAAAACTTAATGTTTATCTGTTTAGTTTTATAATAGTTAACAGTTATAAGAATGTCTCGAAAACACACAAAACACATACATATGTATGCTCATGTGCGAAGAACATTAATTGGAAAATTACTAATCTCAATATATATTTGTTTGTTTGTGTAGGTGTTTTACTCCACTTTCAACAATTATTCCTAATACTAAGCCCACAACCCAAGGAGGGAAAGCCATCACTACCATTTATAAAGTATTTGGTATGACCCGGCCGGGGATTGAGCCGGCGACCACCCGTATGTGGGTCATACCCTCTACCATTACACCACACATGTAACCTATTGTTGCGTAATCTGCCTTGCCAGGAAGAAACTTGAGAATAATTAATATGTTGTGTATCTATCTGTGTGTCCATCTGTCTGTGTAGTGGATAGAGCATTTACCTCTGGAGCGAAGGAATCGGATTCGATTCTAAGTTAAGTAAGGATTTGTAGATATATTCATATATTAACATTCTATTTCATTTCAATGAAACACCATGACAAGACTGAAATACTGCACAAGGAGGTATAAACAAAGAAAGATTATTTAACCCTGTCCCACATACAATAAATCTGCAGCAGATAACTTTGAATACATCTAAGCTAAAATATGGAAAGTCTATCAATCAAAGTTAGATGATTGATTAGATTTGAAAAAGCGTCTATATGAGGGAAAGGGTTTATGTTAAGAGAAATGTGGACTAATATTCTATTCAAATATGATCATTTAGTAAATTCAAGTATTTAAAAAAATGTTTCATTGAAGTTTCAATTTTTTTCAGATGGAAAACGATACCTGTATTATTTGTATGGAAGAAAATGGAAGATGAAAATGGTTTCCAAAAAGCAAAACTTAGCAAAAAAGGATGCATTGGTGTAAATGAAGCCAGTACTGGGAGAGGAAACAGTTTGATTTCGTTTCCTGGACAATTTGTGCATGTAGAGTGTCAGAAACGGTACTGCAATATTGAATGTATTAAAGCTGACAAAAGTTCTAAAAAATAAAGAATCAAATGAAATTAGAGTTCTCAGATCTGGTAGTGATTCCTTTAGCTTTAAAGACAAATGTTTGTTTTGTGGACAAACAGCAAAGATACACGGAAATAAGAGGAGTCATGATGTTTATGCAGTGCGAACATAAGATTTTCAAAAAAGTATAGAACAATTGTGCATCAAACGTTCGGATGATTGGGCACATGGCTCTACATTTGCCGAAATATGTGATGTTTATACAGATCATGTGTCGAAGCAATACAAAAATCCTGTGATTGTTTTAGATTGGTATGTCCGGGCCGTCAATAAAAGATATAGCATATATTAAACGTTCACATGGTATATTTTGCACAAATGTTCATTTCAAAGAAAGTACTCTGTTTAAAGGAAAGAAAGACAAATTCCTATAAAACCCAGAAAATAAACAACAATGTATTAACATGCTTGGAACCAGATTAAGTGTCAATTGTTGTGTGTTTCATGCCAGAGATGATGCAGATGTATTGATTGTCAAAACAACCATTGACAATGCAAAGAAAAGCAAAACTGTACTGGTAGGTGAAGACACTGATCTTTTGATATTACTCTGCTATTATGCAAATTTAGAACACTTTGACATACTATTTAAATCCGGATCAAAGCAGCAGATCAGTAGTTGTTCAAGAATTTGGGACATAAAGAAAACAAAACTAGTTCTAGGACAAACAGTGTGTAAACTTCTGCCTTTTATTCATGTTTTTACAGGATGTAACTCCTCTTCTAAAATCCATGGAATTGGTAAAGGGATGGCGTTAAAACGGTTAATTACTGACAAACAGTTTCAGTTATATGCAGAGGTATTTCATAAAAGTAGTGATAACACTGAAATACTAAGAGCAATGATTGCTCTTTTAGGTGGTCATGAATCAGAAGGATTAGATTTACTGAGGTTTAGGAAGTTTGCAAGGAAAGTAACAATATGAGAAACATGTGTTCAAGTTCTTTCTATTCCTCCAACATCAGCAGCAGCAAAATACCATTCTATGAGAGTGTATTACCAAGTCCAATGCTGGAGAAATGACGACACTGACTTATGGCCTACTGAATGGGGTTGGTATGAAAAAAACAATCAACTCTTTCCATTTAAAACTGATTTAGCACCAGCACCAGAAAGCTTATTGAAAGTTATCAAATGCCACTGTAAAGAAAACTGTGACTGAAAAAAGACTCGGACTTGAGTGTTCAGTTGCCTGCGGTGAATGTTGTGGTATTCAATGTACACACGTTTCAATTATAGATGTACCTGAAGACATACTGGTGGATGAACATATGTAATGAATGATTAAGCAAACTGTGGATAAGTGTATTTTTTTTAGAAAGTGTTCATGTCGTTAACCTTTTACTGAATAGATGACTTTTGAAACCGCAGCTGCAAACTACTTTTGACAAAACAATAGGAATATAAGAATTTTTTCAGAGAGCAATTTGTCTTTTTCAATATGTTTTTCAACTCTCCATTTAGCCAAACATATGTTCTGTATGTTGACTATTTTCCTCATTGTTTCCAAAGCAGAAATATCCTAGCAGGTAAACAGTCAATGCTGTCCATATATTTCCAGTCATTCCTACATTGTTGAATCTATCATTGTAGTTATATTAGAGACTAGTCTGTAAGTTCTTAACCCTTTCCCTCATTTAGACGTTTTCTGACGCCTCTGCAGCAGATGTCTTTTTGAAAACGTAGTGACAAAAGAAGAAATTGCACAAAACGTGCAATTTTTCCTTTTGCCACAATGTTTTCCACTGTTATCCATTCAATTATGGAGATTTTCTATTTTTTGACAAAATATGTTCAAAGTCGTCTGCTGCAGAATTGTCGTATGAGGAAAAGGGTTAAAGTAATAAGTATATCTCCCTGTATCCTTAGTCTTGCACTATACTGTTTTTCCCCGATGTGCAGATTTAAATGCATTATCTTTGATAATATTATGAAGCAAAATGTAATATTTTGAAATTTTGAAGAACTGTTTATAAACAGTGTTGAAAACTTTGTAGGTAAAGTGGAAATGGCTCCTTTTGTCAGCAATGTTTTCTTTGTTTTGTTTTTTAATACGGGAGTCAAAACATAGACATTTCGGAGAAATTTAAACCATCCTTGAATAGCTATTGAGTATGCAAAATTATTAAAATCTGGGACAAAATGTGAAACAGGGTTGAAAAGGTATGCTTTGTAAGAGCAAAGTCCTCTTTTTCTACAATGTTTTTAATATTTCTCTTCAGGTGTGCATTAGTCAGCCTGTTTGTTGCCTGTCTTTTGCGCAAGCCTTTGCTCAAATTGATTGATTGCTTCTATATCTAAGTTACGTTATGGCCATGTTTAGTGTTATGTGTATGCCTGCTTGCACAAGTGGGTGGGGTAAGATATACCTCGAAGTATGCTCACAAATGTCTATAAATTGATAATAAAGTTAGCAAAATCATTTTTTATAAGTTCATGTTATATTCAGATGACATGTGTGTTAGATATATGTAAAAACTAAGGTACAATATCCACTTAAATGTGTTCCTTGCATAGATACTTAGAAACATTATGTTGAAAACAGTTGGTGTTTTCTACCTTTTGGGTTATCATATAAACAAGGGAAATATACCAATTTCCCCTCTATAGATTTTTGTAGATTTTTTACCAGTGAAAGTATAGGTATTAAACTATCAAAAAACAATAATATCATTTCTGTTGCAATTAGTTTGATGTTAAGCCCATTTTCACCACTTACTGACTGGACTATTTATGACTAGAATAAGAAATAGTTTTACCACGGATTTCCATCAACAATGTTTCCAAAAAAAGTTGATCATCTATAACGAAATGTATTTCCGATCTATCCATAGTGGTAACAAAATCATTACTGTAAACCGGAACACAGTATTGTAATATAATCTCGTCAATCTTTTTATTAATACAGTTTACATAATCTGCGTCATAAAGTAAAGAGTTGTTAAACTTCCACAACCCTTTTCCATGTTGAAGCATTGCAAATTCGAGATCAAGTACAATAATAGAGTGATCTGACTTGTAGCTAATATCAATGTCACAATTTCTTAAAAACGGCTTAAAACAACTTGACATTAGAAAAAAATCTAAACGACCTCTTTGCAAAGGTGTCATCCTTTTCCACGTATATTTTCTCATATTATCGTGTATTTCTCGAAAAGGGTCTAGAAGGTCTCGATAAGCTATATTTGCTAAAACAATATCCCTCGCTTTTTTGCTATGGTTACTTATTCTATAGTTTTCATAGTCTACTGAAGGGTTCAAAACTAAATTAAAATCTCCACACATTATGATATTGTCTGAGTCATTTAAAGAGTCAATAATGTCGAAAACATTTTCAAAAAAGATCGGGTCATCTATGTTTGGAGCGTATAAATTACTTAAGAGGAATTTGGTATCACAATATTGTAATTCTATTATTAAATATTGTCCGTTATTGTCTCTATTTATATTTAAGATTTTAATGTCTAAACGTTTATTGAACAGTATAGCAACGCCTTTTGAATTTGATCTGCCATGGCTGAATAAACAATTTCCATCCCACTCAGAGTATACATTTTTCCATGTGTTCAACAAAATGAGTCTCTTGTAAACACAAAATATCAGCTTTTTTTTCTTTAAACAAATTAAAAATGTCAAACCGTTTTTTCTTATTTTTGAGACCTCGGCAATTGTAAGAAAATATCCTTAGTTTATCCACCATTAATTATCCTACCAAAATATACTTTTCTTCTAACGCCGATAATAAAGAGAACAAGATCACGCCTAATATCCATTATATAAAGTGTATAAGTAAAATGCAAGTTTAACCCATTAAAAAAAAAGGAAAGTGACTATGTAACATATAAGGTAAAATACAAAACACAGTTTAATTAATTATTTTACATGTTGAAGCGAACGCTCCTAAACTCATTTCCTCACACAGAGGCCACATGACACATGTTACCGCTGACGATTTCTAGTCAAATATCAAAAAGATCCGAACGAGCACCCTCACCCTATTATGATATACTCAAAAATTCATAATCAAAATAAAAGAAAAAACATAGAAACATAAATGAAAAGTGTTCAGATAAGCTGACATTATATAAGCATTATATTCTTTTATATTTAATTTAATTACTAATATCAAGGATTTCCTACATGGGGATTTCTTTCTCCTCGGTCGAAAACGGAGATAAGGTAAATTCACAAATTTAACCATCAAAAACAGAATATATGAGCATTTGAATTCTATTTTCAAGATAAACTAAATCATATTGGGCCGCCGCTCTGATACAGTAGCTTGACCTTCAATATGGGACACAACGGGATATACATGTACTCATTAAAATATTAATTAATCAAAACCATAAGACAGCAGAACAATGTATTTAGGATGCGCATAATATACTGATATTGACCCTAGTTTGTTTTAGATCAATCACATTTATACTAAGGCTAAAGTCATAATAGCATGATTTCCTCAAAAGGTCATTCTTTTCTCTTGGTAAAATAACGGGACAAAGTACAAATTTAATAAAGACAGACAAAGACAGGTGCATGTAAAGTTTTCTTAATCAAACTAAATTCGTATTGGGCCGCCGCTCCGATATAAGAGCTTGACCTTCAATATGAAACAAGATGTGTTTGTGAAACACTGATGCCCCCCAATGGCAACATCTAGGTCAAAGGTCAAGGTCGCAAGGTATACACATGTGAAATATGGTAGCATTACCTGTTATTGTTCAAAAGTAGTGGGGAAGGTTAAAAAAAAAATTGAGAATGGCAACATCTAGGTCAAAGGTAAAGGTCGCAAGGTCACCAAATGTTGGTACTGACAGAAAGGTCATGTCACAAGGAATACACATGTGAAATATGGTAGCCGTATCTGTTATGGTTCAAAAGTAATGGCCAAGGTTAAAGTTTTTTTCGAGAATGGCAACATCTAGGTCAAAGGTCAAGGTCGCAAGGTCAAAAATGTTGGTACTGACATGTGAAATATGGTAGCCATACCTGTTATGGTTCAAAAGTAATGGCCAAGGTTAAAGTTTTTTTCGAGAATGGCAACATCTAGGTCAAGGTCAAGGCCGCAAGGTACTGACAGAAAGGTCATGTCACAAGGAATACACATGTGAAATATGGTAGCCATACCTGTTATGGTTCAAAAGTAATGGCCAAGGTTAAAGTTTTTTTCGAGAATGGCAACATCTAGGTCAAGGTCAAGGTCGCAAGGTACTGACAGAAAGGTCATGTCACAAGGAATACACATGTGAAATATGGTAGCCATACCTGTTATGGTTCAAAAGAAATGGCCAAGGTTAAAGTTTTTTTCGAGAATGGCAACATCTAGGTCAAGGTCAAGGTCGCAAGGTGAAAAATGTTGGTACTGACAGAAAGGTCATGTCACAAGGAATACACATGTGAAATATGGTAGCCGTATCTGTTATGGTTCAAAAGTAATGGCCAAGGTTAAAGTTTTTTTCGAGAATGGCAACATCTAGGTCAAAGGTCAAGGTCGAAAGGTCAAAAATGTTGGTACTGACAGAAAGGTCATGTCACAAGAAATACACATGTGAAATATGGTAGCCGTACCTGTTATGGTTCAAAAGAAATGGCCAAGGTTAAAGTTTTTTTTAAGTATGGCAACATCTAGGTCAAAGGTCAAGGTCGCAAGGTCAAAAATATTGGTACTGACAGAAAGGTCATGTCACAAGGAATACACATGTGAAATATGGTAGCCGTATCTGTTATGGTTCAAAAGTAATGGCCAAGGTTAAAGTTTTTTTCGAGAATGGCAACCTCTAGGTCAAAGGTCAAGGTCGCAAGGTCAAAAATGTTGGTACTGACAGAAAGGTCATGTCACAAGGAATACACATGTGAAATATGGTAGCCGTACCTATTATGGTTCAAAAGTAATGGCCAAGGTTAAACATTTTTTTGTGCAGACAGACAGACCAACAGACCAACAGACAGGCCAAAAACTATATGCCCCCCGAATCGGAGATTCCGTGGGGGCATAAAAAGAGGATTTACATATACAATGTACTCAGTGTGTCACGCTCTAATACTAATCTCTAGAATCATTTGATAGTAAAACCATATGACCGTATACTTCAGAATAATGTAACTCCAATTAGCATATAGTCTATTCAAATACTGCTCATGGTCAACGTCTGTTCAAATAACACTGCTTTTATATGCAGTGTTTAAATTTCACGGGGACAAGGGAGAAAAACCCACAGTGAGCGAGTTTTCGTCTTATCTGATAACATTTGTCACAATAAAAACATCTGATGAATGCATGTGGGAGGAGGCCAACCAGCCGGAACACTGTTTATATAATTTACAATATATGATTATTTTGAGTTGAGAATCACGGGATGTTTATATAATAAGATCAGACAGAAAGATAAACAAAAACAAAACAACTAAAAAACATACCCCTATTGTGTTTTTTACGAAAACCTATCTAGTCTTACTTTACAAGGGAATAAGAATAATATTAAACAAACACAACACAAAAGAACATGCAATTTTTCGCATTTGTTACCCTTGTTGGGTTTAAGTCTGATTTCTGCGATCACATTTGAGATGTTATCAAAAATGTCAAATCTAATCCTCCTTTCATTTTTAGTTTCTCCATAAACGGCGCCATTAAAAAACCAGGCACTTTGAATCTGCTCATGCAAATATAGTCTGTTTATTAATCCCGTGTTTTTTCTTGTAACGTCGTCTGCAATTCTGTTACCTGAGGTCTTCATATCCTTCCTTTTTCGCATTATTCTTGTTTTCACGTTGTTGTTCGTAGCCTTTATAATAATAGGCCTCGCTCCAACCTTTTTGCTCGGTAGCCGGTGAATTGCCATAATTTCCTTTTTTTGTAGGTTAACTCCCTGTTTGCTTAGGACAGAACATACCTTTTCTGTTAGTCTCTCCTCCGTTTCGTATTGATCTTCCGGAATGTCCATTATTTTGATATTGTTTTTTCTGGAATATTGTTCATTATAGTTTGCCATTCCGATTGCCTCGTTTATCTTTAGGGTATTTCTTTCCGCACTTTCCCTACATTCGGTTTTGAGCTTTGTGATTGTTTCGTTCTTACTTTTCAAGTCCTCTTTTAGTTCATTATTCTCAAATGTTACAGAGTCTATCTGTTCTTGTAGTTTTTCACATTTTTCATTTACTTGTTTTTCAATTTTCACTTTCAATGTTTCCTCTAGCGATTTCATAATGTCAGTCACTGTCTGTGTAATGAAACTTTCAATGTCCTTTTTCTTCATTATTTCTTTCATCACTGTCTTTATTTGACCGATATCGATCGACATCTTGTCAAGTTGTTCTTGAACTCCTGTCAAATCTCCGTTACTTAACGTACTAGTTTCTAATTCAGTTAAGTTTAAGGCCTGATTTATTGATTTGTCAGCATTGTTTGTTTTAGTTGCTGTTGCCTTGGAGCTCCCTGCTCTCTGACCTCGACCTTTTCCGGTCATTGTCATGTTGGCCTTGCTTGGAGAAAAATATAACTGATCAAAACGTATCAGTATTTTAACCCTCACTCGAAGTCAGAAATGCGTTTTGTATAATGTCGTGACCACTGGTCAAACCTTGTCACTTGTGGTATATTTATAGCAACATAAATCTAACTGGTCAAACTGGTTTGTAATCACAACAGTTACTCACTTGGACAAAGGAAAATTATTCAAATCCATAATCTGCAGTAATTGAAAATTAGTTTCACTGTATTTTTACGCCATCATATAATCCATTCAAAACACTTCAACAACATGTAATTTGTTTCACTATAACGTCCCTAGTTTGTGTTAAATTAAAGAAATCTTCAGAGCATTATTTTGTGTGACCACGCAAGATAAACGACCTTGACCTTTGTACAGTTGAAGAAACATGACTTGGTCCATAAACATAAATGTTTTGCTGATTAGACCCAAATTTCTGTTAGCTATGTTGACTTTTGTGCTTATATGGGTGTTAAAATTTAGTTTTTTATCGAAGATGACTCATAGATCCTTTTCTTGATCTACCTCTGTTATTGTCGTATATATGTTATTTGAGTCTTTTGTAAAGTATTCCTTAGTTTCTTTTGGGCCAATGTGCATGCTTTTGCATTTTTTGGTATTGAAGGTCATTTGCCATTTGGTTGCCCAATCGCAGGCCTTATATATGTTTTCCTGTAGATTTTTGCTGTCTTCATTTGTGTTAATTACTTTGTATAATTTAGTATCATCGGCAAAAAATTTAAGTGTACAGTTAATAGTGTCAGGCAGGTCATTTATAAATATTAAGAAGAGCACTGGGCACCGGACACTACCCTGTGGCACGCCGCTAGTTACTTTCCTTCAGTTTGATTTAGTCCCGTTGACAATTTCTCCCTGTTGTCTATCTTTTAGGAAGCTTTTTACCCAATTGTATATATTTCCTTGGATTCCTAGGTTCCAGATTTTGGCTAATAGGCGTTTATGCGGTACTTTATCAAAAGCAGCTTTGAAGTCCAAGTATATTATATCAACTTCTTTTTTATCGTCTATTGCCTAAGTCCAGTCATCGATACATTCCAACAGTTGTGTTACGCATGATCTGGTTTTTTTAAATCCATGTTGATCAGTGGATAGTGACTTTGTTTTTTCTAGGTGGTCAACTATGGCATTTCTTATAATTTTTTCCATTACCCTGCAGCATATGGATGTTACGCTTATGGGTCTGTAATTCTCTACATTTGATTTTTCTTCCTGCTTTATGGATGGCAGTTACGTTGGCGAATTTCCATTGAGTTGGAACTGATCCTTCTTCTAGATTTTTTTTGAAAATTGATATGAGCTTTTCTCCTAGGATTTCCTTGCATTCAATTAGTAATTTTGGATGGATCAAATATGGTCCTTGTGATTTGGTCGGTTTTAATTCTTTTATGGCATCGACGACTGTCTTTTTATTTATAATTGTTGTGCTTATGATAACGTTATTTTTGTACGCAGGTTCTGGTATTGGGTCAGATTCTTCGGTGAAGACTGATATAAAATGTTTATTCAATTCTTCTATCTCGCCATCGTCGGTTATTTTGCATCCATTTGCTTCTATAAGGTTGATACCTGTTGATGTTTTAGTTTTGCTTTTTATATATTTCCAGAATTCTTTTGGATCATCTTTGATATTCTCTGTTACATTTTTTTCGTATTTATATTTGCATTTCCTCAGTTGTTGGGTCGCTATGTTTCGTGCTGCTTTGTAATTTGAATAGGTTAAATGTTTTTTACAATAGGTGTATATTTTCCATTTTGTTCTTTTCAATTTTAAGGCTTTGGATGTTTCATGATCTATGTAAGGGTTCCGATGTCCGGAAGTACAGTTTTTGTATTTTTATACTTTGGTATGTTTTGTTCTGTAATCTTTGATATGTTTTTTCAAACACGTTCCAGGACATCTGAGCACTCGCATCTCCATAACTCCATGTTTCTTTTGTTAATAAGATATTTATTTTCTCATAGTTTGCTTTGTTGTAGTTGGGTCTTGTTGTATTGTTTATTTTTACATATTTTACACATACAATACTGAATGTCAATATAAGGTGGTCACTTTTTCCTAATCCGGCGTTGTAGGATAGTGATTCTATCATGTCTTCTTCATTAGTTAGGATTAAGTCTAGTAATGATGGAGTATTTCCTTCTCTGTATCTTGTCGGTTGACGTACATGTTGAGTAAGAAATAGGTCTTTAATACATTCCAGGAAACTGTTTTCCTGATTATTGGTTGTGGTATTCGTTGTACACAGTTCCCAGTTTATTTGTTTCATGTTGAAGCCATTACTATAAATTGTGTGTGTTTGTTTGAATAGATTTCTTTTAAAATATTGATCATATTTTCATTATTTTGTGAGTTACTATTTGGGCTTCTGTAAACACACCCAGCAATTAGTTTATCGGTTTTATTAAGCTGAATTTCAATCCAGATTGATTCTTTAAAATTTTGGATGGATTCTATTTTTGTTGCTCTTAAATCTTTTTTGGTGTATATTATTATTCCTCTTCCATCTTTGTCATTGTAAAACATGTCGTATCCATTAATGTTATAGAGCACTTCTGGATTGACGTCGACATGTGAGTTTTTTGGATATACTTCTGTTATCGCGATAACATCATAGTTTTTTTCTGTACATTTTTCCTGTAACTCAAGTATTTTTTCATAGTTGAGCGAGTCAGCGTTTGTGTAAAATACGTTTATATTTTGTTTGACATCAGTATCGTAGTCAGAAGTGAATTTTTATTTTTTACATTTTTAAAAGATCTAGAGGATCTATTTGTACAATTAAAACACAAGCTAATCTCGCTTCTGATTAGGGTTTTCACCCTCTATATACATATTTCTAGGAAGGACGGTATTTTCCTTGGAGATACCTCCTATGACTGTTTTTTCTGGGCTGTCTGTTGGTTCTATCATTGTGTTGTTGCCTTGCGGCATTATTAATGTTTCTCCTCCAAATTGATCATCAATTCGATTGGAATATTAATTTTTTGTCAGTGAAAGTTGTAGATTAAGTTTGTTATGGGTAGGTGGAATTTTTGGCCGGTACTTTGCTGATGCTGCATATTTTCTCTCTTTTTTTGACGTTCCTTTCGTTGCTCATTATTCAGGTCCCTCGCTATGATAACCTTGTTTAATTGGTCTTTCAATTTTATTTTTATGTATTTGGCATTAGTAAGAAGACTTTTTCTCTGTATTCTGTCTTTTAGAATTACCTTCAGTGCTCTAATGTTATCATTTTGTTTTTGTCCTAGTCTGTATGAGGTAACAATTTGTAGATTTCCAATTTCTAAAGATTGAGAAATTAATTTTAAAGTAGTCTCATCTGTGTGTTTGTTTATTTCGCCTTTTTGGTCTGTTCCTTCCTTTAGATTGAATAGTATAATGTTTAATTCTCTACGTCGCCTATCATCCATCTCTTTTGTTTTTTCATCTACCATTTGACCTATTTTTAATTCCATCTTTTCCATAAATTCGTCTTGTACATTTCCCATTTCTTTTCTGATTTCTTTTTTAGTATCAATTTCTATACGGTCTACCTTTTCTTCAAGTTTGATCATTCGTGCTTCTTGTTGATTACTTAGTTTTTCTAGTTTAGAGTATATTTTACAGGGTATTAAATAGTGCACAAGAATAAAACGTGTATTGCTATGACAAGTAACTTTTCCGCTATAGGATATCCAAATTTCGTGGTGTTATCGTATTCTGTTTCGTAGTAACAGCGCTAACAAATATACATGTGATGCTTACCCGGAGCAGTCCGATAACGTCAACGACGTTACGTTTTTGGATAACGTTTCAGTGACTAATCACATTTTCTCGAAGTATTCACCATGCTTCTGAATGCACTTTATATGTCTTTTAACACTCTTATCATATACCGTTCTATACCACTGTTTGTCTAACTGGGCTATGATGCGATGTGTTTGAAGTTTATTTTCATGTAGAGTTGTGAATTTCTGTCCCCAGAGTTGTGCCTTTATTAACGGAAAAAACGCGAAATCCATAGGCGCTAAATCGGGTGAATATGGCGGATGGGGAATGCACTTAAGGTCCATGATGTCAAGTTCTAGACGAGTGGTGGCAGAAATATGCGGCGGTGCATTATCCTGATGCAACAAGAAGCTTTCAACTGGCGTGCCCGGTCTCTTTTTTTTAATAGCCTGGCCGAGATCTCGGCGTAGTACCTAAAACAATGAATATTTTGTAAAGGAAATGTTACATACAGTGTGTTAATACCTGCAAATAGATTCATTAGTGTTATCTATAGTACATGTTTTATATATCCAAATGCTAGTTCATATATGAAAAACTATGTATGATTGAATATTTAGTCAACAAATTTAAAATATATTTACATTAAACTACTGTACCTTTGAGTAGTATTCTGAGTTGACAGTTGCACCTTTTGGGACCGTATGACAAAGCAGCATTCCTTCACGATCCATAAACATGATAAACATGTAACGGGTACCGGACTTCTGCACACGAGCTTCCAATGGGGGTGGAGATGACGTGGTCTTCCAAGCAGACGACTCTCGTTTTGTTTCCGGGTCGAAGAACCAGATCCAAGTCTCGTCTGTTGTGATAATTCTGTTCAATAATTATTCTCCTTCTCGTCTGTACCGTTTAATAAATTCATTGGAGTGTTTAACTCGGCGCTCTTTTTGATCTGCTGATAATATTCGCGGGATCCATCTAGAAGAGACTTTATTCATTCCAAATTTGTCTGTTAAAATGGTGTGAACCGTCCCGACACTTATACCGATCTTCTGTAATATATCTCGGACAGTAAAGCGCCGATCTCCATCAATAATTTCTTTAACGGATGACGTTAACGCTGCATTAATTTTTGGTTTTCGTCCTATTCTAGGGTCATCTTCTACTGATTCTCTTCCTTCACGAAACAATTTATGCCATTGAAAAACTAAAGATCTACAGACCCGTGGTTTATGTTTTGATTCTTCTAACATGTTCATGGTTGTCGTTGGTGTTTTGCTCAGATTCGCGCAAAATTTAATGACTGCGCGGATTTCCGTGTTTTCGGATGACGACATATTACGTGCGTTCCCAGCCGACGCTTGTTATTAAAGTTGTTATTGTTTCAAACAAAAACGGAAATGACGTCATTTAACGGTATAAACCGTTGTCCATAACGTCACGTAATCAGCAGGTGAAATTTCGCGAAAGTAGGATAATTTTATCTTTTAAAATATATTAAATGAAATTAGTTAAAAGCATTATGAGTTGGCGTGCTCCGGGTGCGTGTTACCTGGCAACTGCGAATGTTTCCATAGTGATCGTTTTTTATACTAAAAATGGAATTCCTACATAGATCAATGCCGCACATATTTTGATAAATGGAGGTAAAATTTAATTGAAATCACGCCGAAAGTTTTCAAATTATTGAAGAAGTCCACGTACTTTTTGAACACACCTCGTAGACAATACTTCTGTAGCTATGTGTTTGTATAAGGGGTTATATATACTGCCTTACTATAGAGCTAGCTTTTATAGCGACGTCGTATAGTGTTCATATATGGGACAAGAGGTCCCGAGTTCGAGCCCTGTTCAACTCGGACTCTTTCAGCTGGAGGGAATCACAGGTCCTCGATATAAACACACGTTTATAAACTATTGTATTCTTCCTTTGTCTTAGCTGACGCGCCATACACTATCTATAACTTTATTGTTGGCTTCAGCGGATTAATTACTGCATACTGAGGTATGTTATAAATCAGTCAATTATTGTTGGTACTGTTTACACTTTTGATAACACCCTTGTTGACTTAAAATGACCGAAATATACTGTTCCATCAATTTTGGCTTGTTTTTTAGTTCCGACACAACGAATCGGAGTCTGCCAACGATAAGTTCACGATTCACTGGTAAATCGGGTTCATTATCTTTTCATGGCCATGCCACTTGATACAGTCCATTTTCGAATTTCAATGTTTCTTTGAAATTCACTATTTCTCTAGTATCCCCAGTCGCGACACGACGGTCATGGTAGAGTGCCCTTGAGAGACCAACGAAAACTTAGTGCGTATATTTAACACTTATATGTGCCAAGATCACTTAAAGTTGGATACTTTAATGTCCCTGTTGACATGTATCTTTCAAACCCTTAACAGTGCTACAACTGTTACAAGTGTGGGCATCATGAAAGTAAATGTAGGAAAAATACAACAGATAAAGTCTGCCCTCGTTACATTACATTATGTTCGGGACCACGATACCTATGGAAATAACTGTAAGAAGCCACTTAAATGTTCTAACTATGATGGTGAGCATTATCAAATGTAAAGATGACCTTTCCTTTCCAGAGGCAAAGGAAATTGTTGAAATCCGTTTTAATTTGACCAATTCAAATGCTCCTGTAACCAAAATCAATAATTCTAAGCCCGTGGGAAAAGAAAGATGCTGTAACAAACGAAAATGGCTTTCAATTGTCTAAATGCAGGACCACATGTATACACTTTTGTAAACTGCGAAAACATCACCCAGATCCTGATGTAACACTAGATGGCACGTGTTTAGGTTGTGTCTGATTTTAAATTCCATGGTCTTTTTTTTTTTTACCCGAAACTGATTTTTATTCCTCATATTAAATATCTTATAAACAAATGCCAGAAAGCTTTAAATCTTTTAGGCGTTGTGTCCCATATGGATTGGGGTTCTGACAGTAAAGTCCTCTTGAGACGTTACATGTCATTAATACGATATCAGTTAGACTCTGTATGTATCGTCTATAGCTCAGCACGAAAATCATGCATTGCAAAACTTGATACCATTCACAATCGGTATTTACGGCTAACCTTGGGCTCTTTTAGAACATATACCATTAAAGGTCTGTTTGTAGAGAGTCAATAAATCATCCTTATATCAAAACGCCGTCAAAAGTTAGCTGTTCAGTATTTTTTTAAACTCAAATTGAACCCTTCAAATCCAACACATAAGAGTTGTTTTTAACCCTTTATACAACGAATTGTTTTTAAAGAAAGAACGGGTAATGACAATATACGTATATGGAAGATGTTTGGTCTGATTTTAATGACATTACCTCCTGTCTTTAATAGGGGGAAGGTAAAATGACGTGCTATTGCATGCAAATCCTAAATTGTGGTTTGATTGATAAATAATAAAATTCAAATATTCTGACAAACATCTGGAAAAGTGTTTGTGGAATTCACAAATCATATAATTATTCCTTAATGAAAGCACTATATACATACTAAGACTAATGATTGGCAAGATTACTCATTTCCATTCCTTTTATGATCAATAATTAGTTGGCTGTGTGTATGGCCAACCTTCTTTGGGATGGAGATTGATCATAAACAATGAAAGGCTTCAATTATCATTCACTTCGTTGACAAAACAATGCAAGTTATGATACATTTTCACTTGACCCCACCCCTGATGTTCCAATATGCCCCTCAGTTGATAACTGTTTATTCAACTACTATAATGTTAGTGTTATACATAACTGCATTATGGATTTCTGGCGATATTGATGCGTTGCATCAACTTTCTCTAGTAAGCTAGTGATATAAAAAACAATACTGATTGAACAGGTTTTTTTAATGTAGAAAAGAGAATACACATTGTGTTGTCCAATCACAGAAGAGTAAGCGGTTGTTTAAACGATAGACTTTCAATCTCTTTCCCTTTGTAATCGTATTTACGTTTATGGGAATTTATGAATAATAAGTAACCTAATTTACATAAATGATCGACAGGTCCGCACACGATACTGTTCAACTGTTACGCATACTTTTACAGCGGATTAGCTGTCCGGATAAGGTTTAAGGTGGCAATACACGGTTGAAATACACTCTTCGGAGATAACGTCCGACCCTCTTCTCTGTTACCAAAAAAACAGTTAGCACGGAATCACAGAAATGATATAAACCAATTTGATGCAACAAAGGATGTCAGAATTATTAGAAAATAATATAAAATAAATGTATCAATGCAAAAAAATGAAGAATAAGTCATTTTTTACCCTTAACTCGAAAATCACAACAAAAATAACGCAGGGGGCTAGTCTACAAATGATGAGCTACTTTGGGACCAAAACTTGTATGCAATCTGGGGATGTATTAGGAAATACTACGTTTCCAGCTCCTTTGTGCACACTTTTCAACTGAATAATGGTACATTTCTAGCTCACAAGGCATCGTTTCGCATTTCTGGCCATACACAAGTATACTCAAAGAGGAAAGGGTCAATTGGCAAAATTCAAAAACATGTAACAAAATGCTTCTAGCTCACAAGGCATCGTTTCGCATTTCTGGCCATACACAAGTATACTCAAAGAGGAAAGGGTCAATTGGCAAAATTCAAAAACATGCTTTACGTCTAATGTTTACATTTATAATCTTTAAAAACAACCTTTAGCCCAGAAAGTACCTAAAACTCACAGTTTTTCAGTATTTCTATCCCTGGCCAAAACACGAATATTCCTACTTCAAGTGTTATATGACCCCCTTAGGGAAAATTAATTTGCATGTTATAGGCAAAAAACACTGTATATCAATAAAACACTAATATAAAATGATTTTAACACTTTTCAGTATGCTGAAGGCGCAGAAATTAGTTTTAAACGATTCCAAACCCTTCACTAAATTCACACATTTTATCCCAGTTTTGGGCAATCTTTTACCATTATTCCCCAACTGTAAGAAATGAATAATAAACTGTTCCGGTATGAGTGCAGGACCACCTTTGATCAATTTTCCTTTCTTATACATATGTGCTCTCGGAGCTGGTATTGCACTGAATGCAAGCCATGATTTTAACCTATAAGCTATTTTTTCAAAAAGCTCCACTGTTCTATCCTTTCAATGTGGATTTTCAGTAGATTTTTCAAAGTTATTTTCAATATTTTACATTGAAGACCTGCTGATGAACAGAAAAAGACATACATATAAAGTCAAATAGAATTAAAACAAGCTCACTTTATGTAAAAGAAATAGCTTTCAGATCATTCCTGAGTAAATTTAACCCTTTCACATGGTATTCTATATAATGCAAGGGAAATAATCATTGCAGTCTTAGTTTTCTAAACACTTCATTTCTTCCCTTGTATCCAAATGTGAATTACTTCATCTGATAAAACCACATATTAACAGGCCCTAATTGGTCACCTTATCATGTTTTATATCAGGAAAAGACACAGACTACAAAAATGTTCACTTTTAGTAGTGAATTAGCCAAGGATAGAGGTTTAAAAGGATTAATTAGTGTTTCAAAAGAAAAAACATGTCTGGAATATATAGAAAAAGTTTGGTAAGCTGTAATAATTCCAACAAGAAGAAAGCCACCCAATTCAAAAACAGGTGGAAAAGCGTGGAACACAACATCACAGAGGGCACCCTCGACGCCTGTTTTGACAGAATCTCATTCTGCACCGTCAAATATCACCCGTCTTGACAGTATGGTGGCAATGGATGTGTTGACAGCCTCTGCGTTGTCCTCGTCGTGTTCTTCTTCTTATTATTATTTCTCCCCTCTTCCATACAGACTTGGACCAAAACCCGTAACAGAGAAATGCAACGAAATTCAAGATACTAGTGATTATGGAAAGAATGATCGAGCTGATCAACCATGTCCTTAGATTTACATGTGAAAATGCTAGGGCTAAAGTGGAAATTGTAAATAGGATTGGGCTGTGTGTTTCAGTGAGTGTAAAGTGTAGCACTTGTCGCCTGGATGTAAACCCTCATCAGATGTCACATACAGTGAAAAGGGATTCAGGACATCATGCTGGTGTACTTGAATGAAATGGCAGTGATTCCGGCTGTTAAAACTAAGATGGGGATAACAGACGTACACACAGTAATGGCATGTTTAGACATTAAAGCGCCAAGCCTCACAGTTCTTTAAAGTAAGTTCAACTCACTCTGTGATAACATGTCTGAGCTAAATGAGAGGCAAATGATAGCAAATCAGCAATACTTACAAAAACTAACATAACTATTACCAGAGAAAACTGCAGCCATTCACGCGCAGTTTGATGTTTCGTTCTCCAGGGGGGCTTAGGGTGAAAGTGAGAAGGAAAAACAGAGTTTTGGCGTAATAATAGATCATTCCCCTTGTCAAAAACTGCCAGTTGCAGCTGCAGCAGCCAATAATCACTGTAAATTGAAAGACTGTAATCACACGGGTGCAAAGTGCACAAACACATACTGCTCGGACAAATCATTTAATTGAAGTGAACGTTCACTCTTAAACGAAACTCTTGATAGTGTGATAGATGCCGGTCATATAACAATCAATTCCCTCACAACGAATGCTAGCACACAGCTATCAAAGGAACTTAGAGATTTCAACACAGAAAATAACACAAGAATTTCTCATTATAAGTGCTTCATACACAGTGAGAACATTAGAGAAACGTGTCCGAAATCTTCAACTGAAAAGCATACCTAGCACATACGACAAACGTGCGTATCAACAGAAATTGACACACTGCGTACGAGCCCGAATTAGGATGGAGATTAGGAATTCCCGGGCATTGAAGAAAAGCGACAAAGAATTTACGCGTTTCAGCGCTGCAGCAATAAAAATCATAGCAAGTTGCTTAGCGGGTGATCACCACAGTTGTCGCGAAAAAATCCCTTGTCTGTAAAGGTTATCGTAGAACATACACAACAACCTCACTGCCATATAATATGGAATGAATGTATATTGTTTTATGGCGCATCGACAGCTAAGGTCATTTAGCGCGCAATTAAATTTAATTATTCATGATCCCTGGGTAAACAAACCAGTACTAGGCTAGAAAATGTGCCTTGCACAAGGGCACTCCACCATGACCGTAGTGCCGAGACTGGGGATCAAACCCGGGACACCCGGTTTCAAAATCCCCGACTCGACCACTCGACCACAGCGGATTCCTTGCCATATAATATGGAGTGCACTAAGAACTAAACAGGAATTACCTGGACACAGTTCAAAACGAAATTAATAAAATAGTTAATGAGGAAGGCCTTGAAAGTATGTGCAAACTGTTCAATACGAACATGTGTGAGATCCTGCATTCTCAAGTTTATAGACTCGCGCCAAAGTCAATCAGTTGGAGTCGCAACTTCCCTGGACTTTGTCATTCTGCAGTGCATTCCGCAACACTTGGATCCAGTAAATCTACCATGAAATTAGCAGAAGCTGCCGGCATCAAAATAAGCCAAAACCGTTGTTCTTGCAATAAAAGTCTTAAGACCGACTAAGTAAATATTATTCCAACAGAAAGACAACAGCCAAATTTAAACAGAAAAGATATGAGCCCTGTATTAGTGACATAACGTATGACGTTTGGAATTTCCAATTTTATGACGTCACATCTTTCGTCAACGTCGGTTTACCGTAAACAGTATTATCTTGAATTTAATTTCCAAAGTTTCGACAGTGTTTAATAGATGCAAATACTGGATTTCATTCGTGATGGATTCTGAATTGGATGTAAGATCACTTATGTATCTTTCATTAACCCACATAACAAATGAATATGATTTATTTCGAAGAAAACATTGAAAACACGACGATTGCCCTTGGCGATCTTCAAGAAAAAAAAATGGCGGGCTGTTTAAAACAAAAATGACATTGAACACGAATCCTCATACATTTTATAATTTTTAGGACAGATGTACACAACGCACTTTACTATACACATTTAAGTACTAGATAGGTATAGCGTAAATCTCCTAGGATATAAGGCCGCTTGCAAAGAATATGAAGGATTTTAATGTCCGAGCAGATCAAACCGTTTAAAGTATTTATAGATATAGTAAAAAAAAAATACATCTTACTTTCAAAATATAGATATTGAATGGTACATTAAATGTCTCTTTAAAAAGATAAATATCTGTATGTAATCTAGGATTTTTTATGCTACACTATTAAATTATTATAATAAAAATAAATAATACTCTATGCATCAACGAGGGCAGAATGGCTCAGTTGGTAGAGTGAAAGCCTATGGACCAGTCTAATTGCCCTGTCACACTATTGCTTATGATAGAAACGTATTAGTTGCGTATGAAAATTCATAAATTAATTTTCATACGCACAAAAAGCCCTTGAAAATACAGAATTGTTTATATACTTACCGTATTGAACCTATGAGTAGCGTATCACCAGCGTATGTCCAGCGAATTACCAGCGTAGTCTGCGTGTGTACTACGCATGTCCAGCCTAACACTATCACGTGACAAAATGCCCATATAAGTTCACGAAGAACTGTAGAAGATCTAGAAATGGGATCCTCTGTATGCACTTTTATCAAAACGATTTTTATACGCCAATCATATGCTAGTTGTACGTTATGTATAAGTTACTCAATCGTCAGGCATATGCCAAGATGTCTATATACGTTGCAGATACGTCAGACATACGTTAGAAGTACGTTACTTATGCGCCATCAATACGCTAGCTGTACGGTACACCTTCATGCCAGCGTATGTAAGCGTATGACCAGCGTTCTCGACCTATGAGTTACGTACCTCTAGCGTTTTCAGCGTATGCCTTGCGTCTGCTTTGCGTATAAACTATACGTCCGAATACGCACACATATTTTAGGCATGCTTAAAAAAAATCTGCCTCGCCGTATGCCAGCGTATGCGACCGTGATTGAAACGTATAAAACATATGCCTAACGTACCACTATCGTATGTCAACGTATACCAGCGTATGCGTGATATCGTTCATACCCTGTCATATGCCATTACGATACGCAATAGTGTGACAGCGCCATAACCGAGTGAGACCCCCATCCCTGGTCAAACTTTTTTAATTTTTTGTATTGAGTAATGTTCTGCTTAACAGAAATTGGACCAGTTAATAAGAAATTTATGATTTCTATAATTATATTGTTTGTCCCTTCAGATTGATTTTGTAATAACGAAATACAAATTATAGCCATACAAAAAATATGTATTTTAGACAAATTATAAAACATCCAGTGAACTTCAATCTACATGTATTGAAATACAGACTCATATCTTAGATATAAGAGAAATGACAAAGGATGAGAAGGAGATGTATATAAAGGTAAATTTACTCAAAGGTCCCAAATCAGATCACACAAAAAGATGAAAGAAACGTTCGCGGTCTCGTGCGCAGTATACGCTCAACGGAAAACTAGTTTGCGAAGAAACATTTTCATTTTTATGACATTGAAAGCTCTTAGAAAATCCATGAAAACACATGGTCATGCCTTATGGGAACAAAGGGAAAAAGCCAAAAACATGCCCTTACTTTTGAAGATGTTAAACGTGTTGTGCTTTTCATCAGTAATTACGCGGAAGAGTATGGAATTCCACAACCAGCTGCGCCCCGTGGTCGAGATTGTCATATATATCATTTAATGACTTAGTTTTATAAGTATCATTTGTACTTTGATTTGTAATAAGACAAGAGTTGTGTTCCGTAATAAATAATAAACATGGAGTTCGTCAGTTGTTGTCCTAAAGTCCATTAGCGAATATAACAGAGATGATAATGCACCCACATTTCTACACAGTAGCATAACAAAACTACATATATACCTGGAAAGGGAGAATATACAATGTTTTAGGGTGGTTGATTTGGGACACTGAGTCCATAAATAATATCCGCTTGATGACACCCTGTCACCTTTGGGCATTTCTTCTAATTTGCATAAAAACAAGATGGCCGCCATTGTTCTATTGAATATACTATAATTAAGATATATCGGCTTCTAAAAGGGATTTTAAAACAATTTAAAATGATTTAACGGGGGTTTTAAACATTGGGAACCCATGGTATAACTTTTATTATGATTTGACAACTCCTTAATTTGCATGAATCCAAGATGGCCGCCACCAAACCTCTCGCAGAGGTCATGAATTAAGCAAAAAAAAGTTTCCATTGAATGTGCGCGCCCTTCGCATTGTTACTGAAGAACTACTGCTGACGATTGTCAGTGGTCGAGTGGCATCAGTTTCAGTGAACATTGATAAGGCCATTGGGAACAAACAAATGGAAGAATTCGAGGGTTCTTGGCCAGATGGTTTCTACAATGCCATTTCAAAGAAGACGTTGACAAAGCAAATAACAAAGAAGCATGTGAATATCGGTAAAGTAAAGTTGTTCAATACCACCTTTCTCTTTTCACCAGTCATTGGACTCCAGGCTCGCTGCCTTGACACAATTGACGTCAAGAAATTACTATCGTATGAGCTATCCCCAGTGCCTACATGGAATGTTCAACGACTCGGGTGACATGAGCACGGGAAAGGCTAAGGCACAGTTTAAGAAGCAAGTACAAGTTGAGATGTCATCAAGAAACGTATTACCCAAGGTCAGATGTAGGGTGCTAGATGGTTCAGCTGTCTTCTGGGTGATACACTGGCCAGAGAATGGGACAGTCCGTGACTTTGTTGTGAACTTCAAACAGTACGTCCAACAGAAACTTACTTGAGTACCAAGGGTATGACCAGATGCAGTAGAACAACAGAAGCAAGCAGAGTACATCGACTGGCTCTAGATACACCCTAACCCCCACATAAAGTTGTCCTGACAATCACAGGTGATGGCAATTGTCTGTGAAGAGCTTACCAGAGACACTACTTTCCCTCGAGGCTGCACAATGACCCAACACTTGTCATCACTAGCAGTAATAACACACCTGTTGAAATAAGTGGAGATGTCATCAAGAAACGTATTACCCAAAGTCAGATGTAGGGTGCTAGATGGTTCAGCTATCTTCTGGGTGATACACTGGCCAGAGAATGGGACAGTCCGCGACTTTGTTGTGAACTTCAAACAGTACGTCCAACAGAAACTTACTTGAGTACCAAGGGTATGACCAGATGCAGTAGAACAACAGAAGCAAGCAGAGTACATCGACTGGCTCTAGATACACCCTAACCCCCACATAAAGTTGTCCTGACAATCACAGGTGATGGAAATTGTATGTGAAGAGCTGACCAGAGACACTACTTTCCCTCGAGGCTGCACAATGACCCAAACACTTGTCATCACTAGCAGTAATAACATACCTGTTGATCTAAGTTCTGGGGTAGTGGTGATCCACTGGGAAGACATGTCTACATCTCATGAAGAGGCAGACTGAGACTGCAAGTAACAGTTGCGACTGAATTCCAAGTAGGCGTGTCAGTGATTTCAGATGATACCGACGTCTTCATCCTTCTGATTCACCAATACTTTGAGGGACAGTTAACAAGTAACATGATCATGGAATCGCCGATTCATGGTAGAACCGTTATTGACATACAAGCTACTGTTAAACAACAGCAGATTATAGTAGATGGACTGTTGTCTATGCACGCCCTATCGGGTTGTGATACATGTTCTTGCTATTTCGGTATTGGTAAAGTCAGGGTACTGAAAGTACTGTGAGAAGGCTACTCCTCGTCATTCTTGGGTGACATGCATGCATTGTTACTAGATATAACAAGACAGGCATCCAAGTTTGTGGCCGCATGCTATGGACACAAGGACAGTAGCAGTATGTCTGAGGCAAGGAAGAAGTCATTGGCCACAAAGGTTGAATAGGGCACCACAGCCATACCAAAGCTGAAGTCTCTACCTTCCACAACAGAAGCATTTCTTGAAAATGTCAAACGGGCACACCTGCAGGCAGCTGTGTGGAGACACGCTTTGGATCTAGACCCTCCCTAAATCCACAGACAAATGAGAGATACATCATGTTGATAACTATGTACAATGTCATGTATTATAAACTCTAATATCGCAGTAGTGAAAGGTGAAGAAATGTGAACGGTTTATTAATATGCCATGGCTTGCCCAGCACATACACTACTAGAACATTATGACTTTTCAGTCACTTTATTCTATAAAATGGATATTTGACATTAGTTTACTTTATGATCTGGTTTCTGTCAACTTAATTATATTCTAACTTATACGTCAATGACAAACTACTAATATTATATTGAAGGTGTTCAATGATATTGTCACCATTTAGATCAATCAAGCATGTCATTCAAAAGTACAGCAAACTGTTAACAGATTGACAACGGCCATATTGGAATATTCAAATGAAGCTAATATATTTAAATTGTAATATAAGATGTATTATATGGGACCTCTATTTTATCAAAACACTTAAACAAATCATTTAAGATGTATCCAAAATTGTATCCAGAAAGTGGTGAACAACAATATTAAACTTTAATATTTAGAACAACAAACAACAAATTAATGTCATGCACATTGTCGGTATCTTCTGTTTGTGTATATTTGAAATATACCGGCTTAAACTGTTACTTTCTTGTAAAATTACGCTGTGGTCCGCCTATACCTCAACTAGTTTATATGAAACGATTTATAAATAAACTAATGACAATATTAGAATTATTAATTCGCCATAAGGTAGAGCAAAAGCAAATATACATATGGTATGAATTTCCGAAATATGTATTAACTAATACAAGAATCACTAAGAAAGTTCTATTACTTTTTGATTACCCCTCGTATAATAATATATAAACAGATTTCCAAGTATGATTATCCTGTATCCTGTTTTACGTCTATTTATATACTGTATCATTTAGAATAAAATAACTATTTGGGAAGAAATAAATTAAAATATCCATTTTTATTAGGGTACGGCAGCTCTAAAGGATCACACAATAAAAACAAATTATCTCGTGCGCACGACATAGTATCTCTATTTTTTTATCTCGTGCGCACGAGATAGTATCTCGTTCGCACGACTTAGTATCTTGTGCGCACGAGATACTACGTCGTGCGAACGAGATAAAAAAAATCGTATGTAATTATTAAAATGTGTGTGTCCCTTTAGAGCTGCCGTAGTAGGAAGTAGATTTCATGATACCCTAAAGTTGATGATTAATGTAAAAATAAAAGGTTGTCAATTTTAATTCCACTGACTGCGTTTCAGCTAAAATATCGCAATGTGCGTCCCGACGCGGGACATCGGTTTTTACACAAAATCGGCTCCACAGATTTTATTGAAATTCTGATAATTTATAGTAGAAAGGGTGACCGTAATAATATGTATTTGTTTAAAAAATCTCTCCGGTGCTTAGTAAATTAAAAATTATGCAATTACTTCGAAAATATTCCAGCGAAATTTTCGTTAAAAATTGGGTATTTGTATCTGAATCGTCATGGCTGATACATTAAATTTATATCATGACACAGGTAACTTTATTTTCTATAATACGGTGCTATTGGTCTTTCAATACAAATTCAAACAAGACAGTAGTAGCGATTTCTTTGACCACGCTGTTATTGTCACAAAAACATTCGTTTTGACGTCGAAAACGACGTTATTTTCTTTTCGTTTTCTTATGACAGTAGGTATGTTTATATCGTAATTAAGAGGCTATATGTAGGACTATTTGGCTGATTATGGTATCATTATGAAGGTAAAATGTTGATATTTTAGGAAATACAAAAAACTGAAAAAATATTTTTTTGTCACTTATACAGGTTTTGTCGTGGACTGGCTCATATTATTTGCGAAAGCGAAAGTCCTACAGGTCTCTATTTAAAAATGATCTATACAGTGCGGTAAAAGCAGGCTCATCCACAGCTCAAGAACACAACTATGGCCTGTCATCATAACACAAATTGGAAAATGAAATGTTAACAGCAGTTTCATCAGCAGTAACGAGCATTAATAAACAACAACGGGAACAACAACAACAAATCAACCCAACATAAGCCTACAAATGATGAGCTACTTTGGGACCAAAATCTGTATGCTATCTGATGATGCATTAGGAAATATCACGTTTCCAGCTCCTTTCACACACTTTTCAACTGAAAAATGGTACCTTTGTTTACATGCAACAAAATTCTCCTAGCTCACAAGGCATCGTTTCGCATTTCTGGTCATACACACGTAGACTCAAAGAGGAAAGGGTCAGATGGCAAAATTCAAATTCATGCTTTACGTCTAATGTTTACATTTATAATCTTTAAAAATAACTTTTAGCCCAGAAATGTACCTAAAACTCACAGTTTTCAGTATTTCTATTTTTGACGCTGGCCAAACAAGAATATTCCGACTCCAAGTGTTATATGACCCCTACCCGCGTGTACATATTTGACACGCGCCGTAGAATAATTTGGAGGTCTGTCTCGCAGTCAACTGATCTCTCAATGGAATGGGGGCAGATGTGGACCAGCTACGGGCGGGATAGAAAAGGGACAGGGCGCAGCGTCCAGCTATACCGCTTTAGATGTAACAATCGAATAGTTGGTGTTATCATTACCCTAAAATCTGTTAGCAGCTGCCAGCATTTCCAGCTATTTACTCCACACTTCAAGTCTTGCTGAGGATATGATTCTATAGATTCCAACTGGATTGTCTTGATTTATATTTTTCAATTGATATTTGCAGTTGAAAATGTTTGTCATATATCTGATGTTCACACATGTTGAACATACAATCATCCGTATAATCGTTAGAAATCACTAGACCGCACATTACAAAACATATCCTCATAAAGCTATTTTTCTTGCTAATCAGTTTCAGCGCATATTACAAAACATACCCTTATATAGCTTCCCTTCTTGCTAATCAGTTTCAGCGCACATTACAAAACATATCCTTATATAGCTTCCCTTCTTGCTGATCAGTTTCAGCGCATATTACAAAACATACCCTTATATAGCTTCCCTTCTTGCTAATCAGTTGAATCAATATTGTGTGTACTTTCATATATATTATTCTATACCTAATTTATACGTCCAATCGTAGACGCTCATTCGAATAATGTGACCGCACGCGCGTACAAAATAACCCGTATTCTTTTCGTATTGTACGATTCACAGGTCCCATGTTAAACCTATGATAAAGACCGAAGCGCGTGAAAAGGTTCCGAATGAAAGTCTGAATCGACAGGCGCTCTAGATAAAGCGTTACGATAAAGCTCCTGTTGTCACCGGATCATTATTGTCGTTTGCAAACAAGGAGTAACACTGAAACTAAAATGTTATCCGATTCTGAAATAGATGACTTTGTAATTGAACAGAAACCAAAAAACACTTTTTGTGTCAGAAATTATTTGAAGGTATAAAATAAAAAGGTCATTTAACATTATTCTGCACAATACAAAATATATTTTGGGGAAAAAGTCGAGTTATAGAATAAAAAGATCATTTAACAGTGTTCTGTACAATACGGAATATATTTGGACTCGTACACAGCTTGGAAAATCATATTGGACTCGCCTAGCGGCTCGTCCAATATGATTTTCCAAGCTGTGTACTCGTCCAAATATATATCCGTATTGTACAGAACACTGTTAAATAACCTATAATTATTGCACATTCTGTGAATAACTACCAAGTGTTTATATATGAAGAG
The DNA here is from genome assembly GCA_031761405.1 of Serripes groenlandicus. NCBI lineage: Eukaryota > Metazoa > Mollusca > Bivalvia > Cardiida > Cardiidae > Serripes > Serripes groenlandicus. The sequence continues at coordinate 73,486,354 of JASEVX010000002.1, forward strand.
AATTTGATTTCTTTGAAGAAAACCTTACTTTTCAATAATTGTTAGAAATCGCTAGGCCGCACATTACAAAACATACCCTTATATAGCTACTTTTCTTGCTAATCAGTTGAATCAGTTGAATCAATATTGTGTGTGCAATATATATGATTGCACATTCTGTGAATAACTACCAAGTTTTTACATATGAAAATAATTTTATTTCTTCAAACAAAAAACCTTTCTTTTAAATAAATCCGATACTTTCATTCTACGCAGGTAATCTGTATGGGTCAACACCTTCAGGCTTTTTTATAGATAAATATGTAACCAGATTGTGTTGATGGGTTTTAGCCCATATCAGCTATTTTGACATTTCTTTGGTCACATGATTAGAGCTCAGCTGTTTTCACACACAGTCGTTTGCTGGACATTGGTCAGACAACCTTTTCTGAAGACCTTTTCAATTAGGCGAACAATAGACTCATTGTTAAATTGGTATATACTTGTAAACTTCTTTCCTTCTTTTCCCGAGATGTCCTTTATATTGATTTGAACGTTCGTATATTGTAATTCATTATATTTCTTCTTTCGGATTTTGCCCTGTTTTCGTGCCTTTGTCATGTCCCGGCCTATATACCCTGTTTGCACTTAACATTGTAACTGTATATTTGAAAAAAGCAAAGAGTACATTTGGAAGAGTCGATACATATAGCATGAAAGATTTTACATGTTTAAAAAGCTAGATGAATGTAGATACTGTTGTTACTGTAACGGGAACGATTTCGTGAAGCCACCGTACATATACATGTACCAGCCTCTACCTTTTCTTATGACTCTTCTAGTTACATGTATGCCTGCCTTATTTACTTGTGGTATGCATGGTTCGTGCGATTTTTGTGATTCTTGTGTATACACAAGGTATTCTGTACTATATAAGGCCTGTCTCTTTCTGTTCTCTGCCCAGTTGTGGCCAGCTCCAAAGGTAACGTTTACCTACCATGCTGACCACTCTGAGCACTCTATCTATTTCTCTGATTTTCCCTCTATTAAGATGTATATTGTCATTTTAGTTGTTAACATGTCTCATTTACTGTATATATTTGTCCTGTTTAGGCAATGGGTAAAAGCAAACACTTATTAAAAGTATAAACTAGCATTCTTTCTCTGTTGTCGTGTTGTATCCTAAATCGAACCTGCCGTGGCCGGTTACAAAACAAATATGGAGTTGGATATGTTGTTTATTTAATGTATTAATTGTACAAATGAGCAGATGATATTTTATTGTAATGCTCATTTTCCAATAATGTCACTACAGGATGAAGAATTCAGGATTACATTATAAATAGAAGATTGAGATAACTCGTTGGTGTTGTATATTTCCAAAACCAACTGAGCGAGGCGGTATATAAATCAAATTTAAATTATCTCTTAATTTTATGATCAACGCTTTTTCTTTTTCATCTTAAGTACAGGAGGATGTAAAAAGCAACACTTGTGATAGGCCCCAACATTTACTACAACACAGGGGGAGCATAGACCTCTTTCGTCACTACTTTAATATGATCCTAATGTAGTTGTTAAGTAACAAGTTCCAGAACTTTTAACTTTTCAGAAATTACAAGCTTTATGAATTATTCACTTTCACCAAATTATTGAAATAAAACTTCACCTGACCATGTTGACCTTTTTCACATGAGACCGATGTTACTTCACGACGTCATTCCAATATGGCGGAGTTTGAATCACAATATTTCATACACCCACCTTTACTTTAGATGGAATCCGCTGTGGTCGAGTGGTTAGTGTCGGGGATTTCGAAACCGGGTGTCCCGGGTACGATCCCCAGTCGCGGCACTACGGTCATGGTGGAGTGCCCTTGGGCAAGGCACATTTTCTAGCCTAGTACTGGTTTGTTTACCCAGGGATCATGAATAAGTGAACTGTTGCCGCGATATAACTGAAATATTGTTAAAAGCGGCGTAAAACCCCAATAAATAAATAAATAAATTTACTTTAGATAAAATAGCAAATGGGTTGATCTAAAAGTTAAAGGAAACCAAGAATGACATTCAAATACGCGATAAATATGTAAGGAAAAGTCATATAAACCTAATGTGATAAGAATTTTCATTGGAAAATATCAAAAAAATAACTTTAATAGTATAAAATCTGGGCTCAAAATAAGCTAGGTGGTAATTAACGGGAAAAAAAGATCGGCAATTTCCGTAAAATATACCGGAAGTGACGTGGTAATGAGGAATTCAATGCAGCCCTGTGTTCCATAGTCACCAAACCCAAAACCTGTTTTGCGAAACCTATATAGGTTTCGTCGATAATCCGTTCATTAGTCGGTAAACCAAACCTGTTTGACGGGAGTACATGCATAATACAGGTAGGTTTCGTTCCGCTCCATAGACAAAACGTGTTTACGTTGTGTTTACTATGGAACACAGGGCAGGCTTTCATTATTTTGACAGTGTAAAGAGAAATAAAACGTGAAAATGCCCAGAGAGTGTGTGGTAGAGGGGTGTTTAAACATGCCGAAGGACGGTGTAAGCTTTAATAGCTTCCTAAAGGACGAGACAGTAATTTAAATGTGAATAAAAGCGGTGGACTCGACGCTAAAACTTTGGAACGGTCCGACAAACAATTATTTCCAGTTTATCTTTTCTTCAAAACTGAATAACCTATAAACACACGCTGATAATTGTTTTCCATTCAAGTAAAAAGCATCCAAACATGTGTAGTGTTTCAAAATTCAGTATTCATATTGAATGAAATGCTTCGGGAACTGATAACAATTACCTTATTCCTATGAAAATATCCGTCTTCATTTTTTAATTGCATAAGGGTTTTCTAAAATTCACTTTGCACCATATCAAGATTGAGTCACGACACACAAAAATAGCCAATCATTTTTTTTTTCCAAATCGAAGACAATTAATATCAATTGACATAATTGTAATGCCGGATGTTGGTCATTACTGTTCCCCAAAGTATTCGAGAATTGTTGTGTGACGATATTACGAGCAGTTGACCTTGACAACATTTATCCTTTTCTTCAAATTAAAAAATCTGGAGCAGACGACATTTAAAAAAAAAGAGAAAAATTGCTCATAATGACAGCGTAATGGTCTCAATCACAAAGAAGCAACCCTGTATGAATATAGTATTCTGCTGCAGAAATAATGGTTAAAGAGATTTCTCACATTTTTATCATTAAATCAATGATTTATCATGACCGTCTAGGAGCTGTGAGATATTTCCGGTATGAACTGGTTTATAAGGGAATAAGTTACTGCGTAATTGCCCCTTTCACAAATGCAGACTCTTGTGTACACAACTACATGTGTCTGACGACTTTGAGTGTTTGATCTAGTTACTCCGCCACGGAATCCGCTGTGGTAGAGTGGTAAGCGTCGGGGATTTCGAAACCGGGTGTCCCGGGATCGATCCCCAGTCGCGGCACTATGGTCATGGTGGAGTGCCCATGGGCAAGGCACATTCCAAGGGCACATTTTCTAGTCAAAAAAAAGAAAATCTCTATAATAGAATGGATAACCTATGACTAAAAGTGGAAAACATTGTGGCAAAACGAGAAATTACTCGTTTTGAGCAATTTCTTCTTTTGTTTCCAAAAAGCCGTCTGCTGTAGAGAAAGAAAGCGTATACATGAGGGAAATGGGTTAAGTCATACATAGACATTTTGACACATCTGCATCAAACGTCTTTTGAAATCATTGTGGAGCGAGGAGAAATTGCTAACAATGAACAATTTTGCTATAATATTTTAACCTCTATTTAATTATTATACTTTCATTTGCAGAGATACTTCATGTTTTCGCCATTATGCTTTCAAAGTCATCTAGTCATTCGTTGCATGAAGGAAAAGGTTGAAATTAAAACTGCCTGATTTGAAATATGATTTTTTTTTAATTATTAGCTTTCCATTTTCTGCAATGTTTTCAAAATAAAGAAGGTATTGGTAACAAGTGAAAGTTTTCTCACTATGTATGGATTAACATGTATCTTATCTAGGAAGACAAATAGTATAAAATGCTTCGAGGGAATGGAAGTTTGTCTAACAAAGTAACTACTTTGATAAGTTTCAAAATATATTTATTGTACATGTATTTCACGTACTGCTTCGTCTTCAGACCTGCTGCTAATTTCATATCGTTTTACCGGCTCAAACTGGTATGGTCTGATCCCTAAAGGTGCTAGATCGTTGCCTATGTCATCTGTCTCTTCGACAGAAGACGACGAACGTCATCACGGTAAACCGGAAGTCAGTAATTTTACTACAAAATATTAATTTTTTCATACTTAAAACATTTCTTAATTTTTTTTTTTTTTCTTACGTTATTATTAAGCATTATTTTTTTGATAGTCAAATTTTATTTTTTGACTCTTGGTACTCTTTAAGGGACAAATCAAAATTGATTAATCACTTTTTGTATATATCTATATAAAAAGCCTAAAAGTGACGACACGCGGGTGTTCAAGGACACAAAGTACCTGCGTAGATGAAAGTCCAGAGGTATTGAAAAGTAACGTTTTCTTCGAAGCAATCAAATTATCTTCATATGCAAAAAAAAGTTATTCACAGAAGGTGTAATACTTCATTTTAAAGTATATAGTAGTACATATTACAAACACAAACTATTGATTCAACTGATTAGCAAGAAAAGTAGCTATATGAGGGTATGTTTTGTAATGCGCGGTGATTTCTAACGATTATACGGATGATTGTACGTTCAACATGTGTGTCAGATATATATACATCAACTGCAAATATCATTGTAAAATATAAATTAAGAAAATGAAAAGTTAAAGAAATTTAGTAATGCCCCCATCACATACACGGATTTGTCTTACGAGTCCTTACGGATCGCCAACTCGTAGTCAATCGCAAGCATCCGTAAATAACTCGCTGGTGTCCGTAAATAACTCGTCACAACTCGCAACAACTCGCAGACACTCTTAAGGATACGTGAAAGGAGATGCAAATTTTTTGACATGTCAACAATTTCTTACGATTGTCCGCGGATTGATATTTACCGTAAATAACTCGTAACAGTCCGTAAGTATCGTAAACCGCTCGCAACAACACGTAACCATCCACACAATGCTCGCAAGAATCCGTAAATGCCTCGTAAGCATTATTTTTACGATTTGTTACGGTTAGTTTACGATATGTTTACGGATTATTTACGTATTATTACGAGTGCTTACGTGTTATATACGATTTCATTCGAGTCGTATTACGATGGCTTTACGGATTGTACCGAGTTGTTACGAGCACTTTACGTGTAGTTACAAGTACTTTACGAATAGATACGTATACTTTACGTATTCTTGCGTATTGTTTACGATTTGGGGTAAGGTATAAAAGATGCAAAATCGTAAGGACTCGTATTTACTCGTAACTAAATCGTAACTATTCGTAAAAACACGTAAACAGGTCGTAACTAACACGTAAAAGCTTCGATGAATAGTAGCATTCCGTAATATACTCGTAACAATCCGTAAAGGCTCGTATAATGCCCGTAAGTTGCTCATAGTTATCCGTGACAACTAGTAACAAATCATAGAATTTTGCCGTAAATACATCGTAATAACTCGTAAAAATCCGTAATAAACCGTAAATAACTCGGAACAACTCTTAAATCGGTCGTAAAAGTGGCCAAATCGTAAGGATCCGTGAATATTATTTTTTGACTCTTGGTACTCTTTAAGGGACAAATCAAAATTGATTAATCACTTTTTGTATATATCTATATAAAAAGCCTAAAAGTGACGACACGCGGGTGTTCAAGGACACAAAGTACCTGCGTAGATGAAAGTCCAGAGGTATTGAAAAGTAACGTTTTCTTCGAAGCAATCAAATTATCTTCATATGCAAAAAAAAGTTATTCACAGAAGGTGCAATACTTCATTTTAAAGTATATAGTAGTACATATTACAAACACAAACTATTGATTCAACTGATTAGCAAGAAAAGTAGCTATATGAGGGTATGTTTTGTAATGCGCGGTGATTTCTAACGATTATACGGATGATTGTACGTTCAACATGTGTGTCAGATATATATACATCAACTGCAAATATCATTGTAAAATATAAATTAAGAAAATGAAAAGTTAAAGAAATTTAGTAATGCCCCCATCACATACACGGATTTGTCTTACGAGTCCTTACGGATCGCCAACTCGTAGTCAATCGCAAGCATCCGTAAATAACTCGCTGGTGTCCGTAAATAACTCGTCACAACTCGCAACAACTCGCAGACACTCTTAAGGATACGTGAAAGGAGATGCAAATTTTTTGACATGTCAACAATTTCTTACGATTGTCCGCGGATTGATATTTACCGTAAATAACTCGTAACAGTCCGTAAGTATCGTAAACCGCTCGCAACAACACGTAACCATCCACACAATGCTCGCAAGAATCCGTAAATGCCTCGTAAGCATTATTTTTACGATTTGTTACGGTTAGTTTACGATATGTTTACGGATTATTTACGTATTATTACGAGTGCTTACGTGTTATATACGATTTCATTCGAGTCGTATTACGATGGCTTTACGGATTGTACCGAGTTGTTACGAGCACTTTACGTGTAGTTACAAGTACTTTACGAATAGATACGTATACTTTACGTATTCTTACGTATTGTTTACGATTTGGGGTAAGGTATAAAAGATGCAAAATCGTAAGGACTCGTATTTACTCGTAACTAAATCGTAACTATTCGTAAAAACACGTAAACAGGTCGTAACTAACACGTAAAAGCTTCGATGAATAGTAGCATTCCGTAATATACTCGTAACAATCCGTAAAAGGCTCGTATAATGCCCGTAAGTTGCTCATAGTTATCCGTGACAACTAGTAACAAATCATAGAATTTTGTCGTAAATACATCGTAATAACTCGTAAAAATCCGTAATAAACCGTAAATAACTCGGAACAACTCTTAAATCGGTCGTAAAAGTGGCCAAATCGTAAGGATCCGTGAATATTTGCGATCCGTAAGGACTCGTAAGAAAAATCCGTGTATGTGAAGGGGGTATAAAGGCTTTTCTTATTTCGTCAGTTTCTACACTTTAAATGGTCCGAACTGTCGTCGGAATACATGTACATGTACATTGATTTGAAAAAGGGTTTATTCTCCTTTCTGTGACTCTTCTTTCAAAAACATTTATTTTTATAGGTTAAGGTTAAGGTTTGTATAAGGCATGTTATCGCTTAAGACAGTGTCTGTTATAATAGGATGTAGTTCTATTTTATCAAAAACAATGTTGGCATATTCCTTTCCTTCGTATTTATGTTGCTTCGACATGACAAATTGTTTACAACGTCATTATAAAATAATACTTCGCTATTCGTATAGCATGTACTTTCGATTTAAAAACCAGGTTCTCCATATTCAGTTGAAATCTATAACATAAACTTCTCAGCAATGACTTGAAGAGTGGAGTAAATGACTGACAATGACTGAAAATGCTACTAATAGAGTTATACGTTATGGTAATCGCGTTTAAACCTTCTCCTGACAGCTAATCAGCTATATATGGCGCACCATTTAAAACGTGACAAGTATTAGAAATTACAATTGAAACTTTAAATTTACAGTTGTAACTGTATTTTTCATACTTGTCAGTTTAGAACTACGTCGGACACAAATGATACATGGACCCCGTTGAATTAAACGTTGCACGTAGAGAGACATATTTTCTGTATGAGTTTTGCCTTACGATATTGTTTAATGAACGTTTTCCGCTAACATGTTGTACGTACGATATTTTAACACGTATTCAAAAAATATCTTAATCTTCACTACTGAAGGAATAAATGTAGTACCGCGTGACGTGACGGCATTTTCGCGCGTTTAATTTCTTAGCAAACATTGATATGTCAAAAAGAAAAGAAAATTGGAATTTTAGGTGTTATAGAATTGTTGCAGGATCATTACAGCTTATAATATCCGTTGTTGGACGGAGTGTACTGAGAGGCTTGTTTTCGGTAGTTTCTAGACATACACTCAACACTCCGCAATGTTTCTACAAAAACACTATTCATTCATTCAATTCTGAGGCAATAATACACACGTAATATAGAATCATTTAATGGAGCCACAGAACACATTCATTAAACTAACACATTTAAGAAAAATGTTTTCAAATAATGTTTTTTGTTTTTCTTTATTTACAATTTTATTGTTTTTATTTCTATTATGAAGTATCGAATAAGGCTGCTTGAAAAAGATTTTTCTTCCTATATAAGCAATGACAGTTGGACCATATTTTTTATAGACGATGTTGAACTTTATTAACCACATTTAGAAGATAATAGGCAAAGGTGATATTTAAACCGTGTGTGTGTATGCATTATTATTATTATTATTATTATTATTATTGGAACAAACGGCTGTTTGTCTGTCTTTAAACAACGTTCACCTTGTTTGCATCCTTTCAGATGCAAGATTTTGTTTAAGGTGTATTCCTTTTCTTTTATGGCAAATAGCCTCAATTTGTTACAAGGCTAACGCACCTGTATCGTACGATGAATCGCCTGAAGGTTGCCCATCCAGGCCTTTATCATAACCTTTATGGCAAATGACGCTTCAAAGTGTTTAACTTGTAGACATACTAAGTTTATTCCAGTTTAGAAATTCCTTTAACCCTACAGTAGTTTTATTTCACTTGTTTCGATATATAGTGAATTTAGGATTATATGTGACAGTATCGAAGCAGAAGATACGCTGAGTTCCAGTCACGTACCGTATACATACATCTGTTTCGTCACTGTCATATCATCCTAGATTTATTATAGTTTTCAAATCCAACAAAACTGTTTTACTACCAAAGTTGCGGTCATGGAAGAGTTATTACAAAAATGTGTTTGTAAGTAGATAAACCAGTTAAGTAATTCATGTGTCAAGGTTAAGCAGAGCTAAAAATACCCGTTTTACCTGGAAGAAAAATGATTCAAGTTCTCGTGACAAATTGTAATACCGCCCCCTGATTGAAATTGAAATGCTATATAAAGAGACAAGTCAGACAACTTTAGAAGTTGCAAAAGGTGGTTAGGGTTACATAAGACATCATCAAACATCACACGCCTGATCAGGTAAGACATTTTAAAGCTATGTTTTGGTATTCTGAAACGATGAAATACAGCGCATTCATGAATTTTGCAATTAAATGTGTAAACTGAAATAATGTTTATTTTGAAATCAATACTTTACTATATTTATTTATCCATTTATTTATTTATTCATTCATTGGTTCGTTTATTTATTAGGCAGGAAACAATAACTGGGCAGGACTTTTTTAAAAGTTATAAATATGAAAAAATAACCATTTCTCAAATATTTCCTTAGCATCAACTGTTTTAAGCTTCTTTGATATGGACATTTGAAAGGGTATATAATATATAAGTCATTATTGGGTTAACATAAAAGCGTGCATAGTTTGCTAAGTACTGTACTACTTTAAATTACTTTACTTTAGGACAAAATGAAGGTGTATTGCGACGGAAAAGTGATTCAAAAGCGAACACTCGTAACCACTGACACCATGAGAAAATTTTATAGACAGATGGGTAGTGACTTGGACTATATCGAGGCTTCCAGAACAGCTGACACGCTACGATTTGGAAAACAGGACAGTAACCTGCCGTTTACATTCACCTTTACAGACAAACATAATCACGACTGGAAAATTATCATAGAGCAGCAGAATGACACAGGTACGTTTACTTTCTATTCTTTAGACGGGAGGTGATGTGTGTAATGGGAGCGCTAGCGGCGATCAGCTCCGTGTCTTCTCTATAAATGCAATAGTTCTTATTATTATACCTCACGGGACTTTGTAATGTTAATAATCTCATTATTATTATATCTTTATTTCCTCCGATCACCGAAGATAGTACAAAGTACAAAGAAACAATACAAAGTTGATAGAGAACGTTGACACAAACATTGAACCAAAAGTGACAAACATTGAATATAGTTAATATATTTACACAAACAGCATTCATTTCGTAAGGTCGATTGAAAAAGCACTTATACATCAATACTAAACACGAATATATACAAGGAGTACAATAGCATTCATTCACGTTGCAAGCACAACAAAAACAGAGTTAGTTTATGTGAAAACTCTGGATATACTGCTCGAATTAGTAGAACCACCAGAGTCTTCATTGTTTGCGAGATATATTCTTAGATACCCCTGAGGAGCACCTCATCGAACGAAATATGAATTGCTCTGGAGGGTAATTATTATAGTAAATGTAAAAATGAGAAGACATAACAGAATCATTGACAGACAGTTGAGAGAAGGGATAGAATATGTTTGTCTCTAAATAGAGAGAATGAGAAATCAATACAGAGGAAAGACAGAGGGTGAAGAAGAAAGTATATATATACATATACATTAACACATATGAATATACATACATTCACACGTCTCCATATATATATACATGTACACATATATACACATGAGTACACAGACACACACATACAAACACAAACACACATATACATGTGCATATACATACACGTGTACATCATAAGCCCATCCGTTGGGTATATTTACAGCTAAACAGAACTGTTTCTCAATACATTATGTATGTATCGCATACACAACTGGACATTACAGGTTCGATTGTATTCGGGTAGACTAAATACTGTTGGCAAATCAGTGTCAAGAAGATATCTGATAAATTGCTCTTTCTGGGTTTAGATCTATCTACCCATGTTCACCTCCCCTACAAAGGTACAAACTAAATTGAATAAACGTGTAATTTTGTTCGGTATAATAAAATAAATATTGCATGGCTTCCATTGTGACAGTACATATTGTCAACATTCGGGTAAATACTGTTAACCTCGGCTTCGCCTCGGGTAACAGTATTTTCCTCATGTTGACAATATGTACTGTCACACTGGAAGCCATGCAATATTTATATATTCAGTCATCTTCAAATATGATCAGAATGTTTATGCGCATAATATATCAGCCAATATCGATAACCAGACAGATGGTGTACAGTATTTAGAGGTATGGCTCTTTAATTACCCAAACTAGGTTATAATAATACCTTGTTCATTCATCACCTTCAAACATGCCACGGTCACATTGTTTATGGATATATCGGTTTAATCGAATCATTTACAATTATATCAAGTCTCATAATGTGTATCTATATATACAATGAGTAGAACATTTGGGTTTTATTATGCCATGAACTACGCGGGGGCCAAAACATAATCCTATATATCCTAAAAACCCTTGATTTGCGATTGTTTTCAATTGCCAAAGGAATTAGTTAAATATATCAATTTCGTTCCCGAAAGTTTGCCGAGATAAAATCTCTATCTAACTTCAAATCTGGTTATTCAGGTTTAACCAAGATCCTCAAGCGTGTAAATTCAAGCACATCGGTGTCATAAAATAGAAGTTTTTGTTTTCGAAAAATAGTTCGGATATATTACAATATTATATAAATAAGGCATGGCTTCCAGTGTGACAGTACATATTGTCAACATGAGGAAAATACTGTTAGCCGAGGCGAAGCCGAGGTTAACAGTATTTACCCGAATGTTGACAATATGTACTGTCACACTGGAAGCCATGCAATATTTATTTTATTATACCGAACAAAATTACACGTTTATTCAATTTATTCTGTACCTTTGTAGGGGAGGTGAACATGGGTAGATGTACTACAATGTAACACACACATATGAATATACCGGTTAACAGTATACTGTTACATGGCACGCGCGTCTAAAAAGTGACGTTATTGTTTGAAATGACGTCATGCACGTGCATAACCAACATTTTAACGCGCGTGCCATGTAACAGTATACTGTTAACCGGTCAAAAACGTACTGTTATCATGAGACAGTAAGAAATTGCCCATGATGAGTATATGAGAATTTAACATTACAAAGTCACGTGAGGTATAATAATACTGTTTATAAATATGGCGAAGTACAGGAGGAAGAGGAAGAACTGTTTCAACAAAATGATGATAATGGCATTTTTCTGATATTTAATTTGTTTCTGCAGTAACTGTGATGATTCCATGTGGCACACAGATGTTGTGGTACGGAGCCGACGAGGGTCCAACAAGAACAGGTTCTGATGCTCAAACAAGCTGGGCCGAAGTCCAGTTCAGTTACCAGGACAAAACTTGGCTACCTCCCTATCATGCAGGGGTAAGAATATCTTTTCTGGGATTAAAAGATAGATCTAACGGAGAATGGCAAGTGGATACCGAACGGTATAACAAAATGCTCGATATGGCAAAGAAAGGAACGGAAGTGACCGGTGCCATAATGAACCAAATTGAACAGGGGGCCAAAATTTACGCAACAGGCGGTGCCCTTTAATTACAACTTCAGGTGTTGCATTTTTTGCAAGAAAGTGTCGAATTTACTATACATTTGTAAGATGTAGCAAAGTAATTATTTAATCTTTTTACTACGATAGTAGTCCTTAGTAATCTGTATAAGACTATAGTTTAGAGTATGTGTAGTGTCAGTATACCATGACATGTTATTCGATGCATCTTTACAACAAAATATCATTATTTTATGGAGGTTTTGGTGATTGTTTTGTTATTCATATTCTAAAATCTATGTCAGAAAGCGTCTATATGAGGGAAAGGGTTAAGATAGCTCATGCAAATAAAAATGATATGAGCCGTCCCGCGAGAAAACCAGCATTGTGGACTCTGCGTTAAGTATCGACCCGGATCAGCCTAATCCTGTGGATTTTCTGTTTCAGGAATCTTTACTCAATACCTCTATCCCTCTGAGACGGAATGTGTCGGCCCGGATTGCGCAGGCTGATCTGGGTCGATACATTACGCAGAGGCCATAGTGTTGGTTTTCTCACGGGACGCCTCATAAAATTATCTAAAAGCAACAGTAATTATAAGAATTTAACTCTACATGTGATTTGTTGTATTCACCCATTTGTTTATTTGTGTTATGAACGAATAAAGACTTTGGTTGTAGATATATCTTAAGCGTTCGCTTACAACAAAATACCCATCTGTCCAATAAATACGTTTGTCTTTCAAGTTGTTCTGTGAATAATATTTATTTATTCCACATAACTAAGTTTCTGATGAACTATAATCCTCCAAATGTTGGGGCTTTAAATGAATTGTGATATCGTTCACATTCAGTTTAACTCTTTCAGCGCCGAATTGTTTAAAGTAGACTCTTCCATGTTCAAACTCGGACGACTCTATTTTCATGTTATAGGATTTTTGGAATATTTTTATAACTCACCGCCAAACAATGCAGATTTCAGGTCTCGTTACGAGCTGACTGACCTGAATCTGTATTGTTTGCAAAAAGCTCAATATTGCCTTTGGCGCTGAAAGAGTTAAGATATAATATAACGATAACAATACATAATGTATTATGTGATATACAACTATCAATACAACTGGAATGAAATTTGTATTGAGATACCATTTATTTTAGGATGACAATGAAATGAAAGATCCATGAAAGGCCCATCGTGTTTTTTAACATTGATTGTAATAATTTTGCTAAAACAATGTTAACCCTTCCCAAAATTCAGACGCCCCTCAGAGACCTCTGCAGCAGAACGTATGGACAAATTCTCTTTTTTCCCATTGTGTTTTCGACTGCAGAAACGTTGAAAGGACATACTGGGCAACATCTCCTGTTCTCATTGTATTTTGAACTCATTTATCGAGATGTTCCCTACGTTCCTTTGTGTTTTCAACATGGTATTTTGCTTAAGTGTGGAAAGGACATGATGGACAACATCTCTTCTTCCCACAGTGTTTACACGTCTATTGCATAGTTCATTATAGCGATTGTCCCTACATTTCCTGTGTGTTTTCAACGTGGTCTGATGCAGAAGCGCAAAAAAGACATACTTGGCAGCTTCTCCTTTTCCCACGATGTTTTCAACTCTATTGCATAGTTCATTTATAGAGATTGTCCCTACATTTCCTGTGTGTTTTCAATGTGGTCTGATGCAGAAGCGTGGAATGGACAAACTGGGCAACGTCTCCTTTTCCCAAAGTGTTTTCAACAATTTTGCATAGTTCATTTATCGAGATTTCTCTTCAACGTGATCTGTTGCAGAAGCGTGGGAATTACATACAAGGTAAATTCTCCTTCTCCTACAGTGTGTTCTACTATATAGCTCTTGTAGTTTTTAACGAAAACCGGACGTGTGAATACATTTGTTTGGTAACCAAAGGAAGCGGGGAACCAGGTTGTATGGTTGGACGTGTTTATTTGACTCTGTTCTACTATATTGCATAGTGGTTTCATATTTCCCCTACATTTCCTCGTTGTTTAAAATGTATCTGTTAAAGAAGAGTGAAAAGAACATACTTGGTAAATTCTCCTTTTCCCACAGATTTTTCAAATATAGAGATTTTACCAACATTTCTTCAGTGTTTTTAAAGTTGTGTGTTGCATATGCGTGACCAGGAGGTGAAACAAGTCGAAAGTGAAAGTCGAGGTGTGAAACAATTGAACAATGTTAACCCTTACCCAAACAGAGACGCCTTTGGAGACCTCTGCAGGAGAAATGATTGGAAAATGCTCCTTTTCCCACAGTGTTTTCAACTCTATTGCATAGCTCACATATAAAGACATTCCCTACTGTTCCTCTGTTAGTTCAACTTTATTGCACAAATGTAGAGATTCTGGCTACGAGGCAACTACTTCGTTTCCTACAATGTTTTCAAAGTTATTGCATAGTTCATTTACAGAGATTTACCCTACATTTCCTATGTGTTTCAAAGTGGCCTGTTGGAGAAACATGGAAAGGACAAACCGGGCAACGTCTCCTTTTCCCAAAGTGTTTTCTACTCTATTGCATAGTTCATTTGTATATAGTGCTACTACATTTCCTCTGTGTTTTCAATGTGGTCTTGTGCAGAAGCGTGAAAATGACCTTCGTTGAGATGTGAAATAACTGAGCAATGTAAACCCTTTCTCAAATACATACATGTACGCCTTAAGAGAAATAATGAGTAAGTTTCCTTTACCCACTGTGTTTATAACTCATAGTTCATTTATACATTTATTCATTCCCTACATCCTCTCGATGTTTTAAAAGTGGTCTGATGCAGAAGGGTGAACACTGGCAACTTCTTATTTTCCCGAATTAATTTCTAATCTATTGCACAGTTCATTTTTAGAAATGTTCACTACATGTCCACGATTATTGCACCGTCTTCTGATGCAGAAGGCGTGAAAAGAACTGACTCGGTAACTTATCTTTTTCCCTACATTAACTATCAAATGTTTCGCATAGCTCCTTTTAGAGATTTCCCCTACATTTATTATGTGTTTTCAATGGTTTGTTTTGCATAAACATGGAAAGGACATGCATTGTGCTTTGAAACAACTGAGCAATGTTAATCCTTTCCCAAAAACGGACGCCTTCGGAGACATCTGCGGCAGACATAATGGGAAAATTCTCCTTTTCCTAATGTGTTTTCAACTCTATTGCAATGTTCATTCATAGAGACTTTCTTTCGGTGTTTTTAACTCTTTTACATTGTGAATTTAAAGAGACTTTCCCTATATGTCCCACATATTTTCAACTCTATTGCATAAGTCATGTATAGAGGTTTTCCATTCCAATGGAGTTTTCAAAGTTGTCTGATCCAGAAGCGTGGAAAGGACATGCCGGACAATTTCTCCTTTTCCAACAGTGTTTTCATCTCTATTGAATAGTTCATTTATACCGATTTTCCCTACATGTCCTAGGTGTTTTGAACGTGGCCTGATGCAGAAGCGTAGAAATGACATACTGGGCAAACTCTTCTTTTCCCAAAGTGTTTTCATCTCTATTAAATAGTTCATTGATAAAGATATTTTCCCTATATTTCCTCGGTATTTGTCAACGTGTTTTGATGCAGAAGTGAGGAAAGGTCATATGGGGCAACTTAAAGTGTTCCAACAGTGTTTTCTATTGCAAAGTTGATTATTAGAGACTGTCTCTAGATTCCCTAGGAATGTTTATCGTGGTCTGTTGCAGAAGCCTGGAAAGGACACACTGGGCAACATCTCATTTTCAAACAGTGTTTTCAACTATATTGCATAGTTTATTTATCGAGTTTTTCCCTACATTTCAAGTTTGTTTTCAAACCGGTATGTCGCAGAAGCGTGGAAGGGAAAACAATGGGCATCTCCTTCTTTCCCCGCAGTGTTTTCAGATCAATTGCAGAAGTGTATAAAGGACATGCTTCTCTTTTGTTTACATTGCATTTTCAACTGTATAGCATAGTTCACGGATTTCTTCGGTGTTTACAAAGTCGTGTGTTACACCATCCTCGGTACCCAGGCTATTCATAAAGTATATGATACCCTGGGCACATTGGCTAGCGGAACTTCGTAAAGCATGCACCACGATTTCCTCCATTACTACACTGTAACTTTCGTACCGCATGAGGTTTGTGTCATGCGGCCAATCAAGCGGCTGCATTTCACCTCATAAATAGTTCATGAGTACGAGACAGCCAATTTGCCCAGGGTATCATATATTTTATGAATAGCCCGGGTACCGAGGATGGTGTTACACATGCACCAAACGAACCTGCGTCGAGGTGTGAAACAATGAGGGACATTAGTGATAATTATATTATCTCCCTTGTCAGATAAAGACCAAGGAAGACCAAATAGTTGGTAGGTCCTTTAAGTTGGAAGCCTTTGTCTTTATCGCTATTTCGCAATGAGATATTGCAATTAATCATAAATGTGTTAATTAAAGTGATGATTCAAAAGAGAACATTTACATAGCAGTGTTTAAAGAAAACAAATGTGGAATTGCTAATCAATCCAATAACAGTTGGCCAAGAAAATGCAATTATAAGTGCACCATCCAGTGCAAAGAAACCAATGATAAAAACCGAAGAAACCAAATGATAGGACCTAGCTAGATGTAGAGAGTATTAAAGGGAGATAACTGACCGATGTCTTCCATTGAGAAATGTTAACACTTTCCCAAATACAGACGCCTGAAGACACGTCTTCAGCAGAAATAATGGGCATATCCTCCTTTTTCCACTGTGTTTTCAACTCTGTTGCATAGTTCTTTCACACTTTTTATATAACGATGTTGTCTACATTTCCTAGATGTTTTCAGAGTGGTGTGTTGCAGAAGCGTGGAAAGGACATAATGTGTAACTTCTCCTTTTCCCACAGTGTTGTTAACTCTATTGCATATTTCTTTTATAGAATGTCGCTCTACATGTCATGTGTGTTATCGAAAAGGTCTGTAGCAGAAGTATGGAAAGAATAACTTGGCAACTTATCCTTTTCCAACAGTATTTCACCTCAATTGCAAAGTTCATTCATAAAGTGTTTTCGACGTCGTCCGATGCAGAAGCGTGATCTTGACATACTTGACAACTACTTCTTTTCCCATAGTGTTTCACCTTAATTGCAAAGTTCATCTATGGAGTATTTTCTACGTGATTCGATGCAGAAGCGTGATCTTGACATACTTGACAACTACTTCTTTTCCCATAGTGTTTCACCTTAATTGCAAAGTTCGTCTATGGAGTATTTTCTACGTGATTCGATGCAGAAGCGTGATCTTGACATACTTGACAACTACTTCTCTTCCCAAAGTTTTTCACCTCAATTGCAAAGTTCATTTATGGAGTATTTTCTACGTGATTCGATGCAGAAGCGTGAACTTGACATACGTGACAACTACTCCTTTTCCGATAGTGTTTCCAACTCTTTTGTATAGTTAAATCATAGATATGTCCTTGTTAAGAATGTCTAAGAGACATGGGATATTGATTGTAGGCAACATAAAGGGTTTACTTGTGTATTCATGCGGAAGACATCTTTCCGTAGGCGTGGGTATTATAGCGAACTTCGAGTGGTACGAACGTACACTACTTGAAATTGGTTTGCTCGCATTATTCACGAGGTACCCTCCTATGCCATTAACAAACCTCGGTAAGAATAAATACCGCGAGTTCGGTCGCTCCTGGTCGTTTCAGATTCAACTCAGAGTCAACTCAATTTAACAGCAGGTTATACATTTGTTTGGTCGACGTTGTTTTCTTTGTGAGTTGATATCTAAGTAGAGTGTTAGGATGGAGAGACAATGTACTCTGATTTTACGTGTTTATAGTTGATAACAAGAGAAAGTTGATTCAATGCATCAATGTCGCCGGAAATCCATACTGCAGTTATGCATAACACTAACATTATAGTAGTTGAAAAACAGTTATCAACTGAGGGGCATATTGGAACATAAAATGTAGTGAAAATGTATCATAACTTGCATTCTTTTGTCAACGAAGTGAATGTCCATCATTGGAATATATTTGAAGCCTTTCATTGTTTATGATCAATCTCCATTCCAAGGTAATGGACATGAGTAATATTGCCAATTATTAGTCTTAGTATGATATAACTAGGATGCCAAGCTATGATTATATCATACTTCGACACATGTTAAAACGTAGTCCAATATTTATAAATTAGACCACACTCGAAATATAATATCAGCTAAACAGTTAAATTTCATTGAAATTGTTGTATAATTTTCTTTCCTTCCTTTTTTATAATGAAAATAACAAACTACTCATGTTTTAAAACTATATTATGATGAGTGCCCTTATGTCAATGATGCATAACAATATGCAGATCGGAAGCAAAATTTAGGGAATCTAATGACACATTTAAAATTGTCAAGAACAAAATAATTGTGTACGAAAGACCCGATTCGTTACCCACATTCTTCTTCGCAGAGTTGTCGTTCTTTACACTCTCTTTATAGGCAGAGAGTGTTCGTTCAAAGTCATTTTTGGGATAGGGGCGTTTCGCCACTATCCCATAGCGAAGCTGCTTTCGAAAAGTCGGATTAAAGCTGCAACCGCAGTCCACATGTGTATACCTACACCAAAATCGAGTTTTGATTGGTTATAATCTGCCTTTTCAACGATTTCATTGGTTCGACCGAATCACGAAACCCTCCGCTTGCATAAATTTATGAGACAAAATAGTTTCTATGAATGAAACACACTCTGAACTATGGTTGACCTCAATGTCAGTAGTGTGAGGTAAGTCGACCGTTCTGTGACCCCATTAGTTTACAACAGTCGACTTATAGAGAAATGTGCAAAGCACTGTAAATACAATTATTGAAAGGAGTTGAAACCATTGTGGCAAAAGTAGAAATTGCCTACGAAAAGCAATTTCCCCTTTTGTCACAATGTTTTCGATTGTCGTCTGCTGCACATGCGTCTGTAAGCGTCTGTAGGCGGAAAATGGTTACATCCTTCCCATGGAAGCGGAACCCTTTCCGTGATAATATAACAGTTCGAATATTTAAAAAATATTGTTGAAAATGGAGCTATTGCTGACAATGAGCAATTCCTCCTTTTCACACAATTCTTTCAAACACGTTTCAAATTAATTCTTTTCATATTTAAACGTTTTACTATGGACGTTCTTTCCCTCTTTCTCCCTTCCGGACACATTTTGAATAACATGCTAGAGATGAATGATTACGAGCAATTTTGCCTTACATCAAGGGGAAAAATATATAGTTGAAACCTTTGTGGAAAAAGAGGAAATGGGTCATGATAAACAATTCTGCAGCCGTCTGCTGCACATGCGTCAAAAAGCGACTGTAAGCGGGAAAGGGTTGAACCGTTCCCGTTATAGCTACTTAGTTACAAACAAATGTTGAAAGTATATTTACAAACGGAGCAATTGCTGACAATGAGCAATTCCTCCTTTTCAAACAATGCTTTGAAACATGAATCAATTTGTTTCTATAACCTAGATAACGAAAACATTTGTCTACAGTTATTATTTTAACCTTTGCCCCTTTTAGACACATTTGACTAACCTTAACAGATGAATGATAATCAACAAGTTTGTCTTTTTCCACAATGTTTTCATCACTATTCAAAATCATACTTTTATTAATTCAGGTCAATAGTTATGCCTTAGTTCAATGTTGTTTGCTGTATATTTAGTCTATGTGGTCAAGGTTAAGGAATACTGTAAACAAACTTGTTACAACATAATTCGTCCAAAGAGAGAGGTCCTACTGTGTATACATGCCATGAAATAATGTTACAAACGGTCTCACCGCTACTGGGGAATTGTTGGTAAAACAGGTCGCGTTTTGTGTTGAATATTCTCATGTGTCGCTGTATGTAGACCCTACTAGGAAATAGAAATTAAATCTACAAATTATAGATAAGTTAATTTCAACATTGATTGATTGGGGTTTAACGCCGTTTTTAACATTTCTTCAGTCATATCACGGCGGCCAGTTCACCTACAAATGCATTTCCTGGTTTTCTCAAACCAGGACTCCTCACAACAATCTTCCCAAGCAACTGGCTGCGTTTCCACATAGACTTAGCCCATTGGTGAAAGACGAATGACGCATGTCGCATTGACTTTTGTCAAACGTCGGAAAGAAATTTGGCCGAATTTGTCAACACATCCGAGTTATAACCGCAAGGTCATTATTTATTTTATAATTGAGAAGCTTCTAGCGATTTTGGGACTAAAATTATAATGTATATGCATTTGCGTTAATTTAAGACTCAACGTTCATCAACGTGTAATATAGTCCTAGATGTATCTGTTGACAAATAAACTAGAAATGTAGTCTAAATAGGTTTTTGAAAATTAACCTTGACGGTCCGGTCCCGTTTCGGAGATACAATTAAATTGCAAATACTTTACAAATACCATAATCTAAGCTGACGTGTTTTGACGCATCGGACCAGTCTTCTGTAATCAATACTTTATGAGTTGTCTCCGTCTGTAAAGCTTGGAGGTATAATCCGGCGTCCGGCCGGCTGTCTGCCTGAATGTGCATTCGTCCGTCCGTCATGGATTGCATGTATTGGTTAACACGTTGTTTCTGTATGGCAGATTTATTTCAAAGTGGTCACAATTATACCCGTGTGATCAGGAGAACGGCAAAGTACTAGGTACATAACTCTGGTCTGTTTTTTCAGTTATCTCCATTTTTCCTTATTTAGTTCAGCGATTGTCTCAATTAACTTTCATTGTATCAATTTCAAACTTGGTTTGTAGGTAACTTATGACCTACAGATTTGCAATGCACCATAACCATAAATTTAGCATGCTGCGTTTGGAGTGTGTATATTTTTGTCTTTCAATGTTCTCACTTATTATATGCAACACATGCGTTCCGTGAAATTCCCTTTTTCGTTAATGAGTGCTTCCCCAAGCTTTGTACTTCGTCAAATCTAATCTGTTTTTTAGGTGTAAACTCAATTTTTTCATTTCTTCGGTTATTGTCTCAATATATGTCCAATATATCAATTTAAGACTTGGTGTATAGGAAACTCAGAGCTGCAATTGTGCAGTGCAAAAGAAACATAACTCTATCATGCTTTCGATCGTCTTTCATTTATCAGCATGATTACAATATACATTGTGGATCTTTAGTGATTTCTGAACTAGAAATATTTTAATTAAGGGTAGCTGCTCGGGTTTTTTTTGTCAATCTTTTGTCCTTCGATATTTTGTTTATACAAGAAAAGGGTAAAACTTTGACAAATGAGGTATATGTTATTGGCAGGCAAAATGTGTTGCTTCAAACATTTTTGGTTTGGTTTGTTTA
Organism: Serripes groenlandicus; assembly: GCA_031761405.1. NCBI lineage: Eukaryota > Metazoa > Mollusca > Bivalvia > Cardiida > Cardiidae > Serripes > Serripes groenlandicus. The sequence continues at coordinate 73,508,007 of JASEVX010000002.1, forward strand.
AAGGTCATTGTTTCATTGTTTCAACAATGTTTGTCCATATGATCTATGCCATATGTTTTCAACTTACATATGCCCCCTATACCATCAGCGCTTTCAGCGCTTTGATTCTATTTAAACCAGTTTGATCTCAGTTCGAACCAAATAAACATTTAAATCACATTTAATTCACTATTTGTAAGTGAGTGTAAAGAACGGCTCTCTGCAAAGGAGATTGATCTACGCGGTTGGTATTCGCGAGTCACTAGATCAACAGTTTTAGCTTAGAAACAGTTCATATTTTAGATATACATGGATAAACATTATAAAATGCATTATTCACAAATCAAGACACCTCTTTGAACATGAAAATAACATTGAGTAAGTTAAAATTGCTATTAAAAGGAGAATTCGACGTGATTAACGAATTATTTTTTCTCAAAAATAATACAGTTAACGCGATCGTTTTCTTTCCGGAAGTCACGGTTAAACTACACTTCCGCTTAGAATACACATTCGCTGCACCTAAATAGTCCTAGTATTTTTTCGATATTAAAATGACTTCTACGTGTTATTTCAATACAGTGAAGTCATAATTATACTATCGAATCATCATAGATAATCAATTTTCTAGAAAATATCAAATTAACAGTACGCGCATATATATTTCATTTGTCGGCAGATACGTATAAGCCACGAGTATGAATTTTAGTCGTATGCCCATTCACTAGAAGTCGACCCCACGCTGTATAGAACAATGTTAATCTCACAAATATGCCACTACGCAGAGCTCAGTGAAATAGTCAGTGTGCATTTTAAACGCTCGCATCGCCGTTGTTTCTCCTTTTTCCAACATGATAACGATGATCAAAGAGGCTTTCTAATTATAGATCATGGTTTACATACGCGCGCATTCAGTAAGCTTAATATATATACGAAAGTAACGCTCTAAGTTGTATCAAAGTACCGTGGTGCAATGGAGAGCGTGTAGAACTACTAATCATGGACTACTTATGGACGCGAGTTCGAGTCCTAATAGGAACTGTTCTTTTTTTTTTTTTTAATTCTTATTTTATGCGATTTGTTAAACAGTTATAGATTTATAATAATTAATTCACTCACATGAAACATAATTATAATATAAGCCGAAATCCTGGATCCGCCCCTGGTGACGAAAACAAATCGAACTAACAAAGTAAATCTCACAAATATGCCATGGGTGTTTTGACAGACTTTACGCAGAGCTCAGTGAAAGAGTTAGTGTGCATGTTAAACGCTCGCATCGCCGTTGAAATGCTACATTTACTAAAACTGTCAACTGATAAAAAAAAATCTCTGGACAAAAATATTAATAATAATAAAATAGACTAAATTGTGCAATAGCATGATCAATTGCATTCATAAATTAGATTTTACTAATGTTCAAAATAATTCGTTACCAGTACTTCAGTACTTTGATTTTTATCTCGATATTGACACATAACAGTCAGCTGCAAGTCTACTAGGGACTGTTTTGTCTTCGTAAATAAATAAATAAAAAAAAAATGCGAGTAAGAATAAAGAAACTGCAACTACTTAAAAACATCTGAATGTTTATTTTCATTTTAGATGTGTCATAACTTAGTGTTTTTAAACAAACGCAATTGTTATATGTTCAAGTCATTTAAATTTGTATTTTTCTAATAATAATCGTCGTCCTACCATGTCATTTCCGAAAACCTATTAAAGATATAAGTCGCGGGCTTCTGCCCGGCTACTAATCAAATAAAAATTATAATCATCATAATATTACGCTTGTTTAAAAAAGAAATTCATTAGATTTATCCCTATTATACTATTTTTAATCACAGTCACTTCAATTCACATGTCGGTTTCGGCAGAATCCGTAACACGTTCCAAATACTAGGAGATGGTTATTTCACACCAATACAAGTCTTAGAAAGATGTCTCTCTAAGTTAAAAATATATCTCTAATTTAGAGAGATATCTGTTTAACACGTCTAATGAGATATTTATTTACGTTAAAGAGATTATTTTGTAAAAAAAGAGAGTTATATCTCTATAACGTAAGCTTGATTGATTGGTGATAAACGCCGTTTCAACGAATTTTCAGTCATATGATGGCGAAAAGATCAACTACCCTATGTGTTTCCTGGTTTTCTCACACAAGTATTCCACACAACATCTTCTCAAGCAACTGGCTGCTTTTCAACAAAGACGGTTACCCAACGTTTGAACTGCGATTTTAACTCACAACCCCTGGATTGACAGCCCGTTATCGACTGAGCTACCGGGGTTCGGCTATAATTAAGAGAGATCCCTGTAAGAAATAAATGTATTTTTTAAAGATAGAGAGTTATCTCTTCAATTATAAGATACATTTTTATAACAAAAAAGCAAGATATCTCTCTTATTAAGAGATTTCTTTTAAAAAGTAAGATATCTCTCTAATTTAAGGAGATACCTCTCTAATTTAAAGACATATATCTCTCTATTATAGATGTATCGTTCAAATTTAGAGATATCTCTCTCTCTCTGTTATAGATGTATCGTTCAAATTTAAAGAGATATCTCTCTCTGTTACAGATGTATCGTTCAAATTTAGAGAGATATCTCTCTGTGTTATAGATGTATCATTCAAATTTAGAGAGAAATATCTCTCTGTTATAGATGAATCGTTCAAATTTAAAGAGATATCTCTATCTGTCATAGATGTATCCTTCAAATTTAAAGATATATCTCTCTCTGTTATAGATGTATCGTTCAAATTTAGAGAGATATCTCTCTATGTTATAGATGTATCATTCAAATTTAGAGAGAAATATTATCTCTCTGTTATAGATGTATCGTTCAAATTTAGAAAGATATCTCTCTCTGTTATAGATGTATCCTTCAAATTTAGAGATATATCTCTCTCTGTTATAGATGTATCCTTCAAATTTAGAGATATATCTCTCTCTGTTATAGATATATCGTTCAAAATGTAAAGAGATATCTCTCTCTCTCTCTCTCTCTCTCTCTCTCTCATCTCTCTCTCTCTCTCTCTCTCTCTCTGTTATAGATATATCGTTCAAATGTAAAGAGATATATCTCTCTCTCTCTCTCTCTCTCTCTCTCTCTCTCTCTCTCTCTCTCTCTCTCTCTCTCTCTCTCTCTCTCTCTCTCTCATCTCTCTCTCTCTCTCTCTCTCTCTCTCTGTTATAGATGTATCCTTCAGATTTAGAGAGAAATCTCTCTCTGTTATAAATGTATCATTCACATTTAAAGAGATATCTCTCTCTCTGTTATATATGTATCGTTCAAATTTAGAGAGATATCTCTCTGTTATAGATGTATCCTTCAAATGTAAAGAGATATCTCTCTCTGTTATAGATGTATCATTCAATATCTCTCTCTGTTATAGATGTGTCGTTCAAATTTAGAGAGATATCTCTCTCTCTGTTATAGATGTATACTTCAAATTTAGAGAGATATCTGTCTCTGTTATAGATGTATCCTTCAAATTTACAGAGATATCTCTCTCTGTTATAGATGTATCCTTCAAATTTAAAGAGATATCTCTCTATGTTATAGATGTATCATTCAATATCTCTCTCTGTTATAGATGTGTCGTTCAAATTAGAGAGATATCTCTCTCTGTTATAGATGTATCCTTCAAATTTAGAGATATATCTCTCTCTCTGTTATAGATTTATCGTTCACATTTAAAGAGAGAGATCTCTCTCTCTCTCTCTGTTATAGATGTATCCTTCACATTTAAAGAGATATCTCTCTCTCTGTTATATATGTATCGTTCAAATTTAGAGAGATATCTCTCTCTGTTATAGATGTATCCTTCAAATGTAAAGAGATATCTCTCTCTGTTATAGATGTATCATTCATATCTCTCTCTGTTATAGATGTGTCGTTCAAATTTAGAGAGATATCTCTCTCTCTGTTATAGATGTATACTTCAAATTTAGAGAGATATCTGTCTCTGTTA
>JASEVX010000002.1:73512164-73573172 GCA_031761405.1 Serripes groenlandicus
AGAGATTATCTCCTCTCTCTGTTATATATGTATCGTTCAAATTTAGAGAGATATCTCTCTCTGTTATAGATGTATCCTTCAAATGTAAAGAGATATTCTCTCTCTGTTATAGATTGTATCATTCAATATCTCTCTCTGTTATAGATGTGTCGTTCAAATTTAGAGAGATATCTCTCTCTCTGTTATAGATGTATACTTCAAATTTAGAGAGATATCTGTCTCTGTTATAGATGTATCCTTCAAATTTACAGAGATATCTCTCTCTGTTATAGATGTATCCTTCAAATTTAAAGAGATATCTCTCTATGTTATAGATGTATCATTCAATATCTCTCTCTGTTATAGATGTGTCGTTCAAATTTAGAGAGATATCTCTCTCTGTTATAGATGTATCCTTCAAATTTAGAGATATATCTCTCTCTCTGTTATAGATTTATCGTTCACATTTTAAAGAGAGAGATCTCTCTCTCTCTCTCTCTCTCTCTGTTATAGATGTATCCTTCAAATTTAGAGATATATCTCTCTCTCTCTGTTATAGATTTATCGTTCACATTTAAAGAGAGATCTCTCTCTCTGTCTATCCTTGAAATTTAGAGATATATCTCTCTCTCTGTTATAGATTTATCGTTCACATTTAAAGAGAGAGATCTCTCTCTCTCTCTCTCTGTTATAGATGTATCGTTCACATTTAAAGAGAGATTTCTCTCTCTCTCTCTCTCTCTCTCTCTCTCTCTCTCTCTCTCTCTCTCTCTCTCTCTCTCTCTCTCTCTCTCTCTCTCTCTCTCTCTCTCTCTCTCTCTCTCTTATAGATGTATCCTTCAAATTTAGAGATATATCTCTCTCTGTTATAGATGTATCGTTCACATTTAAAGATCTCTCTCTCTCTCTCTCTCTCTCTCTCTCTCTCTCTCTCTCTCTCTCCCTCCCTCCCTCCCTCCCTCCCTCCCTCCCTCCCTCCCTCCCTCCCTCCCTCCCTCCCTCCCTCCCTCCCTCCCTCCCTCCCTCCCTCCCTCCCTCCCTCCCTCCCTCCCTCCCTCTCTATCTCCCTCCCTCTCTCTCTCTCTCTCTCTCTCTCTCTCTCTCTCTCTCTCTCTCTCTCTCTCTCTCTCTCTCTCTCTCTCTCTCTCTCTCTCTCTCTCTCTCTCTCTCTCTCTCTCTCTCTCTCTCTCTCTCTCTCTCTCTCTACAATTTACATATTTGTCTCCCTTTGCCACGATGATTTCAAGTCGTACAAAAAAGCAATTTCAAAAAGATACTGGGGTAAAATTATCTGAAAAAGATATGGAGTAAAGGGAAATAACCTGTACACAATGACTAGACAGGGGACAGCGTTACCTCCCTAAATGTATTTGTCACATGGTTTAGTTTATAATTGGGTAGCCATTGTATAAGTTAATAATAAAAGGCTAGATTAAATTCGTTTTCATATTTTGGCTTAATCCGGACATCAGAACATAACAGCGGTCACAGATCCTGGACTTTCTGACAACATGGTAAAGTGGCACGAGACCATTTTGCTGTTACCCTGACTGTTCAGGCTTCTTAAACCTGCCCCTGTGAGAAAAACTGTTTATTAATACAGAAAACTGCACTCAATCGACGTTGATTCTTTCAAAAAAGGCATCATGGAATCAGACAATTAGTGCCAGTTTGGAATCCACTTCTCCTGAAGAGCTTGTGAATACAAACACACATGAACTATCCTCTTTAATTGATAAACATGCCCCTCTATGGACCAAAACGATCGTAAAACGACCTACATGTCTATGGTATACAGAAGACCTTTACAATGCCAAACACTTGTGCGTATGTAAATAAGTTACTCAGACAGGCTAGGGTTAGATGTAGAATCGTGTGGGCGGGATCACAAGAGTTTATTTAAGATAACCAACAACTTATTGGGAGGTTCGTACATTCGAATGACACTGTTTTACCTTCAAACAAACAGTCTAAGGAACTAGCTCAAGACTTGAGTGACTTCTTTATCAATAGAATTGAATGTACAAAGTATTGTATACGTAGTGACATAACCACCCACACCGACTCGCGGTCAGTTACACAAGTGGTAGATCAACCATCAACCATATGTCAGCTTGTAGAATTTACGGTAGCTTCAAAAGAAGAGGTAAAGAAGATCATTCAACGATCCCCAAATAAATCGTGTGAAATAGACCCTCTACCAACATAGCTTCTAAAGATGTGCATAGATGAACAATTACCTGTGTTGACAAAGATCATTAACGTGTCACTTTAAACTGCGAACGTACCAAAATCCTTTAAAAGCTCACGAATAAGACCTCTTTAATAAAAAAAAACGTGGACATGATCAAAACACGCTCAAGAATAACAGACCTGTTTCAAACCCTTTATTTCTAAGGTTCTGGCAAAGGTAGTTGACGTGCGCTTAGAACAGCATCTGGCACTGAACAACCTTCACGAGGAACACCCGTCTGCCTATAGAAAGCTCCACTCCACTGAGACGTTTTTTACTGAAAGTCCAGAATGACATTCTCCAATCTCTTGACCAAACCAAAGTCACAGTACTTGTGCTACTATGGTCCCTTACTAGTAACGCCACGAACTCGCTTGTGAACTCTCTAGTTCTAGTTCTCAAAGAACTGCATTGGCTACCTGTGCAGTACAGAGTACAGTACAGAACACTAACTCTTACATACAAAACCTTGCAATACACGGAATATGTCAAAAATATGAGACCTAAGATAAAAAAAATAACGCTACAACACTAGATGTCGGATTGCAATGAATCGTGACAGAAGGTATGTGACTGTTGCCTCAAAGCTATGAAATTCTCTTCCAGCAGGAATAAGGGACTGTGACACGTTTGCTTCTTTTAAAAGAGCCCTGAAGACACACTGCTTTATTGAGATATATGGGAGCTAAATGTCATTATATACACAAGTCTTAATTTGTCAGTTTTATACGGGTTTTGGTTTCTAACAGTTTTTAACAGTTTTTGGCCTGGGGCTTTAGCCCCCGGTCATAGTAGTAATACCATTTTTTCGGAATTGGCAGCCTGCCACTTGCTGTTAACACCCAACCACGCATTTTAGGGTGAGATTGCGCGAGATTGCGCGAGAAAAATAGTTCGTCCTGGATTCAACAAAACTGCATTTAAAAGGTTAAGATCTCCATAAAAAATATCATTATAATGTTGTTGGAACATCAGTGCAAACTTAAGGCGTGAGTACTCCAATATAAGTTTAACAAATGCTTTTGAAATTAATGCGCCAAGAGGTCAAATATGGAAGCTTATTAACATTATAAACATTCGCGAAGTGGAACGGAAAAGACAAATACAGTGGCGGATTAACCGGGGGCCTGTACGGCCCGTGCGACGCAAAAAATAATGATAAACAAAGAATTATTCGCGTGTCAAATTCAGTGGCGGATTTAACGGGGCCCATAGGAAATCGGGCAGATATTGACCGGGACAGGCCGGCGTTTGGCCGTCCATCCACTGTGGCTCGAAGGTTATAAAGCCGGCTCATTGCATCATTCATAAGATTATCCAGTCGCGCTATTCACAGAAGATAGCAATTTAACACACAGTTTATCACAAAAGTGTCAGAGTAACAGTACTACAAGATGCACTAGAAAGATGGGAGGACTGAATGAGAATGAGAGGGCAGTACACACAAGAGAGGGAGAGTGGCAGTGAAGTGAATGCGACCATGCCTCTCCTATTCAGCCACCAATGCACCAATAGATAAGTTGTAGCGGTAGCGTGCAAACGCAAACCTCTCCCTAAAACTGGTGCTTACTTAAGTCACGTGACCTGAGCAGTTGTTTATATTCTGCTGTCTGCTAAATTTTTCGAATGTGACCTTCTGAGGACTTCTAAGGACTAAGTTTGCGCCATCAACGAACATGAGCGAAGTATTAATGTGAGTACTAAGACTCGGTAATGTTAATTGCTACTTGTACGTGATTTTGAAGCTACACCGACCATATCCATTTTCGAAGTTACCCCACCCACTTGTTTTCGTAGCCCCTTTATACAGATAGATTGCAAAGGGAGAGAACTAATCAACTAAAACTGAGGGCGGTCAAGCATAGAGAGTATTTAATCCGCCGTGAGTTACTTTCACGGAACCGTTGAATTGAGTCGAATTGACATTCAATCACCAACAAGGAAATCTCATCATGAGTGAAATTGATATTGAGTCTACCTCAACCCCGGCTCCAGTTGAGTCTAAGAAACGCCCCCTTTCTTCTCCCCTTGACTTGAATGAACCCAAAAAGTCTCAGATGTACAAACAACATGAACCATCTTCTGATCATGAGTCTGAATCTGCTCATATGGTCAACTCCCAGCAAATTACTCTAGGATTAGACGACATAAATACCATCGCCGGGGTGCTGAAATCGACATTTCAGACTGAGGTGGAAGGTATGATCAAGTCGATAATGGCTGTTTCTATTCAAAGCATAGTGGATGGTGTGCTTGCAGGGTTGAGTGCTAGAGTGACATCGTTGGAGTCAAGCAATAATGTATTGTCCGAGGAAAACACCAAACTAAGAGAAGATAATTTAGTGCTTCAAAGTAAAATAGATGAACTCCAGTCCGACACGGATAACCTTGAGCAATATAGTCGAAGAAACAGTCTGCGTATCAGTGGTATTCCTGAATCCCTAGAAAATGAAAACACCGACACACTTGTGCTGAATCTTTGTAAAGAGCTCAAGGTCCCAGTGTCTATAGAGGATATCGATAGGTCACACAGAGTCGGAAAACAAGGCGGTGCTACACCGCGTCAGATCATTGTGAAGTTTACCTCATACAGATCACGACTGTCTCTGTACTCAGCCAGACTTCAACTTAAGAAACTCGGTAAATCAAATGTGTTTGTCAACGAGGATCTCTCACGCCATAGAAGTGAAGTCTTCTTCAGAGCCAGGAAACTGTTGAAATCATCACGCATCAACGGTGTGTGGACTTCCGATGGCATCATACTGGTGAAGGACAGACACGATTTAATCCACAGAAATGTACAGAATCTCAAAAACCTGTCTGTGTTTGAATGAAAACCACAGACCAGTATATATGCGTTTGGCACATTCAAATGAAAGACTATAAACCAGGATGTAAACGGGTTTCGATCATTTACTATTAAAAAGGCGAATGTGTATTATGTGTATGTTTATTGTATTGTGTTTGCGTGTATGTGTGTGTGCATATGTGTGTGGGTGTGTAGTGTATGTGTATGTATATGTATATATGTATGTATATGTATATATATATGTATATATGTGTGTATATATGTGTGTGTTTATGTGTGTATATGTGTGTGAGTATATATGTGGATGTAAATGTGTGTGTATGTGTATATGTATGTATGTTCATGTGTATGTGTGTATATGTATGTGTTTATATGTATATGTGTATATGTATATATTTGGGAGTATATGTGTGTATATGTATGTGTGTTTGTATATAACTCGACATAAACTTTGAAAACCGACCGAGTAAACATTAATCTTATAATGTATGTAAATACAACTATATGGCGCAAACTTAAGTTATTTCTAAAATTTGTTAGAAAATTTCAACTATAGATGTTGAAATGTATATTTTTCTTGAATATGTGTTCTTTTTTAATAGTTTGATTTGTTATTGCTTTATACACATCATGGAGTGTCAGCTTGATTCATATCTATGTTTTGGTTCTGTGTTTCAGAGGGGTCTGCCTGCAGCCTGTTTGGGGCGTGTGTTGTGCATCGACTTATTCCTTACACTGATTTTTGATATAACCTGATGTATAACAGCTTATATCCGAATGTCGTGCCGACATACCGTCCTAGATATCGCTTCAGACTGGCAGTTACTCTGACTTATCTTATTGCAATCCATATAACGTATATTCATTTATTCTCGTGTCTACACAATTTCAAGATATCAGCATCCCTAACCAGAGGTATCATACATCATAATGGAAAACGCACCTCAAACACTCGACATGTTCGAGTTCCATGTAAACTTTTGACTTATATCGTATGTGCATTGATTTCTTTATTGATTTTCGCCTATCTTTTAGTATTATCTGGTGATATTCATCCTAATCCAGGCCCTACTGAGGGTGAATCGTCTGATCTTTCACTGTGTTCAAGTGATATATATAATTTTCTTAATCTTCCTAATCATCTCTCTACAGTTCATTATAATGTACAAAGTATGGCTAATAAGGTCGACATACTTATGTCTGAATTCTCTTATTTTGATATAATATCATTTTCAGAAACATGGTTAAATGAGAAATGTTCCAATCAAAATATACTTTTTCCCACATTTCATCACCCTGAACGTAAGGATCGGTTACACGATAGGTATGGTGGGGTGATCTTGTACGTTAAAGAAACCCTGTCATATATTCGAAGACACGATTTGGAACTTAACCGATTAGAATGTATATGGATACAGGTCAAACTAGAAAATAAGAGAAATATCCTGTATGGTGTCTTTTATAGACCACCTAGTTCAGATTCTGTTTACAATTCTTTAATTGAAAATTCCATTGGCCTAGCTATTGATTCCAATATTCCCGATGTCATAATAATGGGTGATTTTAACTACAATGTAATGAATCCAACATATTTTCGTAAAGTTGAGTCAATCTGCAATCAATTTAGTCTAACCCAGTGCATCGAAGATCCCACCCATTTCACTGAAAATTCTTCATCTATCATTGACCTTCTTTTTGTGACAAATAAAGATTCCATCCTTACAGTTGGTGCAGGTGAACCTTGTCTTGATATAAATGTGCGTTACCACTGTCCAATTTATGGTGTATTTAATTACTTAAAGCCTAAATATAAATCATTTCAGCGTTCCGTTTGGAAATATGAAAATGGAGACTATTACCAATTAAGAAATGATTTGTCTGAAGTCAATTGGAATCTCAAACAAAATGACGATATAAATATATATGCCCAAGATATTTCTGCCACTATACTTGCTAAAGCTAGGCGATCAATACCAAATAAAACAATTAAAATCAATCCCCATGAGCCTCCTTGGATGACTTTTGCTATCAAAAGAAAAATCCGCCAGAGAAAACGATCGTATCGGAAAGCAAAAAGATCAAATCTTCCACAGCACTGGTTAAAATTCAAACGTTTGAGAAATGAAGGAATTTCACTAATTCGACAAAGTAAGCAAAACTATCTGGAACATTTATCATCAAAACTACGTACTGGTTCTTTAACTTCCAGGGACTGGTGGAAAACCCTTAAGTCGTTTATGAAACCTACTACATCCACCTCTTTACCACCATTATTAGACGCGTCTACAGACTCATTGGTTGTTGACGAGATAGATAAAGCCAACGTCCTTAATTCTTTCTTTGACAGTCAATCCTTACTTGACGAGTCTGCAAATGAGCTACCAAATGACTATCCTCGTCATGTCGGTCCTTCCATCAATGAAATCGTAATTACAAGAGCTGAAGTTTTGTCAGTTTTACAAAAACTTAGTTTAGGTAAGGCATCTGGTCCTGATGGCATCAATAATCGAATACTGGTAGAAGCTGCAAATGAATTAGCTTCTCCTCTATGCAATCTCTTCAATCAATCAATTGATATAAGCACTTTGCCATCTTCTTGGAAAACTTCTAATGTATGTCCGATCTTCAAAAAAGACGACCCTTGTCTTCCGTCAAACTATAGACCAGTTTCTCTTCTAAATTCTATGGAGAAAGTTTTAGAAAAACTAATTTTTAAACATGTGTTTAATTATTTAAAAGACACAAACTTTTTCACACCCTTTCAGTCTGGGTTTTTACCAGGAGATTCAACCATAAACCAAGTGACTTTCTTATATAATCAACTATGTAAAGCTCTTGATGAAGGGTTAGAGTTTCGTATGATCTTTTTCGATATAAGCAAAGCCTTCGATAGGGTATGGCATAAGGGTCTAATATTTAAGTTACAAGCTGCTGGTATCGGTGGAAAGCTCTTATCTTGGTTTTCTGACTATTTGTCAGGTAGGTCACAAAAAGTCGTAATTCCTGGAGGATCTTCAGACTTTTGTTCAATTAATGCTGGCGTTCCACAGGGATCTATCCTTGGACCTTTACTATTTCTAGTCTATATCAATGACATAGTCAACAATATAGACTCTGGTATTAACCTTTTCGCAGACGACACAAGCTTATCAATGGTTGTAAATAATCCAAATATTACTGGAGCAATATTACAGAAAGATATTGATACAATCAATGACTGGGCGGTAAAATGGCTAGTAAAATTTAATCCTTCTAAATCTGAATCTCTTATTGTATCTCGCAAACGCAATAAACCTGGTCACCCTAATCTTTTTATGTCAAATATTGAAATACCGTCTGTACAAAACCATAAACATTTGGGTATTTTCATTTCTAATGACGGCAAGTGGAACTTTCACGTTAAAAACATTATAGAAAAGGCCTGGAAACGTGTTAACGTCATGCGCCGCCTCAAATATTGCCTTGACCGCTCTACTCTGCAAGTAATATATTTCTCATTCATTAGACCAGTTCTTGAATACGGCGACGTTATCTGGGACAATGTACCCCAATACCAGAAGGAGGAACTCGATAAAGTTCAAAATGAGGCAGCACGCATCGTTACAGGCTGCAGTAAACTGGTGTCTCTCGCAAATCTTCAAAAGGAATCTGGGTGGGAATCGTTATTAGAAAGAAGAAGGAAACACAAACTTATATTGTTTTTTAAAATGGTGAACGGTCTTGTCCCTAACTATCTATCCTCTCTTGTTCCACAGTATGATAACGCTACAGCCTACAATCTTCGTAATTCAAACAATCTGAGAAATATATACTGTAGGACAAACTTGTATAAAAAATCATTTCTACCTGCAGTAATAAATGATTGGAATGGTCTACCACTAAACATAAGAAATACTAATTCGATATCGTTGTTTAAATCACTTATAAATAGAGATAAACCAAAATCTAAAAAACTATATAATGTTGGATATAGAAAAGTTCAAATATTTCATACAAGACTGCGAAACAATTGTAGTTCTCTTAACCAACATCTCTATTGGAAAAATGTAATCGATTCACCTCTTTGTAGTTGTGGGTCGATAGAATCAAATCAGCACTTTTTCTTTGAATACAAATTATATCTTCTAATTAGGAACACCCTAGTTCAGAAGTTATCTGACATAACTACTGTTAATTTACAAACAATACTTTATGGTAATGAAAACCTTTCATTTTATAATAACGAAATCATATTTAACGAAGTACACAAATACATTCTTGATAGTAAGAGATTCTAATTATGAGGGATTTTCATATCAGTTTTACTCAAATCATTCCTAATTCATAACACTACTGGGGTTAGCATAATATTTACCAAAATAAGAACTAATTACTACAACAATTTATAGTGGAATTAATTTATTTGAAAGCCAATGTCAAGGGATGCTGTAAGACATCTGCTTATGTACATGTATAAGTTCACGGTGCAGTTAATAACATATCTGGCTCCACTCCATCTTTCACTTGTTTAAGCAATATATATCTCTCTATTATTTATTTTTTTTATTTTTTTCTGTTCATGGTTAGTTACTTTAATACACTTTGTATATTTATACTGCATTTTGTAAACAACTGTTCAATCACCATATGGAGAGGAACTATATAAGCTGTAAGCTTTCGTTCCAATCCTTTTCGCACTTAATGTTTGTACTGTTGCTTGTGTGCCTTACTTTATAGAATAAAATATGTTTAAATTTAAATTAAAACTGGCGACCCTATCGCGCTGTGCAGATACCCGCAAACGCTGTGGAGGTAGAATGTTTGTCTTAATGATATCTAAGTCAAGTTCAGATATGGATCATATTGGGTCAGAATCTAGGTCACTAGGCCAAATTGAAGGAAATCTTGTTAACGTTCTGGAGGCTGCATTTTAAACTTGAGCATGTTGAAAATGTATCAGAATGGTTGTCTTAATGATATGTAGGCCAAGTTTGAATATGTGTCATGTCTGTTAAAAAACTAGGTAACTAGGCCAAATTGAAGGAAAGTCTTGTCAACACTGTAAAGGCAACATTTTTTAGAATTTTGACAGAACGTTTATCTTTATGATATCTAGGCCAATTTCGAATATGGGCCATGCCGTGTTAAAAACAAATTAGGCTAAATTGGAGGAAAATCTTGTTAGTACTGTGGAGGCCGCATTTTTTGCTAAAGCAGAAACTTTTTCAGAATGTTTGTATTGATGATATCTAGTCCATGTTCGAATATGGGTCATATCGGGTAAACAAAAATAGGTCACTAGGCCAAATGAAGGAAAATCTTGATAACACACTGGATGTTGTATTTTGAATCTTTGTCGTAATAATTGTCTTGATAAGTTTTGCATTTTTCAAACACTTTCTTCCAGTCTAGTACATGGTTTAGAGAATTATTTCTACTTGATGGAATGTGATTTAACATTGACATATTTCTCAATATAATAAGGCAGAAACTTCAAAATATTTTGCCTACACCAGCTGTCAAATTTTCCTTTGATTCTCATGTCTTAAATGTGTATACTTGTGAGCTTTTGCTCAGGTGAACGATTAAGTGCCAACAAAGTCCTCCTGTTTTCAAATTGGCAGTTTCATAATATTTACTATTTTTGATATGATCTTTCAACTTCTTAACAATAAATACATAAACATAAGCTGCAATTGTTATTTCCTGTCACATGTTCCCTACTTCTCCAACCTTCCTGCAGCCCCCAGGCCGTCAGCGCTTCAGTGCTTTGATTAACATTCGTAGATATACTACCGTCCGTACAGCTTTAGTGTTTCTTTTTATCATTTGTAATAGTTTAATACCTACTGATGCTTTTTACGGATTGTTTATATGTATACATATATTTGTTTGTTAAGCACTTTTAAACCTATGTAGTGTATGATAAAAATGCTATATAAATGCGGTATAAAATAATAATAATATTAATAATAATAATAATAGTTAATCTACTGTAGCTACCAATGTTTGCGTGCATATTATTAAATAACCACCACATATAACGGAAAAAGCAGTGCATATCATGAACAATGAACCATGTCAAATACAATATGTTCCATGTGAAATGAAATATGTACCTCGTATACTTGAAAATATACTGCGTATATTACAATACAACATGCTAAGACAGTAAAAGCGTTTCATATAGAAACGTGAAAAGTACCTTCTTGGCAGCTTCTCCTTTTCTCACAGTGTTTTCAACTATATTGATTATTTCTTTTACAGAGATTGTCCTCATATTTCCTATTCGTCTCAACCCGACCTGTTGCAGAAGCGTGGACAGGAAGGACATACTGGAAAAATTCTCCTTATCCCACGGTAATATACCTGAAATTATGTACTTACAATACGGTGGACAAACTTTACAGGTTGCTTGTTAATCTGTCTTCTTTTATACTGTAAGTACAATAATCATTAATTAACATAAAAAACGATAATGTGTTTTGCCTTGAAATTATCATATAGAATATGTCTGAGGCAATATATAGATAGCCCAGAATGCATATATCAAACTTGACATATATGCTTTTTAGCAGATACCAAACTATTTCTTATTTGCATTTGTATTTTGTATAGATTATTTTGGTGAAATTCATCCAGATTCTCATTTTCTCTCAGAATAAAGTGTTATGCAGTTACATTTTCAAAAAATAAAAACCCTGACTGCAACTTTTGCAGCATTATTTTCAAGAGTCGCCTGCTGCAGATACATCAAAATGTGTATAAAGGTTGAAAAGGTTTACAGATGAGCTTTAGGCTTCACTGGCTCAAGTGTTGTCAATTGGTCCCTACCATTTCAATCTTTCATTTATGGTCATATTCAATATATGACAATCAGATTTCCATATCTGTTTATATTTAACCTAAAATATGTCCTTTTTAGCTCCCCTGAGCCAACGTGCTCAAGGTGAGTATTTTTGTCCGGCGTTTGTCGTCAACCTTTGCTTTTTAACACTCTAGAGGCAACATTTTGCATCCAATCTTCATGACAGTTTATCAGAACATAAAGCTTCATCTAATCTAGGCCAAGTTCGAATCTGGGTCAAATGGGGTCAAAATATAAGTCACTAGGCTAAATTAAATGTAAATCTGGTTAACATTCAGGAAGCCACATTTTTGGCTTGATAAATGTTGAAACTTTGTCAGAATGTTTGTCTTGGTGATATCTAGGCCGAGTTCGAATATAGATCATGTCGGGTCAAAAACTAGGTCGCTAGGCTAAAATTAAGGACAATCTTGTTAACACTCTGGAAGCCACATTTTTGGCTTAAGTATATTGTCAAAATAATATCTAGACCCAGTTTGAATTTGAATCAAAATTTAGGTCACTAGGTCAAATTTAAGGGAAATCTTGTTAACACTGTTGAAGCCACATTTTTTACTTGAGCATGTTAAAACTATGTCAGAATATTTGTCTTGATAATATTTTAGGCCAAGTTTGAATATGGCTAATGTCAAGTAAAAAACTAGGTCACTAGGTCAGATTAAAGAAAAATCTGGTTTACACTCTGGAAGCCATATTCTTGGCTTGAGTATGTTGAAACTTTGTCAGAATATTTGTTTTGGTAAAATCTAGGCCAAGTTTGAATTTAGCTCATGTCCAGTCAAAAACTAGGTAACTAGGCCAAATTTAACGAAAATTTTATTAACACTCTGAAAGCCACATTTTTGGCTTAAGCATGTTGAGCATGTTGAAACTGTGTCAGAAAGCTTGTCTTGATATTACCAGGCCAACTAAGTTACTAGGCCAAAATTGAAGAACAATCTTGTTAACACTCTGGAAGCAACATGTTTTGGCTTGAACATGTTGAAACTTTGTCAGAATATTTGTATTGATGATATCTAGGCGGATTTCGAATATGGGCCAAATTGTAGAAAATCTAGTTAACACTATTGAGATCGCATTTTTGACTTAAGCAGCTTTACATTTTGTGAGAAAGTTTGTCTTGATGACATTGCCATTGGCGCAGAAAGAGTTAAACTGTTACTTGCAATATTATTATGATTTTGCATTTGCCAAACTTCTTAGAATTGTTTCTTTCCAAATTGTTCAAAGAACGAATAATATTCCTAATTCTGAATTTAAAAAAAAGTGCTCATGTCAGACAAACACTCCCACAAAGCTTCATTAAAATTTCAATGTTTGTTTGAACACTCTCATCAAAATTGCTGTTAAAAAAAGAGTAGAGCCTTTTCATTTCAGACACACAAACTGATGTATTAATTTGGATGTAAAAATAAGGAATATTTATTATAACTCTTCGCACACTACCATACTTTTGATGAAAACAAATCTATTTTAACAATTTTCTATTATATTTCCATTTATCCAGTATATTGAACTTGTAAGATCAGAAGGCTCGTAATGAGCAGTCTGAAGTTTCCTGTACTTTTTTCCAAGCAATAAACATATTGCTGGTAATGAGCAGTTTGAAGTTTCCTGTACTGTTTTTTCAAGCAGAAGATACACAAAAAATGATACTTAACTCTTTCCCTCATATATAGGCTTTCTGACGCCTCTTCAGCAGACAGCTTTTTGAAAACATAGTGACAAAAGAAGAAATTGCTTAAAACCTTTAGTCATAGGTTATCCATTTAATTATAGAGATGTTCTATTTTTGGACAAAATATGTTCAAAGTCGTCTGCTGTAGAATTGTCATATGACGGAAACGGTTCATTAGCTTGTAAATGTCAAAAACTTGTTCTTGGATATTAAGGTTACACAATATATTTGTTGTATACACTTCACATATTGCTTTCCATAAAATTAATCTGTAAATTTTCATCCAATTATTGTTTTCAAACAAGGACTTGTAATATTATTTTCATACACAAGAAGTATAATGCTGGCACATTTTTGTGCTACATTTCAGTAGTCAAGATACTAAATTTATGTTATTGATGTTTATTAACTAATCATTGAAATGAGTCATTTGCTCTACACTCAATTAACTTTTAAGAAACTGTTTTGGCATGAATATGTTTAGGTGATGTTTGCATAGTAGCATGTATCATGTGGACCAATTAATAAGGGGTTAATACACAATACCACCAAAAAGAATGTGTGATCAAGGATAGTATATTCTGGCCTTATATTGCATATTTGTCTATCTGTCATGCTGAATAAGTTTAAATAATTAATTTAAATAAAAGTTTTTATATGCACTTTAGTTTTTCAGTTTTCCCTCATCACATAACACAGCAATTCTACCTTTCTGTACTTTCAGTACTTTGATTAACAATTATCTGGAATACGAACGGTTACAAAATAAAATAAAAAAGTGACGAATAAAATGTGTAATAAACTAATAATGATACTTTTTTTAAAAAGAAAATCAGTTAAACATCGAAGTAAACAAGTCAGTTAATACATTATAAAAATCCAAATATTCTTGTGTTGTATTTTTAATGTTTTTACTATTTAAATTGAAATACCGTAGATACATTGAATCTTTAAAGAGAAGCAAGTAAATACAACCTACCATTATTTAAAAGGGTGTAGATTACTCAAAAGATTGAAATTGGTGATAATAATGAAAACATATTGTTATCAAGTTGTTATCGACTATTTCACGTACATTTCTACAGTTATTGTTTCCTACTTATTCAGTACAACTATGTTATTACGGTGTTCATTTATTTGTTTATTTTAAAATGCAAATGATTACTGTTGCGTCATTAAAGGTTTTAGGTACTATACATGTTTGATAAATTGTGTTATTTATCAACATATCCATTTATTAATTCTAAAGATATGTATATACACTTACTCAGGTTTGGTCGTTACTGCAAGGTCTAAGATCGTCTGAAAAATTCCTAGACACAAGCGGTTATCGCTCAATCACCTTATTATCGGTCATATACAAACTGTTTGAAAGAATACTTCATGATTGATTAAGTAAATGGAACTCTTACAACAACAACCCAATACATAACCTCAACAACACGCTTACCAAAAATCGCTCGGACCAACCACAACGTCATTTAACCTGCAAGAAACAGTTCTTAATTGTGTTGAATTCAATGATTGTGTGTACGCGGCATTCCTAGATACCGCGAGTCGCGGGTGCTTTCGATAACGTCCGCCACTTCGCATTATTCGTCAAAATGAAAGAGATCGGTATCAGAGGCAAATTCTTGAGACTTCTGATAAATTCTCACGAAGGACTAAAAGCTTGTGTTTTAGTGAACTGTGTCTACTCAAAGACGTTTAATATACTACAAGTCGTCCGACAAGGAGGAACAATGTCGAGCTGGAGTTACCTCCTCTTCATAAATGATCTCTTAAATCAACTAGAAACTAACCACAGTTTAACTGTTGGGACTATCAATTGTGGTAACCCAAACACTAGCAGACGATTTAGCCCTTCTTTGTCCAAATCTTACTTCACTTGAGAATCAGTTACAAAGTGTATGTTATTATGCAAACACTTATACAGTAAAGTGTAAATTTAAAGTTTTTGGTAAACAAAACACAACAGTTAACCCCGCCAAATTTGGAAATTCTAGTATAGAAAAATGCGAAACAGTGACACGCGTTGGAATTTCATTAAATCGGCTCCTTAACAGCTCGGACGCAGTCACTGTCCGAGTAAGGAAAGGTTATGCTTCAATGCACGCATTACTAGCATTAATAAATCAAGGACACGTTAACCCGACTGTAATGAGTTCACTTATTCAAACCATCTCGATCTCATCAACGTTATATGGATGTGAATTATGGCAAAACATGCCACCCAAAGACGTCAAAAATGTAGAAAAACTATGGCGATCATGCGCCAAAAACTCGCAATACCTTCCAGTGAGAATCCGAGCGGATATGGATGGCATTAAGTCTACTTGGATGGCACCCGATTGCAAGTGAAATCGATAACCGATAACTTACCTTTCTTCACAAAACTCTGTAATATGTCTTTAGAAAACCTTTCAAAGCAACTTTCAATCTTATATCGTCTTAACCTAAACCTCACTAAACAGTGTAAAAACCAGTACGGTTTCATTCCTGATATTTATAGAATACTAAAAAAGTATACACTCTCCGAATACCTTACCACTTACCAACAACATAACTACTTCCCGGAGAAAAGATCATGGAACAACATTGTGCAAAATGCAATTGGTTTCATTCCTGATATTTATAGAATACTAAAAAAGTATACACTCTCCGAATACCTTACCACTTACCAACAACATAACTACTTCCCGGAGAAAAGATCATGGAACAACATTGTGCAAAATGCAATTGGAAAAACATTCGAGCTATCTTGGAAAGAGAGAACTAAACAAGACAGTGACTTTGATCGGTGTTGTAGTGTCCATAATGCAGTACAGCCATCTTTATTCTGGAAAAGCGCAAACACGAACCAAACTATAAAACATGCAATTACCACTGTGGAACTATTAAGGTGTAGCAAATATAAGAAGGAAAATCTAGCCTTTGCACCTATTGTCAATCAATCGCCAGTGATGTAATAGTACATAATTATGATATCGGACTGCTCTCGATTTTCGAGACAACGTAATAATCGTACAAGACGAATGTTTGACGCAAAGCGTCAAAGAGAAGCAAATAAGAAAAAAGAACAACAACTGTAGACAGTAATACGCTGACATATTTATCCATTTGAAGACTGTTGGATACTTCAAATTACCTTCCTTTAAGCAATACAAGGATATTTACCTTGTGATTCGTATGATTAATAAACATTGAAATTATATGAATGAAAACTATTATTTAAATTAGTAACAACATCAAAATCAAATTTAAGCCAAGATAAATGTGTACACATTTCATTAATTGTTTGTAGATACCCTAATGTATAGGTACGAATATAAAATTTATAATGTTATAAACAAATTTTCATTTCAACGTACTAAGTCTGTGAATCTCACAGAAACACCCATTTCAATATACCAACATGTTAAAGTAAATTAAAGAATGAACCGTGTTTGTATGTACTGAAACTAGAAACGTCCGTTTGTGTATAAGTATATTTCCGATATTTGCGATTTTATATTGCGACTAGCTAACTCGGCACGACATAAACTTTCCTCTACCAAATTGGTTGTTGTATGTGGGAAACGGTTAGCTGCTGAACATGTATTTAAATGTTTAGCTGTGTTAAATATTTGTATTCCCTTTAAATTGTTTATTTAAATCGTCATACATGTGTATTATTAGACAAAGGTGTCAGACCAAATGGGAACTTAGCTAAATTGTGCGTATATACTAGAAATTACCTCCCTTTAAGTACTACCACGATTTTTTTTTTCTTGTGATTCGTATGAATAAGTTTGATAAACATTTACATTTTAACTAGACGGCAACATTTATTGTGAAACAGATATTTCTGTGGTTTATATATGTTCATGTCTGCACTTCTTCATCTAGAATTACTGCGTAATATATGATAGCATGTAAGGAACGGAATGGCATTAATGCCGAGCGCGGGGGTAAACAACGCCAAACAACAATAACAAGAAACAGATTACATTTACTGCGTGCCTTCTCTTGTTCACTGTTCAAAATACAGTATGAATTTCGCTTAAATAAATGTTTAACTGTGTTAAATATTTGTATTCCCTTTAAATTGTTTATTTAAATCGTCATACATGTGCATTATTAGACAAAGGTGTCAGACCAAATGGGAACTTAATTAAAGTGTGCGTATATACTTCAAATTACCTCCCTTTAAGTACTACTAGGATTTTTTTTATTGTGATTCGTATGAATAAGTTTGATAAACATTTACATTTCAACTCGACGGCAACATTTATTGTGAAACAGATATTTTGTTCATGTCTGCACTTCTTCATCTAGAATTACTGCGTAATATATTATAGCATGTAAGGAACGGAATGGCATTAATGCCGAGCGCGAGGCTAAACAACGCCAAACAACAACAACAATAAACAGATTACATTTACTGCGTACCTTCATTTGTTCGCGGTTCCCGGTTTAACATACTATCGAACTAAAAAAAGCGTATGAGGCAGGTAACCAATTCAGTTTTACTGTTTAGACAAGATACAGTATGAATTTCGCTTAAATAAAAATGTACATACATTCAATTAATATACTGGCCTTTGTCTTTTGTTTTTAATTTGTTAAACTCACACATGTATATAGAGTGTAAAAGGGATGTTTTAAAAGTCATTACCTTAAATTAATGTACTTAGAAAGGACAAAGAGAAATCAAGATATGTGGTCACGCTGGCAGGTCTAAATATTCTCCTTGACCGAAAAGTAAAAGCATCCCTACAGGAAGCCGCCTCCTGGCGGCTTCCAATAAACAATATCGAACTGCACTGCTCGGAAGACTTGTCCTTATTTTTAAGAACATTCGTGTCACAAAGTGAGGCGTTTGATAGATATGTATTAGATACCAAGTTACCAGCAGTATTCGGCATAGAAAACACTAAGCAAACTATGTATATACAGTTATGTATTCAGTACATACACAGAGTGCTTAAGGGTCAGAGGTCACATATAAAAACATCAGATAATCATAACCAAATATTCACATGTGCATCTGTGTTTCTCTATACAATTAATCATCTGTTTTCACACGTAAGTCATATTAAGTAAAAAGAACTTAAGTTAAAGCTTTTGGGTTAATGAAATGTTCATCAGTTGATAGAAACATTCTTACATGTCCATACACACGCGTATACATATCCAAACTGCAATTAGCCGATGCAATTGGATATCTGTCAACCTGTTGGAATACATTCCTTTTCGTTTCGTTGAAAGTTTTCTAAATGGATGTTACAGATATAAACTAAATATAAAACACGGAAAAGCCCGAATTTAACCTTTAGTTTGAGACATGTATATATTCATTTGTTTAATTAACACGATGTTTATACACGTTCTATTTATATTATTTTGTGTTAGAAAATTCCTGTAAATCTCCTACTGCTTGGAGGAAATAAATAAATAAATAAATATACACAACATGGAAAAGTGTACAATCATAATTGTTAGTAATTTGCTCTATGACACGGTAGATGCACCACTGTACATATTGACAGGTTGGCTCTATGACACGGTAGATGCACTCACTGTACATATTGACAGGTTGGCTCTATGACACGGTAGATGCACCACTGTACATATTGACAGGTAGTTATATTGCGTATAGATCAACTCAACTAAACTCAAATAATTGTATTAGGCAACCCAGCACTAGATGTGCCATCGGCAATACAAAATACATACACAATGATTGATCATGTAAAAACATGACTACAATATATAAACACATGTAAAATATAATAATTCATATATACATACTATTTTGATAATTAAAGAGTATTGATCATATAAAGTGTTTTACTGACTTTCTTCCCTTTGGAAGACCTACTATACAACGTATTGTGTTATGGTTGTGATTCATATAACAGGTACTGATATGAGATTAGTCCTCCTATTTGATGCTTCATTATACCTGTAGATCGAAATGATTGGTCAGCTTGAGCACGTTTCCGTGTAAGCTGTGCTATATAAGAAACCGTGTAAATATACGTTCTTCAGCCATTCAGTTGGCGGCCTAATGTGACAAGGTTACTTTACTTAATAAAATGTTGAAAACTTATTATGTGGGTTGTTTTGTTACATTTCCACGTTATTCTAGCGTTTCCCAATGTCTGCAATAGGTACAAGTTTACTGCAAGGTCTGCAATATGTACAAGTTTACTACAAGGTCTGCAATAGGTACAAGTTTACTACAAGGTCTGCAATAGGTACAAGTTTACTGCAAGGTCTGCAATAGGTACAGGTTTACTACAAGGTCTGCAATAGGTACAAGTTTACTGCAAGGTCTGCAATAGGTACAAGTTTTTTACTACAAGGTCTGCAATATGTACACGTTTACTACAAGGTCTGCAATAGGTACAAGTTTACTGCAAGGTCTGCAATAGGTACAAGTTTACTGCAAGGTCTGCAATAGGTACAAGTTTACTACAAGGTCTGCAATAGGTACAAGTTTACTACAAGGTCTGCAATAGGTACACGTTTACTGCAAGGTCTGCAATAGGTACAAGTTTACTGCAAGGTCTGCAATAGGTACAAGTTTACTACAAGGTCGGCAATAGGTACACGTTTACTGCAACATGTTATAATACGCGCAGCTTCATGCTCAAGTATATCAAGATCAACTTTGAGATACTGAGGAAGACTATCCAAAATTACATCACCATATTCTATAATCACCTAATAAGAGAGATAATCTGTCGATTTCAACTTTAAGTCGGCGCATTACCCTTATCCTTTTCCAAGACCTTTTTATAACTAAATTAATATGATGGTTCCAAGAGCCATCATTGGAGATGTAAATACCCAAATGTGTATGGGTCAGAACTTCCGGAATTCCTTTATTGGACATGAATACATTTGGATGTAGAGGCTTATTTATTTGACGCGAAATGAAGAGAGATGATGATTTGGAAGGGTTGAATATGACTAGCCAGTTATCGGCCCAATAATTTATATTATCAATATATCGGATTGTAATTGACGTCCAGTTTCATTTGGATCTTCCACAACCATGGATAAACTAGTACCATTGGAGTTGAACGTACAGTATTGTATTTACAGAACGGGGTCTATCGTAAACACCTTGTGCAGCTGTATACCAATGATATATATAATAAGTGTCCAATTCTAACATCAAGGCAAACAAAACCGTCCGCATCTACATGTTCAGGTTATTTTAAACAGAGACATATAAACACATGTGTTTATATGTCTCTGTTTTAAACAAATAAACAAAAACGTAAATTGATGGCATCATTGTATTGCCATGATGAAATAAATTATGTCATGTTTTTTATTTACACATTAACCCTTTCCGTCATACGACAATTCTGCAGCAGACGACTTTGAACATATTTTGTCAAAAGATATAACATCTCTATAATTGAATAGATAACCTATGACTAAAAGTGGAAAACATTGTTGCAAAAGGAGAAATTGCTCGTTTTGAGCAATTTCTCTTTTTGTCACTATGATTTCAAAAGGCCGTCTGCTGCAGAGGCGTCAAAAGGCATCTATATGAGGGAAAGGGATAATTTATTAACAAAGGAACACACATGTCCGGTCATCCCATCCTCGGTACCCAGGCTATTCATAAAATATATGATAGATTTTATTAAAAGCCTGGGTACCGAGGATAGGCCATCCCGACATACATGCAACTTTTTAACATAACTCGTGGTTTGACCACCAGTAGTAAGAACGTACATTTCCATATAGACAAGATATGTCAGTATACAAAGACAAATTCTAAATTGAAGCGGATATGTAAAGTTTATGTGAAATGCAACAAGGGACTGAACTTTACTCCTGACTCGGGGTATAAAATACAATAGTTAACTCCCTTGATAAAAAGAATTACGACATAATCGAAACAGTTATTTCCCTTCTACAGTATCCTCTTCGTCTCTCACATCACGTTGTAGTGTAGGAATATTAAACACATTTGTAGTGCTTTAAACCCGATGGAAGGATTCAATTTGTGTTTCAAAACGACAGAAATCTGTCCCGGAATTCTTCTCTTCATTGTTTGTCGTAAGTCGTTTTGATTCTCTTTAATTTCTCTACAATCAAATATGCTGCTGCATCTGCGATCACATTCGTCCCCGTACTAAATCGTACATTTTGAGCGAATGATTATTCCATTGTAAGATGCTATCAGTCCTTATTTATTCGATTTACATACTGCATATTTCATATTTTGAAAGGTCAACTGATTTCTTGTATTTACACAAAATGATATATTTTACACACGATGTCACATGTAAATGATTGATTGTCCTCAATATTCTCCATGAGTCACTCAGATGATCTGTTGATGGCTCATAATTGTATTTTTCTTAAACTCTGTTACATAATTTTTTATTCTTAAAGTCTTAAGTTTTGCTGTATTTTGTTAATTTTAACTGTTGTTACTTATATTTAATCAATTGCATGTTTTAATCTGCCAAAAGCTCTTGTATCAAAATGTTGTGTGGTATGACAGAAAGTAGGTGGAGCAATAGATTGTAGATTGGGTTGCACTTTTTTGTTAGATTTGTGGATTGAATATTCAAGAATACTGGTAAGAAGTTAATAGATCTATTTTAAATTAATGTTTTATTTTGTATTTGCAATCCAAATGCTTAGGGGAGCGTACATGTATAATCGATTATTCAGTATCCAAATTCCAATAATCCATTGATAATGAAAGCCTTTTAAATGTATTCTTTTTTAACCCTTTCTCACATACCGGTACAACATATCTGCAGCAGATGACTTTGTAAACATCTCAACAATAATATATAGAAAATCTCCCTAGATGAAGACATACTTATAGAAATTAGAATAGAGTTGAAAACATTGTGGCAAAAGGGTGATTGCTTGTTTTAAGCAATTTCTTCTTTTGTCACAAAGTTTTCAAAATTTGTCTGATACAGTGGCATCAGAAAGATTATATATGTGGGAAAGGGTTAAAATTAAGAAATTTGAATGAAAATAATGCTAGAAAATGCAATTATAATTTCAAAATTAAAGCAAGGAAAACATTTCTGAGCATTTTCTGTGTTTCTATCAAAGGAAATGGATATCAGATATGTTTATAACTGGTTCCCGCCCCAATATTTTGCTCCAAAAAAGGGAGGCGCAACCAATTTTTTTCTGATATTTAACTTATCTGACTGTTGTGAACTGTAAATAAGTGTAGTCGAATGTTTGTTTCGTTATGTTGCTACGCTAATTGGACAATGTGTCGATAGCTATCCTATTATCAATAATTTAACAAACTTTCTGATCTTCGCAAGGGGGATTACGCGAAGACAAACAGTAAATTAAAGGCATTTGAAACTGTGATTTAATGAAAGGTGATTTACAGTTCAGACATGTCCGCAGCGGAAGGCCAGAAATAAACCGATCTAACCCTATCGACGCTGCACACTAACAAGTCATCCAATCATTTTTGGGGCATTCTAAACAACAAACTGGTTAAACTGGAAGCAAGTGAACCCACTCTGCAGAGGTGCCAAAAACTACAGAAGAAATTTGAACATGGTACAGCTCCTCAGAGTATCCGACATCTTCGAAAAATCTTTACTGCCAACACCACTTGGAGTGCCGGATCTCACAGTAAATTTTTCTTCTGAGGACACCCCGCCCCCAGACACTCACTCCCCTCTCTGCCGCCCTAATACGAAAATCGTTTGACGCCTATGATGCAGGGAAGGGTTATGTTAGTTACTCAGTCATCTTACTTCCAATGCCTATGAGCCACATCAGGCTAAAAGGGGTCTTTTACATCCCTGCTTTGGCATCATACATTTAGTTTGTTACTCATAGTGATATGGGAGTTATTTAGTGACACTGTCATACCCTGTTGAAAACATGTAAAAAGAAAATTGGAAAACCTTTACAAATGAAAGTGTAATTACTTAAAAGAGTTGGAAACAATGTTGCAATAGTAGAAATTGCTTATTATACCCCCAAAAAACAAAGTTTTGGGGGGGGTATATAGGAGTCACTGTGTCGGTCGGTCGGTCGGTCGGTCGGTCGGTCGGTCGGAAGCCATATTTTGTCCGGACCATATCTTAACAATGCAACATAGGATTTGAACGAAACTTCATAGGATGATACAACACATTGAGAGGAAGTGCGGTGTACAGGAACCATAACTCTATTTTATCTAAATACAGTGTTATTGCGCTTTGTTACTTTTTCTTGTCCGGAGAATTACTTAATAACTAACAGATGGAATCTAATAAAACTGCATACAATGGTAGAGCATAATGAGAGGAAGTGCAGTGTACAAGAACCATAACTCTAATTTACATAATTACATTGTTATTGCCCTTTGTTACTTTTTCTTATTCGTAGAGTCTTGTCCGGAGCATAACTTTAAAACAAATTGTTGGAATTTAATAAAACTTCATAGGATGATACAACACATTGAGAGGAAGTGCGGTGTACAGGAACCATAACTCTATTTTATCTAAATACAGAGTTATTGCCCTTTGTTACTTTTTCTTGTAAGTATAATTACTTAATAACTAATAGATGGAATCTAATAAAACTACATATAATGGTAGAGCATAATCAGAGGAAGTGCAGTGTACAAGAAACATAACTCTACTTTACATAATTACAGAGTTATTGCCCTTTGTTACTTTTTCTTATTCGTAGAGTCTTGTCCGGAGCATAACTTTAAAACTAATTGTTGGAATTTCATAAAACTTCATAGGATGATACAACACATTGAGAGGAAGTGCAGTGTACAGAAACCATAACTCTATTTAATCTAAATACAGAGTTATTGCCCTTTGTTACTTTTTCTTGTCCGGAGAATTACTTAATAACTAACAGATGGAATCTAATAAAACTGCATACAATGGTAGAGCATAATCAGAGGAAGTGCAGTGTACAAGAACCATAACTCTAATTTACATAATTACAGAGTTATTGCCCTTTGTTACTTATTCTTATTCGTAGAGTCTTGTCCAGAGCATAACTTTAAAACAAATTGTTGGAATTTAATAAAACTTCATAGGATGATACAACACATTGAGAGGAAGTGCGGTAAATTTTGTTGGTCGGTCGGAAGCCATATTTTGAGTCAAGGTGCTGTTTTGGGGGTATTTATCATCTTCAGTGATAGTTCTAGTTATGAGCGTTCTTTTCTTAAATTGCCACAAATTTTTCAGAAGTCATCAAAAAGTTTCTATATACATGTGAGTTAATCAGTACTTTGTGTTGTTCTTTGTAAAACAAAATTTAACCCTTTCCCACATATAAGAAATATGCGGGAGATTAATTTGAAAATTTCTATACAAAATAAGGAAATTTTCTTATAAATAATTCAGTATACCATGTGACTTTGCTGCTACGGCGGACAGCAATATTTTACTTCGGTTAAGAAATAAAAACAAAGGTAACTTTTTTATTTCTTTATCACTTTTGATGAAACATGGTGCAATCTACGCCGCTTTCAGAGCCCTATCTCCAGTTTTAAACGGAGTTTGATTAGTGGTTAAGTTACTTCAAACACTTTGACAAACCTTTTCTCAAAATTTATTAAGATCGCCGACAGCCAGAGCATTATCAAAACTGGATATTGAAAACGGGTTCGTCGAAGTGTTTGAACAAACTAGACCACTAATCAAACTCCTGTAAAAAAGCGGAGATAGGATATTGTAAGTGGCGTAGACTGCATCATGTTTTATTAAAAAGGGTGAAGAAATAAAAAAGTTACCATTGTTTTTATACACCTGTTTTGAAAAAACGGATCTTATTATAGTTTTACCTGCGGCATATGAGTGGGTGGGCGATGTCCAGTATGTTGTCAGCTCAATAACGTTAGAAGCCTTGGTCCAATCATCACCAAATTTAGTCAGAAAGTGTATTGCCATTATATCTCGGACAAGTTCGATAACTAGCCATATCGCTTAAGTCAATCGAGAGTTATTGCCCTTTATTTTTGGAAATTACCTAAAATTAGTCTTGTCAGCTCAATAACTTTAGAAGCCTTTATCCAATCATCACCAAATTTGGTCAGAATGTGTATTGGGATAATATCTCAGACATGTTTGATAACTAGCCATATCGCTTTAGTCAATCAAGAGTTATCATTCTTTATTTATAGAAATTACCTAAAATTGGTCTTGTCAGCTCAATAACTTTAGAAGGTTTTATCCAATCATCACCAAATTTGGTCAGAATGTGTACTGGCATAATATATCTCGGACGAGTTTGATAACTAGCCATATCGCTTTATTCAATCAAGAGTTATCACTCTTTAATTATAGAAATTACCTAAAATTGGTCTTGTCAGCTCAATAACTAAAAAAATAGAAGCTTTGGCCAATCATCACCAAATTTGGTCAGAATGTGTATTGGCGTAATATCTCGGACACGTTTGATAACTAGCCATATTGCTCCAGTCGATAGAGAGTTATTGCCCTTTAATTATAGAAATTACCTAAAATTGGTTTTGTCAGCTAAATAACTTGTGAAGCCTTTATCCGATCATCACCAAATTTAGACAATATGTTGATTGGCAGAATATCTTGGTCAGGTTTGATAACTTACAATGTTATCTTAGTCACTACACAATTATGTCCCTCGAAATGGCCCAAACTGTACTAACTGTGTCCGCTCTCTCAGTTTGGCTGACGTACAACCAATTATCACTATACTTGGTCTCAAAAAAACAGGACGGGCGTATTTTGTGACATTTGGCGCTCTTGTTACTTCATATCAAGAGCAAATATGACGTCAAAAGTCACGTGGTATACACCCACTGTAATAGTAGATCTATAAATATTTTATTGCATAAATATTTTAGTTCGGCAATATCTTCTCCTCTGAAACCAGTTGGTCAATTCTGAATTGGAATCAAACTTCACAGAAAGCATTTTCTTAATGTTCTCGCCAATATTCCTTCAATTATTTTTATGCCCCCAGATCTCCGATTCGGTGGGCATCTAGTTTTTGGCCTGTCTGTCTGTCTGTCTGTCTGTCTGTCTGTCGAAAAAAACTTTAACCTTGACCACTACTTTTGAACCATAACAGGTACGGCTACCATATTTCACATGTGTATTCCTTGTGACATGACCTTTCTGTCAGTACCTTGACCTTTGACCTAGATGTTGCCATTCGGGGGCATCAGTCACAAACACATCTTGTTTTGATCCATGCATCAGTCTGGTTTCCATGGCAACCCCAAAAACCCACCTTACTCCTCCCAACCCGGTAAGCCAATTTTCAAATAAATTTGTAGAAATGTTCCTTTGGTGACCCACTATAAGATTCTTTAAAGCCATGTTGATTGGTCAGTGTAAAACATGACCCCCCAGGGGGGGGGGGGTTCTGTTTTGCCTTAAATCGCTATAATAAAAACTTATAAATATCTCCTTCTCCAAAAGTATCAGGCAGATTACCAAATAATTTTGTATAAATGTTTCTTTGGTGATGCTCTTATCAGATTTCTTCAGGCCATGTTGATTGGTTGAATTAATATGAGCTTTTGTGATCAACTTTGACTGTCTTCCATTGTGCATCACAATTTCTTTTAACAATCTCCTCTCAAACCACCATCAGTGAAGGAATAAATAATGATTACTAAAGAATGTTGAAAAATTGTGGCAAACAGAGAAAATTCTCATCTTTGGCAATATCTCCTTTTGCCACAATGTTTTCAAAAGTTGTCATAAAGCATTTTTTGATATAAAGGGACAAAGAAACAATGAGATCAAATTGAAGTAAAAACTTGTTAAAACTCTGCGTGCCACATTTTCAATTTTAATTTTAATTTCAGTATGAAATTTCAAGATCGAAAAGGCTATACTTGTTTACCAATCCATTAAAAAAAATACTAAAGAAATCTAATCACAAAAACAACCAATATAAATTTAAGATATGCTACCCAACAAACACTTAGAACAGAATTTTATAGAATATCTATGACCTACTCACTGCATGTCAGGAACGCTGTAAGTGTTAAGCCATTTATATCAACATATCTTTCATGGTGGCATGGACATCTTTTATTGTGATCACATTTTGTCCGGCGTCCATCGTGCGTCGTCAACATTTCAGCTTGTTAACACTCTACAGGCTACATTTTGCATCCAATCTTCATGAAAGTGTATCAGAACATTCATCTCCATCAAATCTTGGACAAATGAGGTCACTGGGTCAAATTGTAGGGACATTTTGTTAACACTCTGGAGGCCACATTTTCAACTTGAGCATGTTGAAACTTTATCAGAATGTTTGTCTTGATGATATGTAGGTCAAGTTCAAGGCGCATTTTTTGCTTCAGCAGCTTGAAATTTGGTCAGAATGTTGAGCTTTATGATATCTAGGCCAAGTTCGAATATGGGTCATGCCGGGTTAAAAACTAGGTCACTAGGCCAAATTGAACGGTAATCTTGTTAACACTCTTGATACTGCATTTTTAACTTGAGCATGATGAAACTTTATCAGAATGTTTTTCTTGATGATATGTAAGTCAAGTTCGATCATGGGTCATGTTGGGTCAAAAAATAGGTCACTAGGTCAAATTGAAGGGTAATCTTGTTAACACTGTAGAGGCCATATTTTCAACTTAAGCAGCTTGAAATTTGGTCAGAATATTTGTCTGAATGATATCTAGGCCAAGTTCGAATATGGGTCATGCCGGGTTAAAAACTAGGTCACTAGGCCAAATTGAAGGGTAATCTTGTTAACACTCTTGATACTGCATTTTTAACTTGAGCATGATGAAACTTTATCAGAATGTTTTTCTTGATGATATGTAAGTCAAGTTCGATCATGGGTCATGTTGGGTCAAAAAATAGGTCACTAGGTCAAATTGAAGGAAAATCTTGTTAACACTCTAGAGGCCGCTTTTTTTGCTTTAGAAGTTTGACATTTTGTCAGAATGTTTGTCTTAAAGATATCTAGGTCAAGTTTGAATATGGGTCATATTGGGTCAGAAACTAGGTCACTAGGCCAAATTGAAGGAACATCTTGTTAACACTTTGGATGCCGCATTCAGCAGCTTGAAATTTGGTCAGAATGTTTGTCTGAATTATATATTGGTCAAGTTCGAATATGGGTCATATTGGGTCAGAAACAAGGTCAATAAAGGAAATTTTTACCTTGAGCAAGTTGAAAATTTATCAGAATGTTGTCTTGATGATATCTAGTCCATGTTGGAATATGGGTCATATCAGGTAAAAAAATATAGATCACTAGGCCAAATGATGGAAAATCTTGTTAACACTGTGGAGGTTGCATTCAGAATAAATGTCTTGATGTGTTTTGCATTGCAGTACATTGTATAATTAAGGTGAGCGATCCAGGGCCATCATGGCCCTCTTGTATAAATAAAGTATTTCCCATAACAGTGCAGGTATCTAAAATGCATTATTTGACAGTATAAATATGTGTATGATACCTTATATGTGACAGTAATTATTTGTAAATGTTTTAACAGAGGCCAGCAGGGAAGACTCGGGTATGCCCAACTGTGCAGCCCCTAAAAAAAGTATTTAACCCTTTCCCTCATATAGACGCTTTCTGACGCCTCTGCAGCAGACGGCTTTTTGAAAACATAGTGACAAAAGAAGAAATTGCACAGAACGTGCAATTTCTCCTTTTGCCACATTTTATTATGTTTTCCACTTTTTGTCATAGGTTATCCATTCAATTAAAGAGATTTTCTATGTTTTAACAAAATACGTTCAAAGTCGTCTGCAGCAGAATTGTCGTATGAGGGAAAGGGTTAAACTTTGTCAGAATGGGTGTTTTGATAATATTTGGCTATGTTTGAATATAGGTCATGTCCTGTCAGAAATTAGGTCACTAGTTTTATAGGCCATGTTTGAGAAACAGGTTGAAACTTTGTCAGAATGTTTGTCTTGATACTATCTAGGCCAAGTTCAAATATGGGTCATGTCGGGTCAAAAACTAGTATAGTTCCCTTGGCCAAATTGAAGGAAAATCTTGTTAACACTTTACCTAATATAGACGCTTCCTGACGCCTCTGCACAGACGGCTTTTTGAAAACATAGTGACAAAACGTGCAATTTCTCCTTTTGCCACAATGTTTTTCACTTTTTGTCATAGGTTATCCATTCAATTATGGAGATTTTCTATGTTTTGCCAAAATACGTTCAAAGTCGTCTGCTGCAGAATTGTTGTATGGGGGAAAGGGTTAACACTAGTTATAGCTTGCCTGACCACAAAATGAGTTATTGACAATGTGATTGGCAAGACTCAGGTTAGCGATCATAGGCCTTCATGGCCCTCTTGTTACAACTTAGATTGATTCTAACTTAGGCACATTTATTATGCTTTTCTTTCAATTTTAAAAAGATACTCTGTCAGTTACAAACTTCTTACACCTTAAACAATTAATAAAAAATGCTGTCATTTGAATGCAAGATGGTTGTAACTAAAAAAATCCACACAAACAAGTCATTTGCATGAAATTAGTTTACAATGTTAGAGGTAATAAAACTTCCTGTAATGTAATTTTGAAAATAAATATCAACAACATGTTCTTTGTTATGTTTTCTATTAAAATAAGGATATTTTTTTGCTACTCCTGTTAAAATAAGAAAAACAGAGTTACAACCTTCTTGCATTAAATTACAACCAAGACTTAACATATATATTCTTCAAGGCATCCAACTATCTTCCCAAGTTGACTTTTAAACCCTTATCCACATACAACAACCTACCGCAGACTTGGCAAACATGTGACCGGCGTCTGTCCGGCGTGCGCCGTCAACAATTGCATTGATTAACAATCTACAGGCTACATTTTGCATCCTATCTTCATGAAAATTTATCAGAACATTCATCTCCATCAAATCTTGGATAAGTTCGAAACTGGGCCATATGAGGTTAAAAACAAGGTCACTATGTCAAATTGAAGGAAAATCTTGTTAACACTCGGGAGGCCACATATTTAACATAAACATGTTAAAACTTTATCAGAATGTTTGTCTTGATGATATGTAGGCCAAGTTGTTATATGGGTCGCGTCGGGTAAAAAACTAGGTCACTAGGCCTAATTGAAGGAAAATATTTTCTTGATGATATATAGGTCATGTTGGGCCAAAAAGTGGGTCATTAGGTCAAATAGAAGGAAAATCTTGTTAACACTTTAGAAGACACAATCTTTGCTTCAGCAGTTTGAAATTTTGTCAGAAAGTTTGTCTTAATGATATCTAGGTCAAGTTCAAATATGGGTAATATTGGGTCAGAAACTAGGTCATTAGGTTAAATTGAAGGGGATTCTTGTTAACACTCTGGAGGCTGCATTTTTAACTTGAGCATGTTGAATCTTTATCAGAATGTTTGTCTTGATGATATGTAGGCCAAGTTATTATATGGGTTGTGTTGGGTCAAAAACTAGGTCATTAGACTGTAGAAGCCACATTCTTTCCTTCAGCAGCTTAACATTTGGTCAGTATGTCGATCTTAATGACATTTAGGCCAAGTTCGAATATGGGTCATGCCAGGTCAAAAACTGGGTCACTAGGCCAAATTGAAGGAAAATCTTGTTAACACTCTGGAGGCCGCATTTTTTGCTTCAACTGCTTGAGATTTTGTTAGAATATTTGTCTGTATGATATCTATGGTCATAATGGGTCAGAAACTAGGTCACTTAGCCAAATTAACCCTTTCCCTCATATAGACGCTTTCCGACGCCTGTGCAGCAGATGGCTTTTTGAAAACATAGTGACAAAAGAAGAAATTGCACAAAACGTGCAATTTCTCCTTTTGCCACTATGTTTTCCAATTTTTTTTTGTTATCCACTCAATTATGGAGATTTTCTATTTCTTGACAAAATACGTTCAAAGTCGTCTGCTGCAGAATTGTCGTATGAGGGAAAGGGTTAAAGTAAATCTTCTCAACACTCTTGAGGCAGTATGTTTGTCTTGATGATATGTAGGTCAAGTTCTAATATGGGTCATGTCGAGTCAAAAAGAAGGTCACTAGGTCAAATTGAAGGAAAATCTTGTAAACAGTCTAGATGCCGCAATTCTTGCTTCAGCAGTTTGAAATTTTGTCAGAATGTTTGTCTTATTGATATCTTAGCCAAGTCCGAATATGAGTCGTATTGGGTTAAATACTAAGTTGAAGGAATATATTGTTAAAACTCCGAGGCCTCATTTTTATTTTGAGCAAGTTGAAACTTTGTCAGAATGTTTGTCTTGATGCTATCTATTCCATGTTCGGTAATGGGTCATATTAGGTAAAAAAACCACTTCACAAGGCCAAATGAACAAAAATCTTGTTAACACTGGAGGTTTCATTTGAATCTTTGTAAGAATAATTGTCTTGATGTATTTTGCATTAGAAATCACATTGCATAATTCAGGTGAGCGATCTAGGGCCATCATGGCCCTCTTGTTAGATCCAAAGGCTCAAGCTGATCTTTTCTGATCACTGTCTGTCCATCATCCATTGTCTGTCGTCCGTAAACAATCCATCAAACGACATCTCCTCTTAAACCGCTTGGGCAATTTTGATAAAACTTCACAGGGATGTTCTTAGGGTGGTGACCTTTCAAAATTGTTCAAAGAAATTAATTCCATGCAGAACTATGATTGCCATGGCAATCGAAAGGATTTAAAAAAAAAAAAATGAAAATCTTCTTGTCTGAAACTGAGAGTGTGTAGCAATGTCTAGTGGTCCTCTACAAAGATTATTCAAATATGCCCCTGGGGTCCAAATTGGCCCCGCCTCCGGGGTCACCTGTTATATAAAGTGATATATAGGGAAACACTTTGAAACTCTTCTTGTCTGAAACTGAAAGGCCTGAAGCTTAGATATTGGGTGAGTACAATGGTCTAGTGGTTCTCTACCAAGATTGTTCAAATTATGCCCCTGGGGTCAAAATTGGCCCTGCCCTGGGGTCACCTGTTTTACTGTTTTACATAGAGATATATAGGGAAAAACTTAGAAATCTTCTTTTAAAATACTAACTGGTACATACAGATTTTCTTTAGTGACCTTTTAAATCATATTAACTTGACAAAAGTCAGTCAATATAGGTACAATGTAGTGCGTGTGGAGCTATACTGGTCATCTTGGGCCTCTTGTATTTATAAGTTTACCTCATTGTCGACCGTCCGTTGTTAACTTTTAGCTTTAAACAACATCTCCTCCTAAACTACTGGAACAATTTCAACCAAACTTCACATGAAAGATCCTTGGGTGGTCCTCTTTCAAAATTGTTAAAAGATTTAAATTCTATGTAGCATCAAAAAGGGAGAAACATTGCCATAATCTCTAAAAAATTTCTTTTGAAATCACTTGTCGGATTCCAATATAATTTGATGGAAATGTTACTTGAGTGACCCTCTACAAAAACTGTTCAATCCATATTCAAGCCATATTGATTCATTCAAAAACATGGCAGCCAGGCAGCATCAGTCAAGGGGCAAAATGACAATTTCAAAAATCCATTCTTAAGAAAGTACTTGTCTGATTTCAAGATAAATGTATAGAAATGTTTCTTTGGTGACCTTCTACATAATTTTTCCAAGCAAAAGTGATTGGTTGAAAGACATAGCATACAGGTTGCATCAGAAAAAGAGTAAAATTAACTTAAAGCTTCAAATGACAACTCCAAAGGACTTTAACTTCAATCAAAATTAATAGGAATCTTACTTTGGGGTAACTTAATTTCAAAATTGTTCAAAGATGTAAATTCTATACAGAAAGATAAAATTATTATTCTCTCAATACGCTTGCTGATTTAAAGATAATATGGTAGAAAGGGTCCTTGAGTGACCTCTACAAAAAATGTTCAATCTATATTGATTTGTTAAAAAACATGGCCATCAGACAGCATCATAAAAGGGGCAAATGACAAAACTTTCAATTTCAATTCTTATAAAGTTCTTGTCAGGTTTCAAGATCATCAGGTTTAGCATAATTGCTCCTTTAGTGACACTGTAAACATTATTTGTTGAAGCCACATTGCTTGGTTGAAAATGATCGCTGCCAGGCGGCATCAGAAAAAGGGAAGAACCAAATTTATATTCAAACAACATATCCTGAACCAATCGACTGATATCTACCAAACTTCACAGGAATGTTTCTGTGGTGGTCCTCTTTCAAATTGTTCAAATATGTTATGCTTCATTACAAATGTCCTTTACTGATAAGCTGTTTCATTTTCAGTTCATTCCTAACCTTGATCAAATTTTCCCTATTATTAGCAGTTTGCTTAAACAAATATCTCTCTGGTGATTGATTTAGGGCCATCTTGGCCCTCCTGTTTCAAAAGTCGTCTGTTGCACAAGTGTCAGAAAGTGTCTATATGTGGATAAGGGTTAATTAAGTCCATTTATTGAAGATGAATACATGCACATGTATCACTATGGTCACAATGACATTAACCCTTTCCCTCATATGACAATTCTGCAGCAGACGACTTTGAACATATTTTGTCAAAACATAGAAAATCTCCATAATTAAATGGATAACCTATGACAAAAAGTGGAAAACATTGTGGCAAAAGGAGAAATTGCACTTTTGTGCAATTTCTTCTTTTGTCACTATGTTTTCAAAAAGCCGTCTGCTGCAGAGGCGTCAGAAAGCGTCTGAATGCGGAAAAGGGTTAATTAAGCTCATGACTGGAAGATGAATACAGTCATATATCACTATAGTGATAATGACATTAATGTCAACCATTGGAAAGAAATCTAGCCAAAACAGTTATAATTAGAAAATCAGAACCCAAGGATTAATTAACAGCCCTGACATTTACCGACTGAGTTCTAAGAAAGAAGTCAATAAGTCCAATAGGAGTTATTGACATCACATACAAATGTCGAATTATAACCATAGGACAAGTTTTATTAGTCGCCGGGCAGAAGCCCGCGACTTCTATTTTTAATAGGTTTTCGGAAATCACATGGGAGGAGGAGTTATTATTAGAAAAAACCAAATTTAAATGTCTTGAACATATTACAATTGCGTTTGTTTAAAAACACTAAGTTATGACACATCTAAAATGAAATAAATATTCCGATGTTTTAAGTATTAGTAGTTTCTTTATTTTGACTCGCATCTCTTTTTTGGGGATTTTATTTACGAAGACAAAACCGTCCCCATGAGACTTGCAGCAAGCAGACTGTTATGTGTCAATATCAAGTAAAAATCACGTCGAATTACTGAATGTTATTTTCATGTTCAAAAAGATGTCTTGATTTGTGAGGAATTCATTTTATAATGTTTATCCATGTATATGTAAAATATGAACTGTTTCTAAGCTAAAACTGTTGATCGCGTGACTCGCGAATACCAACTGCGTAGATCAATCTCCTTTGCAGAGAGCCGCTTTTTACACTCACTTACAAATACTAAATTATAGGTGATTTAAAATGTTTATTTGCTTCGAAACAAATGAAGAAAAGAACAAACCGAGATAAAACTGGTTTTAATAGAAAAATGACTTTGAACGAACACTCTCTGCCTATAAAGAGAGTTTCAAGAACGACACCTCTGCGAAGAAGAATGTAGGTCACGAATCGGGTCTTTCGTACAAAATTATTTCGTCCTTGACAATTTTAAGTGTCATTAAATTCCCTAAAGGCATATTGCTTCCGATCTGCATATTGTTATGCATCATTGACACAAGGGCGCTCATCATAATATAATTTTAAAACATGAGTAGTTTGTTATTTTCATTATAAAAAAGGAAGGGAAGAATTACAATAAATTAACATGTTGTAGGGCTCAGTTTATGTTCGAAATTAAGTTTAAATTATACAACAATTTCAATGAGATTTAACTGTTTAGCTGATATTATATTTCGAAGGTGGTCTTATTTGTAAATATGGGATTACATTTCATCATTTGTTAAGGTATGATATAATTAGGATGCCAAGCTAATATCATTTCGAGAAAAAGAGAAAACTCATGTCTTCAGCGATTTAACCCTTATCTCATTGTTTTAAAAGTAAATTGCTGCAAAGGTGTCCAATGTTGACTTTAATAGGGGAAACATAAAATGACGTGCTATTGCATGCAAATCTTAAATTGTCTGTTTTGTGGTTTTATTGATAAATGATAGAATTCAAATATTCTGACAAACATCTTGAAAAGTGTATGTGGAATTCACAAATCTTATAATTATTTCTTAATGAAAGCACTGTATACATACTAAGACTAATGATTGTCAAGATTACTCAGTTCCATTACTGTGTATGATCAATAATTAGTTGGCTGTGTGTATGGTCAACCTATTTTGGAATGGAGATTGATCATAAACAATGAAAGGCTTCAATTATCATTCACTTCGTTGATAAAACAATGCAAGTTATGATACATTTTCACTTGACCCCGCCCCTGATGTTCCAATATGCCCCTCAGTTGATAACTGTTTATTCAACTGCTATAATGTTAGTGTTATGCATAACTGCAGTATGCATTTCCGGCGACATTGATGCGTTGCATCAACTTTCTCTTGTTTATATGTCTGAGAACAGGTAGCTATCTTTATGACGTGATTTACATATAATAAATCATACTTCTGATGCCTCTGCAGCAGACGTCTGCTGCAGAATTGTTGTATGTGGGAAAGGGTTAAAAAGGGTTAACCTTATTGACGCCGCGTGGGAGCGCGGCGTCGGTATGGGATAGGTTTTAATTTTGTACCATGGGGAAACGTAATCAAAAAGGGAGAAACCAATGTTATTATTGTTAAAAAAACCTCTGTTGTTTGATTGAAAAAAACAACCTTTATGAATCAATAAATTGTATTAACTGATTTAAGAAACAACAAGATACAAAATACGTTTGTCTTCTACCGTTATTACAAAACTTTATACACATTTAATTTGTATTTAATAACTTTTCCCCAACTGTCTAGGCTACGCTGTTTTTGATTGTTTGGTTTACGGCCCTGACCCAATTCATCAAAGCTCAGAGAAAAAGTTCACTTTTCCCAAACTTTCTAGGCTACGCGTTTTTAATTGTTTAGTTTACGGGCCCAAAATTCGCCGGATGTTTTTGCCTATTTATAAAAGTGTGTGAAGTTGGC
Source organism: Serripes groenlandicus (assembly GCA_031761405.1). Lineage (NCBI taxonomy): Eukaryota > Metazoa > Mollusca > Bivalvia > Cardiida > Cardiidae > Serripes > Serripes groenlandicus. The sequence goes on from JASEVX010000002.1 coordinate 73,548,768, forward strand.
AGAGCATTAGACGTTAGACATTAGACATTCAAAAAAGATATTCGAATGTCTAATTAGACGTTAGACATTCGATTAGACATTCGCTAATTTTGATTATCGAATGTCTAATTAGACATTAGACATTCAATTAGACATTCAGAAAAATCGCAAATGTTAAATATCGAATGTCTAATTCGACATTAGACATTCAATTAGACATTCGCAAATTACAAGATCTATAACCCAAATTCGTCGGAGGTCATTGTACATTCAAAAAACGAATGTCTAATTGGTCAGTTAGACATTAGACATTCGATTAGACATTCGCAAATTAAGGGATTTAGGTACCAAATTCGTCGGAGGTCATTGTACATGCAAAAAACGAATGTCTAATTGGTCAATTAGACATTAGACATTCGATTAGACATTCGCAAATTACAAGATATATAACCCAAATTCGTCGGAGGTCATTGCACATTAAAAAAACGAATGTCTAATTGGTCAGTTAGACATAAGACATTCGATTAGACATTCGAAAAGTAAGGGATTTAGGTACCAAATTCGTCAGAGATCAATGTACATTAAAAAAACGAATGTCTAATTGGTCAGTTAGACATTAGACATTCGATTAGACATTCGCAAATTACAAGATCTATAACCCAAATTCGTCGGAGGTCATTGCACATTAAAAAAACGAATGTCTAATTGGTCAGTTAGACATTAGACATTCGATTAGACATTCGCAAATTAAGGGATTTAGGTACCAAATTCGTCGGAGGTCATTATACATGCAAAAAACGAATGTCTAATTGATCAGTTAGACATTAGACATTCGATTAGACATTCGCAAATTAAGAGATTTAGGTACCAAATTAATCAGAGATCAATGTACATTAAAAAAACGAATGTCTAATTGGTCAATTAGACATTAGACATTCGATTAGACATTCGCAAATTAAGAGATTTATGTACCAAATTCATCAGAGATCAATGTACATTAAAAAAACGAATGTCTAATTGATCAGTTAGACATTAGACATTCGATTAGACATTCGCAAATTAAGAGGTTTAGGTACGAAATTTGTCTGAGGTCATTGTACACGCAAAAAACGAATGTCTTATTGGTCAAATAACTTGAACATATTGATAACTCGAACATATCGATATCTCGAACATACCGATGACTCGAACACATCGATATCTCGAATACATTGATAAAACGAATGTTTTTAACTTGAACATTTATTGGCAAATCGAACATATCGATATCTCGAAACTGTCGATATCTCGAACTTTCCAATATCTCGAACTTTCGATATCTCGAACTTTCCGATATCTCGAATTATTATTTTTTTTTTTTTTTTTTCCCTCGATATCTCGAACTTTCCAATAACTTTTCGATATCTTTAATTGTTTTTTCTCGATATCTCAAACTTTATCGGAAAGTTCGAGATATCGACAAGTACGAGATACCGAAAATGTCGAGATATCGGAAAGTTCGAGATATCGAACAAAATATGAAAAAAAAATGGTAAGTTCGAGATATCGGAAAGTTCGAGATATCGAAAAAAATATAATTTTCTTTTTCGAAAAGTTCGAGATATCGGAAAGTTCGAGATATCGGGAAAAAAAAAAAAAAAAAAAAAAAAAAAGATATCAATATGTTCGAACATTTCGATTTCTCGATTATTTTTTTTGATATTTTTTTTTTCTCGTTATCTCAGAAATTTGCGATATCGTATTTTTTGTTTATATACTTCCGTTTTTAACTCCACTGGCTGAAAGCCAGTCGAGCTTATGTCATGGGGAATCGTCCGTCCTGCGTTCGTGCGTGCGTGAGTGCGTCCGTGCGTGAGTGCGTACTTACGAGAGTAATCTTGTTGGATAGTGTTTTTTCGTAAACCCCAGCCACCACCCTTATAAGACACTTTGATAAGTGGTTTTTTTTATACAATTGTGTTATGGGTATCTAATTAACATATTATTGCTATTTATTCCGTAAAGGGGGGATAATTACGGAATAAACCATGTGCTTGTTGGTATACCCAACAAGAGAACATCAAAGGAAAACACCCAACAAACGCCTTTTGGACGTACGTGCGTGCATGCGTGCGTCCGTCCGTCCGTAAACGTTTTGCTTCAAACTGTTTCTCCTACCTAACCACTGGACCAATTAGGATGAAACTTCATAGGAAGTATCCTCTCAATGATCTCTCCTTAGTTCCTCAAACTGTTTGGGATCCATGCAAAATTCTGGTTTCCGAAAGAAAAAACAATGAAGACTTAAAAAATCTTCTTCTCCTCCGTAGGTATCAGGCCGATTTTCAAATAATTGTGTAGTAGTGAAGACTTAAAAAATCTTCTTCTCCTCCGTAGGTATCAGGCCGATTTTCAAATAATTGTGTAGAAATGTTGCTTGGGTGACCTTCTTTCAGATTTTTTCGAGCCAAGTTGATTGGTCGAAAACTATGGCCGCCAGAGGGCAGAGCTATTTTTGCCTTATAATATGGTTATAGTGAAAACTTAAAAAATCTTTTATATATATATATATGACCCTCTATCAGATTCCTTCAAGCCATGTTGATTGGTAAAAAACATGGCAACCAGGGCGCGGGGCTGTTTGAAGATTTAATTGGCAGTGGAGCGATACTGGCCCTCTTGGGCCTCTTGTTGTTATCATACTTCTGATAAACACGAAGGAGAATATACTTCACCCTCTCCTTCCAAAGCTTGTGTCACACTTAATTTATAACTAGAGACATTACATGTTAATATTTAAGCACCTATGTGATGTTTTTTTTATCTAATTAATCTAGTTAGAGCAGATTTGAAACCGTGTATTGGTAACAAATTAAGAAACTTCATGTTGTATGGTAACCTTTTATTATAGGCTATGGTAGCTAGGTGAGCAATATAGGCACATCTTGGCCTTTTTGGTTATGATAAAGGGACATTTGGCCTTCTTGTTCGAAATATTTACATCCTGTCTGTTTTCACACGTTATTTAAATGTACTGAACTACATCTGCTTCCTTTAAGTCATGCTTCAAAATCATGCGCGGCGTCCTTTGATGCTCTGCATCAAAATTCGTCTTGTATATACATAGAAATGTTTTCAAAGTTTTCTACTGCAGATCTGTTGTATGACCGGGGAAAAGATTGTTTGCTGAAAAGTTATGTAATACTCTTAAACACGAATCTTCCTGAATGTATGCTTTCAGTTACTGCTAGAATCAATTAAATCACAAATCCTGCTTATTCTCAATGATCAAGAGGAGATAGTATTGATTCCTGGGTTCATGTTTGGTATTTTAACTCATTCCACTTGCAGATGCTTTCTGACTCATTTGCAACAGACAACTTATGAAACCATTGTTGCAAAAAAATATATTGCTCATATCAATGAGCAATTTCTATATTTCCCACAATGTATTCAATTATTAGACTATAGACTTATTGCGTGGGTGCCTCAGCACCAGTGCATATATTGGTTGTGAAAAAAACAGTCGCTGGTGCAATGGGCTTGCGCATGCGCCGTGTTAATCATCTTGATCGCGCATGCGCCGTATTTTTACCGTCAACTCTCGAATTTTTCTATAGCAGTTCGTCACTAGACTGATTCTCGTTCGAGTTTGTATGCAATTTTTTTTTTATAATTAAAATGTAAATTAAAAACAAACATGTACCGGCATTTAGTTATCGCGGGTCACCCATCCAGGCACTAACCGCAATGAACGTTGCTTAACTTTACGAAAAGGTCAACCACTCTTCCAATGTCGCTATAAACGTCGGCTTCCAAGCAAGGCTGTAGAAGTGATATTTATACCCGTTCTCGTTACATTTCTCCCTCTTTTCTCTTGACTTCGACCCGAAGTCACACAACTGAACACCAGCAGTATACCAGAGCGGAGTCTATGTAACATCACTGGGAACCACCTGGGTTTTAATAACAGGAAAATGGGAATATTTTCATAAATACCAAGTTATTGTGCTAAATTTTGCGATTTTAAGAATATATTAAGGGGTAAAAAGGACGCGCATGCGCAGACAACTTTTTACAATAATTTTGGGAGATCGAGGTCAACACGTTGGGGAAAGGTATTTTTGTTTTCGTTTTAGGTATTTAACTAAAAAACTATTGTTATCATATATTAATATCATATATTTAAAAGCAGGTTTCGTTTTTTTTCGAATCAAACTAATTCTTTAGCCATAAAATGCTGATTCCGCGCTAACATCGAACTGCTGCATCTTGCAGCAACTCTTGTTAGACTATAAACTTTGTGTATGTGGGAAAATGTTAAAGCATTACTCCGATTGCCATTTTTTGAGTTGTCTGCTTTGAAAACATATTTCTCAGGAAATGGATATATATAACAAATAGAATTTACTTTCCAGATAAAGGTGAAAGTGCTTGTTTAACCCTTTTCCACCTGCACTTTTGAAAACATTGTGGCCAAAGGTGAAATTCCTTTGGCCACAATGTTTTTAGCTTTGTTTAAATATTAAGCTATCTTTTATGGAGATTTATCCATTTTTTGTCATTTTTAGCTCCACTGGCTGAAAGCCAGTCGAGCTTATGTCATGGCGAATTGTCCGTCGTGCGTGCGTCCGTGCGTCCGTGCGTCAGACTCTGTGCGTGCGTTAACTTTTTCCTTTAAACCACTTCTTCTCCCTAACCACTTGGCCAATTTGGTTGAAACTTCATAGGAAGCATCCTCTCAATGTCCTCTCTTAAATTCCTTCAATTTTTTTGATCCATCCATAATCCTGGTTTCCATGGCAACCCAAAGAAAAAAATAGTGAAAACTTAAAAAATCTTCTTCTCCGAAAGTGTCATGCCGATTTTCAAATAATTTTGTAGAAATGTTCCTTGGGTGACCCTTTATTAGATTCCTTCAAGAAATGTTGATTGGGCGAAAAACATGGCGACCAGGGGGCGGGGCTATTTTGCCTTATGTAGCTATAGTGAAAACTTAAAAAATCTTCTTCTCCAAAAGTGTTCAGCTGATTTTCAAATAATTTTGTAGAAATGTTCATTGGGTGACCCTCTATCAGATTCCTTCAAGCCATGTTGATTGGTCGAAAAACATGGTCGCCAGAGGGCGGGGCTATTTTGCCTTATATGACCATAGTGAAAACTTAAAAAATCTTCTCCTCCGAAAGTGTTTGGCTGATATTCAAATAATTTTGTACAAATGTTCCTAGGCTTACCCTCTATCAGATTCCTTCAAGCCATGTTGATCGGTTGAAAAATATGGCTGCCAGGGGTTGGGGCTATTTTGCCTTATATGGCTATCGGACTATCGTGAAAACTTAAAATATCCTCTCCTCCGAAAGTGTCAGGCCGATTTTCAAATAATTTTGCAGAAACATTCCTTGGGTGACACTCTACAAGATTCCTTTAAGCCATGGTGGTTGGTAAAAAAAATAGCCACCAGGGGGCAGGGTTGTTTGGAGATTTTATTTTTGCCTTATGGCCATGGAGCGATACTGGCCCTCTTGGGCCTCTTGTGTTTTCAAAGTCGTCTGCTGCAGATTTGTTGTATGTGGGAAAGGTTTCAAGCTATCTTTTCCTACAAAACTTTTCTGCTGTAGAGACCAAAGATGTCTATAGGGAAGGGTATTAAAGGGAATAAACAATGTATTTTATGATGAACACTTTAACAACATACATGTACATTCAACGGACAGCTTTTAGAATCACTCCCATAAGCTGTGACTTAATCCCTTCCCACTTGCATATGCATTTTGACGCATCTGCAGCAGACGACTTTTGAAAACAATGCTGCAGATTTGTTGTATATGGGAAAGGGTTAATAGTGTAATCATGATCAATTTATCCTTTTAAGCTTACCTGAGCACAAATTTAATCCATGAGATCACCCTTTGTCTGTTGTCGACAATTTGCATGTGTTCACTAGAGGCCACAATTTTCATGCAATCTTAATGAAAGATATTTGGAATGTTTGTCTTATTAATGTCTCTGACAAGCTCTAATATGGCTCATGTTTGGTCAAAGACTAATGTCACCAGGCCAAATTTAAGAAACAAATTCACTGAAATTGTGGACACTCTAGAAAACATTTTTGACTCCAGAATGATGAAACTTTGTCAGTTCATTCGTCTTGATGATATCTAGGCCAAGTTGGAATATGGGTCAGTTAACCCTTTCCCTCATATAGGCGCTTTCTGACGCCTCTGCAGCAGGCAGCTTTTTGAAAACATAGTAACAAAAGAAGAAATTGCACAAAACGTGAACAGGTAGCTATCTTTATGACGTGATTTACATAAATCATACTTCTGACGCCTCTGCAGTAGATGGCCTTTTGGTGACAAAAGAAGAAATTGCACAGAACATCCTTTTGTTTTCCACTTTCCGTCATAGGTAATCCATTCAATTATAGAGATTTTCTATTTTTAGCTCACCTGAGCTTTGCTCAAGGTGAGTTATTGTGATCGCCTTTTGTCCGTCGTCCGTCGTGCGTCGTGCGTCAACTTCTTCTCCTCAGTAACCAGTGGGTCAATTTGGATGAAACTTCACAGAAAGCATCCTCTCAATGACCTCACCAGAATTCCTTCAAATTTTTGGGATCCATGCAAAATTCTGGTTTCCATGGCAACGAAACCGAAAAAACTTCAAAATTCTTCTTCTCCCAAATTGGTTGGCACATTTTCAAATTATTTTGTTGAAATGTTCCTTGGATGACCCTCTATCAGATTCCTTCAAGCCGTGTTGATTGGTCGAAAAACATGGCCGACAGGGGGGGGAGTGGGGCGGGGCTATTGCCTTATATGGCTATAGTGAAAACTTAAAAAATCTTCTCCTCCGAAAGTGTAAGGCCGATTTTCAAATAATTTTGTAGAAATGATCCTTGGATGACCCACTTTCAGATTCCTTCAAGCCATGTTGATTGGTCAAAAAACATGGCCGCCAGTAGACAGGGCTATTTTGCATTATATGGCTATAGTGAAAACTTAAAAAATCTTTTTTGTAGAAATGTTCCTAGGGTGACCCTCTATCAGATTCCTTCAAGCCAAGTTGATTGGTCGGAAACTATGGCTGCCAGGGGGCGAGGCTTATATAGCTAAAGTGAAAAAAAAAAAAAAAAAAATCAGGTGAGCGATTCAAGGGCCATCATGGCCCTCTTGTTTGACAAAATATGTTCAAAGTCGTCTGGTGCGGAATTGTCGTATGAGGGAAAGGGTTAAGGTAAGGAACTCTGTTGTGAAGGCAAATTTAAGAAAACTGTTGTGGACACTCCAGAAGCTGAAATTCTGACTCCAGAATGATGAAAGTGCATGTTTGTTTTGATGATATGACTAGGCTCAGTTTGAATATGGGTTATGATGGATAAAAACTTGGTCACTGGGCCTAAAGTATTTCTTTCCCACTTGTAGACGCATTCTGACACCTAGGAAGCAGACGACTGTTGAAATCACAGTGGCAAGATTTTCTATAATTTTGCTTAGATGTTTTCAAAGTATTCTGCTGCAGATTTGTCATATATGTTGGAAAAGGGACACACTAGATGCTGCATTTGTTATTTGCGTAGTGAAACTGTCAGAATGATCGTTTTGGTGATATCTAGGGCATTTAGCTCGAATATGAATCAGCTTCTCTAAAGAATGAGGTAATAAAGGTCTAATTCAAGAAACAAATAACAGGCCATAATTATTAACTCGATCTTGATTAATACTTTTCAGAATATTTGTCTTCAAGTTTGAATGTTGTTCCTGTCCGTTCTTTGCCTATATCTGGTTAGTGTTACAGGGCCACCATGGTCCTTATGTTGCACACGTTTGAATGTTATTCCTGTCGGGTCTTTGCCTATATCTGGTGAGCGTTACAAAGCCACCATGGCCCTCTTGTTCCACTATCTGCTGAGCGTTACAGAGCCACCATGGCCCTCTTGTTCCACTATCTGGTGAGTGAGTGTTACAGAAACACCATGGCCCTCTTGTTCCACTATCTGGTGAGTGTTACAGAGCCACCATGGCCCTCTTGTTCCACTATCTGGTGAGTGTTACAGAGCCACCATTGCCCTCTTGTTCCACTATCTGGTGAGCGTTACAGAGCCATGATGGCCCCCTTGTTACACTATCTGGTGAGCGTTACAGAGCCACCATGGCCCTCTTGTTCCACTATCTGGTGAGCATTACAGAAACACCATGGCCCTCTTGTTCCAATATCTGGTGAGTGTTACAGAGCCATCATGGCCTCTTGTTGCACTATCTGGTGAGCGTTAAAGAGCCACAATGGCTCTCTTGTTCCACTATCGGGTGAGTAATATAGAGCCACATGGCCCTCTTGTTCCATTATCTAGTGAGCGTTACAGAGCCATCATGGCCTCTTGTTCCTCTATCTGGTGAGCATTACAGAGCCATCATGTCCCTCTTGTTCCAATATCTGGTGAGCGTTACAGAGCCACCATGGCCCTCTTGTTCCACTATCTGGTGAGCATTACAGAGCCACCATGGCCCTCTTGTTCCACTATCTGGTGAGCGTTACAGAGCCACCATTGCCCTCTTGTTCCACTATCTGGTGAGCGTTACAGAGCCATGATGGCCCTCTTGTTACACTATCTGGTGAGCGTTACAGAGCCACCATGGCCCTCTTGTTCCACTATCTGGTGAGCGTTACAGAAACACCATGGCCCTCTTGTTTCAATATCTGGTGAGTGTTACAGAGCCATCATGGCCTCTTGTTGCACTATCTGGTGAGCGTTAAAGAGCCACAATGGCTCTCTTGTTCCACTATCGGGTGAGTGTTATAGAGCCACATGCCCTCTTGTTCCATTATCTAGTGAGCGTTACAGAGCCATCATGGCCTCTTGTTCCACTATCTGGTGAGCATTACAGAGCCATCATGTCCCTCTTGTTCCACTATCTGGTGAGCGTTACAGAGTCACCATGGCCCTGAAGCTCTTGTTCCACTATCTGGTGAGCATTACAGAGCCACATGGCCCTCTTGTTCCAATATCTGATGAGCATTACAAAGCCAACATGGCCATCTTGTTCCACTATCTGGTGAGCGTTACAGAAACACCATGGCCCTCTTGTTGCACTATCTGTTGAGTGTTACAGAGCCATCATGGCCTCTTGTTGCACTATCTGGTGAGCGTTACAGAGCCACCATGGCCCTCTTGTTCCAATATCTGATGAGCGTTACAGAGCCACCATGGCCCTGAAGCTCTTGTTCAACTATCTGGTGAGCATTACAGAGCCACATGGCCCTCTTGTTCCAATATCTGATGAGCATTACAAAGCCAACATGGCCCTCTTGTTCCACTATCTGGTGAGCGTTACAGAAACACCATGGCCCTCTTGTTGCACTATCTGGTGAGTGTTACAGAGCCATCATGGCCTCTTGTTGCACTATCTGGCGAGCGTTAAAGAGCCACAATGGCTCTCTTGTTCCACTATCTGGTGAGTGTTATAGAGCCACATGGCCCTCTTGTTCCATTATCTAGTGAACATTACAGAGCCACCATGGCCCTCTGGTTCCACTATCTGGTGAGCGTTACAGAGCCACCATGGTCCTGAAGCTCTTGTTCCACTATCTGGTGAGCATTACAGGGCCACCACGGCCCTCGTTCTTGTTCCACTATCTCGTGGGGTTACATGGCCAACATGTCCCTCTTGTTCCACTATCTCGTGAGGGTTACAGGGCCACCACGGCCCTCGATCTTGTTCCACTATCTTGTGGGGTTACATGGCCGCCATGTCCCTCTTGTTCCACTATCTGGTGAGGGTTACAGGGCCACCACGGCCCTCGATCTTGTTCCACTATCTCGTGGGGTTACATGGCCACCATGTCCCTCTTGTTCCACAATTCTTTTTTAAAATGACATCTGTTTCAAAGGTGTCAGTTCAGTTTAACCCTTTCCCACCTGCAGACACATTTTGATGCAATAGCAGCAGACGATTTTTGAAAACATTGTGGTCATAGGTGAAATTGCTCATGATGACTAAGTGTCTTTCGTCTTTCACCAATCAACTGACAGTCAAAGTGGGATGATAGCCAGTTGTCTTGGAAGCCTGGGAAGAATGTTGTGTGGAGTACTTGTGGGAGTAGAGAGCCAGGATACTAACGGTTGGGTAAACTGCCCCAACTTCAATCCATATTGTATTCCATTTCAGACATTTCACAAGCTCACAAGCTGAAATCTTTAGTATAAAACTGTAATTATATCCAGTACATACATGTCGGTCAGTCAGTGGGTAGACCAAAGCTTGTCCCATTGATAACTGGATAATGCCTGGTCCTCTTTCAAAATTATTCAAAGACTTGCATTCTGTTTACAACTTTGTTTGCTGCGGAATCAGAGAGTAAGAAAAATGCCCAAACTTTAAAAACCTTTTCCTCCGGAATCAGCTTGCTAGATTCCAAGATAATTAGGTAGAAATGGTACTAGAGTGACCCTCTATAAAAACTGTTTAAACCATATTGATTCATTGAAAAACAGGGCAGCAAGGCAGCATCAGGAAAGGGGCAAAATAGCAAAACTTTAAAATTCCATTTGTATTAAAGTTCTTATTAGATTTCATGATAATTTAGAAGAAATGTTTCTTTACTGACCCTTTATATAATTTATTCGGTTAAAGTAGAAATGCTTTGTGGCATAAGAAAAAGGGTAAATGAACTATTAGCTTCAAATGACATCTCATGGTCAAAACTTTTAAAAAATCTTGTCCTCCGAAAGTGTCTGGCTGATTTTTAAATAGTTTTGTAGAAATGTTTCTTGGGTGACCCTCTTTTAGATTCCTTCAAGCCATGTTGACTCTTCAAAAATAAGTAGCCACTAGGGGGCGGGGCTGTTTTGCCTTATATGGCTATAGTCAAAGCTTAAACGATCTTCTACTGCCAAAGTGTCTGGCAGATGATTTTTGAATAATTTTGTAGAAATGTTCCTTGGACGACTCCCTTTGAGATTCCTTCCAGCCATGGTTATTGGTAAAAAAACATTGCCGCCAGGAGACATGTGTTTTGCATTAGAAATCTCATTGTATAACTCAGGTGAGTGATCCAGGGCCATAATGGCCATCTTGTAATTTTGAGCATAGGATCTCAGTTCTGTGTGATGGTATGCATAAAAGCAGCAGACAGACTAATCAAGGCAGTGAGCCAGACCCAGAGATGACATACAATGCTCATAGCACTTACCCTTTCCCACATGCAGACGACTTCTGACACCTATGCAGCAGATGACTTTTGAAAACATTGTAACAAAAGGTGAAATTGCTCAAAATGAGCAATTTCTTCTTTTGTCACTATATTTTCAAACTCTATCCAATACTGAAACTTCGTTTGTAGAGATTTTCCAAATTCTAGCTTAGATTATTTCAAAGTCGTCTGCTGCGGGTTTATTGTATGTGGCCCGGGAATGAGTTAATTACATATTATAACCCTGTCCCTGTCTGCAGCAGACTACTTTGAAAACATCTTGGCAAAAAACCCGAAAATTGTAACAATTTAAACAGTAATTATCTAACTGAGTTGAAAACATTGTAGCAGATGGAGAATAATGCTAATAATGAGAATTTTTCTGTACTTTTCACTATGTTTACAAAATGCATCTGCTTGTCGGAAATTGTATTTTACATGTACTGAGTCATGTTAAGGATATTAATTGCTCCATCAAACCCTAGATTGCTACTAATTTTTAAAATTGTCCCAATTACCGGTAGATGTTTTCAAAATTATTATCTCTATAAAGCTTTAATGTGCTTTCCCAACAAAAACACCCAACACATGAATGAAAATAATAACTACTATACTTTTTTTTCTTCAATTTACTCATGTATCTATGTAATTGTACATTTGAGTTAATCCATTCCCACTTGTAGACGCATTTTGATGCATCTGCAGCATGCCACTTTTGAAAACATTATGGCAAAAGAAGAAATAGCTCAAGACGAGCAATTTCTCCTTTTGCCACAATGTTTTCAACTCTATTTAATAGTTAAACTCTCATTTATTGAGATTGCTCATGTTTTTGTCAATAAGTTTTGAAAGTTGTCTGCTGCAGATTTGCTGTATGTGGGATTAATAAAGAATATGAATCTGAATCCAATACAGGCAGAGCTCTAGATAAGCCGCGTTTTGCATGCCTTTTGCATGTGTTTTGCATGCCTTTTTGCATGTGTTTTGCATGCCTTTTGCATGTGTTTTGCATGCCTTTTGCATGCCTTTTGCATGCAATCAAATCATTATTTGACCCTTAACCCTTTCCCTCGTATGACAATTCTGCAGCAGACGATTTGGAACATATTTTGTCAAATAATAGAAAATCTCTATAATTGAATGAATAACCTATGACTAAAAGTGGAAAACATTGTGGCAAAAGGAGAAATTGCTCTTTTTGAGCAATTTCTTCTTTTGTCACCATGTTTTCAAAAAGCTGTTTGCTGCAGAGGCGTCAGAAAGCGTCTTTATGAGGGAAAGGGTTAAACCCTATGTAATAGTAGGGATAAGTTGAATAATAAGAGAGATATTGTGGAGAAAAAGAGCTGAATACCTCTCTCTATCTGGACCTCGGATTTAAAGGGTTTATTCAAGAATAACAGCTTTATATACTTTCTAGTGGTTTATTGAAATCTCGAGATGAATGCTGAGCCACAATAGCTCAGTCACTTAACCCTTTCCCTCATTACGACAATTCTGCAGCAGACGACTTTGAACGTATTTTGTCAAAACATAGAAAATCTCCATAATTGAATAGATAACCTATGACAAAAAGTGGAAAACATTGTGGCAAAAGGAGAAATTGCACGTTTTGTGCAATTTCTTCTTTTGTCACTATGTTTTCCAAAAGCTGTCTGCTGCAGAGGCGTCAGAAAGCGTCTATATGAGGAGAAGGGTTACTTAAGTGATGCAGGTTGGCAATCCAGGGCTTTTGAGTTTCCAGTTTGAACTCTGGCTCAGCCAACATCTTTGCTGATGTTTGGCAAGTCAATGTGACAAGTGTTATTGGTTGGTCTTACAGTTTATTTGGAAATACAGCCAGTTGATTGGTCAAAGACTGTTTTGTGGCATGCTGATTTTGATATGGACGCTATGATGTGACTGAAAATTGATGAAAACAGCGTTAAACAGCAACCAATCTCTAGATAAAGCATGTCAGAAGTCGTTTGTTGTGGGTATTCAAAAGAATCGTCTCATCTTCTCAATGAGACAATTCTTTTGAGTATGCACACAACAATTACAGTGTTTGAGAGAAACAGTAGTGAATGGACTCTATAGTTTAATCTTTGTGAACCAGACATATAATGTGACATATGGCCTCAACAGTTGTAACCTAATTACTGTAGTATATCCTAATCCAATAAAGCATGCAAATATTCACAGATTGCGTTTTCCACATGGTAGTTTTTGCAATTCTGTATACAACAATAGCAGTATAATTGTATATTATTAACCATTTTCCACTTGTAGACGCATTCTGACACATGACATCTGCAGCAGACGACTTTTGAAAACATTGTAGCAAAAGGAGAAATTGCCCCAATGTTTTCAACTGTTTTTAATAATTAAACCCTTATTTATGGAGATTTCTTTTATGTTTTTACCAATATATTTTCATAGTCGTCTGCTGCAGATTTGTTGTATGTGGGGAAGGGTTTAGCCAGTGGAGGAGAAAAGATACAGGTTTGCATTTTCTGAACCCTTTTCCTTATATAGATGCTTTCTGACGCCTCTGCAGCAGACAGCTTTTTGAAAACATAGTGACAAAAGAAGAAATTGCTCAAAACGAGCAATTTCTCCTTTTGCCACAATATTTTCCACTTTTAGTCATACTGGTTATCCATTCAATTATAGAGATTTTCTATTTTTTGACGAAATATGTTCAAAGTGCAGAATTGTTGTATGCGGGTTCAGTGTAGGTTCAGATCAGTCTCTACATCTGCTCAGTCTTATCAGAATCTACTCATGTTTACAGAACCTTTTAACAAGCTTAATAATATGTGAACAGTGTTGATCACATACACTTAATTATACTCTAGCCAAGCTTTACTTTCCTTGATAGACACTCAGTACTGATTTCTTGTTAACAGAGCCTACTGGTAGTCTATTAACCCTTTCCAATTTGCAGACAGAATTAGATGCATCTGCTGCAGATTAATTATTTCGAAACATTGGCAAATATCTCAATAAGACACAATGTTTATTTGTGTATTCACTATTACACTCGAGAAATCCATAGTTCTGTCTAGATGTTTTCACAGTTGTCTTACTGCAGATTTGTTGTATATTTATATGTGAAAGGGTTAACCCTTTCCCTCATACGACAATTCTGCAGCAGACGACTTTGAACGTATTTTGTCAAAACATAGAAAATCTCCATAAATGAATGGATAACCTATAACAAAAAGTGGAAAACATTGTGGCAAAAGGAGAAATTGCACGTTTTGTGCAATTTCTTCTTTTGTCACTATGTTTTCAAAAAGCCGTCTGCTGCAGAGGCGTCAGAAAGCGTCTTTATGAGGGAAAGGGTTAAATCAACCATAGATCTTATTATCAGTATGCTACACAATCTTTTCCTCCGATGTTTTCAAAGCAGACTCTAAAGATGTCCACCCAGGTTATGTTTTATCGGACGAATTATACAGTATGGTGTAATTTTAACCCTTTCCCACATGCAGCCTCGTTTTGACGCATCTGCAGCAGTATATTGACTCATGATGAGTAAATGTTTCCTCTTGTCACAAATTGTTTTCAACTCGATTCAGTAATGACGTATTCATTTAAACCTTTCCCACATACAACAAATCTGCAGCAGATGACTTTAAAGCGTCTTCGCAAAACAATAAAATGTCACTATAAATATAGGTATAATTATTAAACAAAGTTGAAAACATCTGTTGCAATAGGAGAAATTGCTCTTTTTGAGTAATTTCTCCTTTTGCCACTTTGTTTTCAAAAGTCGTCTGCTGCAGGGGCGTCGGAATCATATGTATGTGGGAAAGAGTTCAAGAGATTTCTACACTTTTGCCAAAACACATTCAAAGTCATCTGCTGCAGAATTTTCATATTTGGGAATAGGGCTAATTTGATTCAATATGGAATAATAACATTTTTGAAAGAAAAAATTTGTAACACCAAGGAAACAATTTGTTGGGGAATTCCTTTATTTGCTCATTAAGGAATTCTCCTTTATAGCACCACTGGCTAGTCGAGCGTATCGATGCCATGGCAAATTGTCCATTGTGAGTCAATTGCAGGCTTTTACTTTTAGTTTAAATGACTTCTCCTCTGTAACCACTGAGCCAATTTTGATGAAACTTTATAGGAAACATCCTCTCAATGTCCTCTCTTCAATTCCCACAAGTCTTTTAGATCCATGCAATTTCTGTACCAAAAGTGGTTGGCCAATTTTTACAATTATTTGGTAGAAATGACTTCCTTGGATGACCCATTATCAGATTCCTTCAAGCCATTTTGATTGGTCAAAAGATAGGGCTATTATAGGGCTGCCAGTGGGGCGGGACTGTTTTGCCTTATATGGCTAAATAGAAATTTATTAACTTATAAGATCATCTCCTAAAGTACATGTATGATTCTGATGTTCAAATAATTTAGTTGAAATGTTCATTGGCTGCTCTATGAGATTCCCTCAAGTCACATTGATTTGGTATAAAAGAACAGATTTGTTGTATGTTTGAAAAGGTTAGCTATGTGCAGCAGACAATTTTTGAAAACATTGTGACAAAAGGAGAAATTGCTCAAAATGAGTATTTTCAGTAATGCATGGAATATCATTATTTATAGATATACTCTGGTTTTTTTTGCCTTTTTTCTTCTTAAGAACTGGAGGTCCTAGGGTCATGATATTTGGCCAGGAGGTACCTGGGATAGAGTGCTATAAAGTTTCCTCAAATAAATGATCTTGACCTACTTTCAAGGTCACAAGGGTCAAATATATGAAAACCTTTAAACAACTTCTTCTGAATAACTAGGAGGCCCAGTGTGATAATATTTTGCCTGTAGATACCTGGCATGAAATGCTATATAGTTTCCTCCAATATATTTACTATCCAGGCCACAGTGGTCAAATATATAAAAATCTTTAAACAACTTCTGAATAAACAGGAGGCCCAGAGTTATTATATTTGGCCAGGTACCTGGGATAGAGTGCTATAACGTTTCCTCAAATAAATGATCTTGACCTACTTTCAAGGTCACAAGGGTCAAATATATGAAAACCTTTTAATAACTTCTTCTGAATAACCAGGAGGTCAAGAGTGATGATATTTTGCCAGTAGATACCTGGCATAAAATGCTACATAGTATCCTCCAATAAATGACCTTGACCTATTCTCAAGGTCACAAGGGTCAAATATATGAAAACCTTTAAACAACTTCTTCTGAATAACCAGGAGGCCCAAAGTGATGATATTTTGCCTGTAGATACCTGGCATGAAATGCTATATAGTTTCCTCCAATATATTTACTATCAAGGCCACAGTGGTCAAATATATAACAATCTTTAAACAACTTCTGAATAAGCAGGAGGCCCAGAGTTATTATATTTGGCCAGTAAGAACCTGGGATATAGTGCTATGAAGTTTTCCTCAAATGGATGATATTGGTCTTTAGCATCCTTGCGCACAAGAGACTCAATGTTGCATAAACTCCTTGACAATGGGTAAAAAGTTCTGAACCAAATTCGGTCTGGATAATTCCAGTGCAAAACCAACCTAACATATAAATGCAAGGAGGAACCCTTCTTCAGGACATAGGTCCAGTACAGGAAAACTCATTTAACTCAATTTTCAGTACAAATTAAGTAATCTAGAGCATTTAGTGTCGTGCATTCTTCACCATAGAAATCTCCAGATGTGAAATTCTTTGCAAGTTCACTTTTCTTTAGAACATTTTTCCACGATTGCTCAAATATCTAGGTGAGCAATACAGGCCTTCTGGGCCTCTTGTTTTGTTCATGGTAAATGGTTAAAAGCTTTGTATAAGATAAAAAGTAAATTCATTTTTCTTAATTTTTCCAGCAATGGTAAGAGGAAATGCCGCTTTTGCAGACACAAACCCTGAATAACGAGTCGTCGGAGTACAGCCGAGTAGAACGACAGTTAAGTGGGCAGGTGAGTTGTCTTTTGGTTTCCATTAACCCTTTTCCCACCTGCAGACGTATTTTGATGCAATAGCAGCAGACAACTTTTGAAAACATTGAGGCCTTTGGCCACAATGTTTTCAATTTTATTTAACAATTAAGCTATCTTTAATTGAGATTCCATATTTTTGTCACTAGATTTTCAAAGACGTCTGCTTCAAATTTGCTGTATGTGGGAAAGGGTTAACATTTGAATGTAACAGTATATATATAGACTACATAACAGAATAGGGAACAATATGGACAATGTTTTAACATTTGAATAGACAATTATATATATACATATATACGAGGTGTGTTCAAAAAGTACGTGGACTTTTTCAATAATTTGAAAACTTTCGGCGTGATTTCAATTAAATTTTACCTCCATTTATCAAAATATGTGCCGCATTGATCTATGTAGGAATTCCATATTTAGTATAAAAAACGATCACTATGGAAACATTCGCAGTTGCCACGTAACACGCACCTGGAGCAGCCCAAATTATAATGCTTTTAACTCATTTCATTTAATATATTTTAAAAGATAAAATTATCCTACTTTCGCGAAATTTCACCTGCTAATTACGTGACGTTATGGAAAACGGTTTATACCCTTAAATGATGTAATTTCCGTTTTTGTTTGAAACAATAACAAGCGTCGGCTGGGAACGCACGTAAAATGTCGTCATCTGAAAACACTGAAATCCGCGCAGTCATTAAATTTTGCGCGAATTTGAGCACAACGGAAACCATGAAAATGTTAGAAGAATCCAAACATAAACTACGGGTCTGTAGATCTTTAGTTTTTAAATGGCATAAATTGTTTCGTGAAGGAAGAGAATTAGTAGAAGATGACCCTAGAATAGGACGAAAACCAAAAATTAATGCAGCTTTAACGTCATCCATTAAAGAAATTATTGATGGAGATCGGAGCCTTATTGTCCGAGATATATCACAGAAGATCGGTATAAGTGTCAAAGAAATTATTGATGGAGATCGGCGCCTTACTGTCCGAGATATATCTCAGAAGATCGGTATAAGTGTCGGGACGGTTCACACCATTTTAACAGACAAATTTGGAATGAATAAAGTCTCTGCTAGATGGATCCTGCGAATATTATCAGCAGATCAAAAAGAGCTGAAACGTTATCCAAAAACGTAACGTCGTTGACGTTATCGGACTGCTCCGGGTAAACATCACATGTATATTTGTTAGCGCTGTTGCTACAAAACAAAATATGACAACACCACGAAATTTGGAAATCATATAGCGGAAAAGTTACTTGTCATAGCAATATACGTTTTATTCTTGTGCACTATTTAATAATTGAAATATTACAAAAGTCCACATACTTTTTGAACACATCTCGTATATATATATATATATATAGACTTCTAACAGAATCAGAGAAACTATGGCCCAATCATTATTTGAAGATAAAATAACAATATGAGAAATTGCCTGATATGAATATCTCCTTGTCTTGCAAATTGTTTGAATCTTTGAATGTTTGCAAAATTCTGCAGAGTGTTAACCCTGTCCCACATATAGATGCTACCTTGCAGCAGACGATTTTTGAAAATATTGTGGCAAAAGGTGAATAATGAGCAATTTCTGCCTTTGCCACACTGTTTTTAACTCTATTTAATATAGAGGTCTACCATGTTTTCATTTCAAGAGATTTTCCACATTTTTGCCTAGATGTTTAACCCTTTCCCTCATATGACAATGCTGCAGCAGACGACTTTAAACATATTTTCTCAAAAAATAAAAAATTTCTATAATTGAATGGATAACCTATGACTAAAAGTGGAAAACATTGTGTCAAAAGGAGAAATTGCTCAGTTTGAACAATTTCTTCTTCAGTCACTATGTTTTCAAAAAGTTGTCTGCTGCAGAGGCATCAGAAAGCCTCTATATGAGGGAAAGGGTTAAATAGTCTTCTGCTGCAGAATTGTTGTATGTGGGTAAGAGTTAAACATTTTGATCAGTGACGGGCCGGGAGATAAGTTAGAAAACGAAAACAAAAGGAATGAAATGTTCAAACTATGTGCAAAACAAAAACAATCAAATCACTGTAATGCTGTTATTTTCACATCAAATGCCAAAATACCTTGTCCTTTCTTTTTGTTTGGCTGTTTGTCAAATACTGATGTATTATCTCATGACATGTTTTTTGTCCCCGAAAGAAGACAGTTATGCTGTGTGGATGTGGATTATCATACATGATCCTTGGGAACTTAGCTAAGGTATAGACTCACTTAACACCCTTTCCCACATTCAGTAAATCTTCAGCAGACGAATTTGAAACTATGAAGACCAAAATATAAAACAATCTCTTTAAATGATAGCATCATTATTGAATAGAGTTGAAATCTTTGTGGCAAATGGAGAAATTGCTCATCATGAGCAATTTCTCCTTTTGCCACTCTGATTTCAAAAGTCGTTAGTTGCAGAAACGTCAGAAAGTGTCTATATGTGGAAAAGGGTTAAGACACTCTACTGTAAGACTTATCCCTGACTTTCAGGTCTCCAATACTGACTTATGGTCAGTAGATGTTACAGCATTCTTTCCTTGATTTAATAAATATGATGCCGTAATCCAATTTCAGTGATGTTGATATTAATATTTTCTTCACTTTTCCTCATTTATCAGTACACATGGCCACTGTCTAAGAATGAGCTGGAGGTGAGATGTTGGACCATTTTTATTTTACCTTCTTTGTTTTGCATTTGTCCCTTTCTGTTTGACTTTTATAAGTGTGAAACCCCTTAAAAGAATGAGGACCACATGCATTTCACGTTTTTGCTAATATGTAAGCCAAATAGCTTGTCATGAACCTGTCATGATCTCATTCATGTGAACAGTTTGTATCATGCTCATACTTATTCCAAATTCTAAAACCTACATCCTCTACATAGTCAAACCTCACTTTAATAAAAAATAAAAATCACTTGAAGTCAATAAATTCTAAATATGTTCAAGTTTAACAGCGCAATGTGATATATATTCCATAATATAGTTATCTTAACCCTTTCCCTCTGCAGCAGACGGCTTTTTGAAAACATAGTGACTAAAGAAGAAATTGCTCAAAACGAGCAATATCTCCTTTTACCACAATGTTTTCCACTTTTAGTCATAGGTTATTATCCCCCGCTTTACGAAGTAAAACGTCGGGGACATTAAATCTCATTCGTCAGTCCCTCCGTCACGCTGTCACAAAAACTTTAACCTTGGTCATAACTTCTGAACCGTAATAGGTACTGCTTTCATATTTCACATGTGTATTCCTTGTGACAACCCCTTTCCATCAATACCACGAAATCTCAGGAAGCGTTGCAACCCAACCAATAAGACCCCCAAAGCGGGGGACCATAATTCTCTGAATTTGCTTGTCCATTCAATTATAGAGAGGTTCTAAAAAAATTTCAAAAAAAGTTCACTGTCGTCTGACGTAGAATTGTTGTGTGAGGGAAAGGGTTAAATCTAGAATAAGATGTCAATATTGTAAATGTATACCAATGTCTTGTGTGGAAACAAATCTGGCTGTCCCAGTATTCGGGCTTTTCAGTTTGTGTTCACATGACTGGACAGAAAGTAATGATAAAGGGAAGTCACTCCCACAAACCTTTTTATGTTTATTTTGAATTAACCCTTTCCCTCATACAACAATTCTGCAGCAGACGACTTTGAACATATTTTGTCAAAAAATAGAAAATCTCTATAATTGAATGGATAACCTGTGACTAAAAGTGGGAAAACATGTGTCAAATTGAGAAATTGCTCGTTTTGAGCAATTTCTTCTTTTGTCACTATGTTTTCAAAAAGCTGTCTGCTGCAGAGGCGTCAGAAAGCATCCATATGAGGGAAAGGGTTAAACACAAACTTTAGGTTGTATGAGCTAAGGGTTGAACTTACTCATCAATGTGCATCCTCGTCCTATACAAAATCCTACGCGCTTGAAGTGACCCAATTAGCATCTACAAGCTTATAGTTCTCTTGACAAGCTTGGAACAAACTTTCTTATAATAACCCTTTTCAACATACGACAATTCTGAAGCAGACGACTTCGAAAATATCCAGACAAAAATTACTAAAATCTCTATAAATGAAAGGATAAACTTTTAATAGAGTTGAAAACATTGTGGCTAGAGGGGGAATTGTTTGTTTTGAACAATTTCCCCTTTTGTCAGAATGTTTTCAAAAATCGTCTAAATGTGGGAAAGGGTTAAAAGCTGGTATGAGATTGCAACAAAATTGAATTTTTATAAGGAACAATTGAGGTTTGATTGCTATCCTTATTTTCATAAATCAATGGTATGAACTGAAACTAAATTATATACTGTTGATTGGAATTTATTTCCCCTCTTTGGTAAGTGTTATGTTTTGATCTATGTTTATGATTTAACTCTTTCCTACATACAACAAAGTGTGATGTGAGGTATTGTGATCACTCACCGTCCGTCCGTCGTCGTCTGACTGTCTGTTCACATTTTCCTAAAAATTACTTCTCCTACTAAACCAATGAACCAAATTCAAAACAATTTCACAGGAATGTTCCTTAGGTAGTCCTGTTTCAAATTAGTTCAAAGAATTTAATTCCATATAGATCTTTGTTTGCCGTAGCATCAGAAAGAGGGAAATTGCCAAAACTTTAAAAATCTCCTTGTCCAAAAGTAGAGGCCTGATTTGAATATTATTTTGCAAAAGTGTTCCAAAGCATTGAAAACATGGCCACCAGGTGCTGGGGCTGTTGACCTTATTGTGTGGAGCGATTGAAATTGAGTTATTGTGATCGCCTTTTGTCCGGCGTCCGCCGTGGGTCGTGCGTCAACTTCTTCTCCTCAGTAACCAGTGGGTCAATTGGGATGAAACTTCACAGAAAGCATCCTCTCAATGACCTCACCAGATTTCCTTCAAATTTTTGGGATCCATGCAGAATTCTGGTTTCCATGGCAACGAAATGAAAAAAACTTAAAAATTCTTCTTCTCCCAAACTGGTTGGCAGATTTTCAAATAATTTTGTAGAAATGTTCCTTGGATGACCCTCTATAAGATTCCTTCAAGCCATGTTGATTGGTCGAAAAACATGGCCGCCAGGGGGGGCGGTGCTATTTTGCCTTATATGGCTATAGTGAAAACTTAAAAAATCTTCTCCTCCGAAAGTGTCAGACCTATTTTCAAATAATTTTGTAGAAATGTTCCTTGGATGACCCTCTATCAGATTCCTTCAAGCCATGTTGATTGGTCGATTGGTCGAAAAACATGGCCGCCAGGGGGGCGGGGCTATTTTGCCTTATATGGGTATAGTGAAAACTTAAAAAATCTTCTCCGAAAGTGTCGGGCCGATTTTCAAATAATTTTGTAGAAATTTTCCCCACTATCAGATTCCTCCAAGTCATGTTGATTGGTCGAAAAACATGGCCGCCAGTGGGCAGGGCTATTTTGCCTTATATGGCTATAGTGAAAACTTAAAAAATCTTCTCCTCCGAAAGTGTCAGACCTATTTTCAAATAATTTTGTAGAAATGTTCCTTGGATGACCCTCTATCAGATTCCTTCAAGCCATGTTGATTGGTCGATTGGTCGAAAAACATGGCCGCCAGGGGGGCGGGGCTATTTTGCCTTATATGGGTATAGTGAAAACTTAAAAAATCTTCTCCGAAAGTGTCGGGCCGATTTTCAAATAATTTTGTAGAAATTTTCCCCACTATCAGATTCCTCCAAGTCATGTTGATTGGTCGAAAAACATGGCCGCCAGTGGGCAGGGCTATTTTGCCTTATATGGCTATAGTGAAAACTTAAAAAATCTTCTTCTCCCAAACTGGTTGGCAGATTTTCAAATAATTTTGTAGAAATGCTCCTTGGATGACCCTCTATCAGATTCCTTCAAGCCATGTTGATTGGTCAAAAAACATGGCCGCCAGGGGGGGCGGGGCTATTTTGCCTTATATGGCTATAGTGAAAACTTAAAAAATCTTCTCCTCCATAAGTGTCTGGCCGATTTTCAAATAAATTTGTAGAAATGTTCCTTGGGTGACCCTCTATCAGATTCCTTCAAGCCATGTTGATTGGTCGAAAAACATGGCCGCCAGGGGGCGGGGCTATTTTGCCTTATATGGCCAAAGTGAAAACTTAAAAAATCTTCTCCTCCGAAAGTGTCAGGCTGATTTTCAAATAATTTTGTAGAAATGTTCCTTGGATGACCCTCTATCAGATTCCTTCAAGCCAAGTTGATTGGTCGAAAAACATGGCCACCAGGGGGGGCGGGGCTATTTTGCCTTTTATGGCTATAGTGAAAACTTAAAAAATCTTCTCCTCCAAAAGTGTCTGGCAGATTTCCAAATAATTTTGTAGAAATGTTCCTAGCGTGACCCTCTATCAGATTCCTTCAAGCCAAGTTGATTGGTCGGAAACTATGACTGCCAGGGGGCGGGGCTTAAATAGCTAAGGTGAAAAAAAAACATCAGGTGAGCGATTCCAGGGCCATCATGGCCCTCTTGTTTTATTGTATCTCAATCAAACTTATACAATAATTAGATATCCATGAGAACTCAGTTTCTTTCCAAAACTAGCCAGATCCGCCCATGCATGACTGGATTATAACTCTTGGAATTGTCAAAATTGCTATAATAGAGCTTGTTAACACAATACAGTCTCTTTTTTTAGCTCTACTGGCCAAAGGCCAGAAGGGCTTATGTCGTGGCGATTTGTCTGTGTGTGCGTTCGTCCGTAAACAATTTCTTGTTAACACGATACAGTCTTCACTTTTGATTGTATCTCAACCAAACTTATACAGTAGTTAGATATCCATGAGAGCTCGGTTCCTTTCGAAAACCAGCCAGATCCGCCCATGCATGACTGGATTATGGCCCTTGAAATGGTCAAAATTGCTATAAAAGAGCTTGTTAACACGATACAGTCTTCACGTTTGATTGTATCTCAACTAAACTTATACAGTAGTTAGATATCCATGAGAGCTCGGTTCCTTTCGAAAACCAGCCAGATCCGCCCATGCATGACTGAATTATGGCCCTTGAAATGGTCAAAATTGCTATAAAAGAGCTTGTTAACATGATACAGTCTTCACTTTTGATTGTATCTCAACCAAACTTATACAGTAGTAAGATATCCATGAGAGCTCGGTTCCTTTCGTAAACCAGCCAGATCCACCCATGCAAGACTGGATTATGGCCCTTGAAATTTTCCAAATTGCTATAATTGAGCATGTGAACACAATAGAGGCTCCATTTACTATCTGATCTTCACCAAACTTAGATAGTAGTTAAATATTGATGAGAGCTTGGTTCCTTTT
>JASEVX010000002.1:73573372-73609320 GCA_031761405.1 Serripes groenlandicus
TCATTCATGTGAACAGTTTGTATCATGCTCATACTTATTCCAAATTCTAAAACCTACATCCTCTACATAGTCAAACCTCACTTTAATAAAAAATAAAAATCACTTGAAGTCAATAAATTCTAAATATGTTCAAGTTTAACAGCGCAATGTGATATATATTCCATATTATAGTTATCTTAACCCTTTCCCTCTGCAGCAGACGGCTTTTTGAAAACATAGTGACTAAAGAAGAAATTGCTCAAAACGAGCAATATCTCCTTTTGCCACAATGTTTTCCACTTTTAGTCATAGGTTATCCATTCAATTATAGAGAGTTTCTAAAAAAAAATCAAAATATGTTCACAGTCGTCTGACGTAGAATTGTTGTGTGAGGAAAAGGGTTAAATCTAGAATAAGATGTCAATATTGTAAATGTATACCAATGTCTTGTGTGGAAACAAATCTGGCTGCCCCAGTATTCGGGCATTTCAGTTTGTGTTCACATGACTGGACAGAAAGTAATGATAAAGGGAAGTCACTCCCACAAACCTTTTTATGTTTATTTTGAATTAACCCTTTCCCTCATACAACAATTCTGCAGCAGTTGAACATATTTTGTCAAAAAATAGAAAATCTCTATAAATGAATGGATAACCTGTGACTAAAAGTGGAAAACATGTGTCAAATTGAGAAATTGCTCGTTTTGACCTGATTTGAATATTATTTTGCAACTTTTGAAAAAATGAGAGCTATTTTCATGACCCTGGCGTCGGCGGGGTGGTCGTCCTGTTAAGGTTTTTTGTTGGCGGCGGCGTGGTTGTCCGGTTAAGGTTTTTTGTTGGCGGCGGCGTGGTCATCCGGTTAAGGTTTTTTGTTCAGCTGAGCTTTCTTTTTTTTTTCTGTTTTCTCCCTTACTTATTACCTTAGTTTTGTTCTTTTAGATTTCTATTCTTTGCATAGAATGTTTACATTTTTATATGAGCCCATTCCTGGATAAAAGGTACAAGATGGCTTGATTGAATAGTGTATATCCAGATCAGCCTATGCATCTGCACAGTCTGATTAAGATCTACACTGTAATCATATTACTTACAAAAGCTTGTTAGAAGCTAAACCCTTCCCCACACATATAGGCACTTTCTGAAGCCTCTGCAGCAGACAACTTGAAATCATTGTGGCAAATTTCATAATGAGCAATTTCTCCATTTGCCACAATGATTTCACTTCTATTCAATATAATTATTCATTCATTTATAGTTTTTCCATAATTTTGCCTATATGTTTTCAAAGTCGACTGCTGCAGATTTGCTGTATGGTGGAAATTTTAGGGTTGAAGATTTGCTGTATGTGGAGAAGGGTTGCAGATTTGCTGTATGTGGGAAAGGGTTGCAGATTTGCTGTATGTGGAGAAGGCTTAATGAAACTTGTGTATCTTTTGATAACACTGAACAGGTGAACAAGATGATCTGTACCTACACTGTTTATAGAAATGCCAAATGCCAACTTGTACTTTTTCCCACGGACAGGCTCATGTGATGAATCTAAAAAAAGCCATTAGTTTGGGGTTGCATTATATATATTATAACAGTGGATGCTTCCTTTACCCCTTTCTATACCAATATGTTAAATGTTGTGACCTTGACCTTTAACCTACTATTGTTGATGCAAGGAAGCATTAATGTTTTATAAACACATCATGAGTAACATGTATTTTATTATACCCCCAAAAAACAAAGTTTTGGGGGGTTATATAGGAGTCACTCTGTCGGTCGGTCGGTCGGTCGGTCAGTCGGAAGCCATATTTTGTCCGGCCCATATCTTAACCATGCATCATAGGATTTGAACGAAACTTCATAGGATGATACAACACATTTAGAGGAAGTGCGGTGTACAGGAACCATAACTCTATTTTATCTAAATACAGAGTTATTGCCCTTTGTTACTTTTTTTTTTTGTCCGGAGAATTACTTAATAACTAACAGATGGAATCTAATAAAACTGCATACAATGGTAAAGCATACTCAGAGGAAGTGCAGTGTACAAGAACCATGACTCTAATTTACATAATTACAGAGTTATTGCCCTTTGTTACTTTTTCTTGTTTGTAGAGTCTTGTCCAGAGCATAACTTTAAAACAAATTGTTGGAATTTAATAAAACATCATAGGATGATACAACACAATGAGAGAAAGTGCGGTGTACAGGAACCATAACTCTATTTTACCTAAATACAGAGTTATTGCCCTTTGTTACTTTTTCTTGTCCGTAGAATTACTTAATAACTAATAGATGGAATATAATAAAACTACATATAATGGTAGAGCATAATCAGAGGAAGTGCAGTGTACAAGAAACATAACTCTACTTTACATAATTACAGAGTTATTGCCCTTTGTTACTTTTTCTTATTTGTAGAGTCTTGTCCGGAGCATAACTTTAAAACAAATTGTTGGAATTTAATAAAACTTCACAGGATGATACAACACATTGAGAGGAAGTGCGGTGTATAGGAACCATAACTCTATTTTATCTAAATACAGAGTTATTGCCCTTTGTTACTTTTTCTTGTCCGGAGAATTACTTAATAACTAACAGATGGAATCTAATAAAACTGCATACAATGGTAGAGCATACTCAGAGGAAGTGCAGTGTACACGAACCATAACTCTAATTTACATAATTACAGAGTTTTTGCCCTTTGTTACTTTTTCTTGTTCGTAGAGTCTTGTCCAGAGCATAACTTTAAAACAAATTGTTGGAATTTAATAAAACATCATAGGATGATACAACACAATAAGAGAAAGTGCGGTGTACAGGAACCATAACTCTATTTTTCCTAAATACAGAGTTATAGCCCTTTGTTACTTTTTCTTGTCCGTAGAATTACTTAATAACTAATAGATGGAATCTAATAAAACTACATATAATGGTAGAGCATGATCAGAGGAAGTGCAGTGTACAAGAAACATAACTCTACTTTACATAATTACAGAGTTATTGCCCTTTGTTACTTTTTCTTATTTGTAGAGTCTTGACCGGAGCATAACTTTAAAACAAATTGTTGGAATTTAATAAAACTTCATAGGATGATACAACACATTGAGTGGAAGTGCGGTGTACAGGAACCATAACTCTATTTTTATCTAAATACAGAGTTATTGCCCTTTGTTACTTTTTCTTGTCCGGAGAATTACTTAATAACTAACAGATGGAATCTAATAAAACTGCATACAATGGTAGAGCATACTCAGAGGAAGTGCAGTGTACATGAACCATAACTCTAATTTAGATAATTACAGAGTTATTGCCCTTTGTTACTTTTTCTTATTCGTAGAGTCTTGTCCGGAGCATAACTTTAAAACTGATTGTTGGAATTTAATAAAACTTCATAGGATGATACAACACATTGAGAGAAAGTGTGGTGTACAGGAACCATAACTCTATTTTATCTAAATACAGAGTTATTGCCCTTTGTTACTTTTTCTTGTTCGTAGAGTCTTGTCTGGAGCATAACTTTAAAACTAATTGTTGGGATTTAATAAAACATCATAGGATGATACAACACATTGAGAGGAAGTGCGGTGTACAGGAACCATAACTCTATTTTACCTAAATACAGAGTCATTGCCCTTTGTTACTTTTTCTTGTCGGTAGAATTACTTAATAACTAACAGATGGAATCTAATAAAACTACATACAACGGTAGAGCAAAATCAGAGGAAGTGCAGTGTACAAGAGCCATAACTCTAATTTACATAATTACAGAGTTATTGCCCTTTGTTATCCTTTTAAGGTGGGGTTTCTAAATATTTCACAACCTTTCCTATCAGGGCGGCGTTTGGGGGTATTAATCACATTCAGTGATAGTTCTAGTTTATACTGATTGGGTAATAAAACTATATGTTGTACTTACTTCTCTTCAAACCCGCGCCAAAGTTGTCTGCAAGTCACCTTAGGGAAGGTTTATGCTTTTAAACGTAAAGAGGTCCCCACATGTTCACAAATCTGTAGCAGATGACCTTCGAGAACATTGTGGCAAAAGGAGAAATTGCTCATTTTTTTCCTTAATATATGTTTAAAATCGCAAAATTTAGCACAATAACTTCGCATTTATGAAAATATTCCCATTGTCCTGTTATTAAAAACCTGGTGGTTTCCAGTGATGTTACATAGACTCAACTCTGGTATACTGCTTGTGTTCAGTTGTGTGACTTTGGGTCGAAGTCAAGAGAAAAGAGGGAGAAATGTAACAGGAACAGGTATAAATATCACTTCTACAGCCTTGCTGTGGAAGCCTGCTTTTATAGCGACGTTGGTTGAGTGGTTGAACTTTTCGTAAAGTTAAGCAACGTTCATCGCGGTTAGTGCCTGGATAGGTGACCCTCCATGGCTTAACGCCGGTACACGTTACACTATGGTTTCAATTCACATTTTAATTATAAAAAAGCTACTCACATATAAACAAACTGGTTAACTAATCTAATCTTCTATTGCAAACTCAAACGAGAACAAGTTTAGTGACGAACTGCTATGGAAATATCCGAGAGCTGACGGTAAAATACGGCGCATGCACGATCAAGACGATTAACACGCCGCATGCACAAGCCCATTGCACCAGTGACAGTTTTTGTGTCACCTGCGTAGCATGGTAGGCACTTAGGGATTACTTTTTTTTTTGTCCGGCGTCTGTCCATCAGTCTGCCTGTCTGTCTGTCTGTCTGTCTGTCTGTCTGTCCGTCACACTTTTTCGTCACGTTGGTTCACAATAGGGGGATAGTCCAAATATTTTTATATCAGAGTTATTGCCCCTTTTCTGTCAAAAATTTAAATTTTCTGACAAGGCCCCGGCAGGTGACACACATGCTCCGGGGAGCACTCCATTCTAGTTTCACAACCAATATATGCACTGGTGCTGAGGCACCCGCGCAATAAACAAGGAAGTACTTCTTTGGAATGATTTAACCCTTTCCCTTATGCAACAAATCACATTTGCAGCAAACAATTTTTATACCCCCCGCAAACAAAGTTTGGGGGGGGGTATATAGGAATCACCCTGTCTGTCTGTCCGTCTGTCCGTCTGTCTGTCCGTATGTCCACATTTCTTGTAAGCACTACTCCTCCTAAACGGCTCAATGCATTTGGTTCAAACTTTACATGAAGGTTACACATCATATGTAAATATGCATGAAGGAAGATCATAAGCCTCAGATTCTTCCAAGGGGAGATAATTCAACTTAGAGGTTACCTGCGAGGGACTCCTATGCACATACCTCCACATTTCTTGTAAGCACTACTCCTCCTAAACGGCTCAGTGGATTTGGTTCAAACTTTACATGAAGGTTACACATCATATGTAGATATGCATGAAGGGAGATCATACACCTCGTTTTCTTCCAAGGGGAGATAATTTAACTTAGAGGTTACCTGTGAGGGACTCCTGTGCACATACCTCCACATTTCTTGTAAGCACTACTCCTCCTAAACGGCTCAATGGATTTGGTTCAAACTTTACATGAAGGTTACACATCATATGTAGATATGCATGAAGGAAGATCATATGCCTAGGATTCTTCCAAGGGGAGATAATTTAACTTAGAGGTTACCTGCGAGGGACTCCTGTGCACATACCTTGTAAGCGCTACTTCTCCTAAAGGGCTAAGTTAATTTGATTCAAACTGTATATGAAGGCTACACATCATATGTAGATATGCATGAAGGAAGATCATACACCTCGGATTCTTCCAAGGGGAGATAATTCAACTTAGAGGTTACCTGCGAGGGACTTCTGTGCACATACCTCCACATTTCTTGTAAGCACTACTCCTCCTAAACGGCTCAATGGATTTGGTTCAAACTTTACATGAAGGTTACACATCATATGTAGATATGCATGAAGGAAGATCATACACCTCAGATTCTTCCAAGGGGAGATAATTTAACTTAGAGGTTACCTGCGAGGGACTCCTGTGCACATACCTCCACATTTCTTGTAAGCACTACTCCTCCTAAACGGCTCAGTGGATTTGGTTCAAACTTTACATGAAGGTTACACATCATATGTAGATATGCATGAAGGAAGATCATACACCTCGGATTCTTCCAAGGGGAGATAATTCAACTTAGAGGTTACCTGCGAGGGACTCCTGTGCACATACCTTGTAAGCGCTACTTCTCCTAAAGGGCTCAGTTGATTTGATTCAAACTGTATATGAAGGCTACACATCATATGTAGATATGCATGAAGGAAGATCATACGCCTCAGATTCTTCCAAGGGGAGATAATTCAACTTAGAGGTTACCTGCAAGGGACTCCTGTGCACATACCTTGTAAGCGCTACTCCTCCTAAAGGGCTCAGTTGATTTGATTCAAACTGTATATATGTAGATATGCATGAAGGAAGATTTTTCTCCTCAAATTCTTCCAAGGGAAGATAATTCAACTAAGAGGTTACGAGGAACTCCTGTGATACCTTGCAAGCGCAACTCCTCCTTAGCCGTAGAAACTTTACCATTGTATCCGATGCTTTGGGAGGGGAGCGGAGGGTATTCTTCAGTGAGCTTTGCTCACAGTATTTCTAGTTATATAAAAAATATGTAAACAGTCATTCAATACCTGATATATAATCTCAATACCAATTAATTCCATCTAGAAAGAATCCGCGTAGCTCCCACGATATGCCATATGCACAAACGGCGGCAAATGCGCACACGTCACTTTTAATTTTCGGACACACCGGCTTACAAGCTAAATTTTTTCGGATCTAAATGATTTTGAGTTTTTTTTTTCCTGTTTTCTAGAACGCACTCTACCTTCGCAACCTATTTCAATCCTTTAAACCTTCCAAGTCAACATAACTTATAAATTTATTTGTATAAACAACTAAACAATATAACTCCTCCCCAGTACCACCCCTCGTACCAGTTAGTGGAACGGGATGATGGCCGGAGACCATACAAGGTGGCGATTTCTTTGTTTTTAGGAATCACTTCCCTATACCTGCCTACTGGGATCAGCAGACCCCAGCTTACAGGGATCATCTTATCCCGGAAGGACACGTCTCCAGGAGGCAGTCCCTTCATCAGTCTCACTGAGGCGAGCTCAGCCCCTATAAATGACCCCCGCGATCTTCTTCTCCTACAGAAAAAGATTCGCTTTCGGGGGATCTTTATCAATCATGGCGCCCTTCACAATATTCAGAGAATGACCTGCTGGTTCTGCAACCAGAGTGAAGACCTCTCGTCGGTGAGACCAACCCCTCTTTCTTTGAGGAAGTGGAAGATCAGGGTCAGGGCCCCTCTGATAGTAAGCCGACTCTAGAGCACTGGACCTCTAGAGAAGGCCATATGCCCTAAGGTTGACGCTCCCCTTGTTGCAAAAACCTTTCAGGCCTTGAGGAGTTGACTGCGGATGTTTCTCCTCCCCAGCTATTATTCCCACAGGCTAATAATGTGGGCAGGCTGCTTGAACAAGTTCAGGCAACCAGATCGCCGGACACTTGCATGCCACGAGAATGGGTCTTGCCTAGGGCGTACACTGCATTCAAGGAGAGTTTCCCCCTTAAGGTACCCACCCTAGACGGTGACGCTCCATCTCTGGGCCTGACTACCCCAATTCTGTAACCATACTGATAAAGGTGTCCGAGAAGTGGGCTGTCAGGGCGCGGACTAAGCATCATGGTATTGTCCCATGATGACCATTTCGCTGTAGCCCTTTCCCTCTCACTTGAAGAGGAGAAAGTAGCCAGTCAGGGTATTTCTAGGATTCCAGAAGCCTTTGACAAGGGAAACCGGCATCTGATGGCACTCAATTTACAGAGTGCCACAGAAATGTTATCTCTGATAAGAGACAGCAGAGATAAACTCGGAGCCCTACCCTTGTTGTCTGGTCTCTCCTCTTTGGCAGAAGGATTGTAGCTATGGCTGTTGCTGATTCATCAGAACAGTCTAGACGCCTCTCGGCCCTAGTTATGCCAAACTGAAGCCTCATTTTACACATAATATCATTGTTTCCATTGTTGTATCTTACATACACTCACACCTTCTCTTTCTGGAGACGTGGAAGTTACTCTTCTGGTGCCGGGAGACGTCGTTAGTCCTCTTAGTGAAACACGTCCCCGGTCATCTGAACAGTCTATCCCGCGAGAACAGGATCTTGCCTGCGGAATGGACTCGGTGTTCATATGCATCAGGATCCCTCTGGTGGATCTCTAAGCCACCAGACTGAACCATCAGCTTCCACTCTATGTGTCCCCGATGTAAGATCCCGCAGCATGGGCAGTGGATGCACTGACCCTCAATTGGAACCTATTGTTTGGTAATGCTTTTCCCCTGTTCATACTGGTTCCAATTGTCCTACAGAAGATCCTGTGCTCTCAGCAGTGCTGGATACAGCTAATAGCGTATTCCTCTTTCTGGCTGTGCTGCACCTTCACGCCTGGACGTTATGCAGAGTTTAGTCTGAGAATGAAACCTTTCAAAGAGGGTTGCCTCTTGCATTGCCGAATCTAGACAGCTATCCATTAGAATCGTCTATGATTCGAAGTGGACAGTTTTCTCCGATTGGTGAACTGCAATGTCGGTTAATCCAGAGTATCCCTCTGTGACTAGTGTAGCCGACTTCTTCCTTTTTCTTTTCGAAGATAAAGACCTTGCAGTCATTACTATTAAAGGGTATCGTTCGATGCTCTCAAATACGTTTTTAATTTCAAAGGGGGAGAGAGTATTGGTTCTAATCCATTCCTCTCTGAGCTTATGTGTTCCTTTGTATTAAAGAAACCCATTTTAAGGATTTAAATGGCACATCGTGGGAGCTACGCGGATTCTTTCTTGATGGAATACAATTAATCAATATTGAAATCATATATCAGGTATTAAAAAACTTTATTTTGAAAACATCTAGGCAAAATAATGGATGATCATATAATTATACAAATGAAAGTACAATTGTTGCTTAAAGACCCATCACTTTGAATCAAGTTTTCACATGTCCTTAAAAGATTTAACCTTGTACAGCATAATAGGAATGCAGTAGAAACTGGTAAGGACATGATATGGTCTTTATGGACGTTGCTGAACTTTGAACATGATCAAGGCAGTATGATATATCAGGATGCATGCAGTTAGAATTCATAAAGACATAGGATCGACAGCATCAGTGTTGTTACGACATAACACAAACCTTGTTTGAATTCATTGACGAAAGTCATGCTTGGTGCATATAGGAAAGAGTGCATTTCACTCATATTTTGATGATAAGAATGCAATGGATAAAGAATAAGTTGGAGTATGTAAAATGCAGTGAGGATGCAAAATGAATTTGAAAACTGCATCTTTATTATATAATTACCCAATTTCCACTGCATTCATCTAATTTGTTGGGATGCAGTGCGGTCTTTATGGTCTTCGTGAAGGGGGCATTAGAGTGGTAACCATTATGACAAATGAGAAATTTCTTATTATGAGCAATAACTCATTTTATCACATTTTTGTTAAAGAGCTGTCTGATGCAGTTTTTTCAAAATGCGCCCCTGCAGGAGGGAAAGGCTGAATTAATCGCAAATTCTAATTCTTTAATCATTATTATGTTGTTTTTAGCTCACCTGAGCTTTGCTCAAGGTGAGTTATTATGATCGCCTTTTGTCCGGCGTCCGGCGTCCATCGTGCGTCAACTTCTTCTCCTCAGTAAACGGTGGGTCAATTGGGATGAAACTTCACAGAAAGCATCCTCTCAATGACCTCACCAGATTTCCTTCAAATTTTTGGGATCCATGCAGAATTCTGGTTTACATGGCAACGAAATGAAAAAAAAATCAAAATTCTTCTTCTCCCAAACTGGTTGGCAGATTTTCAAATAATTTTGTAGAAATGTTCCTTGGATGACCATCTGTCAGATTCCTTCAAGCCATGTTGATTGGTCGAAAAACATGGCCGCCAGGGGGGCGGGGCTATTTTGCCTTATATGGCTATAGTGAAAACTCAAAAAATCTTCTTCTCCAAAAGTGTCTGGCCGATTTTCAAATAATTTTGTAGAAATGTTCCTTGGATGACCCTCTATCAGATTCCTTCAAGCCAAGTTGATTGGTGAAAAAACATGGCCGCCAGGAGGGCGGGGCTATGTTGCCTTATATGGCTATAGTGAAAACTTAAAAAATCTTCTTCTCCGAAAGTGTCAGGCCGATTTTCAAATAATTTTGTAGAAATGTTCCTTATATGACCCTCTATCAGATTCCTTCAAGCCAAGTTGATTGGTCGAAAAACATGGCCACCAGGGGGGCGGGGCTATTTTGCCTTATATGGCTATAGTGAAAACTTAAAAAATCTTCTTCTCCCAATCTGGTTGGCAGATTTTCAAATAATTTTGTAGAAATGTTCCTTGGATGACCCTCTATCAGATTCCTTCAAGCCAAGTTGATTGGTGAAAAAACATGGCCGCCAGGAGGGCGGGGCTATTTTGCCTTATATGCTATAGTGAAAACTTAAAAAATCTTCTTCTCCGAAAGAGTCAGGCCGATTTTCAAATAATTTTGTAGAAATGTTCCTTGGATGACCCTCTATCAGATTCCTTCAAGCCAAGTTGATTAGTCGAAAAACATGGCCGCCAGGGGGGCGGGGCTATTTTGCCTTATATGGCTATAGTGAAAACTTAAAAAATCTTCTTCTCCGAAAGTGTCAGCCTGATTTTCAAATAATTTTGTAGAAATGTTACTTAAGTGACCCTCTTTCTTATTCCTTCACGCCATTTTGATTGGTCAAAAAACATGGCCACCAGGGGGGGCGGGCTATTTTGCCTTTTATGGCTATAGTGAAAACTTAAAAAATCTTCTTCTCCGAAAGTTTCAGGCCGATTTTCAAATAATTTTGTAGAAATGTTCTTAGGGTGACCCTCTATCAGATTCCTTCAAGCCAAGTTGATTGGTCGTAAACTATGGCCGCCAGGGGCTTATATAGCTAAAGTGAAAAAAAAAAAAAAAAAACTATCCCTCATATAGACGCTTTCTGACGCCTCTGCAGCAGACAGCTTTTTAAAAACATGGCGACAAAAGAAGAACTTGCTCAAGACGAGCCATGTTTTCAACTATTATTAATTATTGTAATCAGAATTGTTGTATGTGGGAAAGGGTTAAAAGCGTGAAGTAAAATAGGTAGCTAGCTTCCCTATTGGTAAAGTGGTAACTTCCTGTAGTATCAAATTTATTGTCAATCAAACCATATGGGTTTCGTAGAACGAAAGATTTTAACACAAAATAGGAAAAACCCACTTTATCATTAGAACTGTCATGAATCAGTTCAGCATAAGATGCTGTGTCAAAAATAAACTGTCAATCATAAGGCAAAATACATCTTATTTGACCTACAAATTCCCATGTTGTAGGTACTCAAAATATTTGTCTCAATGAGAGAACTCTTCTGATTACAAACAACAAGGGGTTTGATTAATTAACCCACCTGTAGACGCATTTTGACGCATCTGCAGCAGACTACTTTTGAAGAAATTGGTCAAAACAAGCAATTTCTCCTTTTGCCCAGCCGGGTAGCTCAATTGGTAGCGTATCTGACTCGTGATCTGGAGGTCACGGGTTCGATACCCGGTTGCGGCGACATTCTTTCGGGCGATGTTTTCCATTGCCTCTCACCTCTGATATATGTGAGAAAGTAGTCAGTGGCTTCGAAAGAATGTTGTGTAAGTACTGGTGTGGGAAAGCCAGGAAAACATGGGTAGGTGCACTGACCGCCGTGATATGACCAAAGCTGTTGAAAGCGGCGTTAAACTCCAAACAAACCAAATCCTTTTGCCACACTCAGAGTTTTCAACTTCTTTCAGTAATATTTGTAACCTTCATTTGTAGAGATATTCCCCGTTCTTTTGTCTAGATGTTCTCAAAGTTGTCTGTAACAGATTTGTTGTCTATGGGAAAGGGTGAAGTAACAAGAGTGTTACTAAAGATCAGTTCACACCTAGGTTACTGAAATGAAAGTTTCAGTCATCCAAGTTAACCCTTTCCCACATACAAAATAAATCTGCAGCAGACGACTTTCAATTCATCTGGGGGGAAAAATATGGAATATCTCTATAAACTAAAGTTTAATATTGAATAGAGTTGAAATTATTGTGGCAGAAGGAGAAATTGCTCGCTATGAGCAATTTCTTCTTTTGACACAATGTTTTCAAAACGTCGTCTGCAGCAGAGGCATCAGAAAACGTCTATGTGTTGGAAAGGGGTACATCCTCTGTTCAAGTGACTCTACATAAATATTGAATTGAAATGTTGGTCATTAAACTCTTTCCTTCAAGGCAGACGGCTTTTTGAAAACATGGTGACAAAAGGAGAAATTGCTCAAAACAAGCAATTTCTCCTTTTGCCACAATGTTTTCCACTTTTAGTCATAGGTTATATATCCATTCAAATATAGAGATTTTCTAATTTTTGTCAAAATATGTTCAAAGTCGTCTGCTGCAAAATTGTCTTATGAGGGAAAGTGTTAACTCATTATCATATGATGAGTGATGACACAATGGTAAGAACATTTATACATTTTACAAACTGTGATTGTGTAAGGGATATCACATAATTAATAAATAATTATACAAATAAACCATGATGTGCCCTATCTACAAAAACATCATTAATATACAAATTCGCTTTAGATTAATATTGCAATAACCAAACATGTCACAATAGTTATTTAAGGCAAAATTTGTCAAACTTTAGTATATAAGTAGAACATATATCATATCACTAACAGATGATAATCATGCAATACAAATATCTTCTCATATAAAAAGAACGAGCTGAATCCACATGGTAAAAACTTTGTTGGTGCTGGTGTTATAAATTGCCCTGATAACCGAAGTGAAAATCTTGATTGATTGATTATTTTGGTGTTTTACGCCACTTTCAACAATTTTTCAGATATATCACAGTGTTTCTTGGGTAAAGTTACAAGTACTACTGGTCCATTTATCCAGACACCAGCCAGTCAGTCGTAATGCTAACCCCACAACCCTGAGTTCCGAGCAGGGTGAAAATTTAAAGTGCCTGTGTATAAAATCAACATTTTGAAAACTGGAAATGTTTCACCCTTTTCCACATACAACACATCTGCAGCAGACGACTTTCAAAACTTATTGACAAAAACATTAAAAATTCAATAAATGAAAGTTTTACTATTAAAAAGAGTTGAAAACATTGTGGAAAAAGGAGAAATTGCTCATATTGAACAATTTCTTCTCTTGCCACAAATGTTTTCAAAAGACGTCTGCTGCAGAGGCGTCAGAAAGTGTCTATATGTGGGAAAGAAAGATTTTTTAGAAAATTTACAATTACAATACAGTTGCATCACTAACACATAAAATATATACAAATTTGAATGGCAAATATTCTTCAAATATCTGTGGTACTTATTTTGATAAAATAGTTCAAAAAGAATCTCTGCAAGTGTCTATAAAAACAATATAATTTTGCTAAAGCCACCCCAACACTGGCACGAATTTTGTCCCCTCAATGCCACGCAATGCGTCGTGGCAAGGCATGCCATTTCGGTGCTACGCAGCAGAGCGTGAAGCCGTGTTTGCGGCTTGTTCGCGCACTGTACACGCATAAGTTACACACTGTCTACACAATGCACGGCCCAAAATGGGCCACATTGACACACAATGGCACTACTTGTTTACGCATAGGTTAAGTATTGTTTGTGCATTGTTCACGTCTACTGACCCGCATTGTCCCGCAGAGTCACGCGTGACACGCATAGTTCCCGCTGTCTTTCCTCATCGCATCGCATTGCCCAGATGACTTCGTCGAGGCTATTTTTAGTCCCGCTTTGTCCCGCTTTGCGGCACGCTATATATATAGCATGTAGTTTCACACCTAACTTCATTCCTCCACCCGCTGTGAACGATTGCATGCATTGACACGCAAAGTCAGCAGTGTTCGCGCTGAGTTTGCACAGTGTTCACGCATTGACACACATTGACAGGCACCGTTGGCAGTGTTCGCGCCGAGTTTGCACAGTGTTCACACATGGTTCACATGTCAAAGGCCAGAAGGGCTTATGCGATGGCGTTGTGTCCGTTGTGCGTGCGTGCGTGCATCCGTAAACAATTGCTTGCGAACAAGATAAAGTCTTCAGTTTTGATTGTATCTCAATCAAACTTATACAGTAGTTAGATATCCATGAGAGCTTGGTTCCTTTCACAAACCAGCAAGATCGGCCTATGCAAGACTGGATTATGGCCCTTGAAATTTTCAAAATTGCTATAATAGAGATTGTGAACACAATAGAGGCTTCATTTATTATCTGATCTTCACCAAACTTAGATAGTAGTTAAATATTGATGAGAGCTCAGTTCCTTTTGCAAACCAGCCAGATCCGCCCATGCAAGACTGGATTATGGCCCTTGAAATTGTCAAAATTGCTATAATAGAGCTTGTGAACATAATAGAGCCTCCATTTACTATCCGATCTTCACCATAAAAATGACCAAAGAACCATGCCAGTAGAGCATAGGCCCTCATGGGCCTCTTGTTATGAAACTCGCACTTTCAGTTTTTCTAATGATACCAATTTTGCATGGAAAAGCAGACAACTAGAAATATAAGACCAAATTATCCATGATGTGTCTCATTTAGATTGATGTTCATGTATTGGTATTGAATTAACCCTTTCCCACATATAGACGTTTTTTGACGCAGCTGCAGCAGATGACTTTTGAAAACATTGTGGCAAAGGGGAAAATTGCTCAAAACAAGCAATTTCTCCCCTTTGCCACAATGTTTTCAACTCAATTTAATAATAAAACAGAAATCTTTTGATTGTTTGCTGATATGTTTTCAAAGTTGTATGCTGCAGATGTTTTGTATGTACGAAAGGGTTACACCATCCTATATGTATTTGTTAATATTTAATTAAGAAAGTGAAGTATACCAGGGGTAACTCTTTCCCACCTTAAAGACAAATCTGCAGCAGATGACTTTGAAAATATCTGGCCATAAATATGGAAAATCTCTTTAATTGAAAGTGTATTAATTTTACTTAGTTGAATAAATTGTTCCACAAGAAGAAATTGCTCATAATGTCACTAAATGTGCAATTTCTTCTTTTGCAACATTTTATTCAAAGGTCAAAAACTAATTAATGCAATAAATTCTAGTGTAAAAGGGTTGGATCCTTCATGATGCACCTGGAAATGACTGAGATGGGATAGATACAAACTTGATAGACCAAGACAAGCCAGCACAGAATATTTGATTACTTCGCTGCAATCTTTTTACCAATAAACTGCTGGTGATCACTTATTCATGTACTACATCTTAAATACAGACATTTCTTAAAACCCTTTCCCACATAAAGTTCTCAAATACAGACATTTCTTAAAACCCTTTCCCACATAAAGTTCTCAAATACAGGCATTTCTTAATGTTTAATTCTGCAATAGGCGACCTCTTAGAACATTGAGGAAAAGGTAGAAATTTCTTTAACCATTTCCTGGGTATAACAATTCTGCACTATAGTGTATAGACAGACTTCAAAACCATCGACAGTCTCTAAAAATGAATGTAAAAATATTGAATATAGTTTAATATTTGAGGTAAAAGGAGAAATTGCTCAAACAAGAGCATATGTTTCATTTTGCCTTAATGTTTTCAAAAGTCAAAAGTCTCTAGTTATACTTCCATATTTTGGATGTTACGTTAAATTTTTTATTCACTATAGTTTACAAAACAGATAATTATGAAAATATTATATCAGATAAAATTATTATTAGCTTTCTACTGGATGCTGTAAGCAAAGTGGTTAACCCTTTTCCACGTACATGTACATACGCTTTCAGATGCCTCTGCAGCAAAATAGTTATGACTCGATCATTATTATCAACTTTATTATATATTTTGTTCTTTCATCTTTAGAGATTTTCCATATATTTAATTGCCAAGATGTTTCGACGTTATCTGCTGCAGATTTGTTGTATGTGGGAAAGAGTTAAAGTATATGAAATGTCTGAACTTCAAAGAAAGAATTTAAATAAGATATACAATATACCTTTCAGAGACTATAATATTATATAGACATGAATTGTCGATAGAAGAATACATTTTGTTACAAATACATGTATACTGTTTTACCCTCTTAGGCATTCAACATGTATATATCATCTACAAGTATTATACATGTTTATTATGCCATTCCCTGATACAGAAGCTTTTGATAAATCTGCAACTATTTTATACACTGTGTGAAATTACTAAATTGGAGATTTTAGTACCTCTGCAGCAGACGACTTTTGAAAACACTGCTGCGTGACAAAAGGATAAATTGCTCATGATGAGCAATTTATCCTTTTGTAACACTTTTTTTATGTCAAAAATACATTACCAGTCATTTAATACCTGATATATAATCTCCATACCCTAACTCATCCAGAAAAAAGAACTTTTAATTTTTTATTCCAGTAATTGTTATTTTATTTATAGAGAGCTTTTTAATACTTTTATCAATATGTTTTCAAAGACGTCTGCTGCATATATTTGTAGTGTGTGGGAAGGGGTTAATATATGGGATACATCAGTTCTATGAAGCCTCTGCAGCAGACGGCTTTTTGAAAACATAGTGACAAAAGAAGAAATTGCACAAAACGTGCAATTTCTCCTTTTGACACAATGTTTTCCACTTTTAGTCATAGGTTATCCATTCAGTTATAGAGATTTTCTACCTTTTGACAAAACATATTCAAAGTCGTCTGCTGCAGAATTGTCGTATGAGGGAAAGGGTTAAGAATATTATGGCAATAGTAGAAACGTTCTGCACTTGTCACTAACCATACGCAATATTATTGCACTAATTCTAACTTGACGACCTATAATTTTACCGTGACAACTCAAAAATTATAACTGTTTAAGCTTAAACTCCCAAGCTAGAAATGTTGAAGTTGTTAAGGTTGATCATATCGCACTAATCTCAACTGGTCCACTTACGACAATTTTAACAAGGGTAAGAGCGCAATAGAGTATGACGCTAACAGACATTGGGTAACTACCTTCATCACTGAAATCTATCAGGAAAAATGCCTATTAGCTTGCAAAGCAGATGTCACAGCAGCTATTCGTAGCCACCCTTTAAACATACAGATACCAGACCTAGGAGCGTCCTGTTCGTTTGTTCCATGATCCATCTGACCATATGTCAATTTTATTTCACTTCCTCTTACCAAAAGCTCCACTTTCTTCTGATTTTTGTTGTCCATTTCAAGCGATCTCGCTAAGCTAAGGTGAGGGTTTGAATATTTAACACTTCTGTCTTTAACACCAGGTCTTGAACTTGGGACCTCTTGTATTGGAGGCGAACACTCTACCATGTCGCTATAAAAGCTAACTTGATAGAATAGTTAGAATAAGTATCCCCTTATATAAACACATAGCTACATATTGTCTATTTATGGGACAGACCACTCTTCTACATACTCCCTCTCTATGTGAAGATTCTTCCTCAAATCACTCAATTTACTATAACTACTACTCTATCTCACATCACTGCGGGTTATTTACGGTGGGCGCCAATGTAACCCAGCTGAAAAGGTCCAACCTGACCAGATCCCGAACTTGGGACCCCTTTGTACCAGAGGCGAACACTCTACCAATGTCGCTATAAAAGCTACCTCGATAGCAAGGCAGTATAAGTATCCCCTTATACAAACACATAGCTACATATCGTTTCTCTATGGGACAGACCATTCTACTACATACTCCCTCTCCATGTGAAGATTCTTCCTCGAATCATTCAATTTACTATAACTACTACTCTATTTCACATCACTGCGGGTTATTTACGGTGGGCGCCAATGTAACCCAGCCGAAAAGGTCCAACCTGACCAGATCTTGAATTTGGGACCTCTTGTATCGGAGGTGACCACTCTACCACGTCGCTATAAAAGCTAGCTCGATAGCAAGGCAGTATAAGTATCCCCTTATATAAACGCATAGCTACATATTGTCTATCTACCACTTTACTACATGAGCACAAAGCCCTCATGGTGAGCTTTTGTTAAGGCCTTATGTCTGTCGTCCATTTGTCAACTTATTCTTTAAGGTATCGGATCTGTAATGGTTGATATCACAATGTTGCCTAAATTTATTTCCTTTGCTATCATCATCCATTGAGAGATGTATATCTGAAATTTTAGAAGATTTTACCGTCTATAATGGAAATTATTTAACTTTTTGTTGTTTTGAGAACGCAAATCTTTTTCAACAACTTATATAAACACAATAAGATTGCTTTTATTTTTATATGTGTCTTAAAAATGATGTATAAAGGGCACTTTTACTTCAAAATAACATTGCTGATTAAAATAAACATCAATGAAAATAAAATACATTAAGACAAAAATAAAAAAATAATTAAATATCTATCATCAATAAACAGGAAATTTTCTTTTGTTAAATTTTGTATTTAGGCACATATTTGTGTTGAAAAAATATCACTGCATACAACAATAAAGATTATGCTCAAATATATCTGAAATAGAATACGTTATCAATAAAAATGGTATACCCCACCCACCCCAAAACAATGCCCCATTATAAAAAAAAACCACCAACAAATCTAAATCTGTTCTATTGTATGAGCAACATCAATATACCTTCACTTAAAATGTATATCAAAGTATAATACATTATTAAAAGAAGTGATTACATGAAAATAGGAAACTTTTCTTTTACCAAGGTATTTGTCAAATGAACTATTTTATCAATAGTTACAGCAAGTAAACAGAAAGGTCATTTTTTATCAAACTTTGATACTTTCTTTTGAAAAGTTAAATAAAATGCAGATAGTTGATATATTAAATGTTTACATGCCTACTTTGGTTAGTAATAGTTGTTTATCTATTTGTTTAACCTTTTCCCACATACAATATATCTATTTAATTATTGAATACGGTTGAAAACATTGTGGCAAAAGGAGAAATTGCTCATCTCATCTGCTGCAGAGGCGTCAGAAAGCATCTATATGTGGGA
The DNA here is from genome assembly GCA_031761405.1 of Serripes groenlandicus. NCBI lineage: Eukaryota > Metazoa > Mollusca > Bivalvia > Cardiida > Cardiidae > Serripes > Serripes groenlandicus. The sequence continues at coordinate 73,592,364 of JASEVX010000002.1, forward strand.
ATATTGACAAATCTGTGGAACAAATCCATGAATTTTAACCTATTTTGACCCTTACAGAATGTTGCATCTTATTTCAATGAAAAAGCATGAAAATTATGTCATTTTGACCCTCAGAATTAATTTGGTGTTCTACCTGATCTGTCAGTGGTACTGGGCCGAGTCTATACATCTTGCAGAACAGAAAGTTGGACAGCAACACATTAAATTCCTCTCATCTACGTCCTTCCTTCCAACTGTCATTTTCACGGTCTTATCAAAATGTCTTAAACATATGTCAGACTTAGTTTTAGTGCATGCGTTTGCTTAACAAATATTACCAGCACAAAGATTATAATCAATAACAACATTAAATCCATTTTTCTTGTCCGGTATATGCGTATTTAACTTTGTATGTATATTTGTGAATATATCAACCATGAGCTGTTTATGCTTAAGTTGAAAATAAAATATCTGTTCTGTTCTGTTATAACTGAAATAATGTTGAAAGCGGCGTAAAATCCCAATAAAATATATATTTAATGCATTACGGTGAAGGTACATGTATATAATACACTTATTTCTACGCAAACAAACGGGTTTTTATGGAATTTTTGGCTGCCGATGTATATGTTATTTACATTATTTTGGAAGCGGTCATTAACTCATTCCCATCAGCAAATTGGCAACTCTAATAACACAAAAGTATTAAAAATCACTACAAGTGAAAGAATAATATTGAAAACATAGAGACTAAAGGACAATTTGCTGATCATGAGCAGTTCCTCCTTTTGCCCCAATGTTTTTGAATTGTGTACGCTGTTTCTGTGTGAAAATGTCTTATGTGACAAAAGGTTGCATGAAATATAAAATGATGAATTTAATGTCAATTATATACAGATAAGAATGCCTCAAGCTCTAACCCTTTCCCTCATAAAAATGCTTTCTGATGCCTCTGCAGCAGACGGCTTTTTGAAAATATAATGACAAAAGAAGAAATTGCTCAAAACACTTAGTAATTCCTCCTTTTGCCACAATGTTTTCCACTTTTAGTCATAGGTTATCATTCTATCCATTCAATTATAGAGATTTTCCATTTTTTGACAAAATATGTTCAAAGTCGTCTGCTGCAGAATTGTCGTATGATGGAAAGGATTAACAGCAAAAAAGGAAATTGGAACCTGTTTTGAAGGTGGAAAAATATTGTTAACATGAATTTAAGTGTTGAATACTTTTCCCAGATCAAGGGAGGTAACTGTATGTTTAAAATCATCCAGCTTTACATGTGAGTTGCTGAACTTTGATGTATAAATAAGAATAATTATGTGTTATATATATTATACTTAAAGTTGTGTGTCATTATACAGACGCTTTTTGATGCCTCTGCAGCAGATGATTTTGAAAACATTGTGACAAAAGGAGAACTTGCTCAAAACAACCAATTTCTCCTTTTGCCACAATGTTTTCTACTCTATTCAATATTTTTTCATTAATTTGTAGAGATTTCCCTAGTTTTGCCTATATGTTTTCAAAGTTGTCTGCTGCTGATTTGTTGTATGTGGGAAAAGGTTAAAAATAATGTTAAAAATAAAAGATGAAAACATTGTGGACAGAGGAGAAATGGTTTATTGAGAGCAATTTCTATTTGTGCCACAATGTTTTCAGAAAATGTTTGACATAAAAGTGGAAGAAAGTGGTGCAGAGGTAGAGCGTCAACCTCTTGTATCAAATGTCCCTGGTTCGTGTCCCTTGATGAGTGGCTCCTGACTTAGGGATTTTCCACACAAAGGGCGCGAGTACTAACAGGTTAAGTCACCAGGAAGCAGACATCGAGCGTGATTTATATAAGCTTCGCAATCGATGTAAAATAAATAATGTTTAAATTAAACTGCATCTAAATCTTCATGTGGGAAGGGATACTTAAAAACAAAATGTCAGAGCTAGAATAAGTAAGAAGCTGTAGTCTGTAGTCAGCTTATAATCCATAATACTTTCCAATATTTGCTTGGGAAGATTGTTGTGTGGAGTACTGGTGTGAGAAAACCAGGAAATGAATGAGTAGGTAAACTGGCCGCCGTGATATAACTGAAAAATTGTTAAAATCGGCGTTAAACCCCCAATCAATCAATTCCAACGTACATCAAATTTGCTAGGTTTGATCCCCAGTAGCGGCACAGCAATCATGGTTGAGTGCCATTGGAATAAATGAACTGTTGCGCCGTGATATACTGAAATTATGTTGAAAACGATGTAAAACCACAATGAAACGAAAATCAAATCTGCTGCAGAAGATTTCAAAAACATCTCGGCAAAAATATGGAAACACTTGCTAAATGAAAGTAAAATGTTTGAATTAAGATAAACCAAAAAAAATTTTTAAAGGACTAGTTGCTTATAATCAGAAATTTCTCGTTATCCAAAATGTTTTGAAAAGACACAAAAAGCAGAATGCATTAATTTTATGATACTGGCAATCCATTAGGCAAGTGAGAGAATGACATACATCAGTAAAATACAATGTAGCTATAAATTTGAAACTCTTATTCGGCTGTAGGCTGCCAAGAGGATAATAACTTCATAAAATGTTTCCCTTTCCTCGTTTTGTGTTGCCTGCACTTTTTTACCCTGTATAACAAATCTGCTGCAGAAGGTTTTGAAAACATGTGAAAAATGTCTATAAATGAAAGTATAATTATTGCATAAAGTTGAATACAATGTCGCACAAGGAGATATTGCTCATTATGAGTGATTATTTCTTTTGCCACAATGTTTTCAAATGTTGTCTGCTGTAGATGCATTAAAATGCGCCTGCAGGTCAGGGATAGGCGTTAATCCTTTCCCTCATATAGACTCTTTCTGACGCTTCTGCAGCAGACGGCATTTTGAAAACATGTTGACAAAAGTAGAAATTGCTCAAAACAAGCAATTTCTCCTTTTGTCACCAAGTTTTCAACTCAATTCAATAATTATACATTCATTTAACCCTTTCCCTCATATAGACGCTTTCTGACGCCTCTGCAGCAGACTGCTTTTTGAAAACATAGTGACAAAAGAAGAAATTGCACAAAACGTGCAATTTCTCCTTTTGCCACAATGTTTTCTACTTTTTGTCACAGGTTATCCATTCAACTATGGAGATTTTCTATGTTTTGACAAAATACGTTCAAAGTTGTCTGCTACAGAATTGTCGTATGAGGGAAAGGGTTAAAGAGATTTTTCCATAATTTTTGCGGTAGGTTTCAAAGTCATCTGCTTCAAACGTGTTGTGGGAAAGGGTTAAAAGGCAAAGTGACACCTAGGGCTAATTGATGTCATCCTGTCCATCATGTTCTGACTTTGGTTACAGTTATTGTTGGACGTGCATGTGAGACGTTACACTCTCCTGAGTATTGGAGATTACTGATAAACAAAAGAAAAACCCTTGCTTTTTCTTGGTTATAATGGCATCGTAAAATCATTGTTTTATGCTTATATCATTGTTGTTGATAAACCCTTTGCCTCAGGCAATAAATCTGCTGCTAGACAATTTTGTAAAAATTTGGACTATAAATCTAATGAAATTATAATTATTGTATAGAATTGAAAAATATTTTGGCAGTAGAGTAATAATTGCTCATAATTACAAAATCATCTGTTGCAGATGCATCAAAATGTGCCTGCATATGGGAAATGGCTCAAGTTGTGGCACTTTGATACCCAACAAAATTTCCTCCTAGTAGTTACTAGGTACATTATAATTGTTTGTAATATTGGGAAAATGGATAAAAACAGAGAGGAATATTGATAAGAGGAGTGGATATTTGGCACTAGTTTTTTTTCTGTAGTCTGTTACAGATACTTTACCTGATATGTTCCAATTTAGGCGCTTTTGCAGCCTATTGTAACAATTATTACACCGCCCAATTTTACAGGTGGTACATATTTTCCCAACATTCTGTTCAACCTTTTCCCGCATACAACAAATCTGCAGCAGAAGGTATGAAAATTGCTTCGAGTGGGCAAATATCGTGCACAAAGAAGGAATTGCTCATAATGAGCAATTTTTCCTTTCCCAAAATCAAAAAATATAAGATGCTGCACACTAAGTCAAAATGTGGTCGACTGCAATAAAACGCAATTTGTAGGTAAACTAGCTGCTGTGTTTTAACTGACCTACTGTTGAGTTTGGCATTAAATTGCAATCAAGCAGTACCTTATGAATTGATTGGTCAAAATTAGTCAAAAACTTTTTTTATTAGTATTTTTGAAATGTTGGCTTTTTACTCTGATTCAGTATAGATTTGAAAACCTAATCTAAGAGGATGTTAGAAAACATAGTAGATCAAAGCACTGAAAGTGCTGAAAGCAAGGGGCTTAACTGCAGATTACATTTAGACATGTAACTGCCGATCCCAAAAGTAAAACAAGAACACTTTACAATACTGTTTGGTTGAGTAATAGTGGGAAGGTAAGTAAAAGTGGGCCACTTGACCACCCCAACCTCGCACAACTCCAAAAACCAGTTGTATTTAGTATATATATATACAGGCACACTGAATTTCACGTGTCTTTTGTCTGTTTGCATGCAACTACATTAAGAGTCGATATCCTAGTATTTACTTGCGATGCATTGCTTTCAAACTTTATACAACCCTTCCCAACTATCATACCTATGTTGATTTTCAAGTTAAATAACTCTATCCTGCATTCTATGCAAGTTATGGCCCTTTTATGACTTAAAAACACAACCAATTAAGATAACTCTATCCTGCATATGGTGCAAGTTGTTGCCCTTTTTATACTTAGAAATTATGGTTAAAGGTTTGCGTTCAACTACGTTAAGAGTCCATATATTAGTAACTATTTGATGCATTCCATTGAAACGTTATACAACCCTTCCTAACCATCACAACTATGAAAATAATCAAGTTAAATAACTGTCCTGCATAATTGCAAATTATCACCCTTTAAGAAATTGTGGTTAATGTTTTGCATGCAACTACATTAGAGTCCATTATCCCAGTAATTTAAATAAGCGGTGGAATAGTCGAGCACGCTGTCCTCCGACAGCTCTTGTTTGGTATATATTTAATCATTGTGTTATTGTGATCGCCTTTTGTCCGGCGTCCGTCGTGCGTCAACTTCTTCTCCTCAGTAACAAGAGGGTCAATTGGGATGAAACTTCACAGAAAGCATCCTCTCAATAACCTCACCAGAATTCCTCCAAATTTTTGGATCCATGCAGAATTCTGGTTTCCATGGCAACGAAATGAAAAAAACTTCAAAATTCTTCTTCTCCCAATATGGTTGGCAGATTTTCAAAACAAATTGTAGAAATATTCCTTGGACGACCCTCTATCAGATTCCTTCAAGCCATGTTGATTGGGCGAAAAACATGGCCGCCACATGGGTGGGGCTATTTTGTCTTATATGGCTATAGTGAAAACTTAAAAAATCTTCTCCTCCGAAAGTGTCAGGTCGATTTCCAAATAATTTTGTAGAAGTGTTCCTTAAATGACCCACTATCAGATTCCTTCAAGCCATGTCGATTGGTCGAAAAACATGGCTGCCAGTGGGCAGTGCTATTTTGCCTTATATGGCTATAGTGAAAACTTAACAAATCTTTTCCTCCAAAAGTGTCAGGCCGATTTTCAAATAATTTTGTAGAAATGTTCCTAGGGTGACCCTCTATCAGATCGGAAACTATGGCCGCAAGGGGGCGGGCTCATATGGCTAAAGTGAAACAAACAAAAAATCAGGTGAGCGATCCAGGGCCATCATGGCCCTCTTGTTTTCTATCGCGTCTGAGACATGTCAAATCAAATTGATTTCTCTGGTTGAATTCCCACCAAGTTAATGCATTTTGTTATTTAGTGACGAATTATTTGACGGTACGATACTGTAGACATGGATTCTTTGGAACCAGTACATTCATTTTAGCAAGTATTCGACAGATGCATGTGCTTTCTAAATTGACATTATATACAATCTACGAATAGCAAGACATCTCTCTGAAACCGAAATGGTGTTCAGTAGTCGAGAGCTACTATCGAAAGAGATATTTGAAGTAATTCATTGACCACATTGTAATAAGACTTAACCCTTTCCCTCATATAGATGCTTTCTAACGCCTCTGCAGAAGACGGCTTTTTGAAAACATAGTGACAAAAGAAGAAATTGCTCAAAACAAGCAATTTCTCCTTTTGCCACAATGTTTTCCCCTTTTAGTCATACTTATCCATTCAATTATAAAGATTTTCCTTTTTGTGACAAAATATGTTCAAAGTCGTTTGCTGCAGAATTCTCGTATGAGGGAAAGCCGGTTAAACAATAAGGACTGATTCCATGATGAGCAATTTCTTCTTTTGCCTCAACGTTTTCAACTCTATTAAATGTCATCTACTTTGAATTTGTTGTATGTGGGAAAAAGTTGGAGAACCCAATTAACAGTTTCCCTTACATAGACGTGAATTGGCACATATGCAGCAGTTTTCAAAGTTGCCTGCTGCTGATTTATTATCTTTGCACAAATTTTTTTTTAAGATGGAAATACAGTCAAACTTGTCTTAGGCACGCGCCACCGTAGGGAGAATCAAAATGTGACTGTTAACCCTTTCCCTCATATAGACGCTTTCTAACGCCTCTGCAGCAGACCGCTTTTTGAAAACATAGTGACAAAAGAAGAAACGTTCAATTTCTCCTTTTGCCACAATGTTTTCCACATTTTGTCATAGGTTATCCATTCAATTACAGAGATTTTCTATGTTTTGACAAAATACGTTCAAAGTCGTCTGCTGCAGGATTGTCGTATGAGGGAAAGGGTTAAATACAAGTCATATAAAGAAGAAAATCTTATTTTGGTTAATCTTCAAGTGGCTGCTTAATACAAGTTGGCTGCATAACAGAGGTGACCGCTAACACAAGTTGGCTGCATAACAGAGGTGACCGCTAACACAAGTTGGCTGCATAACGGAGGTGACCGCTAACACAGGTTGGACTGTAGTTATAAAGCAAATGTATGTTAATTCAGTTGTAAAATTTAAGTTACCATGGATGATCAATATGGAGACACTGACCTAATGGCTAGTGCTACAAACTCAGATATTGGCGTGTGATTATTTTACTGTTTCATGTTTTGTCTGCCCCCATTTAATGGCTTTATATGGAATAGTGGCGTCTGCAACAATTGAACAGTTCCACTCGACTAGTTGTTTATAATGTAAGAATTGTCATGGTGTTTTCCCCAAGCACATTATTAGCTGATTCTTTAACCCTTTTCCCACATGTAGTAAATCTGCAGCAGGCAGCTTTGAAAATATGTAAGCAAAATTAAGAAAAATGTCTATCTTAACCCTTTCCCTCATTTATGACGCCTCTGTAGCAGATGGCTTTTTGAAAACATAGTGACGAAAGAAGAAATTGCTCAAAACGAGCAATTTCTCCTTTTACCACAATGTTTTCCACTTTTAGTCATAGGTTATCCGTTCAATTAAAAAGATTTTCTATTTGTTTTCAAAGTCGTCTGCTGCAGAATTGTCGTATGAGGGAAGGGGTTAAAAGATTTTAAATTATTGAATATAGTTGAAACATTGTAGCAAATGGAGAAATGGCTTCTTTTCCCTCAATTGATTTCAAAAGACATCTGCTGCAGGAGTCTCAAAATGTGCCTGCATGTAATATTACTGATGTTTACTGAAATTCAAGAAGATATATACCAATTTCCTAAAATATATTACTTCAACATGTCCTGTAGCAATTTATAGATCAAGGTGAGTTATTGTGACCGCCCTTTGTCTGACATCCCTTGTGCATCATCCTTCAACATTTTCTCCATAATTGTAACCAGTGTGTCAGTTGGGATGAAACCTCACAGAAAGCATCCTCTTAATGTACTCACCAAAATTCCTTTAAATATCTTATCCATGCAGAATTCTAGTTTCCATGGCAGTGGAAAATAAACCATTTACACATTTTTCTCCTCCCAAACCAGTTGGGCGATTTTTAGCTCTACTGGCCAAAGGCCAGAAGGGCTTATGTCGTGGCGATTTGTCCGTCGTGCGTGCGTGCGTGCGTGCGTCTGTCCGTCCGTCCGTAAACAATTTCTTGTTAACACGATACAGTCTTCATTTTTGATTGTATCTCAACCAAACTTATACAGTAGTTAGATATCCATGAGAGCTCGGTTCCTTTCGAAAACCAGCCAGATCCGCCCATGCATGACTGGATTATGGCCCTTGAAATGGTCAAAATTGCTATAAAAGAGCTTGTTAACACGATACAGTCTTCACTTTTGATTGTATCTCAACCAAACTTATACAGTAGTTAGATATCCATGAGAGCTCGGTTCCTTCCGTAAAACCAGCCAGACTGGATTATGGCCCTTGAAATTGTTCAAATTGCTATAATTGAGCATGTGAACACAATAGAGGCTCTATTTACTATCTGATCTTCACCAAACTTAGATAGTAGTTAAATATTGATGAGAGCTTGGTTCCTTTTGAAAACCAGCCAGATCCGGCAAGACTGGATTATGGCCCATGAAATTGTAAAAATTGCTATAATACAGCTTGTGAACACAAAAGAGCCTCCATTTACTATCCGATCTTCATCATACATACATGCTCTGGATTGAAAATGAGCAAAGAACCATACCAGTAGAGCATAGGCCCTCATGGGCCTCTTGTTTTAATTTTTGTAGAAATGTTCCTTGAGTGACCCTCTATCTGATTCCTTTAAGCCATGTTGATTGGTCAAAAATCATGGTCATCAGGGGGTCGCACCCCTGTGAAACTCAATTCTACAAATCAGCTCAGTTCTAGATCTGAACAAAAATGGAACATTTGCAGAACACAAATTGTTTCTATATGTGTTTTTAAAAATATTCTGGAACAGGTATAGAGCAATTTAGAACCCAACTAAGTTCTACAAATGTTCTGTAGTGGAGTTCTGGAATATTTGTAAAATTCTTTTAAGATTTGACAATAATATTTTTACACAGTCCATTTAATCAAATTACAATGACTTTTTAACTAAGTGTGAATCACTTAAACTTCCATGCTGAATAAAGAAATAAGAACACTTCTAGAACCCAAAAAGTTCTTACAAATGTATTATAGCGAAAACTTTTAAAAATCTTCTTGGCAAAAGTCAAAGCCTGCCCTAGTGGAACAAAAATGGTATCTGCTATGTTACTGGAATACCAGTGGAATAACCAAATACCACTGGAACTAACCTTGAATTTTAAATATACCAAGGGAGTTAACTCTAGCATAAAACACAGTAACTCTTCAAAAAGAGGTAAGTAATGTCTACTACTTCCTTTGTTTAAATAATATTTGGCCGGATTGCTCTAGCAATTCCGGTCTATAGATTGGCGATGTCCGTCCGTCTGACCGTCAACATTTTGGTTAAAGTTTCAGGTTGAGGCAAAATCTCAGCACTGGAAAGGGTTACAAACTTGAAACTTTGCCTGAATGTAACCAGTAACAAGTTCTATTGATTTCTATGGTAACTTTGGCCTTGACCTTGGTTTGTCAAGGTCAAATTGCCGACAACCCGCCCTTACCTACTTCAGTGGTTTCTTGTTTATTATGTCTCCTCCCTTGTGGAGGAGACATATTGCTTTTGCCTGCGCCGTCTGTCTGTCTGTCTGTCTGTCCGTCTGTCTGTCAGGGCGTCCACATTTCTTGTCCGGCCTTTATCTCACAACCCCTTGGCCACATTTCTATGAAACTTCACAGGAGTCATTGGTACAACTTCTAGTTGCGCAAATTACGAGGGCATTTAATTTGACCTACTTTTGGATGAGTTATTGCCCTTTTTTAAAATTGCCATTTCATTCTTGTCCGGCCTTCATCTCACAACCCCTTTGCCACATTTCTATGAAACTTCACAGGAGTCATCGGTACAACGTCTAGTTGCGCATATTACGAGGGCGTTTAATTTGACCTACTTTTGGATGAGTTATTGCCCTTTTTTTAAAATTGCCATTTCATTCTTGTCCGGTCTTCATCTCACAACCCCTTTGCCACATTTCTATGAAACTTCACAGGAGTCATCGGTACAACGACTAGTTGCGCATATTACGAGGGCGTTTAATTTGACCTACTTTTGGATGAGTTATTGCCCTTTTTTAAAATTGTGTCCGTCTGTTACTCTGTACGTCCACATTTCTTGTCCGGCCTTTATCTCACAACCCCTTGGCCACATTTCTATGAAACTTCACAGGAGTCATCGGTACAATGTCTTGTTGCGCATATTACGAGGGCGTTTAATTTGACCTACTTTTGGATGAGTTATTGCCCTTTTTTTAAAATTGCCATTTCATTCTTGTCCGGTCTTCATCTCACAACCCCTTTGCCACATTTCTATGAAACTTCACAGGAGTCATCGGTACAACGTCTAGTTGCGCATATTACGAGGGCGTTTAATTTGACTTACTTTTGGATGAGTTATTGCCCTTTTTTTAAAATTGCCATTTCATTCTTGTCCGGCCTTCATCTCACAACGCCTTTGCCACATTTCTATGAAACTTCACAGGAGTCATCGGTACAACGTCTAGCTGCGCATATTACGAGGGCGTTTAATTTGAGCTACTTTTGGATGAGTTATTGCCCTTTTTTAAAATTGTGTCCGTCTGTACGTCCACATTTCTTGTCCGGCCTTTATCTCACAACCCCTTGGCCACATTTCAATGAAACTTCACAGGAGTCATCGGTACAACGTCTAGTTGCGCATATTACGAGGGCGTTTAATTTGACCTACTTTTGGATGAGTTATTGCCCTTTCTTAAAATTGCCATTTCATTCTTGTCCGGCCTTCATCTCACAACCCCTTTGCCACATTTCTATGAAACTTCACAGGAGTCATCGGTACAACGTCTAGTTGCACATATTACGAGGGCGTTTAATTTGACCTACTTTTGGATGAGTTATTGCCCTTTCTTAAAATTGCCATTTCATTCTTGTCCGGCCTTCATCTCACAACCCCTTTGCCACATTTCTATGAAACTTCACAGGAGTCATCGGTACAACGTCTAGCTGCGCATATTACGAGGGCGTTTAATTTGACCTACTTTTGGATGAGTTATTGCCCTTTTTTTTAAATTGCCATTTCATTCTTGTCCGGCCTTCATCTCACAACCCCTTTGCCACATTTCTATGAAACTTCACAGGAGTCATCGGTACAATGTCTAGTTGCGCATATTACGAGGGCGTTTAATTTGACCTAATTTTGGTTGAGTTATTGCCCTTTTTTTAAAATTGCCATTTCATTCTTGTCCGGCCTTCATCTCACAACCCCTTTGCCACATTTCTATGAAACTTCACAGGAGTCATCGGTACAATGTGTTGTTGCGCATATTACGAGGGCGTTTAATTTGACCTACTTTTGGATGAGTTATTGCCCTTTTTTTAAATTGCCATTTCATTCTTGTCCGGCCTTCATCTCACAACCCCTTGGCCACATTTCTATGAAACTTCACAGGAGTCATCGGTACAACGTCTAGTTGCGCATATTACGAGGGCGTTTAATTTGACCTAATTTTGGTTGAGTTATTGCCCTTTTTTTAAAATTGCCATTTCATTCTTGTCCGGCCTTCATCTCACAACCCCTTTGCCACATTTCTATGAAACTTCACAGGAGTCATCGGTACAATGTCTTGTTGCGCATATTACGACGGCGTTTAATTTGACCTACTTTTGGATGAGTTATTGCCCTTTTTTAAAATAAATCACTAACTGACAAAATACAGTCAGCCAGACAAATACCCCTTGGGGGAGACATACGTTTTTCCCAAAAACAACCTCTAGTTTATATTCTGATATATACATGTACATCTTATAACACTTTCAAATCAAATATAAATAGTAACAGGATTGTCACTATGTTTTCAAAAAGCTGTCTACTTCCAGAGGCGTCAGAAAGCGACTATATGAGGGAAAGCTTTAAGCTTATTTAGGAAGCTCTCTCCTTTACTACTTCCTTAACGTTTTTTGGTGGGACAAATATGTTGTGGAGATTTTTGTATATTCTTGAATAACTTGATGGGCGCATTTGGTAAATGTCATACATGTTACGTTATTTATTACGTTATAAAATTGTATTGTGCTATGTCATAAGCAACATGTTTATGTTGGTGATTTATTAAAGTATCATATTGGCAAATATGGAAGAAGCCATGTCTTCATATAAAAACTATTTTTTATAGAATTCTGGTTGAACTATGTTTCAATAAATCAAAATATTTTCTGTACAGAATCTGGTTCCAGTCCACCCAGACTTTTTCGTACAAGTTACCATTGTAGAACTGTTCTGAAAGTGTTCTAGAACATACATGGAATGGTTCAAGAACAGTTCTTGAACATTTGTACTAGACCTATTCTAGAATTTACTAGAACTGTGTTACATCACATTTGTTCTCGAACATTTTTAGATCCAATTGTTCTATAAATTGTGCCATGAAACGTTGTAGAACCATTCTGAAAGTGTTCTAGAACATACATGGAATGATTGAAGAACAGTTCTGGTACATTTGTACTTGGAACTATTCTAGAATTTACTAGAACTGTTCCAGACATTTTGGCAGGGGAGATCTAAGGGCAATAGAGGCTCCATTTACTATCTCTGTCGAGTCCCGGTAGCTCAGTCGGTAACGATGCGGGCTGTCAATCAAGGGGTTGTAAGTTTGAATCCCGGTTCGGCCAACTTTCTTTCCGACGTTTTACAAAAGTCATTGCGACATGCGTCATTCGTCTTCCACCAATGGGCTAAGTCTATGTGGAAAAGCAGCCAGTTGCTTGGTAAGATTGTAATGTGGAGTACTGGTGTGCAAAAACCAGGAATTTTAACACATGCCGCCATGATATGACTGAGAAATTGTTAAAAACGGCGTTAAACCCCAATCAATCAAACCATTTACTATCTGATCTTCACCAAACTTACACAGTAGTTAGGTATCCATGAGAGGTTGGTTCCTTTTGTAAACCAGCAAAATACGGCCATCAATACTGGATTATGGCCCTTGAAATTGTCAGAACTGCCATAATAGAGCTTGTGAACCTGATAAAGTCTTCAGTTTTGATTGTATCTCAATGAAACTTATACAGTATATAGTTAGATATCCATGAGAGCTTGGTTCCTTTCGCAAACCATTTAGGCTCCATTTAGTATCTGATCTTCACCAAAGTTACACAGTAGTTAGGTATCCATGAGAGTTTGGTTCCTTTCCGCCCATGCAAGACTGGATTATGGCCCTTGAAATCAACAAAATTGATATAATAGAGCTTGTGTTTTGATTGCTATAATAGAACTTGTTATATTCTCAAGCCTTGTATTTTCTTCAATGTATCACATTTTTGATCCACAACTTATTTTTGTGCCAAATACTATTTCAAGTGCTTTCTCATCTATATCTTTTCAAGCATTGCAAACTTATGCTTCTATTTCGCTTCAAGTACGTATCATATTTCTGATCTACGTATTCACTTCTTATTTTAGTGCCAATTGCAATTTCTCATGCTTTCTGATTTATATTCTTATTATGTATGTCTACCCAATACCTACAAAGAGACTTGCCTGTCTTAACCCTTTCCCTCATACGACAATTCTGCAGCAGACGACTTTGAACGTATTTTGTCAAAACATAGAAAATCTCCATAATTGAATGGATAACCTATGACAAAAAGTGGAAAACATTGTGGCAAAAGGAGAAATTGCACGTTTTGTGCAATTTCTTCTTTTGTCACTATGTTTTCAAAAAGCCGTCTGCTGCAGAGGCGTCAGAAAGCGTCTATATGAGGGAAAGGGTTAACCTTCTGTCTCTATAATGCTGCAGACATACACAACTAATTTCTCGTGTCAGATAATATTTCGCATTGTTTTTATCCATCACTTTTTGTTATTAAATATATCTATTCAAAACATGAATTAAACTTGCATGCTTCCTTATATGTATCATATTTGATAAAGGCATACACACAAATATTTAGTTAACAACTGCATTCCATCTACCTTTGTTTTATCAATACTATGTCTGTTCACTTTTCAAACACATCACCTAAGTTACACTTACTTGCAAAATTACTTGTTTATTTTAATAAATACACAGTTCATTATATACTAGACTTGCTTATTCCTCTTTCCTTTGTTGTCCCATCCCAGTAGAGCATAGGCCCTCATGGGCCTCTTGTATTACTCTGTGTGAAATTGTTTGTAGAAATGACATGGCCGTCAGAAATGTTCCTATGGTGACGCTCTCAAAGATTACTTCAAGCCATATTGATTGGTAAAAAAAAAGTGTTATTGTGGTTGGCATGAGAAATGACATTGCGTTACTCAGGTGAACGATCCAGGGCATTCATGTGAGGTTTCCTCGAACTTAAACCCCCAGAAAACCTCCCTAGATAAATTCAAACCTTCATTCCTTAATACAGCCGTTTGCACCTTATTTGTCCATCAATCTGTCAAGATTTGTCCAGGCCATATTTCCTAAACTCTAAGACTTATATATTCCTAATTTGATTTGAAAACATTTCGTGTGAAAAGGGTGTGTTTCTTACCTAAATCATGACACTGTAACTTTAATATTTGACCCAAGAATAAAACAATACTGGTTCACAAACTCTTTCTCCTACACTATAATACCAAGAAACTGCAAATACTAAACTTGGTGTACAGATACATCTAGGGCTGCCAAAGATTTATGTACCAAAATTTAGTACAAGTGACCTTTACCTTGGTTGGGAGTTACATGTACTATGAATTTACAATAGTCTTTCTTCTTTCTTCGGATAATTTCAAAGCAGACAATGCTAAATGTGAAAGGTATTGATTCTAAATATACTGAACAAAAAAACTTCCGCAAAGTTTGCTTCAGTATAGCTAGATGAAAACAAATATGGGGAGTCTGTCCAGAATATCCCAGGCGTGCTCGATTGGGTTGAGATCAGGACTTTTAGCGGGCCAGTCATCAATAAAATCAATGTTATTTGTAAGAAAATTTATAGTGTCTCTAGCTGTGTGAGATGTGGCATTATCATATTGAAAAATCGAGATGTTTGCGTTGTTATGGAACAGAGGAATAACATGATGAGCGAGACTAGTGGTGAACGATAACCATGGGCAATGGCTGCCCAAACCATGACAGAACCGCAACCCCCGAAACGATCTCGTTCAGGAACACAACAACGGTAGACGCGCATCCTGCCATCAGCACGATGTAAACAAAATCTGGATTCATCCGAAAAAAGAATGATATTCCAGTGTCGTCGTATCCAACGAGTGTGTAAACGTGCACAATTAAGATGATTTACACGATGACGTTGTGTTAAAACGCACCCGACGTAAGGATGTCGTCCGTGTAAACCGTTCCCCCGCAGATGATTATGAACAGTTTGCCAACTGATTCGGTTATTATGAAGTGAAGGTGTGTTAGCAGTAGTAGCAGGGGCAGTTTGGAATTGATTGCGCAAATGAGTGTTCATTATATAGCGGTCTCGACCACGCGTTGTAACACGTGGACGTCCACTACGTGGCAAGTCGTCGATGCGTGCTGTCGTTCGAAATCATGCGCGAAGATTTTGTATCGCTCAACTAGAACTCCCAATATGCCTTGAAACGTCTTCTGTCGACATCAAGCATGCCAATCGCATGTTCACTTAAATTATTGGGTATTCTTGGCATACTAAAAATGCTACAATATAAAAAATGATATTTTTTTTACAAATTTTGGAGCGTTTTCGTTCACTTGACACTTGACAACAATGTCAGTAAGACAAGCAAAACAAATTGACTGAATACCACACGGGACATGTTGAACAAATTATGAACGTGCAAATCGAGTTTCACGTTGTCGACGAATAACAGTGCAAATAAAATCGATAAAATTCATGAATCCTGATAACACATGTGAAGGCTAATATTACCAGTCTACTAACTTTACACAATTATTTCTTTAACACAACAAACACTATGTGTACAAATCGGAAGTTTCTTTTTTTGTTCAGTATATATGGAAGAGCATTTTCTTATTGATGCATCAGCATGTTAAAGTATACTAGACCATAATCTTTTAAACCTTTCCTCCATAATAAAAGACGCTTTCTGACGCATCTGCAGCAGATGGCTGTTTGAAAACATAGCGACAAAAGAAGAAATTGCTCAAAACTTTTGTCACCATGTTTTCTATGCCTTTTTAATAATTATGCTTTCATTGATAGATATTTTTTATATTATGCTGCACTAGATGGTTTCAAAGTCATCTGCTCCAGATTTGTTGTACGTGGGAAAGGGTTAACTCTATCTATGATAAGGCCGAGTTCTGCATTAGCCGACTTTTAACCCTTACCCACATACAACAATTCTGCAGCAGAAGACTATGATAACATCCTCTGACAAATGTTGTTAATCTCTTTAAATGAAAGTATATTTATTGAATTGAATAAAGTTGAAAACATTGTGGCAAAAGGAGAAATTGCTCATTATGTGCCTCAATGTTTTCAAAAGTCGTCTGCTGCAGAGGCGTCAGAAAGTGTATACATGTGGGAATGGGTTGATCATTATTTTAGACATTGATTTGCTTTTGAAATTGTCCTTATGCATTATTATTCATAAAGGCCTGATCCCTTCCTACATATGACAATAAAAAAAACATTGTGACAAAAGTTAAAACCGCTCATGATGAGCAATTCTTCTTTTGCTATAATGTTTCAATTCTATCCTATGATTATACTTACATTTATAGAAGTGTTTCCATATATTCGCATACACCTTTTTTTTAAAGACGTCTGCTGCATACATGTCGTATGTGTGAAAAATGTTGAAACGAATTGAGCAACTGTTCGTGCAATTCATATTTCTAAGGACCAAGATTACAAGCGAAGCAATTGTATCTATATATATACATGTTTCAATTTTAGAAAGTTTAAAAATGCCAAAACACTTTTCCTTTGCAGCCAAATTAACATTAACTCTCACATTTCAATATATATCTCGATTTGGAAGC
>JASEVX010000002.1:73609520-73650218 GCA_031761405.1 Serripes groenlandicus
CGTAGGAACTTCATATTTAGTATGCAGGTTGGTTGGTCATGACCCCTATTGATTTTGATGTCAGAAGGTCAAAGGTCAAGGTCATGGTGACCTTGTGAGGTAACAAATGGTTTCCGCTCAATAACTGAAGAACGCTTGGGCCGAGGAACTCCATACTTAGTATGCAGGTTCGCCATGCCCAGTAGAAGACCCCTGTGGTCAGTACGTCTAAAGTCAAGGTCACAGTGACCTTGAGGTGAACGGTCAGTGACAATGAGCTGAAAATTGTTTTTACTTAATAACTGTAGAATGCTTTGGCCATGGAAGTTAATATTTGTTGTGCAGGTTGGTCACCACCGGCAGATGACCCCTATCGATTTTTATGTCAAAAATACATTACCAGTCATTTAATACCTGATATATAATCTCAACACCGTTAATTCATCCAGAAAAGAAGCTCGCGCAGCCATGCATAGCCCTCACGCGTGTGTGATACACACGGCCGCCGGTAATACCGGCGCACGGGCCATGTGACCCCCACTTTTAATTTCTGGACACACCAACTGACAGCTAAGAATTTATTTCATTTTTATATTTTATTTCTTGGTCTGTTTAAGGCATTCGCCTTAAACAAGTTATTTTCATTCAGTTATTCAACTACATTAACAACCTAACAACATAATTGTGTAAATTACTAATTGTAATTAAGTTGTTTTTTGTGAACACAACTAACTGAGAAGTCACGGGTGGGTTACCCCACCCACTATTTCAGTTACGTATCGGGTGCGGTAATGGCCATTCATTCTTTCAACGAAGTTATAGTTACACCGACCCTATTAGCGATAATATATTATTATCGCCTTGTATTACATTATGTATATTAATTAAACATGAACAATTTTGGAAAATATTTGTAAAATCTTTTTCATTGAAATACGTTCCGTGATCAACGGGTATAGTAGAAAATAAAAAATAGAAAAAAATTATATTTTTTGTTGAATCGTATAAATTGTTTTGTTTCATATATATTCTATGTCACATAGTGGTGATCAGAGGCGTGACTCATAACGGCTGTATGAGACACGCGTCTGTCCTGTTTTGCGTTCACTAAGTACACACAGGATTCACCCTGTGAGTACTTCTCTTCCTGGCCTGCTTCCATTTGGAAACAGTCTGGGTTGAGGAGGACTCACAAAAGCTGGAAGAGTAAGAAGACCCCTAAAAAGGTTTCTCTTAGCTCTACGAGTGAAGCGGAGTTTGAGGGGTTCTCCCAACAATCAGACTCCGCGGCTGTGTTGAGTGAGCAGAAGGTCAGAGCTGTTCCTTCTTCACTCCGCACAACCGCTCAGAGGTCCAGATTAGGAGGTGTAATCAGCTATTTTCCCCACAAATTCCCTCTTAGGAAACAAACCCTATGCTGTGGGTTCTCAATACCCACAGCATAGGGTAAGAGGGTCAAATGAGGATTTTAGACATGCATACGCCCCTTATCTGGAGCTCTGACCGCTCCCCCTCAGCTTCGGCTGGTCCTTCGCGGGACATGGAGGAGCGGATGGCAGCGGCTGATGTCTGTTATTCCGTCGGGAAACAAAGGCCTTCGGGCCAGAAACCGTACGGACACAGTGATGGTTGGCCTCAAGAGTGAGCAACCGTCTGCTGAACGACATTATCTGACGCCAGGTGTTGGGGCTGACCCTTCGGGAGACGCCATGGGTCAATCAAAGGGAAACCTCACTGATTGGCCACCTCTAACACCACACTCTGCAGTAAGCAGTCTTCGGACGCTTACAGAGTGCCAAATTATAATGTCTGCGGACAGAATTCTTTGGAGACCGGTGATAGAGCAGCTTCACAACTGCCTATCATTAGTCAACCGGGTAATGCTTGCGAGCAAAACCTATATGACTCCGGGTAACCGGGTACCGGGCAACCAGTCAGTCATTTCGCCTAGGCGCGACCAGTCACCGGGCAAATCCGGCAGTCATTTAGCGATGACGCGACCGGTCAGTCATTAAGCCATGACGCGACCGGGCAAATTATCAGTCAGTTTAACATGACGCGACCGGGCAGTGGGCAGTCAAGGTAACGAGCAGTCGTTAAGCTAGTACCACTCGTTCTTCGCACAACCGGTCTATACGGATATTCAAAACACTGGTCATTACGCACCAGGCTCAGATATCCAACCGTCTAACATCGGTTATAAGGAGTACAGGACAGATAAATCTTTCCTTTCTCCAAGGGGAATAGTGTTCTTCTGTAGGGATTACACTCCTCAAAAGAATGAGAATAGAAGAGTACGGATATTCAAACACTGGTCATTACGCACAAGGCCCAGATATCCAGTTATAGGTAGTACAGGACAGAGAAATGTTTCCGTGTCTCCAAGTGGAACATGGTACTTCTCTAGAGATTACACTCCTTCCCCGATACAAAGCTCCGTTTCAAAAGATGTAACGGATCGGTGATAGGCGGGTTAACCAAGCCTACCGGGATCAGCAATACCCACCTGATGGGAATTCACTGTTCCCGGAAGGACACCTTTCGAAGAGGCAGTCCTTAGAAGGCAAACCCCCGATCGGAATAACTCAGGTTTTCCGTGAAAGGGAGGTCGAGACCGTCCCATACGATTAGTTCGGCGCCGACGATCGATCCAGTGCGACCTCTCTCTACTGCGGAGAGAGGAGGTTCATATCACACGATCGACACCTTAACACAACAATAAAGTACACCAAGATTGAATATTATTTTCAATCCCTTCTATTACTTTTATAAGACTGTTGTGTCTTTCAGTTGAAAGACGGATTAGAGTCAAGCATCGTAGGGCTCGACACTCTCCCACCTCCTCGTCTGACGGGCGGGGGCGGGGGGCAGTCCCCTTCAGATTACGAGCCGGCTGTAGAGCGTTGACCTCTACAGCAGAACATTAAGGAAGTACTTAGGGTGGTGCCTAATACGTTATGCCCGAAGGTGACGCTTAAACGTTGTTTAAACCTATAATGATTTCGAGCAAAACCTACACTCTGCAGTACAGCAGTCTTCGGACTTCTACAGAGTGCCAAATTATAATGTCTGAAGTTTTTGGAGACTAGTGATAGAGCAGCCTCACATCAGCCTATCATTAGTCAACCGGTCAGTAATGGTCAGAGGGAGCTACCATTACTGAACGTTCCCAGAGCTGGGTAACGAGCAGTCGTTAAGTCAAGTTGACTCCAACCGTTTTGTCAATATTATGACATAAGCATTGGACAACCGGGTGTTTTCGAACACAGCCAAGTGAAAATCTCCTTCGCAGAGTTGTCGTTCCTTACACTCATATGAATGTAATGAGTCGATAGTGCTAGAGAATGAGTCAAATGCCTACCGAGTACTCAATTAATCACTGGGCATAAACGGTTGTCGCGTGAACGTTCACAGGGCAGTCAAACTCTTAACTGGGCATAAACGGTTACCGGGCAAACGGTCACCGTGAAAACAAAAATTCAACTATGAATTCTTCGGAATTCAACAGTATTCCAATTGACAAATGTCCTCGGACACAGTCATTTGGAGATCGGGCAATGTCTTTAGACATAGCCAGTAAGGCACCGGTCAAACGGGTAATGTCTTAGGACATAACCTTTCGGCAGTCAATCGGGCAGTATGCTGGGACATAGCCGATTAAACAGTCGGCCATCGGGTATGGGGAGTACCGGTCAAATAGTTATGTCGGTCCCCAGGGAGGAGAGAGTGCGTCTCTAGGGACTACACTCCTCCCAAGTAATACCCATCGTACCAATTGTTGGGACGAGTCGATGTCCGACGGTATTACATGGGAGAGATTCAGTTGATTTCATAAATCAATCCCCTATGCTGGCCTACCGGGATCAACCGTTCCCAGAGGATAGTCACTCTGTGAACTCTCTCATACGTGAGCTCGGACCGAAGGTTGATTCCATGCGATCTCATTCTTCTTCGGAAAAGGGATAAATTCCTCGATCATGACTCCTTCATAGGATTCCTCCCACCAATGGGCTAAGTTTTGTGGAAAAGTAGCCAGTTGCTTGGGAAGATTGTTGTGTGGAGTACTGGTGTGAGAAAACCAGGAAATACATGAGTAGGTGAACTGGCCGCCGTGATATAACTGAGAAATTGTTAAAACGGCGTTAAACCACAATCAATCGATCATAGGATTCCTCCATGTCGAATCGGACACTGACATTCCGGTCCAGAACCGGCTTTAGTCAATCCGCACGTCGTCGGGTAAAACCCACGACCCCGTCTTGTCTGACGAATAAGAGACATATCGGGTTCAGTGCTCCATCGGATGATTAACAATTTAGAGCTGGACTCTAAATAAACTATCATTAGTGGGAAGTTACTGCATTCACTGCGTCCATAGGCGCATTTCGGCGTATGCGGCAACATTGTTCACAGGGACAGAACGTACAGTGACTTCTGCAAAGGCATTCTTAGAAGCCCAACCTGTGAAGACACAAGAGACAGGCTAAGTTCGAGCCTAGCTTTCTGCTTCCGCTGGCCCTGCCTTATCAAAGCCCCGTACGGGAGCAAAGTTGGCATACAACCAAGTAGAGCACTGTCCCTAATCCGCGGCTATAGGGAAGCGCTCCTCTCTATTAAGCTAACAGGAATGCCATGGAGTGGGTATCAACCTTCCATTCGGTGGTTTCTACAACCGTCTTTCGTCTGGTTCCGGTGAAGACCGGAATAAGACTTATCGAC
Source organism: Serripes groenlandicus (assembly GCA_031761405.1). Lineage (NCBI taxonomy): Eukaryota > Metazoa > Mollusca > Bivalvia > Cardiida > Cardiidae > Serripes > Serripes groenlandicus. Next base: position 73,614,219 of record JASEVX010000002.1, read on the forward strand.
TCAGATTGCGTCTAGTACGGTCGAGTAATAAAATGGAATGTTCCGTTTTATCAAGAACGCAATCCGGAACGGCTGTCTGAGCGATTCTTAGACCAAACAGACACCTGTTACCACGTACCGGTTGCTTTTTCATCGAGGAATGACCGTCGATTCATTGTAAACAGGGAAGTGTTCCTTTCAAACACTTCACTTCGATTACCTGCGTTTAGAATTAATTCCCAAAACGGGCAAGTCGGATCTATTCCCCTCAAGAGACTCGTTGTAGGACGTTTCTCGTTGAGCTGGCCCTTCGGACAGACTCGATTCGCTATAAGAGAATCCGATTACCATGTCCTGGATAAGGATCAGTAATTAAGGGAAACGGTCCGATACATGCTTCATACTACACCCGAATTGTTTACAGTTCGGGGCAGTGTGTTAAATACTCATTACAGTACAGGGCTTAACTGACTAGGACATGTACATGATCAATAGAGTAGTCAGTAGTCCTTCGATTGGCAATAATTATTACTCCCTGAATTGCCCCCATAATTCAAATGAGTCAACTTCCGGTGTCGTTATTCTCTTCCTGACAATGACTTTAGAAACACAGTATTGGCCCAGAGATCGTAGTTCAACGTTCTTCTGGCCTGCCTATCGACATAACCGTTACATCTTCATTAGAAGTAGACAGTTCTTACCGATTGGTGTTTTTTAAGGTACGTCAATCAGTAATTTATGCTTACATTTGTTGCCGACCTCTCGCATTCAAGATTTGGCGATGAACACAACAATTATTGTTCGATGCTCCAATGCGCTTAACTTCAAAGTTCAGATCCATTTCTCTCCAAACTTTTACGTTCTTTGGAAGCTGCCGCTTCGTAAGTTATAAACTGAGACTTAAATTCGTCTTGCTTGGCGAACACTATCAGGGAAGTGAGTTCTTTGCTTTCAGTAAAAACGAATTTCATCAGGTTTTACAGCCGTATGGTTATTCAACCGTTCTTATAAACCTGTATTCCTACTGAGACCAAGTTGCCTTTGGTGCTTCCTAACCCATCACATTTCACAACCTTTCTGTGAACTGTGTTCCCTTAGATATAACCTGATCTTGTACCCTGTCAAGGGTCTTAAGTTCTATATAAAACATTCGAGGGCTGTAAGAGCCACAGTAGGGGTTATTCAACCTCAGGTAGGAGAAGGATATGTCAGCAGCGTATTCAAACACTGGATATCCTATTCCTTTAATTAGTAATAAGATCCGTCTGATAAAGTCTTAAAACGTTTCAATCAGAAATTATTCCTCTCTGGACACACAAGTGGACTCTCAGCGAGTACTTACCTAATTAATACACAAATTACTAAATACATAAACAGTTGTGTTTATATTTAGTAGTACCATAGGTACTCTTACCAAGTGCTACGATTTCTCGGGACCGGCATTGTGTTGGACGATCCTCCCGACCGATGCTGCAAAGTCATCAGGTATTAAATGACTGGTAATGTATTTTTGACATAAAAATGAAGTTTTTTAAAGTAAAACATATTTTTATTAGAAAATACTTACCAGTCATTTCAGATTCCCGCCTCCCAACCCCGCGTCGTCACCCAACACTAAACGCTGCAAGTTAACGGTGAAATTAAAAGTGGGGGTCACATGGCCCGTGCGCCGGTATTACCGGCGGCCGTGTGTATCACACACGCGTGAGGGCTATGCATGGCTGCGCGAGCTTCTTTTCTGGATGAATTAACGGTGTTGAGATTATATATCAGGTATTAAATGACTGGTAAGTATTTTCTAATAAAAATATGTTTTACTTTAAAAAACTTCATTTTAAGTTCACTAGGTCAAAGGTCAAGGTCATGGTAACCTTCAGCTGAAAAATGGTTTCGGCTCAATAACTAAAGAATGCTTATGTCGAGGAACTTCATACTTGGTGTACAGGTTGGTCACAACCAGCAGATGACCCCTTTTGATTTTGAGGTCAAAGGTCAAGGTCATGGTAACCTTCAGCTGAAAAATGGTTTCCGCTCAATAACCAAAGAATGCTTATGTAGATGACCCTTATTGATTTTGAGGTCACAAGGTCGAAGGTCAAGGTCACAGTTACGATGAGCTGAAAAATTGTTTTTGCTTAATAACTAGAATGCTTTGGCCATGGAAGTTAATGCTTGGTGTGCAGGTTGTTAACCACCAGCAGAAGACCCCTATTGATTTTGAGGTCACTAGGTCAAAGGTCAAAGGTCAGGGTAACCTTCAGCTGAAAAATGGCTTTCGCTCAATAACTTAAGAATGCTTATGTCGAGGAACTTCATACCTGGTGTGCAGGTTGGTCCTAACCAGTAGATGACCCTTATTGATTTTGTTTGATTTTGAGGTCACAAGGTCAAGGTCACGGTAACTTTCAGCTGAAAAAGAGGTTTTACTCAATAACTCAAGAACGCTCATACTTGGTGTGCAGGTTGGTCTCCTGTACGAAATAGTCTGGGCAGACTAGAACCAGATTCTGTACAGAATAAAATACAGAAACTGTGCAGCAGTCTCTGTACAGAAAAAAATCTGGTTCATTGAGACATAGTTGAACCAGATTCTATAAATAGATTTTTCAAATGGAGACAAAGAGCAAAATCTGTACAGAATTTCGCGAAATATTTAAATTAGGCAGAAAAAAAATCGGTGTAGAAAAAATTCTGCGTGCAGAAAAATTCTGGCCAGAAAAAATTCTGGGAGCAGAAAAAGTCTGGCCAGAAAAAAAATCTGTACAGAATTAATTCTGTATGGAGAAATGCTAAAAATGTGTAGTAATATTTCCTTTCCCACTTGAAGACACATTTGCAGCAGAAAACCTGTGATAACATTGTTGAAAAAGGAGGGATTGTTTGAAACAAGCAACTTCTCCTTCTGCAACAATGTTTTTCAAAGATATTCAACTATTGGACATAATTGAAAACATTGTGACAAAAGGATAAATTTCTCAATGAAAAATTCGCAAAAAAAAAGGTGTATTAAGTAACATAATATTTTATTTAAGTTTAAACACAAACATTTTCAATATCAAACGAGATATTTTCTTTTAAACAACAATATAACAAATGATAAATGTTTAATTTACAAATATTATAACTAGAACTATCACTGAAGATGATAAATACCCCCCTAAAGGCTAAACAGCACCTTCACCTACACCATAACTTAATAAGTAAAAGGGCCTTAACACTGTAAAATAACATGCAATTGTAACCCCTTAACGATATGCACATCTCCTCTTGGTATAGAAGCTTCATGTAAAATTTTATTGAATTGCACCCAGTGGTTTGTAAGAAATAGGCTGAACAAAATATGGCTTCAGACCGACCGACACAGTGACTCCTATATACCCCCCACTTCTTCGAAAGGGGGTATAATTAGTAAAAGGGTCATAGCTCTGTAAAATAACATGCAATTGTAAGACCTTTAGGATTATGCACATCTCCTCTTGGTATAGATGCTTCATGTAAAATTGTATTGAATACATCGAAGGGGGTATAATTATTCAATGTCATAAATGGTTTTAAATCATAAACTGTAGCATCTTTTGTTTCGTAACGTCTTGTTTCTCTTTCCTTGCTTGCCCAGGAATTTCTTGCTTGATCCATTTTTCAACTGCATGCCAACAATAATGTGAGTAACAGCATCTGGAATTTAAAAAAAAGAAGTTTTAAATTTTGCTATTATTTTACTCCTTTCCCATTTAAAATTTCATTTTTGACCACTTAAAATATTTTTGCATAGACATTTTCAAAGGCGTATGCTGCAGATTTGTTTTGTGTGGGAAAGTGTTAACTGAAAAAACACCTCAAATAAGTCCTACTGTAAAAATTTAGATTTTATCCTACACTATCCGAAAATGAGTATGTCCGAATACGACGCTAGTTATCAGTGGCAAGCTCTCAACATCTGGTTTCGAAAAACCTGTGGAAAAGGTGGAAATATCAAATATTAAGAACAGAATAACGTAAGATTATATTTGATAGGTATTTTTCAACAAATAATCATATCTATTAGAATTATAAACCAAAAACTACGATGAAGATTTAAATATTTCTCTCACGGATTTAACCCAGAAAAACAGATGTGTCGAAGATCATGAAAATATATCTTTTGAAGATTGAGAAAGTATAAATTTCATTAGAAAGATAATATGTATTGCAATAGTAATGTATTACTGTTTTAACACGTATTATTTTGAGGTATTTATTGAATTAATCGGGACTTTAAAACCGATTTGTCGCTGTGTTGACAAAGACATAAAATGGCGGCCACTCGCGTAGCGAACACGATTCGTACTAGAATTGCTATGCATTTGTCAATTTCAGGCCGATTTCCAGAATTTCTATATTAAAATAAAGCTCAGATTATAAGGTTTAATTTGATATTGATCAGAAAAAACATACCTGGTAGTAGAATATGAGGCGAACACCGCACGGTCATCGTCTTGAAATTGCAGTCATTCAAATTTCCGGTTCACCGTTATAAACACACGTTCGTAAGTGTGACCCACTAAAATATCATCCGTCGTAACATTTGTAGCAAGTAAAACTCAAAAACTATTGAAATGAAAATGAAAAATGAGATATGAAAATAACAAAGATATTTTCTGGAAGTTTAAACATTGTTCTGTTCCAATGGATAACAATATTTTAATACGCTACACTCTTTGATAATATTTTATCCTTATGAATACTGTAATGTCATTCTATCAATATTTGGAACAAAATTAATAAAATACAGAAATCTAAATCCCTCATTCCCTGTGGCTTTTAAACCAGGCATTATTCAAAACACAAACAAATTCTAGATGTTCAATGTATTTCTAACTTTAGTTGAAATGTTAAGCTTTCAGAATATGTATGGGTTTTTTATATACATGTGCCAAATGTGACTTCAAAGTTTAATTAATTGCTACAAAATGTGAAAATTTGGAAAATTTTATTTCTCCATGTCATATTTTAACCAGATAACAGGTGTACAGGTGGAGTTGCTTATCTACGTCCCTCAATATTTAAAAAAAAACACGCATGATTTAAGAAATTTTCTAAGCTCAATTATTCTGGTTCACTTTTTGTCCAAGTCCATTTTTCTGGTTCGCTTTTTTTTCTAAGCGCGAAAAATCTGTCTGATACAATAATCTGTACAGACAAAAACCTGGTTCAGTAAGATTCTGTACAGAAAAAAACAAAAAGTCTGTACAGAATTTATATCAGATTCTGTGTCTGTGTTTATTCTGTACAGAAAACAGAAATTCTGTATGTATTCTGCCCAGAATTGGTACAGACTCTGTACAGAATTGGCTCAGAGTTTTCGTACATCCCTATTGATTTTGAGGTCACTAGGTGAACTACAAAATTCATCTCCATCATTTCTTTTCCTCCCCTACGACCTCAAAAATGGGAAAAACAAGCGCTTTTTCAAAAAAGCAATCTCTAGTTATAATTGAATAGAGGTAATTGAGGTAAAAGTATTTCGCTGCTAGGGCATCAAAATGTGTCTGGAAGTGGGAAGTGTTAAATCAAACCTTCTATATATCGAATATCACAAAGGATATGGCTTTGAAATAATGGAACATTAATTTATCATCATTAAAATGTCTTTTTAACCCTTTCCCCCATATAGACGCTTTCTGACGCTAATATGCAGAAGACGGCTCTTTGAAAACATAGCAGACTTCGCGGAATCTTTTGAAACCTGTCGGTTCGAAAGCTCATTTTTAGCTCCACTGGCTGAAAGCCAGTATTGCGAATTTTCTGTTGTCCGTCCGTAGTATTTTTGCTTCAAACGACTTCTCCTCCCTAACCACTTGGCCAATATTGGAATGAAACTTCATAGGAAGCATCCTCAAATGTCCTCTCCTTAATTTCGTCAATTGCTTTGGATCCACTTAAAATTCAGGTTTCCATGCCAACCAAAAGAAAAAAATAGTGAAAACTTAAAAATCTTCTCCTTCAAAAGTGTCAGGTGGATTTTCAAATAATTTTGTAGAAATGTTCCTAGGGTGACCCTCTTTCAGATTCCTTCAAGCCATGTAGAGTGGTCAAAATATATGGCTGCCAGGGAGCGGGGCTATTTTGTGTTATATGGCTATAGTGAAAATTTAATAAATCTTCTTTTCCGCAGCAGGCCCGGGAAAAATAAAAAGCCCAGAGAGGGGTAGGCTGAAAGTGACCGAGCTGTCAATCCAGGGGTTGTGAGCTTAAACTCCAGCCCGGCCAACATTCTTTCAGACGTTTTACAAAAGTCACTGTGACAAGCGTCATTCATCTTTCACCAATCGGCTTACAGTCTATGTGGAAAAGCAGCCAGTTGCTTGGAAAGTATATTGTGTGGAGTACTGGTGTGAGAAAACCAGGAAACATAGGAGTAGTAGTGAACTGGCTACCGTGATATTACTGAAAAATTGTTGAAAATTGCTTTTAACCACAATCAATCAATCAAACGATCTATGAAAGTGTTGGGCTAATTTTCAAATCATTTTGTAGTTCCTAGGGTGACCCGCTATCAGATTCCTTCAAGTCATGTTGATTGGTAAAAAAACTTGGCCATCAGGGGGCAGCGGGGCTGTTCGGAGATTTAATTTTTGCCTTATGGCAGTGGAGCAATACTGGCCCTTTTGGGCTTCTTGTTCATACATTTCCTTCTTTGTTCAATCAATAATTGCATGAAAGTTTGTCAGTCCAACAGAATATTGTCAGTGAAGACTGAAGGACTCCGTCCGACAACTTTCGCGAAGACTGACATGGCAACAAAACAAGCAATTTTTAGCTTTTATGCCCTGGCGTGGTGTCCGTTACGTACGTGTGTGCTTCTGTCCGCAAACAATTACTTGTGAACGCGATACAGTCTTCAGTTTTCAGTTTTGATTGTATCTTAATCAAACTTATACAGTAGTTAGATATCCATGAGATCTCGGTTCCTTTCGCAAACCAGCCAGATCCGATGCAAGACTGGATTATGGCCCTTGAAATTGTCAAAATTGCTATAATACAGCTTGTGAACACATAGAGCCTCCATTTACTATCTTCACCATACATACATACATGCTCTGGATTGAAAATAACCAAAGAACCATCCCAGTAGAGCATACTATTAGGCCATCATGGGCCTCTTGTCCCTTTTGTCACCATGTTTTCATGTCTATTCAATTATTGCTCTTTTATTTAAACAGATTTGCTGTGCTTTTACCAAGACCTCTTCAAAGTTGTCTGCTGCAGATTTGTTTTATGTGGGAAAGGGTAAATGCAAGGGTTATAAAGCTCTATTATATTGCATCAAGAACTTGATAGAATCTGATGGGCATAGAAACTGCCTTATGATTTTCATGTTTTGTAGATCGTTTCAATCTTGAGTGGGAAATAGCATTTTACTAGGGCCAAAAGTCAAGCCTTTCCCTCATACAACAAATCTGAAGCAGACAACTTTGAAAACCTCTAGATATTGATCCTTAAGATCTCTGCAAATGAAACTTCTAATATTGAAGTTGTAAACATCAGGTGACAAAATGAGAAATTGCTCATTATGGACAATTTCTCCTATTGTCATGAATTGTTGTATGAGGGAAAGGGGTATGAGTTGCTACTAGGTAAGGTAATGGAATTAAAAATGTTATCTGTTAAAGTTTAAACCTATTTATTTTATCTCATCATTCTAAGTTGTACTTCTGCTGTTTGCCTTGTAACTCTTTTTCTTTTTCTCTGGAATCACAAGCTGGAATTCAAAGAAGGTAACATCTTAGAAAGTTGAACTTGTGATCGGGGGCAAGGCCGTTTTGCCTTATATAGCTCTACTAATTTAATATTTGCATAATGGCGTTGGAGCAATTAATACTGGCGCTCTTGGGCCTTTTATTCATTTTGCAACACTATTTTCATCTCGAGTCACATTTGAGTAGCCTTTGCTATAACCCTTTTCAACATAAAACAAATCTTCTGAAGACGACTTTGAAATCATTTAGGCACAAATGTGGAAAATCTCAATTAATGTGAGTTTAAATATTGAATCAAGTTACAAACAATTGTGACAAAACGTAAAACAAACAATTTTTCTTTTGCCGCAATGTTTCAAATGTTGTCTTCTGCAGATACCTCAAAAAGGGTCTGCATGTTGAAAAATGGTTAAATATGCCCTTCAAATGATCTGACAGAGATCTGTCTATCAGACAAGACATTGTAAGGAGTAAGATATTTCACTATAGACAGGGTTGACAAATTGTTTTTCTAGCCAATTACCCAATTTGCTGCTCTGAGCTGTCAATTCATTCATACCATACTGGCAAGTTGTCACATTTCAAATAAGTAATGGCTAGCTTCCTGCTGCATCATTTTCACATTAAGAGATATAAATCAAGAACTTATCTATTATTGAGTAGAAAGGTTGTTGATTTGAAACAGTAACATCATAATATTGCGGATGCCCCTTAGAAACCCACCTACAATATGTCTTATATTGCTATCATATAGTTTTATTGAATTCATAAAAAATATATATGATAAGATAATAATTGTTTGTTTGGTAGCTAGATTAAGACTGAGTTGGCACAAGCAGGATGTACTTTTTGTGATAAAAGAGATATTGAAGATGAATATCATTTAGTTCCAATCAGTCCGGCTTACGCAAATATTTAAGAACTTTATTATCCCCTCGGTTACGAAGTAAGCGAGAAAGGGATATAGTAACGGGACCGTCCGTATGTATGTATGTATGTATGTGTGTCCTTCCGTCCGTAACAAACCTTGTCATCACTCTACACTAACCATTTCTTGACAGATCTTAACCAAACTTGGTATAAAGTAAGTATATGGTAACATCTTGAAGCCTATTGATTTTCAAGGTCATAGGTCAAAGGTCAAGCCCAAAATTGGACTTGCAATATTTTCCGTCCGTAACAAACCTTGTCATCACTCTACACTAACCATTTCTTGACAGATCTTAACCAAACTTGGTATAAAGTAAGTATATGGTAACATCTTGAAGCCTTTTGATTTTCAAGGTCATAGGTCAAAGGTCAAGCCCAAAATTGGACTTACAATATTTTCAGCTGTGGCAGCCTTGTCACAACTCTACACTGACCATTCATTGACCGATCTTAATACGAAAAAACCCCATGAATGGGTTTTTTCGCTTATAGTTAACAGGTGTGAGATATTTTTTTTTTTTTTTTTTTTTCAATAACCCATGAAGCTTTCTGAAATGAAACTGGAAAAATCCATGGGGGCCGCCATTTTGGATATGTATAAAAGGCAGACGTAAAACACAGATTGAAAATTATTGTCGTCTTTTTAATCATTTTTTTTTAAAATCGGTATTTTGGGTATGTATAAAATGAGCCGAAAAACACGGATTGAAAATTATTGTCGTCTTTTTAATCATTTTTTTTTTTAAATAGATATTTAAGATCATTAAAATGCTGTGTTATGTGGGAATAAACATTTGTACGAAAAGTTAAAACTAAATGGAAATCTGTAAGAAATACGTTTTCCCGTTCGTAAAAAAAACGACAGCATTAGCCTTCTATGCCCGAACCTAAATGTTGACTGTATCGTAGCCAAAGAAGGACGTGACGTCATTTCCGTTACACTTCATCTTGGCGTTACGTCAATGGAGCGCCGTCGTTTCCCGCAAAAAAAGTGGTATCAACATGAAAGACCCCAAATTCCTATACATGAGTTATTGCCTCACTCATTCAAAGTATAATTATTTATCAAACATTGTGGCAAAAGGATAACTTTCTCATAAGGAGCAATTGTTCTTTTGGTGACAATCTTTTCCTAAATCGTCTGTTACATAGGCCTCAGAAACTGTCTCTAATAGGGAAAGGGTTTAGCAGAAATGTGACCCCTTACATAATTTGTTCCAGTCATATTGACTGGTTGAAAAAGGTAGTCGCCAGATGGCATCAGTAAAGGGCTGATCTATTTGCTTTTTTACCATAATGCAGGTGATCGATTAAGGATCATCTTGGCCCTCATGTTTTAACCTCGTTCATTATAAATGTATTCCTTGATTTTCTGATAGTTTTTACTTTATTATTTTCTGTTCGTAATAATAGACGACAGCAATACGAATTCCAAATATGTTTTGATAATGCAAGAAACATGACATTAACATTATTATTGTCTAGTCAATTACTTATAAATCCTTTTTGTATGGCCAAAGTATGTTCTTTGATTTTTGTTTATAATTATCTTGCGTTTTTTCGTAAATAGGTAGCACCTATAGATATATTAAAACTTATTATACAGTTAGTTTATGATATGTCTTGAAGCCTATTGGTTTTCAAGGTCATAGGTCAAAGGTCATGCCCAAAATTGAACTTGATTGAACTTACAATATATCTCAGCTGTGGCAACCTTGTCACCACTCTACACTGACCATTCCTTGACAGATCTTATCCAAACTTGGCATACAGTTAGTTTGTGACAATATTTTGAAGCCTATTGATTCAAGGTCATAGGTCAAAGATCGAAGTCAAAAATTGGACTTAAATATTTAGATCACAAGAGAACTCAATGTGATGATTGAAAGCCGAGGGGATGCATCCGCTTTGCGGTGCCCTTGTTACACAACCAAACCATATAAATTTGTGGAACTTTTACATCTAAAGAAACAATTGTTCTGTTTGTATTATGCTTTCACTTACTGGTGACATATGGAGACAGGATTTCCCAGTTAATGTACTGAAGCCACACAGTGACAATTCATGATTTTCTCTCACTGAAATCACAGTTCTGCTCTCATGAACTAGAAGAATTGATGTCTATTTTAAGTTCACCTGAGCAATTTGTGTTCAAGTTGAGTTATTGTGATCACCCTTTGTTTTGTATGCATGGTCTGTCAACATCTTCTCTGTATCAAGTAGGTCAATTATAATGAAACTTCACAAAAGGTTTCCTCTCAATGTCCTTTTTATTCCCTCTCGACTATGTCAGTGACGGTATTAAAATAGGGATCGTCTGTATGTGTTCCAACGCTATAGCTACTTCATTTCTTATTGATTTATGTGAAACTTCACACATGTTCACTAGCATTCTCCATGTATAAGTTAGTATTTCACCGTCAAAAGTCAAGTTCACAGTGATTATCAAACTTCTGTCTTATCCGGCTTTTATGTCTTACCCGATTGTAATGAAACTTGACACACATGTTCAACAACATTGCCTCTTGTTCGAGATTGCGTTTCAATGACATAGGTCAAAGGTCAAGGTCAAAGTGGCTTTAATTTGTATATAAAAAACGTATCTAATTGCTCTTGCAATTTGTTTCTTATCAGATTGTGATGAAACGTGTCACACATCATCAGTGTTTACCAACATCACCTCTTGTACGAGTTTGCTTTTCACCTACCTATGTCAAAGGTCAAGGTCAAACGTCAAGGTCACAGTGACTATTTAAAGTTGTATGAAATGACATCATTGCTCTCAGGATTTTATTTCTTATCAAATTGTTATGAAACATATATAATATGTTTACAATTATCTCCTCTTGTACAAAGTTCACATTCCACTGTCCTAGGTCAAAGTTCAAGCTCAAAGTGACTATAATACATTTGTATAAAAAAACTTTATCGCTCTAGCACTTTCATTTGTGGATGGAATTCTTTCATATTCCATACACAGGTTCAGTGTCAAGAGAGCTTGGAGGGGTTCACGTTTTACCAAGCTATGTCAAGGTTCATAGGTCAAGGGCACATTGACTATAACGTGTTTGTGTGACAAATTCATCGCTCTAACACTTTTATTTGGAGACAGAATTCATCCTTATCTCATACACTGGTTTAATGTAAAATGAGGTTTAGATGGGTTCCTGTTTCACTGATCTAGGTCAAAGGTCACAGTGACCATAATACATCTGTATGAAAAAAACTCTGTGAGAAGATTTGTATCTTTGGCAACTTTTCAAAATTCTGGTTTCCATGGCAACCTGAAGGAAAAAAAGCAACTTTTAAAACATTCTCCACCCAAACCAGTTGGCAGATTATAATGATCGAAAGCATAAGCAAACCAGTCTTATTATGTAGATGCTTCCATTTATTACATCGCCACTTAACCCTTTCCCTCATACGACAATTCTGCAGCAGACGTCTGAACATATTTTGTCAAACAATAGAAAATCTCTTTAATTGAATGGATAACCTATGACTTAAAGCGGAAAACGTTGTGTCAATTGAGAAATTGCTTGTTTTGAGCAATTTCTTCTTTTGCCACTATGTTTTCAAAAAGCTGTCTGCTGCAGAGGCGTCGGAAAACCGTCTATATGAGGGAAAGGGTTAAAGCTATAATTATGCAGTCCACTCATCCGAGTCATCGGCTGCACTGAAGTATTATGAATGTGAAAAGATCCTATCCTTGCCCTGTGTCATTATATCTACGCTCATCTTAATATTTTCTTTTTAATTTTGTCCCTCATCCAAACATGTGCGGCCATTAAACAGGGGACACAACTCTCATCACATCATTTGTGGGAATAGCAGATAGTGTCACCATGACACTGTCTACCAAAGTCACATCACAAATAACAATTATCAAAAACATACAGGATGTGAAATGCTTTATTCGTATTTTTATTTAGATTCTTTATCAATAGAACTTCTGTCTACATTAGCGCCTCCATTTTAGATGGTGTTAATATTTATTAGTCCCCTACCGGCGTGCCGAAGGGGACTCTTAGGTTTGCACTCCGTCCGTCAGTCCATCTGTCAGTCAGTCAGTCAGTCAGTCCGGCAAATCAGTTTTCCGCACTTTTTTTCTACATGCTTTGAGGTATTGAGCTGAAATTTTGTATATGCCTTTGTAATCATGTGTCACAGATCAAGTTCGCGTTTCCTGGGATTTCGTCAATTTTTTAATGAGTTATGCCCCTTTTTGGACTTAGAATATTCGTTTTCCGCACTTTTTTTCTACATGCTTTGAGGTATTGAGCTGATATTTTGTATATGCCTTTGTAATCATGTGTCACAGATCAAGTTCGCGTTTCCTGGGATTTCGTCAATTTTTTAATGAGTTATGCCCCTTTTTGGACTTAGAATATTCGTTTTCCGCATTTTTTTTCTACATGCTTTGAGGTATTGAGCTGAAATTTTGTATATGCCTTTGTAATCATGTGTCACAGATCAAGTTCGCGTTTCCTGGGATTTCGTCAATTTTTTAATGAGTTATGCCCCTTTTTGGACTTAGAATATTCGTTTTCCGCATTTTTTTTCTACATGCTTTGAGGTATTGAGCTGAAATTTTGTATATGCCTCTGTAATCATGTGTCACAGATCAAGTAGGGGACTAATAAATTTCATGAATTTGCTTGTTTCTATAAGTGTATATCATTGTAACATTTCAGAATTGTTCTCTATCTCATTAGTGAGAGTTATACATTGTGTCAATGAGACAACATTAATGATGTAGCATCATAATTTACAACCATATAAAAAAAACATCTAGATTTTTGAAGCAACTTTTTTTTAAGTTTTCTTTATTTATATCCGTTATATAGTACCTTCATTAACCCTTTACCGCTTACCGCAAATCTGCAGCAGATGACTATATATGAAAATATCTTTGCAAAAATATGGAAAATCTCTTCAAATGACTGCATAATTATTGAATGGAGATGAAAACCTTGTGGCAAGTTCTCCTTTTACTACAATGATTTCAAAATCTGACAGTTGTAGAGGCATCTAAATGAGTTTATAATTATATTGGAAAGCTGTCAGTGACTCAACCCTTTCCCTCATACAACAATTATGTAGCAGACGACGTTGAACATATTTTGTCAAACAATAGAAAATCTCTATAATTGAATGGATAACCTATGACTAAAAGTGGAAAACATTGTGTCAAAAGGAGAAATTGCTCATTTTGAGCAATTTCTTCTTTTGTCACTATGTTTTCAAAAAGCTGTCTGCTGCAGAGGCATAATAAAGTGTCTATATGAGGGAAAGGGTTAAGAAACATCTAGTCAAAATATGGACATTAGTTCTATAAATGAAAATATCATTATTGGATAGAGTTGAAAACATTGTGGCCAAAGGAGAATTTGTTAAATATGAACAATTAATTTCTTTTTTTACAACAATATTTTCAAAAATTATCTGCTGTAGCTGTGTCATGGTTTAACAACAGGGTTTTGTTTTTCAGTCATAATGGCACCATACGTTCGTCCTTCACAACTGACTAACTTTCTTTGCACGAAGACATTGAAATTATAAAGCATGTTCGTGGAAGATGACATTTGTCAGCTGTTGGTGGACAAGTGTAAAATAACCTTTGTCACAATGGCCTTTCACTCATATTAGACAGGGAAGGCGGGTGGGTTAGAATTCAAACTGGATATGTATTCTGCATTGTTGCAGTCTCGGCAAGGAAGGTTTGGAATTGAGGAAAAGATAATATCAAGATTACAAGTCCTAGAATGTAACGACACAATTGATTATATTAAATAGGAGACATAGAAATACTAAACTTTATTATTGATAAGGAAATGTTACTTTGATAGAGATCTTTGTCTTGAGCAAAATAGGGAAGTATTAAAGCTATGCTTCATTAACCCTTTCCCTCATATAGATGCTTTCTGACGCCTCTGCAGCAGACAGCTTTTTGAAAACATAGTGACAAACGAAGAAATTGCTCAAAACAAGCAATTTCTCCTTTTGCCACAATGTTTTCCACTTTTAGTCATAGGTTATCCATTCAATTATAGAGATTTTCTATTTTTTGACAAAATATGTTCAAAGTCGTCTGCTGCAGAATTGTCATATGAGGGAAAGGGTTTACCCATCTGCAGACGCATTTTGACACATCTGCATGCATCAGACAACTGTTGAAATCGTTATAGCACACAGAGAAATTGCTCAAAATGATTGTTCATATACCTTCTTGTGCCATAAAGTTTTCAATAATGAAATTATCATAGAGATTTTTTTTATATCTTTATACATAGATGTTTTCAAGGTTATCTGCTACAGACTTGTTGTATGTGGGTAAAGGTTAACCCTTTCCCATATACAACAATTATGCAGCAGACGACTTTGAAAACATACCCGAAATTGTTTGGAAAATCCCTTTAAATGAAAGTACAATAATTGAATAGAGTTGAAAACTTGGTGACAATAGGAGAAATTGCTTGTTTTGAGCAATTTCTTCTTTTGTCTCCATGTTTTCAAAAAGTCGTCTGCTGCAGAGGCGTCTGAAAGCATCTATATTAGGGAAGGTTAACAACAAAATGATAACAGTTTGACAAATATACATCACAATGTCACTACAAACACCACAGTGGTGTAAAGGTTCCACCTGCATCTCTGCGGGAGGTTCCGGGTTCAATCAATCCCATGCCGGTTCATACCAATGACTTTAAAAATGGTATTGATGTATTTCCCTCCTTGGTGCTCCGGTTTGTAGGGTTTAGTATTATGAATTACTGTTTGGTATCAGGACACACGGACCAGTAACACTGATAACTTACCCAGGTATTCAGTTATATCGAGGGCTTGGCGTGAAACGGTTGTAACTTAAAACCTATTTTGAAAACTCTGGTTTAGGGGCAATTTTGACCCTTTTGTAAACAATGCAAATTTAGGTGCCATTGCTCAGAACGAGCAATGGCACCTAAATTTACATTGTTTACCAAGAAAAGTGATTTAACGCTTATAAAGACTTTATGGCGAGGTAATTAACCTTGGTAAAAAAATACCAATTTTAGATACAACTGTTTCACGCCAAGCCCTCGATATAACTGAAAAAATGTTGAAAGCAGCATAAAACACCATTCAATTAAACAAAACATATTAAGGATGATTTGTGGCTGTCAAAATAGAATCTTGTCACATGTCTAACAGGTTGGCAAACCTCACAGTGCATTATATTTGTTCGTTTGAGGCAAGATTGAGAAATATTTTCATTCCCTGACCACAAAAACAGTATTTTCATTTTCAAGCTTGATCTGATCCTAATCTACTCTTGTCACGGATGCCAGGAAGTTTAATTTCCTGCGCCAAGGTATGAATAATGATGTTAATAATCCTGTGTGTCAGCTAAATGTAATTACGATGATAGTGAAATTGGTCTGTGACCATTACCTATAATGACCATATTTACCCTTCTCTAACATGCAGACTCATTTTGACACATTTGTAGCAGTCTACTTTTGATCGCAAAGTGGAAAAAGGAGAAATCTATTTGTCTGCCTAGATTCTACCAAAGTTATTTTTTGATACCTCAGGTTATGTACCAGAGAAATTAGCCAGAAGTATGGAAGAGGAATAGATAGTACAAGGGAGATAGTGAACAAGGGAACAGAAAATGACATCCAATATGTGAACTGTGAATAAGACCGAATTTGTCAGAGATAAAAATATAAACCTTTCCCATGAGGACATGCACTCATATTAAATTTTATGAATTTTAGAGAGGTCATTTCTCTTTTTCCTTCAATGTTTTCAAAAGTTTATCTTGCCAGAAATGTGTAGTGGCCGTACATGTGTTGGGATACGCATAATCACTGATGTCACAGTTGGCTGAAAACTTTATAACCATTTCCAACATACAACAAATCCAAACAAAAAAACAACTTTTGAAACATCAAGGCTGTGAAAAATATGGAAAATTGTTTTCAGAAGTCATCTGCTGCAATCACATCAAAATGCATCTTGGATAGAGTAAATGTTATATCCAAGACTTCTGTGCTTCTTTTGTTAAACATTTTCCCACATACAACTAAAATGAAGCAGGCTTTGAAATCATTTTTGCAAAAACTTGGAAAATCTCTGTAAAATGAAAGTATATCTATTGAATAGAATTGAAATAATTCTGGCAAAATGTGAAACTACTCATTTTGACTTCTCCGTTCTCAGCTACATTTTAAAAAGTTGTCTGCTAGAGAGGCGTCGAAATGTGTCTGTATAAGTAGAAAAGTGTAAAAGGGACAAAGTTGGTCAATGTTTGTAAACAACAAAGTCAAATTATCCTGAGGGCAGAATAACACCTCTTCTTCATCAGACACTTTCAAAGCATATATCGAGGGCTTGGCGTGAAACACCTATTTTGAAAACCCTGGTTTAGGTGCAATTTCGACCCTTTTGTAAACAATGCAAATTTAGGTGCCATTGCTCAGAACGAGCAATGGCAACCTAAATTTCCATTGTTTACCAAGAAAAATGATTTAACGCTTATAAAGACTTTATGGCGAGGTGATTAACCTTGGTAAAAAATTACCAATTTTAGTTACAACCGTTTCACGCCAAGACTTTATGGCGAGGTGATTAACCTTGGTAAAAAATTACCAATTTTAGTTACAACCGTTTCACGCCAAGCCCTCAATATATGAGCCAGTGCTTGAGTAAAGGTCCAAGTTGGCATTTCTGAACAGTGTAGGTTCAAATCATCTTGTCCACCTGGTCAGTCTTGTTTGTTGTATGCTGGAAAGGGTTAACCCTTCCCTCATATGACAATTCTGCAGCAGACGACTTTGAACGTTTTTTGTCAAAACATAGAAAATCTCCATAATTGAATGGATAACCTATAACAAAAAGTGGAAAACATTGTGGCAAAAGGAGAAATTGCACGTTTTGTGCAATTTCTTCTTTTGTCACTATGTTTTCTAAAAGTCGTCTGCTGCAGAGGCGTCAAAAAGTGTCTATATTAGGGAAAGGGTTAAAGCAAAATTTAATGTCCTATGGTTTTTGTCATACAGGGTTCTTACAATAACTGCATTAGTATAGATGTGTTTTTGTCGTGGTCATGGTTACAGGGTGAAATTTGTCATGATGGAACGGAAATTATGCTCATATGAATGCCATTCTTTTTCCCCCAGCTGTATTGATCATAATTGTTTTGATGTTTTTGTATAGAGAAATAAAAGAGAGCCTATTTGTGGTCATTAGTCGCCGGGCAGAAGCCCGCGACTTCTATTTTTAATAGGTTCTCGGAAATCACATGGGAGGGCGGCTTATTATTAGAAAGAAACAAATCTAGATGATTTGAACATATTACAATTGTGGTTGTTTACGAACACTAATAAATGACACATCTAAAATGAAATAAATATTCCGATTTTTTAATGTTTGCAGTTTTTTTTATTTATTTCACTCGCATTTAAGTTTTTTGTCTTATTTACGAAGACAAAAGTGGTCCCTTCAAGACGTGAACCATTACACCCCCTAATGCAGACTCTTATGTGTCATCATTGAGGTCAATTTCGGATTCTCCTTTTAATAGCAATTTTAACTTACTAAATGTTGTTTTCATGTTCAAAGAGATGTCTTGATTTGTGTAGAATTCATTTAATAATGTTAATCCATGAATATCTAAAGTAGGAACTGTTTCTAAGCTAAATATAGACCCTATTCTGTTGTGTAGCTTCGTGACCTTTAACATCGATTTTCGCGCATGCGCATTTCGATATGAAAAAGCGAGTGATATTATTTTATTTTAGACAAGTACAAGACGAATGTTTGACGCAAAGCGTCAAAGAGAAGCCGCAATATTTCGTTGTACATGTAGAAATAAGAAAAAAAGAACATTTTTAAATCCACAAACAATAGAACAATTTAAACTGTAGACGGTAATGCTGATATATTTCTCCTTTTGAAGACTTTTGTTTTCTTCAAATTACCTCCCTTTAAAGCAATACCAGGATATTTACCTTGTGATTCGAATAAGATTGACAAACATTGAAATTATATGAATGAATACTATTATTTAAATAAGTAACAACAGCAAAATTAAATTTAAGCCAAGATAAATGTGTACACATTTCGTTAATTTTTTATAGATACCCTAATGTATAGGTATGAATATAAAATTTATAAGCAAATGTTTTCATTTCAACGTTCCTCATGTTTGAATAGACTAAGGAAAGTCAAGAATACATAAATAAATCAATGCAGTCTTTTCCGGCGACATTGATGCCTTGCATCAACTTTCTCTTGTAGTTAATATAATAAAGTTTTATCAAGAGCATCTGAGTCAATATAATGAAGTTTTTTATCAAGAGAATCTGAGTCGTCAAAGCTCAAATTAATCTGCACTATAGAACTGCAGTGTCTTGATGTGGTGGCATGACTTGATAGCCCAGTTGGTTAGAGCACCAAGCTAGTGATATTGGGGTCGCGGGTTTGAGCCCCACATCGGGTGGACATTTTTTCTCCTCTTGTATTACTTTAATTAACCCTTTCCTACATTTAGATGCTTTTTGACGCCTTTGCAGTAGACAGCTTTTGGTAACATTGAGACTAAAGAAGCAATCTTAACCTTTGCCACTATGTTAACCCTTTCCCACATGTAGACATTTTCTGACGCCTTTGCAGCAGATGACTTTTGAAAACACTGTGACAGGAGGAGAAATTGCTCAAAATGAGAAATTTCACCTTTTGCCACAGTGTTTTCAACTTTATTCAATAATTATACCATTTTTTATAGAGATTTTCACATTTTTGCCAACATGTTTTCATCTGCTGCAGATTTGCTGTATATGGGAAAGGGTTAAAGTCAATAATTGTTCTTTCATTTATAGAAAGTCTTCAACGTCATCTGCTGTAGATTTGTTGTATGTTGGAAAGGGGTAGTAATGATCAAAATAGTGGAGACTTGCATCTGCCAGTCCTATCTGAGTCTTACTGTAAAGAATTTAGGCTGCAATTAGAGTCTCAGACAGTTATACAAATGTTCATAATATACAGGTACACAAATTTTCATTAGATACAGGCACCCAAAAAGTTGTCACTTCATGAGGACTGTCTCAGTGGTGTAGTGGTAACATCATCATCCTCTAAAGAGCTAAAAAACATGAGTGCATAGCTTTGAAAGTCAATATAAATTAAAGAAGTTATTGAACAGCATTGAAAACAGTATGAATATAATAAAGATGCGTCAAAATGTGTCTATATATTGGAAAGGATGAACCTTTGAAGATATTGTACCAGAATAATTTGATTGATCTGCTTATGAAATAAATAATGGAAGAGATGTTTGATAGCATTATACTATCAGAATTATTGTTAGCTCCACTGACTGAAATCCAGTCAACTTCTAGCTTAAGTCATAACGAATCGTCAGTCTCGTATCCATCCGTGCCTTAATTTTTTGCTTCAAACCACTTCTCCTCTGTATTTGGATGAAACTTCATAGGTGACATCCACTCAAAAATTACTTCAAATTCTTCTAATCAATGCAAGATTCTTGTTTCCATTTGCAATGGAAAGAAAACACTTTAGCTATGTTGATTGGTAAAAAATTATATATTTTTATATTCTTTCCTTAATACTGACACATTTTGACACACCTGCAGCAGGAGTCATATGAAAGTATTTTGGCACCTGGAGATATTGCTCGTAATGAGTAATTTCTGATTTCCCACTATGTTTTCAATTCTATTCTATTCAATATGAGCTTTCCTTTAAGGAGATTATCCGGGCTTTGCTGGATGTTGGGTTTACATCAAAGAATATTTTTATTCAGTTGTGGTTCAACAATAAGATTGATTTATTATTACTATCTGCTTATGAACAAATGAACAATTAATCCAAAGTACTTTTAGATTGTCATTGCTGATACTATCTGCTTATGAACAAATCCAAAGAACTTTTAGATTGTCATTGCTGATACTATCTGCTTATGAACAATTAATCCAAAGAACGTTTAGATAGTCAATGCTGATACTATCTGCTTATGAACAATTAATCCAAATAACTTTTAGATTGTCATTGCTGACACTATCTGCTTATGAACAAATCAAAAGAACTTTTAGATTGTCATTGCTGATACTATCTGCTTATGAACAAATCCAAAGAACTTTTAGATTGTCATTGCTGATACTATTTGCTTATAAACAAATGAACAAATCCAAAGATCCTTTACACTATTTGCTTATTTACAAATCCAAAGAACGTTTAGATTTCATGACTTTTTTAATTTATTAGAAATACCTATCTTCTAAAGATTTGGCTCATTTATCTATATATGTCATAATTATAATTATGTTCTTTTCTAATGAAATGTTAGGGTCTATCTAGCTGCCTTGAAATAAGAGAATAATTGGAAGCATTATTGAAGTTAATAACTTGATGTATATATCATACATTCTTTCATTTGAGTAATAATGGGGAAGATGTTTGCCTTCTCAAAGGAAGCTATGGCCGTTATATGTATTAACCATTTCCCTCATATAGACGCTTTCTGACGCCCCTGCAGCAGACAGCTTTTTGAAAACATAATTGACAAAAGAAGAAATTGCTCAAAACGAGCAATTTCTCCTTTTGACACAATGTTTTCCACTTTTAGTCATAGGTCATCCATTCAATTATGGAGATATTTTATTTTTCGATAAAATATGTTCAAAGTCGTCTGCTTCAGAATTGTCGTATGAGGGAAAGGGTTAAGACCTTTTATTCTTTCTATAAAAGAAGGAACTAAACGACTTTGAACGTATTTTGTCAAAATATAGAAAATCTCTATAATTGAATGGATGACCTATGACTAATAGTGGAAAACATATTGTGGCAAAAGGACGAAATTGCTCGTTTTGAGCAATTTCTTCTTTTGTCACTATGTTTTCAAAAAGCTGTCTGCTGCAGAGGCGTCAGAATTAAAGCTTCTATGTGTGGTAAACGGATTAAAGAGTGTTAGACAATGTCTATAATGTTCTCATTATGCTAGACAATGTAACCCATTCATACAGAATTAGTAAAGGTCAATTTTCAATTATGGTACAAGTTGAAATGAGTTATAGTATTATATCATCCTTACTTAGAAGTTTGACTTATCCCGATCCCACATACAACAAACCTGTAGCACTTTGAAAAGAACTGGCTGACCCTTTTATAAACTTTAATAAACAAACAATTTACTTTACCTACAACAAACCTGTAGCACTTTGAAAAGAACTGGCTGACCCTTTTATAAACTTTAATAAACAAACAATTTACTTTACCTACAACAAATCTGCAGCAGATTTGAAAACATCTATGCAAAAATATTAAAAATATTAAAAATGTCTATGAATAAAATATATATTTTTTAAAAGAGTTAAAAACATTGTGGCAAATGGAGAAATTGCTCATCATTAGTAAATTCTCCATATGCCACAATATTTTCAAAGGTCATCTTTTGCAGATGCATCAAAACTCTGCTGTATGTTGGAAAGGGTTGACACTGTTTTCAATGATATTTCAGTTTATATCATGGCAGCCAGTTCACCTAATGTATGTATCCTTGCCTTCATGCAACTGTTCTCCAAACAACATTCATCTCAAAGCAACTTGGTACTTTCTAACATAGATTGTTTGTGACAGTATTTCAGTTATACTTCCCTGATAGTACACTTATCGTTGGTCCATGTGTGACTTACCTTTATTAGGCCTGAAATGTGTCATGCTCAGTACACTTATCCATTGTCCATGTGTGACTTACCTTTATTAGGCCTGGAAATGTGTCCTGCTCAGTACACTTATCCATGGTCCATGTGTGACTTACCTTTATTAGGCCTAGAAATGTGTCATGCTCAGTACACTTATCCATGGTCCATGTGTGACTGACCAGTATTAGGCCTGGAAATGTGTCATGATCAGTACACTTATCCATGGTCCATGTGTGACTTACCTTTATTAGGCCTAGAAATGTGTCATGCTCAGTACACTTATCAATGGTCCGTGTGTGACTTACCATTATTAGGCCTGGAAATGTGTCATGCTCAGTACACTTATCCATGGTCGATGTGTGACTTACCATTATTAGGCCTAGAAAAGTGTCATGCTCAGTACACTTATCCATGGTTGATGTGTGACTTACCATTATTAGGCCTAGACATGTGTCATGCTCAGTACACTTATCCATGGTCCGTGTGTGACTTACCATTATTAGGCCTGGAAATGTGTCATGCTCAGTACACAATTATCAATGGTCCATGTGTGACTTACCATTATTAGGCCTGGAAATGTGTCATGCTCAGTACACTTATCCATGGTCCATGTGTGACTTACCATTATTAGGCCTGGAAATGTGTCATTGTCAAAGGCACTCCCTTCATTTCCGTGTCAAAATCTTCAGAAAATATTGTGGGAAAAGAAGAAATAACTAATGACAATCTATGGAGCTTTCACTATGGAAGAGTCTAATGTAACAGGTAAACCCACACTTTCTGCCGACTCTTCAAAACATTGTGACCAATGGAGAAATTTATTTGCCACATTGTTTTCAACTCTTTTAACTAATAATGCTTTTTTTCCATATTTTTGCAGGTATCGTAGAGTCTTCCAACTTTGTGATCTACCTTAGTTCCTGACATGAATATTTTCGTCCTTTTCTCCCATGACTTTGTATTAAGTGTGTTTCTATTTTCTGATGTCTAAAGCTTCATTTAGTACTCGACATGTAGTTTATTTAAATGCTTATGATCACGAACTTAGGAGACCCAAAGATATATTTTCAAAGTTGTCTGCTACAGATTTGTTGTATGTGGGAAAGGATTTAATGAGGCCCATATTTAATTATATGAATTATTGCAGACAAGTGACAGCTCAGTATTGTTGTGAGGAGACTAGAAATAAAACTGACAATGTAAATCAACACCGCTAAATTTTCTTCCTGCTCTTTTGTAGGGAAGAGTACCATGATTAATATCTAATTAACAATCAACATGATGGTAATAATGATGATTAATTAATAAACCCTTTCCCACCTGTAGACACATTTTGACGCATATACCACAGACGACTTTTGAAAAAATTGTGACGAAAGGAGAAATTACTCATAAAGAGCAATTTTTCCATTTGCCACAAAGTTTTCAACTCTTCTCAGTTATTATACCTCCATTCATAGAGATTTTCCGTGTTTTTGCTTGAAGTCGTCAGCTGCAGATTTGTTGTATGTGGGAAAGAACTAATACATGATAAAATTGAAAACTGATATTGATTTTTAATTGTGCCATTCAGGAGTGATGGAACTTGTTCAATGTCAGGTGAAGGTCACAATTACCAAAATGAAATTGAAGAACAGGTGGGACATATGTTCCAACATACAACAAATATGCAGCAGAAACATTTGAAAACATCTAGGCAAAAGTTACTTTAATGAACAAATCGTTAAATGAAAAAATAATAATTGAATAGAGTTAAACACATTTTAGATTAAAGACGTATTGGTGCCAATCTTCATGGGCTGTTGGCTTTAACGCGTAACATTAACCTTTTGCCACAAACAACATATCTGCAGCAAATGACCATTTTGCAAAAAGTATTGATATTTTCTATAGTTGAGAGTATAGTTATTAACCCTTTCCCTCATATAGACGCTTTCTGACACCTCTGAAGCAGACGGCTTTTTGAAAACATAGTGACAAAAGAAGAAATTGCACAAAACGTGCAATTTCTCCTTTTCCTCTCAATTATGGAGATTTTCTATGTTTTGACAAAATACGTTCAAAGTCGTCTGCTGCAGATTTGTCGTATGAGGGAAAGGATTAAATAGAGTTGAAAACATTGTTGCAAAAGAAGAAAATGCTCATGATGAGCAATTCCTCCTTGTTTTATAATGATTTCAAAAGTCATCAGGTAAATATAAGTAACAATCATCATCATCATCATCATCATTTACTGCAAGTTGGAAACCTAGCATTGACATTATTTGAGGTTACTTGTGAAGGTCAAGGTCACTGCTTTTAGAAAAAGAAAAGCAATTTCTTTTGCCTCAACATTTTAGTACAGGTGTGACTGCAAGTTGGAAACCTAGCATTGAAATTATTTGAGGTTACTTGTGAAGGTCAAGGTCAATGCTATTAGAAAAAGAAAAGCAATTTCTTTTGCCTCAACATTTTCCCCAGCTGCAGTTGCATAATATATACACTCTGCTTGATAAAATGTGGCTGTATTAGCCCAGTCAGAGAGTAAACAAACTTCGAAACTGACTTGTGTCAAAATTGACCTGCATGTTGAAAAGTATCATGATTTCTGCTAATAATGACTGAACAAATTTACACAATCCCAATCTATTCACCAGTAGAAAGTGAAGGATATATAGTTATTCACAGCATCTAATAATAAGAGAGCAAAATGGTTTTGTTAATTGAAGTGAAAAAATGTGTTCATAGTACTGGAAAATTGTGTCAGAACAGGGAAATAACAGACACTGGAGGGTAATAAAAGCATACAAGGAGGGGGAATTCTGTCATGCACATCACTCTGACCGGCAAGCAGACATGGAAAAGCATTGATTTGTCATTCTGTTGAACATTATTCACCCTTTCCCACTTGTTCACTCATCTGCAGCAGACAATTCTTGAAAACATTTTGGCTTGAGTAGACATTGTTCATTATTTGCAATTTCTGCTTTTGCCACAAATGTTTTTAATCCTATTCAAAAACATAAATATGTTTTCTTATTTCTGCCTAGATATTTTCAAAGTCAATTGCTACAGAAAGGGTTAACACATTTTTCCTTCATTGCCAACAAAAGGCTAACGGAAATAATTTGTGTAAGCCTGATAGAAAATATCCATTTGGCATCCATGACTTGCTTTAGATGTGAGACTTTAACCCTTTCCCACATACAACAAATCTGCAGCAGACGACTTTGAAGACATTTAGTAAAAGATATGGAAACTCCCTAAAAATGAAAGTATAATTACTGAAAATGGTTGAAAACACTGTGGCAAATGGAGAAATTGCTTGTTTTGAGCAATTTCTCCTTTTGCCACAATGTTTTCAAGAGTCTTCTGCTGAGATGCGTCAAAATGTGTCTATAGGTGGGAAAGGGTAACCCTTCTCCTCTATCTCCCTGAGAAATGTGTTGGCCCGGGTCGATACATTACGCAGAGGCCATAATGTTGGTTTTCTCGTAGGACGGCTCACATATTCACATCATGAAAACACCATAAAAACAGCTACTTTTACCACTGTATGTAATGTATTTTACTTAAAATGACATAAATTTTCATTAATTGGTTTGTAATATATTACTTACCTCCGAAGGTTTTATATGATAATTCTTGGCACTTTCCCACATGCAGATGCATTTGAATTCAGAATGTTTCTAAAACCGAGAAAGAAATTATGCCATATGATTGGATTTCGTAAATCTCAACTAGACATGCTTTACTATAGAGAGTTATCAAGGGATAACAATTCTTTCGAAATTTCATGTTGAGATTATATATATTATAATAAGCAGTT
The DNA here is from genome assembly GCA_031761405.1 of Serripes groenlandicus. NCBI lineage: Eukaryota > Metazoa > Mollusca > Bivalvia > Cardiida > Cardiidae > Serripes > Serripes groenlandicus. Next base: position 73,640,378 of record JASEVX010000002.1, read on the forward strand.
GATCCCCAAAACGGCCATATTTCACAAAAAGCCAACATTCATGAAATTACTACAAATATGACCTTACCAACTTGCGCAACCAAGAGCACTTTGGTGAACTTTGGTCACACTGGAGCAATTTGAGAAATTCAAGATGGTTACGATCCATTGGAAAGTCACAGTCTCATGCAATCTGTCAAATTCTCTTGTGTTATACATAGGATGATAATATTGTTGTCTAGACATGGGTTTGAAGGATCAAGGAATTCATTGAAACCATTTGTATCGTCTTTAATGGATTACATCATAAAAAATCCAAGATGGCTTCAAATAATGGACACCATTGCATGTTTTTGGCTTTAAACTGAATCATATTAACTGCAGCATAATATTGTCTAGATGTAGGTTTAAGCAATAAAGGAATCTTTTGAAGGTATTTGTATAATCAAAGACCCATTGTGTCATCCAAGAAAATCCAAGATGGCCACAAATAAGAGGCACTGTGTTTCGTGTTTTGGGCTCCCACTTTCTTCGTATTTGATCTAGGATAACAATCATTGGTTCTATACATAGGCTTTAGATGTCAAGGAATCCATTGGAACCAACAAGAAACTAGTGACCAAAACAACCCATTATGTATCATTATGAGCAATTTCTCCTTTTTCCACCATGTTTCCAACTCTGTTTAACTGTACTACTTTCATTTATAGAGCTGTCCATATATTTGCCAAGATATTTTCGAAGTCGTCTGCAAAGTTTTTGCTGAATATCTCAAGAGTCCTCAAATCAGCATGATTGCCCAATGTGAGCAGGTGATCCTGTGATTGTACAATTGGGAGACATGTATTACCTTCTAGTTTTCTTCTCTCTTTTTTTAAAGCAGACCACAAATAAAACAAATCTGTTTACTTGTGAATACAGTCGATGTAATACCATATTATTATTATTTAAGTACTAACTTCAGATTTGTTTGTCTAAATGGAACCTTTTACTTTTCTCTGTCACTGCATAGACAAAGGCTGAAATATTGGAATTAACTGTGTCTCACATACAACAAATCTGAAGCAGATGATTTGAAATAAATTTCTATAAATGAAAGTATAATCATTCTATAAAGTTGAAAATTTTAAAATGTCACAATGTTTTAAAAATTGTCTGACGTCAAAATGCATCTGTATGTGGGAAAGTGTTAAAGAGATGATGAGCTAGATAAAGCATCATGTAACAAAATAGGGTTCAAAATAAATTGGAAGTGTTGAACAGTTTTGAATTCTCCAAGGACTATTTTATTGTCTGCCTTGCTAGATGATGTCTCAGTTGTATGTCATTACTTGTTATTAAAATGACATGGTAAGAACAAATGATTATAGATTTTCTCTCTTCAATACAGGATAACTCTTTCACTGCTTTCCAGTTTTATTTTGTAAATACAGGACAACTTTATCACTGCTTTCCAGTTTTATTTCGTCAATACAGGATAATTCTTTCACTGCTTTCCAGTTTTATTTCGTCAATACAGGATAACTCTATATCACCCTCTATCAGATTCCTTCAAGCCATGTTGATTGGTCGAAAAACATGGCAGCCAGGGGGGCTGGGCTATTTTGCCTTATATGGCTATAGTGAAAACTTAATCAAATCAGGTGAGGGATCCAGGGCCATCATGGCCCTCTTGTTTTGGAGTCTCACTCCAAAATGAGATCTTTCCTGTGTTCTGTGGTCCCTTACTATAAGGCACTCTATGAAATTTTGTCTTCTGTTTCTCTTAAAGCAGTGGCAAGAAAGACATTTTTGTTTCTAGCGTTTGCCACCGCTTGAAATAGTTGAACTACTATGAAACCTACTCTGTCAAATAAGGTTTTCTTAGGTTTAACCATAACTACTATGAAACCTACTCTGTTGAATAAGGTTTTCTTAGGTTTAATCATAACTATAGTTTGGCTTCTCTTTTATGTCAACCTGGTTTCTTTAAGCTAAGAACCAGCTGACAACTGTTCTTCCTGAACCTATTTAGTCCCTAGTCTCTCCAGGAGCTGTGGGTTCTTAGATCAATAGACCGTGTTCTTTGCCTTATTAGGTCTTAAGTTTTATCTTAAGAAGCCAGAGAGTTTCAGGAGTTCTTGGAAACGTTAACTTCTACCCCTGTGGGCCCCATTGATAGCTCAGCTGCGTCTATTTCACGCTGGATATCTTCTGTCATCAAATCTGCTTACCATGGGCACTGTTCGATTGGGATCGTTACCTTTCTTCGTACTCATCCTCATGACGTCAGAGCATTATCTACGAGTTGGACTTTCTCTAATAAAGTTCCACTCAAAGATATTCTTAGAGTGGCAGCTTGGAAGTTGCAATTGAGTTTCTCTGCCTATTACCTTTGCTCTCTGTCAGCACAAGCTAATAATCTGTTCTCTCTGGGACCATTAGTGGCGACCGAAAAACAATTATGTTCTAACAATGACAATTATATAGTTCTTAGGATCAGCACTAGTCGGATTCTCCCATTTTCATCTATATATGTACCCAAAGTACTATATATTGTTCAAAAATAAGATATAGAAGTGCATTATTTAGCCTTTCTGTAACAGGCAGGTGACCTTTGAAAAAAATTGTAACAATGTTTTTAACTCGTCAATAATGATGTTTTCACTTGTTAAAATATTCCAATATTTTGCCTAGTTGTTTTCAAAGGTGTCTGCTGCAGATGTGTTGTATGTGGGAAAGGGTTAAACTTAAGCTCTGTTAAGCTTTAACATTTCCAGAATAAAAAAAAGATGGTAATTTGATATGCTTAGGTAGAAATATTTTCAAATAGTGACTATAAGCATGATCTGTCTGTCCTTCCCTTTCCAACATGATAATCTCGTTTACCTGAGGCTGCCCTGGTGGTAGATCAATAACCTTGAGTGTGGGAGAAAGCAGGTTTGATTCCCTGGGTCATTGTAACCAAAGTCTTACAAAAAGATTGGTAGTAACGGCTTCCTTCCTTGGTGCTCAGGGTTGTAGGGTTATAATTACGACTGACTGGTTGGTGTAAGGATAAATGGATCAGTAGTACTGGTAACTTACCCAGGAAATGCTGTGAACAAATCTTTTACCAGAGATAGTTTTCAAGGTATTATAGGCTTTGGAGGAAAAATGATAAACATCTTGAATCTTGAACATTTGTTGAGTAATTTTGGCCTCTTTTCAATGTAATGCAAATAACTATATTTATACCCCCGCAAACATAGTTTGAAGGGGGTATACCGGAATCAGCCTGTCGGTCGGTCGGTCTGTCCGCAAAATCTGTTCCGTTGTACTCCTCCTTCCGTTTCTACCTGATATACTTGATACTTGGCATAAATGTTAATCAGGAGTAGTAGATGTGCAAGATGCAAATTTCATGTCCCTGTGACCTTCACCTTGACCTCTGACCTTGAAATAGGATTTTTTTTTTGTTAAAATCTAATCTGTTGTACTCCTCCTTCAGTTTCAACCTGATTTACTTCATGCTTGGCATAAATGTTAATCAGGAGTAGTAGATGTGCAAGACGCAAATTTCATGTCCCTGTGACCTTCACTTTGACCTCTGACCTTGAAATAGGATTTTTTTTTTGTTAAAATCTAATCTGTTGTACTCCTCCTTCAGTTACAACCTGATTTACTTCATACTTGGCATAAATGTTAATCAGGAGTAGTAGATGTGCAACACGCAAATTTCATGTCCCTGTGACCTTGACCTCTGACCTTGAAATAGGAATTGTTTTTGTTAAAATCTAATCTGTTGTACTCCTCCTTCAGTTTCAACCTGATTTACTTGATACTTGGCGTAAATGTTAATCAGGAGTAGTAGATGTGCCAGACGCAAATTTCATGTCCCTGTGACCTTCACCTCTGACCTTGAAATAGGATTTTTTTTCTTAAAATCTAATCTGGTGCGACATACTCCTCCTTCAATTTCAACCGGATTTACTTGAAACATGGCAAAATGGAGCCGTTTTGTGTGGCATCAGCCTGTCGGTAGGTCGGGCGGTCGGTCCAGATAAAAGGAGCCATTTTGTGTTTGATATCATCTTAGTATTTCTTTTTGATACTGATATTCAAATTGTCTGAGTCAAAGATAATACTGTGAGATATAATATGTGTCAGGGGTTGGGGCGGGGGTATTAATCACCTTTAGTGATAATTCTAGTTAATTATGTCTCCCCCTGTATACAGGGGAGATATATTGTTTTTGTCCATGGGGTCTGTCTGTCTGTCTGTCTGTCTGTCTGTCTGTCTGTCTGTCCGAAATCGTGTCCGCTCCATATCTCCAAGACGGCTTGAAGGATTTTCATGAAACTTGGGTCACATGTTCACCTCATCAAGGCGATGTGCAGAACCCATTGTCTGCTTTATAGGTTGGAATGTTTTGAGGAATTTTGACAGATATTTGAGGGGGAGACATCTGTTTTTTGCAAAAACAATTCTAGTTCCATATTGGTCTTACAATTGTTTAAGGCAATGCACCACACAAGCAAAAACAAAAAAATCTCCTGAAAGCATGTTATTTAGACATTCACAGAAATTCATCAAATATTAATGATATATTCACCTTATCGTGGAATCTCTCTAATAAATCTGTTTTAACCCTTTCCCTCATATAGACGCTTTCTGACGCCTCTGCAGCAGACGGCTTTTTGAAAACATAGTGACAAAAGAAGAAATTGCACAAAACGTGCAATTTCTCCCTTTGCCATAATGTTTTCCACTTTTAGTCATAGGTTATCCATTCAATTATAGAGATTTTCTATTTTTTGACAAAATATGTTCAAAGACGTCTGCTGCAGAATTGGCGTATGAGGGGAAGGGTTAAGTTATCAAAGTGTCTTGTAGACCTTCAAGAATAATCATCCAATCATACATTTCTTAAATATGCTTAATTCAGAAATGTTCATGGATTATAAGATTGTTCATTATACGATTCATGGACATGTCCTTGACTAGGATGAAATTCTTCCATATTTGTTCATGAAATGATAATGAACTTGCCAAAGATTTTTCTGTTACTGCGAAATAAATATTTTTTGTCTCAAAGGTCCAGACTCGTGGATTATTTTTGACCTTAGAAGGTGACAAATTAATTAGCTTCAAATGGTTATAATGAAATAAAGCTGGACATCCCATGTGACAGTTTAGCTGACTGATGTAATTGTCAAGCGGCCATGAAATCATCCTTTGTTTTATAATCATGTCATAGTTTACACTGCTGATGAATTCAATTTGAGACAGGCAGCTGACAGTTACATGATGGGGTTTTTCCTGTCATCTTACTTCAGTGAAGTTCACCCTTTCCCATATACAACAAACAGAGGTCCAGATAAGGAGGGGTATTCAACTCTTTTATCCATAATTTCTCTCTTATTATTAAAACAAATCCTATGTTGTGGGTACTCAAAAGAATCGTATCACTGAGACGATTCTTTTGAGTACCCACAACATAGGGTTAGAGGGTCAAATAAGGATTTTAGAACATGACGATTTCAGAAAATATTGGCAAATATATGGAAATTTAAATCCCTATAAGTGAATGTTGAATTAGTGTAAAGATTCAATTGTGGAAACACCTATAGTTGTTCATTATGAGATTTTTGTTTATCCTTTTGCAACAATGTTTTTAGACGTCATTTATTGCAGAGGTGTTAAGTTGCATCTACATGTGTGGGAAAGGGTTATAATTCACTCTCCACCAACTACCCTTTCCCATATACAACAATTTTTTAAAAATCTTACAATTTTATTACAAAAAAAGAAGAATTCTCTATAAAGGAAGTATAACTTTCAGTAAAAAAAGGAAAGCATTCTATCAAATGGAGAAGTTGCTCATCTTGCAGTCATGTCTAGAATTTTAACATTTTTCAACTTTTTACGCATCTGCAGCAGCTGACTATTTGAAACAGTGGCCAAATGAGAAATTTCTCATGATGAGCAATTTATCCTACAGCCACAATGATATGCCATTTATCCCCCCTTTCCATCATACAACAGACCTGCAGCAGACGACTTTGAAAACATGCAGACAATAATTTCCTCTGCATTCTAAGGGTTAACCCTTTCCATCATACGACAATTCTGCAGCAGACGACTTTGAACATATTTTGTCAAAAAATAGAAAATCTCTATAATTGAATGGATAACCTATGACTTAAAGTGGAAAACATCTTTGCAAAAGGAGAAATTGCTTGTTTTGAGCAATTTCTCCTTTTGTCACTATGTTTTCAAAAAGCCGTCTGCTGCATAGGCGCCAGAAAGCGTCTATATGAGGGAAAGGGTTAATGTAATAATGTCTCAAGACTGGAGGTGTATGCTTAATATGTATGCAACCAAAAATGGTAATAAATTAACACTTTCCCACACTTTCCAACATACATTTTGACATGCATGTTGATGCATCTGCTGCAGCAGACAACCTTTAAGAAAACATAGTGGCAAAGGAGATATATTGCTCATGATGACACAATGTTTTAAATTCTTTTAAACAAATATACTTTCATTTATTTTCCATATTTCTGCATAGGTCTAAATGTAACACTTTCAAAGTCAATTGCAGATTTCCTTTAATGTAGAAAAGGGTTAAGTTGTATTTTCTTTGTAACACATGCAAGACAGGTGGGTTTTTTGCTAGGATATGCAAAATAACACACAAGATATATTCATTTGACATGAGACAATTTTTAAAAATAACTGGTTATTTCCATTTTGGGGACAAGTTTACTGTGCATGTCACATGTAAATGGATAAGCATAAAACTGAATTTAACCTTATCTTGACCTTTATTTTAACCCTTTCCCACATATAGATGCTTTCTGAAGCCTCTGCAGCAGATGACTTTTGAAAACAATCATGCAAAAACATGGAAAATTTATATAAATGAAAGTATAATTATTGAAAACGGTTGAAAACACTTAGATAGTGGCTGGTACTAAGGTGAAATTGCTTGTTTTGAGCAATTTCTACTTTCACAATGTTTTTTAAAGTTGTCTGCTTTAAATGCGTCAGAAAGCATCTATATGAAGAAAAGGGTCAAATAGCCTTGAAACTGTTGTTTGAAATCATTTCATACATCGTTTTACTCAAGTTATTAGTCTTAAGTTATCTTGATTTTGAGTTGTTCAGATACATGATGCAGTCAGACAGTTTTTTATAATCAAAATTATAATAATTGCATGCAAGGTAGTCCAAACATTCATTAAGCATATCTTTGCTCCTTGACCCATAATAAACTTCAATAATGTATTGGATTATTTCAGTTTGAACAATGTAATGTAATTTCCCATTCCATGTCATGAGAAATTATTTAACATTTATAACCTTTTTCTCATGGGATTTCTATCAATCTTGCTGAGACTAGTCCAGTGCAGACAGGTTAAATGTCAAATTAACACAATTATCCCAATAAGAGGCCTCAATATGTCACCAATACTGACAGCTCTTGTCAAAAATAATTTTCTGGCAAATTAATCAGAACTGAAACCTTTTGTATTGCCTGCCCTGACAGGGTGGCATATTGAGATCACTTCATTCTCTGTCTGTGTGCCCGTCTGTCCATCACACTCTCATTTACATTCTAATTGGCACAGTTGACACAATGTGTTTCATTGAACTATCTTGTTATTATTATACCCCCACAAACAAAGTGTATAGAGGAGTCACTGTGTTGGCCAGGCTGTCGCTTATTATACCCTCGGTTACGAAGTAAGCGAGAAAGGGATATAGTAACGGGACCGTCCGTATGTATGTATGTATGTATGTGTGTCCTTCCGTCCGTAACAAACCTTGTCATCACTTTACACTAACCATTTCTTGACAGATCTTAACCAAACTTGGTATAAAGTAAGTATATGGTAACATCTTGAAGCCTATTGATTTTCAAGGTCATAGGTCAAAGGTCAAGCCCAAAATAGCCCAAAATTGGACTTGCAATATTTCCCTCCGTAACAAACCTTGTCATCACTCTACACTAACCATTTCTTGACAGATCTTAACCAAACTTGGTATAAAGTAAGTATATGGTAACATCTTGAAGCCTATTGATTTTCAAGGTCATAGGTCAAAGGTCAAGCACAAAATTGGACTTGCAATATTTTCAGCTGTGGCAACCTTGTCACCACTCTACACTGACCATTACTTGACGGATTTTAACAAAACTTGGTATAAAGTTACTTTATGATAATATCTTGAAGCCTATTGATTTTCAAGGTCATAGGTCAAAGGTCAAGCTCTAAATTGGACTTACAATATTTTCAGCTGTGACAGCCTTGTCACCACTCTACACTGACCATTCCTTGACCGATCTTTATAAAACTTATTATACAGTTAGTTTATGATAATATTTGAAGCCTATTGATTTTCAAGGTCATAGGTCAAAGGTCAAGCCCAAAATTGCACTTACACTATTTTCAGCTGTGGCAACCTTGTCACCACTCTACACTGACCATTACTTGACATATTTTAACCAAACTTGGTATACAGTTACTTTATGATAATATCTTGAAGCCTATTCATTTTCAAGGTCATAGGTCAAAGGTCAAACTCAAAATTGGACTTACAATATTTTCAGCTGTGGCAGCCTTGTCACAACTCTACACTGACCATTCATTGACCGATCTTAATAAAACTTATTATACAGTTAGTTTATGATATGTCTTGAAGCCTATTGGTTTTTCAAGGTCATAGGTCAAAGGTCATGCCCAAAATTGAACTTGATTGAACTTACAATATATCTCAGCTGTGGCAACCTTGTCACCACTCTACACTGACCATTCCTTGACAGATCTTATCCAAACTTGGCATACAGTTAGTTTGTGACAATATTTTGAAGCCTATTGATTCAAGGTCATAGGTCAAAGATCGAAGTCAAAAATTTGACTTAAATATTTAGATCACAAGAGAACTCAATGTGATGATTGAAAGCCGAGGGGATGCATCCGCTTTGCGGTGCCCTTGTTTGTTCATTATGTTTCTCTGAAATCACTTGGTGGAATTCAATGAAATTTTATAGGAAGCTTCTATATCAAGAGGAGGTGGATGCCTGCAGTGATTATTTAGATTACCTGAGCACAAAGTGCTCAAGGTGAGCTATTGGGATCTCATTTTGTCCGTTGTCTGTCCGTCGTCCGTCATCAACAATTGCCTTGCTAACACTCTACAGGCATTCAATCTTCATGAAAGTTTATCAGAACCTAGATCTCCATCAAATCTTTGCCAAATTCGATACTGGGTCACATGAGGCCAAAACCTACGTCACAAGGTCAAATTGAGGACAAATCTTGATAACACTCTGGAGGCCGCATTTTAACTTGAGCATGTTGAAACTTTGGCAGTCTAAATAAATGGCTTGATGATATCAAGGCAAAGTTTGAATATTATATATAGGTGATGTCTGGTCCAAAAACTAGGTCACAAGGTCAAATTGAAGAAAAATCTTGTCAACACCTAAGACTGATTGCATTTTTGTGCTTCAGTATCTTGAAACTTTGTCAGAATAGTCGTCTTGTTAAGTTAATTTTACTACAGAATAAAGACTGTTTCCCCTAGCCGAAAATGGCCCATTTTCCCCTTTTTGACAAAGCACTGTGTCCGGTTATTCATCACATCCAGTGATAGCTATTATAAGTGTGATATAACGGTCTCACTCAAAAGGGTCTATAAAAAACATATTAATTGTTAAAGAAGTGAACCAGTTGGGCTAAAATTTTAGAATATTGAGGAGAAATTGCTCATTATAAGCATGAACAATCATGACAAGTGCAAGTGTTATTTCGAGATACATTAGAAAGAAGAATTTGATAATTACAAGCAATTTCATAAGTTGTTTGCTCAAATGCGTAAAAATTGTCTACAA
>JASEVX010000002.1:73650418-73860237 GCA_031761405.1 Serripes groenlandicus
ATATGAACAGTGTTGAGAAATCCATGAGTGAGAGTGTGTGTGACTGGTGTGACTGGTGTTTTTTCTGGACTGATTTTAGGAATCTTTAAATATCAAACCATCTGACAAGTTGTGTATGTTTCAGTATATAATATATATGGTGTTTTTTCTGGACTGCTTTTAGGGAATCTTTAGTTATCATACCAGCTGGCAAATAATGTATGTTTCAATGGATTGTATATTAAAATAACTGAAGTTTTATTTCCCCCTTATGCAAGGAAATAAGGATAATTGATTTATAATAATTATAAAAAGTATTTATGCTTTAAGTAGGGCAATTAAAAGAAGGATATAAGGATTATCTATTTATGATACATGTTCTCTTTAAGGATGTTTATATTTAAAAGTGTTTTGTTTGAGGATGTGATTATGATGAGTTCAGATCATGTGTTTTGTATTTTTTTTAGAATTTATTCATTATCTCAATTAATTAAATCCTGAACCACAAAGAAGCTACCTATAGATGATTTATTTAACCCGTTTCCATGTGCACACACATTTTGAAACATCTGCAGCTGATAACTTTTGAAAACATAGTGGCAAAAGAAGAAATTGCTTAAAATGAGCAATTTCTACTCTTGCCGAAATGTCTTCAATTCATTTAAAATGCTCATTTCTTTATTTAGACGTTTCAAATAATTTTCCTGGATATTGCATACCTTTTTCCACATGCATAATAATTATGGTATTGTATTAACCCTTTCCCTCATATAGACGCTTTCTGACGCCTCTGCGGCTTTTTGAAAACATAGTGACAAAAGAAGAAATTGCTCTATTCAATTATAGAGATTTTCTATTTTTTGACAACATATGTTCAAAGTCGTCTGCTGCAGATTTGTCATATGAGGGAAAGGGTTAACTGCTCATATGAGCCTTTCATGCACAACCATCATTGTGGACTGCATAAAGTATCGACCCAGATCTGCCTAAGCATGCCAGCAGGCTATAACCCGGACAGACATTTTTCGTCTCCTGCGGATTTTCTGTTTCAGGAATCATACTTACTCTATACCTCTATCCCCCTGATAGGCTGATCTGGATCGATACATTACGCAGATTCCATTATGTTGGTTTTCTCTTGGGACGGCACATATATCTTTGAGAAAAGGTCAGGTTAAGGTCAACTATTGCAGATGTATTTTGAAACCATTTGCAGCAGTAACCTTCAAAAATATTGTGGCAAAAGTTAAAATTGCTAATGATGAGCAATGCTATTGAATGATAAAGTACCTAGATATTTTCAAAGTTGTCTTCAGCAGGTTTTGTGTATATGGGAAAGGGTTGATGCAATAAAGTTTAAATATTCTCTTAAAGCTTAATCTTTTTTTCTGTAAAAAACTGAAGGGGAAATTTTATATGTCTCGGACATCAAATGATATCAATCAAGACATAAATCCTAAGTGCTTATGATTTGTTTCATTGTCGTAGAAATGAAAAATACAGTCTAAGATTTCTACTTGTTTCCAATTTTGGAAGACCTTTTAACCCTCCCAAACCAAAACCGCAAGCTTAATAAAGATTGCGACAAGATCACAGCGAGTTATTTAGGCATACCGTTAGATTGCGATTGGAACATTCGTAATCTAACCTTTAAGCATGCACAAGCTTGCACAAACACCAAAGATTTTGCAAGCTTGCAAGATTGCGATTGGAACAAAAAGAATCTTAATTGCGAGCTTGGAGGATTGCATTAATATTACAAGATTTGCAGGTAACAACCTTGTAAGCTTGCAAGTCTTTAAGGTTGCAAGATTGAGCAAGCTTGCAATACAAACAATAGCAATCTTTAGATCCTCCTGAGCTTCATTTAACTGTGTTAATGATTGCACAAGCTTGCAAGCCCGCAACCGTAAGCCTTTCTCATACACATTAAATCCGCAGCAGACAACTGAAATAATCCGGAGAAAAATATATTCATAAAAAAAGTTTAGCTTTTATACGACCGTTTCTTAAAAACGGTACGTATTATGGTATGGTCATGTCCCTCCTTCCGTCCCTCCGTCCGTCCGTTCGGGTTTTCCACACTTTTTTCTTACATACTTTGAGGTATTGAGCTGAAATTTTTATAAAGCTTTGTAGTGATGTGTCACAGATCAAGTTCATATTTTCTGGAATTTTTGAATGAGTTATGCCCCTTTTTGGACTTAGAATATTGGTTTTCCGCACTTTTTTCTGAAATTTTGTATTTGGCTTTGTAATCATGTGTCACAGATCAAGTTCACATTTCTTCGGATTTCGTCAATTTTTGAATGAGTTATGCCCCTTTTTTGGACTTAGAATATTTGTCAATTTCTGCATGAGTTATGCATTTTTCATAGTTTCCCATTATTCTTTAACAACTTATTCCGGAACGACTTTATTAACTTTTTACAAACAAACAATATATCAAAACAAAGAGGAAACTTACAAAGAAGTTCCTGACGGGCGTATTATGTACTGTTTGCGGTACTCTTGTTGAATATATAAAGAATTAAAAAAACATTGTGACAATTGGTGAAATGGCTCAATATGAACAAATTTGCCTTAAGTCATAACTTTTTCAAAAGTGGTCTGCTGCAAACCAAAACCAGAAGCTTATAATGGTTGAGACGGTAATCTGGCCGAGACCTTGCCGCAATCTTAATTAAGCTTGCGGTTTTGTTTTTTCTATTCTAGAAAAGTACTTCTATTTATCAAACCTCCCCACAGATTTATTCTATGTGGGAAATGTATTTAATAATACATTACTTACAATGTTTTGATACATATCTGAGAAGATTCCCTGCTTTTTGAGACAAAGCTGGAACAATTCCCCAACTTCAGAAAAAGATGTTTAAAATGTTATCAAAAGATATTTTTTTCATACACAGGGTTAAAAACCTCTTATAATCCAATTGTGGATCAAAATCCTCATAGCCTGTGCTAGCCCTTTTCCGCATCCAATAAATTTACAGCAGACTTTATAAATATTTAGTTATAAATATCAGAAATCTCTATAACGGAAATTATAATTATTGAACAAAGTTGAAAACCTTGTGGCATTAGCAATTTCAATTTGCGCCAACTGTTTTTCAAGGTCTGTCTGATACATATGAGGATTGTGTCTGCATGCTTTGGGAACTGGTTAACAACCTCTGTAGAATTCTGTAGGACAAAATGTTCTATCGGTATAATTGCTTATGTCTATTTCTACCAGTGCAGGCTTTGCACTTTTTTATTATCAATTATATGTTTACAAGATATTATAACATTGCCAATCCATTCTCACGCATCTGAAGCAGAAGACATCATAAAACAATTCTGGAAAAAGTTTGAAATTGTACACAATGAGCAATTTCCCCTTTTGCCACTATGTTTTCAACTCTCGTCAATAATAATACTATTTTGTACGGCGATTTTCCATCTTTTTGCCATCATGTTTACAAAGTTGTCTGCCTAAGATTTGTCATATTTGGGCTTCATACAAACCTTGTTAACCTTTTTGTCTGCCAGGTTCATACCAAATTTAACCCTTTACCTCATATAAACGCTTTCTGACGCCTCTGCAGCAGAAAGCTTTTTGAAAACATAGTGACAAAAGAAGAAATTGCTCAAAACAAGAAATTTCTCCTTTTGCCACAATGTTTTCCACTTTTAATCATAGGTTATCCATTTAATTATAGAGATTTTCTATTTTTTCACAAAATATGTTCGAAGGCGTCTGCTGCAGAATTGTCTTATGAGGGAAAGGGTTAAGACTTTAAAATGGTAGTAATGGCTGCCCTCCTTTGCGCTCAGTGTTGCTGGGTTAGCATTACGAATGGCTGGCCGGTGTCAGGATAAATGGACCAGTTACAAGTACTGGTAAATTACCCAGAAAATGCTGTGGTATAATTAAAATCTGTTAAAAGTGGCATAAAACACCAAACAATCAATCAGTCCTTTTGCTACAATGTTTTCAACTCTGTCCAAACATTAAACTTTCATTTATAGAGATTTTCAATATTCCTGCCTAGTAGTTCTTAAAGATATGGGAAAGGGTTAATATTTATGCCTCTAATATGTAGTAAGTGACACTTGAAAAGAGACACAAATTACAGTCTGTCATATGTTTCATGAATAAAACAAAACTAGGAATAAAATAATATGGATATACAACATTAGCGTGCTTTATATAAAACAGCTTTTGAGACCAGTAATGGGAATTAATCCAAAAGTGAACTATTTCCCTGCTGCAGACAGCTTTTGAGACCAGTAATGTGAATTAATCCAAAAGCGAACCATTTCACTGCTGCAGACATCTTTTGACACTTCTACAGCCGATAACTTTTGAAAACAATTTTGAAAAATAAGGAATTGCTCATTATAAACTTTTACAATTTCTCCACTGCTTATGATGTTAGAATTTGGCATTTTAGATATACCTCTATATTCGAGCCATCCCGCGAGAAAACCAACATTATTGACTCTGTGTAATGTATTGAACCAGATCAGCCTGCACAGTTTGCGCAGGCTAATCCAGATCAACACATTCCACCTCAGAGGGATTGAGGTATAGAATAATGATTCCTGAAACAGAAAATCCACAGGAGACAAAAAGTGTCTGTCCGGGTTAGCCTGCGTGGCATGCTTAAGCTGATCCACGTCGATACTTTACGCAGAGTCCACAATGTTGGTTTTCTCGCGGGACGGCTCATTTTTAGAATGATGATGATTTCTAATTGAAATATATTAATGTCATATCAGGTAAATAGTTAACCCTTTCCCACATACAACAAGTCTGCAGCAGACAATGTTTTCAAAAGTGGTTTCTTGCAGATGCCTCAAAATGTGTCTGCATAAGCGTAATGGTTAAGAAAATATTTATGATGGATATAAATAAACAAGTGCTTTATGTTGACTAATGGGCAATTATTCTAAGTCATTTGAAAACTTGGAACAAATCAATAAGTAAATTCAACCTGTGTTAACCCTTTCCCACAAACAACAATTTTAAATCTGCAGCAGACGACTTTGAAAATATTTAGTCAAAATATGGAAATCACTACTTATAAATGAAAGAACAGTTATTGAATAAAAGTTGGAAACATTGCGTCAAAAGGAGAAATTGATGTAACTCATTTAAAAGGGGATAGCTGCAGCAGAAGTGTCAGAAAGCGTCTGTATGTGGGTTTAAATGTAAAGTATTTGAATGAATAACCTATGACAAAAAGTGGAAAACATTGTGGCAAAAGGAGAAATTGCACGTTTTGTGCAATTTCTTCTTTTGTCACTATGTTTTATAAAGGCCGTCTGCTGCAGAGGCGTCAGAAAGCGTCTATATGAGGGAAAGGGTTAAACAACATATTTTCCGACTCAACCATTTCCCACATTCACACACGCTTTCTGACGCTTCTGCAGCAGATGACTTTTGAAAACATTGCTGCAAAAGGAGAAATTACTCTAAACAAGCAATTTCTCCTTTTGCCACAATATTTTGAACTTTAATCAACAATTATACTTTCATTTATAGAGCTAATTGTTTCTTATTTTTGGCTAGATGTTTTCAAAAGTCGTCTGCTGCAGAATCATGAAAATGTGTGGGAAACACCATAATCAAATACAAGAATAGATCTGAGGTGAGAGAAACAGGACTGTCATATAGTTCATTGAAAATGTGAGCCACCTTTCACAGTTTTATAGCTGAGCTGGATTTATGTCTTATTTTAGTGCTTATAAGTGAAACAAACTGGATGAACTATGTGAGTGGGAATTATATTTTGAAGAAAGTGATGTTTAATTTGTATACATGAGCGAGGTGAATCATCCGCGTTTGCAACAAAAAAGGGAGAGCATCGTGCATGGAATGAAAAAAATTGCCGATGCATTTACTACTGCCACTTCAGGAATGTTGAAAGTTAACCACTCGGACGATCTTCGTCAGTCTCGGACGAGTCTTGCGTCCATTTTTGAGGATTTAGCTAGTATCCGAAAGTCTATTCTCGGGCAGGGAGCTATTGAAGCAGCGGTAAGGCAACTTTTATGGATTTTGTTCTTTTATTATTAACCCCTTCATTCAACGACATTCTGAAGCAAACAGTTTTGAAAACATTGTGAAAAAAGGAAAATATGCTCATTGTGAGGAACTTCTTCTTGTGTAACAATATTTTCAAATCTATTTTATAATTAATAATAATAATAATAATAATAATAATACTTTATTTTACGAGGGTAAACACAGTTAGTATACACTAATCTTCCCTGAGGCCCTCAGATACATCAAATGGAAAAGTAACATACAAACATGAATACAACAACTATGCTATTACTTTGTTTTAAAGTTATTTTCCATATTTTTGCTTCCATGTTTTCAAAGTCGTCTGCTGCAGATTTGTTGTACGTTGGGATGATTATACTGATATATCATTTATGGAAATGTCTGAGAATAAATGTAACAATTCTGAACTGCTGAATGTACAATTTTGATACAATGATCGAATGATCGAGAAATTGCTTAACCAGAATGATATCAATCGGATGTTAACCCTTTCCCTCATATAGACGCTTTCTGACGCCTCTGCAGCAGACGGCCTTTTGAAAACATAGTGACAAAAGAAGAAATTGCTCAAAACAAGCAATTTCTCCTTTTGCAACAATGTTATCCACTTTGAGTCATAGGTTATCCATTCATTTATAGAGATTTTCTATTTTTTGACAAAATATGTTCAAAGTCGTCTGCTGCAGAATTGTTGTATGAGGGAAAGGGTTAAATGCATCTGTGTGTGGAAAAGGATTTAAATGTCTGAACGTCCTGGATAAACATATTTACCTATCATTAGTGCCATAAGATTCATAGAAAATCTTGGTTCTCATGACACAAATTGATTCCTTTAACTACAATGTTAACTCTTTCCCACATACAACAGATCTGTAGGAGACGACTGAAAACATCTAACTGAAAGTATAATTATTGAATTTATCACATAACTTGCACTCCAGGAGTGAGTCATAATGCAGTGATATAAATATCATATGTAACTAGTTACATAAATAGCCGACTCACAGCACGGATGGGACGTCACTCCAGTGTGACATCACTTTAAATGATAGCATATTGTTTACAATTGTTCTGAATTTCGGCATTTATTAAAAATATTGTTTAAAGAGAATAAATCTTGATAAATGAAATGTTATAAGTGCCTTGTTGCTAATTTTGTATAAAATCAAAAGGTTATTGATAGGGACTACTTTTTACAGTGGAAGTATGCATTAGAACTTTGGGGTGAACTTCAGTCACTGTTTATATGAGGACGAAGAAAGATCAATTTAAAGATTGAAAACAATCTTTTTATGGTGTTATGTGATAAATAGAATCTTACATTCGTGCTTATTATCCCCTCGTCAAACAGAGTTTGAGAGGGGATATAGTAACGGGGCTGTCCGTTTGTTTGTTTGTGCATCCGTGTGTCCGTCCGTAACAACCTTGTGACCACTCTACACTGAACATCCTTTGACTGATCTTAACCAAACTTGGTATACAGTTAGTATATGGCAAGTTCTAAAAGCCTATTTATTTTCAAGGTCAAGGTCAAAATTGGACTTTGACTATTTTCCCATATAACAACCTTGTGACCACTCTACACTGAACATCCTTTGACTGATCTTAACCAAACTTGGTATACAGTTAGTATATGGCAAGGTCTAGAAGCCTATTTATTTTCAAGGTCATAGGGTCAAGGTCAAAATTGGACTTTCCATCCGTAACAACCTTGTTACCACTCTACACTGAACATCCTTTGACTGATCTTAATCAAACTTGGTATACAGTTAGTATATGGCAAGGTCTAGAAGCCTATTTATTTTCAAGGTCATAGGGTCAAGGTCAAAATTGGACTTTCCGTCCGTAACAACCTTGTGACCACTCTACACTGAACATCCTTTGACTGATCTTAACCAAACTTGGTATACAGTTAGTATCTGGCAAGGTCTAGAAGCCTATTTATTTTCAAGGTCATAGGTCAAGGTCAAGGTCAAAATTAGACTTTGACCATTTTCCCATATAACAACCTTGTGACCACTCTCCACTGATCATCCTTAGACCGATCTTAACCAAACTTGCCATACAGTTAGCATATGGCAAGGTCTAGAAGCCTATTGATTGTAAATGGGCAAAGGCGGGGTCATTTGGCAAAGGCCAAATGCGAAGACAAGGACAAATTACACTTAGTTCTCTGGTACATAACATTAATAACAATCTGATAAAGGTAAGGACAAATAACATTAGTTTTCTGGTACATAACATTAATATCCAGGTCATTGGCCATATTTTTAGCCATATTTTTAAATTTGGTACCGAGGGGATGCATCCGCTTCGCGGTGCCCTTGTTTGATATTGTTTTTATGAAATGAGTCAACTCGTTTCATAAAAACAATAACAAATAAGCACTCATATAAGATCCTCTATGTATTTAAAAATGATTGAGGCAAAAGTAGACAATGCTCATCATGTGCAGTTCCAGTGTAGTTTCTTGCAGCTTCAATTTAAAGTTGTTAATTATAAACAAATTTTCCCTTTCCCACAATGTTTTGGAAAAAGTCATGTTATATAAGGCCTCAATAAACCTTATATACATGATAAAGTGAGCATTTGAGACTTAACCCTTTCCCTCATACAACAATTCTGCAGCAGACGACTTTGAACAGATTTTGTCAAAAAAAAAGGAAATCTCTATATTTGAATGGATAACATATGACTAAAAGTGGAAAGCATTGTGGCGAAAGGAGAAATTGCTCGTTTTGTCACTATGTTTTCAAAAAGCCATTTGCTGCAGAGGCGTCAGGGAGCATCTGAATGAGGGAAAGGGTTAAGACACAAATGAAAAATATTTATAAATGATAGAACAAAAGAATACAGTGTAACTATGAAGTATTGAAGAGAAATGGAGATTTTCTCTTATCAACTCAAGGCCACTTACTCCTCTCTAACTGGTTTGGACAGTTTTCACATCTAGATATTGTCAAATTGCATCACAGTGCATAAGGGAAGATCTCTGTTCTAATAGAATATTCATGAGACACTTTAGCATCCTTTACAATGAGACATGAATATTCGTAAGGATATTATAATTCAGAGGTGAATAGTGTCTGGTGCATTTTGGGTAATTAACCCTTTCCCACATGTGGATGCTTTTAATGCCACTGCAGCAGACTACTTTCGAAAAATAAGTGGCAAATGGAGAATACAATTAAATCTTGGTCTAACTCTAAACTGTGTCACATGGGGTTAAAAACTAGATCACTAGTTCAAATTAAAAACAAACACCTTATAAACATTCCAGCAGCCTCATTTGTCATCAATCCAACCTAATGGTTCATTAGAACATTCATTTCCATCAAGTCAATGTTCATCAGAACATTCATTTCCATCAAGTCATGTTCTTCAGAACATTCATTTCCATCAAGTCATGTTCATTAGAACATTCATTTCCATCAAGTCAATGTTCATCAGAACATTCATTTCCATCAAGTCATGTTCATCAGAACATTCTTTTCCATCAAGTCAATATTCATAAGAACATTCATTTCCATCAGATCCTGTTCATTAGAACATTCATTTCCATCAAGTCAATGTGCATCAGAACATTCATTTCCATCAAGTCCTGTTCATCAGAACATTCATTTCCATCAAGTCAATGTTCCTCAGAACATTCATTTCCATCAAGTCAATGTTCATCAGAACATTCATTTCCATCAAGTCGATGTTCATCAGAACATTCATTTCCATCAAGTCCTGTTCATCAGAACATTCATTTCCATCAAGTCAATGTTCATCAGAACATTCATTATCATCAAGTCCTGTTCATCAGAACATTCATTTCCATCAAGTCAATGTAGTCAATGTTCATCAGAACATTCATTTCCATCAAGTCCTGTTCATCAGAACATTCATTTCCATCAAGTCATGTTCATTAGAACATTCATTTCCATCAAGTCAATGTTCATCAGAACATTCATTTCCATCAAGTCATGTTCATCAGAACATTCTTTTCCATCAAGTCAATATTCATCAGAACATTCATTTCCATCAGATCCTGTTCATCAGAACATTCATTTCCATCAAGTCAATGTTCATCAGAACATTCATTTCCATCAAGTCATGTTCATTAGAACATTCATTTCCATCAAGTCAATGTTCATCAGAACATTCATTTCCATCAAGTCATGTTCATCAGAACATTCTTTTCCATCAAGTCAATATTCATCAGAACATTCATTTCCATCAGATCCTGTTCATCAGAACATTCATTTCCATCAAGTCAATGTTCATCAGAACATTCATTTCCATCAAGTCCTGTTCATCAGAACATTCATTTCCATCAAGTCAATGTTCCTCAGAACATTCATTTCCATCAAGTCAATGTTCATCAGAACATTCATTTCCATCAAGTCAATGTTCCTCAGAACATTCATTTCCATCAAGTCCTGTTCATCAGAACATTCATTTCCATCAAGTCAATGTTCATCAGAACATTCATTATCATCAAGTCCTGTTCATCAGAACATTCATTTCCATCAAGTCAATGTTCATCAGAACATTCATTTCCATCAAGTCCTGTTCATCAGAACATTAATTTCCATCAAGTCCTGTTCATCAGAACATTCATTTCCATCAGATCCTGTTCATCAGAACATTCATTTCCATCAAGTCCTGTTCATCAGAACATTCTTTTCCATCAAGTCAATATTCATCAGAACATTCATTTCCATCAGATCCTGTTCATCAGAACATTCATTTCCATCAGATCCTGTTCATCAGAACATTCATTTCCATCAAGTCCTGTTCATCAGAACATTCATTTCCATCAAGTCCTGTTCATCAGAACATTCATTTCCATCAAGTCCTGTTCATCAGAACATTCATTTCCATCAAGGCATGCCGATTAGAACATAAACTTATGAAAATAAACAGGCTCATACATTTCCATCAAATCCCAAACAAGTTTGAAACTGGGTCATGTAGGGTCCAAAACCAGGTCAAATGGTCAAACTTTATAAAAACTTGTGAACATATTAGGGGCCACATTTTGTATCCAATTTTGTGAAAATCAAACAGGCTCATTCATTTCCATCAAATCCAAGACATGTTTGAAAATGGGTTGTGTAGGCTCAAAAATGAGGTCACTAGGTCAAATGTTATAAAAAAAACAACTTGTGATCACATTAGAGGTCACATTTTTCATCAAATCTTTATGAAAAATCATCAGCACATTTATCTCCATCAATTCCCCATCAGGTTCGAAAATGGGTCATATTGGGTCAGAAACTAGGTAACTTTCAGCTTTGAGAAAAGCCTTGTGAACAAACACATAAGAAGCCACATCTTCATCCAATCTAATGACAATCATCAAGCTTATTCATTTCCATCAAATTTCAAACAGCTTAGAAACTGGGTCATTTAGGGTTAAAAAAGATAGGTCACAAGGTTAAATTTTAGAAAAGCCTTGTGAACACACTAGTCTGGGAACCGGTATACGAAGGTGGTCCAAAGTTTCTTTGACAATTTTCATTTTGTCTGGGATCTGAATCCAACGAATTAACTTTTTTTTTTTTCTTTATTTTTTATTTCTCTTTTTTTTTTTTTTTTCAATTACCATTGGTAACCCATTTATTTCCCTGTATATAAGTATGTTATGGGTCGGGGTCTACCCATCGCACACTGTACAGATTTTACATATTATTTACAATTCTCTCATTCCTTATTCTCGCATACAGTGGGCAACTAATCAATGATCAAGGTATACTTATGGTAGCTGAATCTTTGAAAAAAAAAAATGGAATCTGCTCTCTCCATCAATCAAGGTCACTATTCTTTATAAATTAGGAATAAATATCCAATACATGTAATTACACAAATAATTTTTGTCAGGGTTAATAGTTTAGATTCACATTTTATATTGCAAAAGTAATTAGCAGTATTAACACTTCGTAGAATATTACAATATGGGTTCCATTCTTTTTCAAACATTTCTAGGTTTTCATTGTTTATTGCAAGACTTTCAACGAATTAAATTGTTGATAATTAGTTTGGACTCAAACATGTTTTATTCAAATTAGTCTCAATATTTGTATTTAAATTAGAACGAGGTTAACAAATTATCATTAACCCTTTTCCCACATACAACAAATCTGCAACAGACGACTCTAAAGGTGCTGAGTTCAACTTCAGATGGTGATCAAAATGTTGAAATGTTGAAACTTCTGCAAATATTGCTAATAGTGATAACAAAGTAAAAAGTAGTTTAAAACTATTTTGCCAGTAAATGTTGAAAAACTGTCAATTAAAAGTCATGAAAATGTACAACATTTGGCATACTGTGTGGCACTATGTCTACACAGTAAAAATGAAGAATAAATTATCAATATTTAAAATGTTTATGGTACTGGAACGGGAAATTATTACTCTTATTGTATCCCAGACGTGTGATTCTAATATTTCAAGACAACTTTTGAACAGTTTTAAATTTTTGCCTATAACCCTTTCCCTCATATAATACACTTTCTGACGCCTCTGCAGCAGACGGCTTTTTGAAAACATAGTGACAAAAGAAGAAATTGCACAAAACGTGCAATTTCTCCTTTTGCCACAATGTTTTCCACCTTTTGTCATAGGTTATCCATTCAATTATGGAGATTTCCTATGCTTTGACAAAGTATGTTCAAAGTCGTCTGCTGCAGAAATGTTGTATGAGGGAAAGGGTTAAAGCAGACGGCGTTTTGAAAACATAGTGACAAAAGAAGAAATTGCACAGAACGTGCAATTTCTCCTTTTGTCACAATGTTTTCCACTTTTAGTCATATGTTATCCATCTGACAAAATATGTTCAAAGTCGTCTGCTGCAGAAATGTCGTATGAGGGAAAGGGTTAATATTCTATTTTCTGGAGTTCAGCACCTATAAGACATGTAGAGCAAAATGCAAAACATTGATCTCTATAAGGGAAAGTTTAATAATTGAATAAGAGTTGAAGACATTGTGGCAAAAGGAGAAATTGCACGTTTTGTGCAATTTCTTCTTTTGTCACTATGTTTTCTCACCATGCTATAGAGGCATCAGAAAGTGTCACTATGTAGAAAAGGGTGAAAAGGTCGGTTTCTCCTATTGCCACAATATTTTCATGTCACGATGTGTATAAAAGGGTCAAGAAACATGGCTGGTTTATACAAAACATGCATTGACAAGCAGTAATACATTTCCTTTAACGGTAACAATAAACCCTTTCATGAACATTTACAGACAACTTTTGACACCTGAAGAAGACAGTATTCGAAAGCATTGTGGAGAAAAGGGTGATTAATCGATTGGGGCGTAACGCCTTTTTTCAAAAAAAATTCAGTCATCTGTTTCCTAGCTTTCTCACACTAGTACCTCATACGACATAATTATTTTCCAAGCAACTGGCTGCTTTTCCACATAGACTGTAAGCCCATTGGTGAATGACGCTTGTCGCAGTGACTTTTGTAAAACGTCAGAAAGAATGTTGGCCTTGCTTGGATTTAAAATCGCAACCCCTGAATTGACAGCATGCGTTGCTACAGATTGAGCTACTAAGATGGGGGAAAATGGCAATCTGCAAACTGCTAAAAAGCAAGTAATTTCTCACTATCCCACAAATCTTATGTCTGGGAGTGTTTGTAATGTTACAAGACCCGGCCGGGTAGCTCAATTGGTAGCGTATCTGACTCGTGATCTGGAGGTCACGGGTTCGATACCCGGTTGCGGCGACATTCTTTCGGCGATGTTTTCCATTGCCTCTCACCTCTGATCTATGTGAGAAAGTAGTCAGTGGCTTCGAAAGAATGTTGTGTAAGTACTGGTGTGGGAAAGCCAGGAAAACATGGGTAGGTGCACTGACCGCCGTGATATGACCAAAGCTGTTGAAAGCGGCGTTAAACTCCAAACAAACAAACAATTGTAATGTTACAAATAAATTATGAACAGATAGGGGTACTACTTTCACATAAAGGCTTCCAAACCTTCAGGGAAAAGGAGAAATTCGTTGTTTTGAGCAATTTCTTCTTCACCCTGAATTATTTGAGCAGTGCTCTGCGAAAACTAACCTTAACTTTCCTACATACAGCAAATGTGCAGCAGACAACTTTGAAAACATCTTGGCAAAAATGAGAAAAATCTTTATAAATAACAGTAAAATAATTGAATAAAGTTGAAAACGCTTTGGCAAAAGGAGAATTTGCTGCTTTTGTCAGTGTTTTCAAAAGTTGTCTGCTGCAGATGCATCAGAAAGTGTCTATATGTGGGAACGGGTTAATGGATACTGCTAGAAGTTTCTTGAAACCTGCTATGACAAGTTGGTGATAAATGCAGAGCCTTTTACATCTGTAGATGCACTGGCTGATCTGTATCTATACTGGTTGCAAATGCCTTACCTTTGGTTGTTGATGAGGCCAGCTTATGATTCCCCCACAAACAAAGTTTTAGGCGCATATAGGCGTCACTGTGTCGGCCAGCTGTATATGGTGTTATATAGCAACGTTCAAATCTTCAATGTTTCTCAACAACCACTAGGTGGAATTCAATGAAGTTTTATAGGAAGCTTGTATACGAAGTGGAGATGTGCAGTGCCTGATGGCATTCCATTTGGATGTTTTTGGATAGAGTTATGGCCCCTTGATTATTATACCTATAGTGTTGTATAATATTTGTGTCAAATGTTATTGGAAGCTTCTATACCAAAGGGATATGTGCAGTGCCTTATGACATTCCAGTTGGATGTTTTTATGGTCCCTGAATTTTATAGTCGCCGCTTGGTCCGCACTGGGTCTTTTCCGAGCTGTTTCTCAGCAACTTCTGGCTTAACCCTTTCCCTCATACAACAATTCTGCAGCAGGAGACATTTTTGTCGAAAATTGGAAAATCTCTTTTATTGAATGGATAACCTATGACTAAAAGTGAAAAACATTTTGTCAAAAGGAGAAATTGCTTGTTTTGAGCAATTTCTTCTTTTGTCACTATGTTTTCAAAAAGCTGTCTGCTGCAGAGGCGTCAGAAAGCGTCTATATGAGGGAAAGGGTTAAATTCAGTGAAACTTTACTGGAAGAGGACATGTGCATCTTATCACCATGTTAAGGTTTGAGGATTTTTCACAAATGCATTGCGCTTTTAATATCTGTATAAAATAACATAGGATAATTTTGTCTGGGCTATTCCTCAGCAAATACTGACTTGAATTCAATGAAACTTTATGGAAAGATTCACAAACAGGAGGAGATGTGCATTTTTTCACCATGTTCCGGTTTGATGATTTTTCACAGAGTTATTGCCCTTTTCATTTCTATATTATATGATATAGGAAGATTTTGTCGGTGCTATTTCTGAGCAACTACAATTCAAAGCTATTTTTCAGAGTCTTCTGACTTGAATTTAATGAAACTTTATGGAAAGCTTCACTAACAAAAGGAGATGTGCATTTAACCACCTTGTTATGATTCGATGATTTTCCCAGAGTTATTACCCTTTTGATTTCTATATAATATGACAGGAAATTTTTGTCAGCAACTTCTGACTTAAATTCAATGAAACTTTATGGAAAGCTTGACTTACAAAAGGATTTGTGCATATTATCACCACTCCTTTGTCCTTGCTGTACTTGGGGGAGCATCCATCAGTTCAACCAATATCTTGTTTACAGAGTAACTGCCCCTTGATTATTAAACATAGTGTTTTATAGCAACATTCAAATCTGCGCTGTTTCTCAACAATCACTGGGTTGAATTCAATGACATTTTATACATTATAAGTGTTGTTTACCAATAAGTGTGTCCCCACTTATAATTTCTCAGCAATCACTTGGTCAAATTAAATGGAATTTTATGGTGTGAGAAGTAAAAGGAATGGACACCTGCAGTGATAATTGCTGTTTCATTTCACTTAGCCAAATAGTGTCCCCTGCCCCGCCACCCCCCATCCCCCCCCCCCCCCCCCCCCCCCACACACACACCTTTTTATGCTGAATTTTCAAAATAAGAGAATTTGGCTGAGGAAAGGGCCAAAAGGAGACATGCCTTTAAATTAATTTAACTGCACTGACTAGTTTTGTTCAACAGTTTTAACTCTTCAGAGGGAAATTTTCTGTTGTTAAATGTTTGCAGTTGATATGGATGTTACCATAATATTATGGTTCGCTCTATAATAATGTACCCTGATGTAGCCACCCTATTTTTAGAACACTAGCCACCCATTCTATTTTAAGAACTCTGTAGCCTCACTGGCATAGCCACCCTGTAGCCACAAAGTCTATTTTTAGAACTCTGTAGCCACAAAGTCTATTTTTAGAACTGTGTATAGCCTCACTGGCATAGCCACCCTGTAGCCACAAAGTCTATTTTTAGAACTCTGTAGCCTCACTGGCATAGCCACCCTGTAGCCACAAAGTCTATTTTTAGAACTGTGTAGCCTCACTGGCATAGCCACCCTGTAGCCACAAAGTCTATTTTTAGAACTATGTAGCCTCACTGGCATAGCCACCCTGTAGCCACAAAGTCTATTTTTAGAACTCTGTAGCCTCACTGGCATAGCCACCCTGTAGCCACAACATCTATTTTTAGAACTCTGTAGCCTCACTGGCATAGCCACCCTGTAGCCACACAGTCTATTTTTAGAACTATGTAGCCTCACTGGCATAGCCACCCTGTAGCCACAAAGTCTATTTTTAGAACTATGTAGCCTCACTGGTGTAGCCACCCTGTAGCCACAAAGTCTATTATTAGAACTATGTAGCCTCACTGGTGTAGCCACCCTGTAGCCACAAAGTCTATTATTAGAACTATGTAGCCTCACTGGCGTAGCCACAAAGTCTATTATTATAAGAACAATGTTAGCCATCCATTCTATTTCTAGAAGTGTCTGACGCCTTTACATCATTCAGCTTTATAAAACATAGTGACAAAAGGAGAAATTGCTCAAAACAAGCAATTTCTCCTTTTGCCACAATGTTTTCCACTTTGAGTCATAGCTTATCATTCTATTCAATTATAGAGATTTTCTATTTTTTGACAAAATATGTTCAAAGTCGTCTGTTGCAGAATTGTCGTATGAGGGAATTTAGCATTAATGAAAAGATTCTTTTGACGGAGCATAGAATGCAGAATAAAACAGCATTATACAACAAATATGAACATCACAAATGTAATTGGATTGTGATTGAATTGTGAGTGTAATTGGTACAGAACATGATCAGATTCGATCATTGGTTTAATGAATGTTGTGAATGCAGATTATTGAAGGACTATCGGCGCCATGAATCACAAATTTGGTCAATAAACCCTTTCCGACAACCAGATACATTTTGAAAACATTGGGGCAAAAGGAGCAATAATTGCTTGTATCCTACTGAATTAAACTTTTATATATAGAAATGTACTTTATTTTTGCCTGGATGTCTAAAGTCTAAAATTCAGCTTCAGACAAGATTTATGTGAGAATTAAAGATCAAATTAGCAATTAATTAAGAGAATATTTTGATGACCACTTAAGCCTTCCTCACATACAACAAATCTGCAGCAGACGACTTTAAAAACACATGTACAAAACATGGGAAAATCTCTCGAAATTAAAGTATAATTATCCAATAAAGTTGAAAACATTGAGGCAAATGGAGAAATTGCTCATTATGAGTAATTTAACCTTTTGCCACAATGTTTTCAAAAATGCGTCTGCAAGTGGGAAAGGGTATAAATCATCTGTTGTAATAAAATCAGAGTTCATGTTAAACAATTAACAGACTCAATGGGATGCAATGAATGGTTTATAATTTCCAGTTTAGTCAGGAATTTTCTTCCTCTTTTTGTTAGTTCACGCTTCTGATTGCAAGCCTATTTCCTTCTCACAGTACCTCATGTGCATTCACACAAAACTACAAAATCTCTCCAGACTGTATATAAAAAAACACAGAGTGATAGAAAGATCTGAGCAAATCATGGAGCATTTTAAAGATTTGATTTTTATTCAATCCAACTATAATATAAGTTCCCCACAATGAAAGTAATGTTAAAACTATTCTATTGATTTCATGGAAGCCCTATCTGATTGAACAGTAATTCCACATTGATTGATTTTTAAATTTCAGGAATTTAAGGTTTTACTAAGGTATCTGGATGGAATCGGCCATTATCTTTCTTAACCCTTTTCAACTGGTTGGCACATTACATGTATGACACATCTTATATGAATTGGCTTTGCAGAAAACTTGTAACATTTGAAAACATTGTGTCAAAAAGCAGACGACTTTTAACCCTTTCCTTCATACGACAATTCTGCAGCAGACGACTTTTATTTTTTTTTAGAAAATCTCTATAATTGAATGGATAACCTATGACTAAAAGTGGAAAACATTGTGTCTAAAGGAGAAATTGCTCGTTTTGAGTAAGATGTCATACAGAAGTTTATTGAAACTTTCTATGAGTAATTGAAAAAACAGTTTAGAGTCAGATCGGACTGCCTGGATGTGTCTTTTGTCACTATGTTTTCTAAAAGCAACATTTGGTTCCATTCAGATATCAAATTTGTATGAAAATAAAAACTCCCTTCTATAAATATTACATTTTCACCAACAACTTTGTAATGCCTGCACACATTGTAAAAAAGTTTATTACTTGTACAGATAAAAGAAATGGCAAGCTCTATAATGAATGAATGCCATTTTGTATTTTCAGAGCCAAAGGTCATGGGTGGAAAGGACATTTTTCAAGCGAGAATGTTCCAAGTTTATAAGGAGCTCCCGTGATTCAGGGAGGTAAGTAAAGTCCTTGTTATTAATTTCACTACAGGCTCATTCATTTCCATCAAATCACAGACAATATTGCTTTCTCTTCTGTAGCAGATGATTTATTTTGTTATAACTCCAAAAGGTTAACCCTTTCCCACATATAGACGCTTTCTGACGCCTCTGCAGCAGACGGCTTTTTAAAAACATAGTGGCAAAAGAAGAAATTGCTCAAAACGAGCAATTTCTTCTATTGCCACAATGTTTTCCACTTTTAGGCATAGGTAATCTATTCAATTATAGAGATTTTCTATTTTTTCGACATAATACGTCCAAAGTCGTCTGCTGCAGAATTGTCATATGAGGGAAAGGGTTAAGGTGCAGGATAGAGACCACTAATGTTCTGTCTGTCTGTGCGTGCAGCCGTTCATCAAGATTTGTTGCAATATAACTCAAATACACATTCTCAAAGATTGATGATATTTGGTAGGGTTGTTTTCCAGCTTGAGAAAATATGTCACAAACAAGAATAATATTAACTTTTACTGCCTTACTTCTAGTGTTATCTGCCTTCATGCAGGTGCCTTCCATAGAATTCCAATTCATTTTCTATTATTTTAATTTTGTTCACTCCATTTAATTAATTCTTTCGATTTACCTCTTTTTAGCTCACCTGAGCTTTGCTCAAGGTGAGTTATTGTGATCGCCTTTTGTCCGGCGTCCGTCGTGCGTCGTGCATCGTCCGTCGTGCGTCAACTTCTTCTCCTCAGTAACCAGTGGGTCAATTTGGATGAATCTTCACAGAAAGCATCCTCTCAATGACCTCACCAGAATTCCTTCAAATTTTTGGGATCCATGCAAAATTCTGGTTTCCATGGCAACGAAACCCAAGCCATGTTGATTGGTCAAAAAACATGGCCGCCAGGGGGCGGGGGCTATTTTGCCTTATATGGCCAAAGTGAAAACTTAAAAAATCTTCAACATCTTCTCCTCAGTAACACCAAGTGGGTCAATTGGGATGAAACTTCACAGAGAGCATCCTCTTAATGACCTCACCAGAATTCCTTCAAACTTTAGGGATCCATGCAGAATTCTGGTTTCCATGGCAACGAAACGAAAAAAACTTCAAAATTCTTCTTCTCCCAAACTGGTTGGCAGATTTTCAAATAATTTTGTAGAAATGTTCCTTGGATGACCCTCTATCAGATTCCTTCAAGCCATGTTGATTGGTCAAAAAACACGGCCGCCAGGGGGGCGGGGCTATTTTGCCTTATATGGCTATAGTGAAAACTTAAAAAATCTTCTCCTCCGAAAGTGTCAGCCTGATTTTCAAATGATTTTGTAGAAATGTTCCTTGGGTGACCCTCTATCAGATTCCTTCAAGCCATGTTGATTATTCGAAAAACATGGCCGCCAGGGGGATGGGGGGGGCGGGGCTATTTTGCCTTATATGGCTATAGTGCAAACTTAAAAAATCTTCTTCTCCAGAAGTGTCGGCCCGATTTTCAAATAATTTTGTAGAAATGTTCCTTGGATGACCCACTTTCAGATTCCTTCAAGCCATGTTGATTGGTCAAAAAACATGGCCGCCAGTAGGCAGGGCTATTTTGCATTATATGGCTATAGTGAAAACTTAAAAAATCTTCTCCTCCAAAAGTATCTGGCCGATTTTCAAATAATTTTGTAGAAATTTTCCTAGGGTGACCCTCTATCAGATTCCTTCAAGCCAAGTTGATTGGTCGGAAACTATGGCTGCCAGGGGGCGAGGCTTATATAGCTAAAGTGAAAAAAAAATAAAAAATCAGGTGAGCGATTCAAGGGCCATCATGGCCCTCTTGTTGGTAGATATTTTTGGAGCAGATAGAATTAAGAATATGATAACTTTCACAAAATTTGTTCAGGCAGGCAAGGGGTTAAAGCCTTTCCCTCAAACGACAATTCTGCAGCAGACAACTTTGAACATATTTTGTCAAAAAATAGAAAATCTCTTTAATTGAATGGATAACCTATGACTAAAAGTGGAAAACATTGTGGCAAAAGGAGCAATTTCTTCTTTTGTCACTATGTTTTCAAAAAGCCGTCTGCTGCAGAGGCTTCAAAAAGCGTCTATTTGAGGGAAAGGGTTTATTTTATTTAATTGTACTATCCAGCTGATTTAAACCTTTCCCACATACAACAAAACTGCAGCAGACGACTTTGAAAATATATATGCAACACTATTGAAAATATATATGCAACACTATTGAAAATATATATGCAACACTATTGAAAATGTCTAAAAATGAAAAGGTGATTACTGAAAAGAGTTGAAAACATTGTGGCAAAAGGAGAAATTGCTCGTTTTGAGCAATTTCTTCTTTTGTCACAATGTTTTCAAAAAGCCGTCTGCTGCAGAGGCGTCAGAAAGTGTCTACAAGTGGGAAAAGGTTAATTAGAGATAAAGTAGTGTTACTTGGAAATGCTGTATGTGATCATTTTTGAATACCCTACTTTTTGTGTTTAAGCATGAAAGAGATGGTTGGTTAACAAGTCCATCTACATGAGCCTTGTCAAACGATCGGAGTCTTAACACTTTCCCACTTGCAGACATCTGAAGCAGGCTACTTTTGAAAAAATTGTTGCAAAAAGAGAAATTGCTCGTAGTTACCACACTGTTTCTGTGCAATAATTATCCTTTCATTTACAAGTATTTACCATCATTATCTGTCAATATATTGGTTTCCTTTGACTAATGCTGATGACTAAATGTTGCAACAGATGACTCCTGAAAATATTGTTGAAAATGATATGATTGCTTACAGAGATGCATCTGCATGTTAAAAAGGGTAGCAGTGTCAACCGGCTGTCTAAGGGGTCTTTTCTAAAATATGCCAGCAAGACAATGGGTTGATGAACCAATTAAATTCACAGTTAATCATTACATTCCCTCAATGCAGCTGTCCTCTTTATGACTAGCTCATTATCACAGAACCTCCTCCTTTGGTAATTTTAGAATTGGCTCTGAATACTGTCAAGATGGTTAAAAAGTGAAGTTACGTCAAGTCTTTTTTTGTGTCACATTTCTCAAAGTGACTTATCTATGTTTGTCAACAATTTTCTGTAGATACCTTCTGTGACCACTATGCCAATTCAGATGAATTTTTCTAGCTAGTATCATCTTAATTTCTACTTCTACTTCGAAAACGTGTAGGAAATGAAGATTTATGTCTGAATTTATAATTATTTTATCTTTGATGGAATTGAAAACATTGGGGTAAAAGTTATAATTGTGGTTATAATGAGAATTTTATCCTTATTGCCACAATATTTTCTGAAAGTTGTCTGCTATGGTTATCTACATATGCCTCTGCAGGTTTGATATAACATTGAGAAATTGCACTACAAAGACTGTTGTAGTGCAATTTCTCAATGTTATATCAAACCTGCAGAGGCATATGTAGATCACCTTTAGAGAAACATTTCCGAAATATTTGAAGTCCTATAACTAGATAATTCATTTGAAAAATATGATTGAGACTTGAAAGGGAAGAAGTTAGAAAAAATACCAATATTACTTAGGGAATTGTAACATAGGAATAATTTGCTATGATGCGATTTGCAAGTTGCATCTTTATTCAGATGTGCTTAATCTTGAATTATCTTTAGACAGTCTTATATTGAAAACAAAAAGAACATGGGCAATTCTTTACAAAAAAAAACCATACTAAATGTACATGTGTTTGGATTAAGTTTATGTAGGAAAAGGCAAAAATGCTTAGATTGGGCTATTTCTTCTTTTTCGACTACACTTTCACGAGTTTCTGACAGCTAGAGTTTGTAAATTTAAGCTCTGTGTGAGAAAGGGGTGTGACAAATCTCCCTCCTGGATTTGTTCAATGAAAGGCTGATTAGTTTCTTATTGCTCTTTTACCAATTCCCGGCTGCATTTTGTAACCTTATTACAGGAATGCAAGCTCAATTGGAGCCAAGTTAGAGATGGTTAATGTAAACCCCTGATTGTGTCTGGTTACAAGTTACAAAATGAGCCATTAACCCTTTCCTTCATACGACAATTCTGCAGCAGACGACTTTGAACATATTTTGTCAAAACATAGAAAATCTCTATAACTGAATGGATAACCTATGACAAAAAGTGGAAAACATTGTGGCAAATGGAGAAATTGCATGTTTTGTGCAATTTCTTCTTTTGTCACTATGTTTTCAAAAAGCCGTCTGCTGCAGAGGCGTCAGAAAGCGTCTATATGAGGGAAAGGGTTAACCCTGTCCCTCATGTAGAAGCATTTTGACAGCAGACAACATTTGAAGACATTGTGGCAAATGGCATGATGCCATCATGTGAATTGTCTAGAGATAAACAATACAACATAGTATACAACAAATCTGCAGCAGACAACATTGAAAACAAATTTGCAAAACTAAGAAAAGAACTCTGTCAATGAAAGTAATATAATTGAATAGAGTTGAAAACAAAGTAACAAAAGGAAAAATTAATCATGATGAGTTAGTTCTCCTTTAGTCACCATATTTTCAAAATCATACTGCTGCAGAAGCACCATGGGTCTGTATGAAACATTGTCAATTGACATCAACTATATTTTTTTTTAGAGTTGACCCTGAATTGATGAAAATACCAAAATCGAAATGACTACAGACTTTCATGTTATATGCTGCACTTGCCATACAAATCAATGATTTTTGTTAAGATTTTCTCTAACTGGAGAAATTCCATCAGTCAGACCCAAATTGATGAGATATTTACCCTTTTTCATATACAACAAATCTTCTGTGGTCATCTCTGAAAACTTCTTGGCAAAAATGTGGAAAGACTCTACAAATTGAAATAATTCTTATAAATATTGTTGAAAGCATTGTGGCAACACCAAATATTGCTCATAATGAGTAGGTTTCTCCTTTGCCTCGGCGCGGAATTTCTTCTGCATGTTAGACAGGGTTAATTGACAGTTTTTCCAGCTGATTACTGCAAACTAGTAATTATTTTCTGGAAGTGTGAGATGGTTATATTGATGTGACTAAAATTGGATTATGTGTTTGTAGAAAGACATTTACAAACCAACTGAAAGATCAGCAATAGTTATACTAATTTCCCTGTTAGCCTTTAATTTGCTGTTTACCTGATGCGATATGGTTAACCTCTTTCCCACATACAACAAATATTCAAAAGATGACTTCAAAATCACCTGGTGAAAAAGAGGTTGGCGTACCTCTATACGGTTGTGGCTTTGATACATATAGAAGATATTTCATGAGTGTTTATTTATTATCACTTTTAGTAAACGAGTTTGCTAAGATGATATGCTGCGAGCCTTCGCGAGCGTCATATTCAGCTTCAGCTTGGTTAACGAGTTTATTAATAAGTGATAATAAATAAACACGAAACAGATATTGTATTTATCACATAAAACATTGCCGGTTTTGGCGCCAAAGTGACTAACGTTATATGACGTCAAACTGCTGGTGTGACGTTATTTTCATAGTTTGGTTTCCGCATTGTAAGAAAGACTTATGATTAAGACTGGAAACCAAACTAGTAGTGTCATATGATATTTAAGTAATGGAATGTTGACACTTCCAGGGAGGGCTTTATGTGATAAATAGATCTAACTGTGTTTGCAGGTGCTGCTGTGGCAGGGTGGAGAGTTGGCAAGGTCATGTACCACAGGCTTTGGGGTTACCCTCTGAGGAGAGGTGGCTTCCAAACAGACATACAGAATCAAAGCCAACAGATGCCTATGGAGTTCTCGAGTTTCAAGGTGCCCCACATCCTAGTAAAGCGCAGGTAAGGTAACTTGTATCCCCGTAAAACTGGGGATATCATAGTCAGCTTGTTGTCTGTTTACTCTTGCATGTGTCCAAGTGTTCCCCAGATTGTCCTGATTTTGTTTACTCTCTTTCTTACATACAGACACCTTTTGACACTTCTTCAGCAGACAACTTTTGAAAACATTGTGACAAAAGGAGAAATTGCTTAAAACAAGCCTTCATATATACAGACTCCGTGTTTTGCTAAGATGTTTTCAAAGTTATATATATATGTCTGAAAGTTTTAACATGATCTGATCTTTGAGGGAACTATAGTAAATATTTTGCAAGTCTGCTATTAAAGACCAGTATTTATTTACCCTTTCCCACAATGTCAGACAGATGCATTTTGCCACATCAGCATCATACCAACATTTGAAGACATTTCTATGTTTGAAAGAATAATGAGTTTGCTAGTTTTCAAGAAACGTTGTCTAGTAAATCATTCATCACAATAAAAGTTATACAATTCAGAGATCATTATATTCTTTGACAAATTTCGACATTGTGCGTTTATTGAATGATAAAGCTCAAGTCCATGAAAGAAATCCAAATTTGTGCAGACAAGTTCTGTCATAGTGAATAATTGAGGTGCCGGTTGCTTTTAACACTTATCACTTTACAATATCTTGTGTGAATTGAAGACGAGAATTATGATAGTATCTGATGTCCAATTTTTATAGACTACCAAATCAAAATTATTTTGAAGAAAGAAACAAATTTGGACATTTGAAACATTGTGGAATGGTTTTTAAAAAAGAAAGAAATATAGCTAGTTAAAAGCAAATTCTCTTTTGTAGGCAATGTTTACAATAGCTGCCTAATGGAGTCATCTTATACAGGAAAGTTATCAAATTTGAAGTCTATTTAAACTTTCCTGGAAAAGCTATCAGTACTATATTATATATAGGAGTCACGCTTGTCGGTCGGTCGGTCGGTCCGTTGGTCTGTGGACATTTCTTGTGAACACTATTTCTCAGTAACCCTTGGTCAGAATTCAATAACTTCACTAGAACAATTGATGCCAAGCCTAGTTGGGCATATTGTCGGCGTGTTGCACTGGAATTATTAGCTCACCTGAGCTTTGCTCAAGGTGAGTTATTGTGATCGCCTTTTGTCCGGCGTCCGTCGTGCGTCGTCCGTCGTGCGTCGTCCGTCGTGCGTCAACTTCTTCTCCTCAGTAACCAGTGGGTCAATTTGGATGAAACTTCACAGAAAGCATCCTCTCAATGACCTCACCAGAATTCCTTCAAATTGTTGGGATCCATGCAAAATTCTGGTTTCCATGGCAACGAAACCGAAAAAACTTCAAAATTCTTCTTCTCCCAAATTGGTTGGCAGATTTTCAAATAATTTTGTAGAAATGTTCCTTGGATGACCCTCTATCAGATTCCTTCAAGCTGTGTTGATTGGTTTCAAAAACATGGCCGCCAGGGGGGGCGGGGCTATTTTGCCTTATATGGCTATAGTGAAAACTTAAAAAATCTTCTCCTCCGAAAGTGTAAGGCCGATTTTCAAATAATTTTGTAGAAATGTTCCTTGGGTGACCCTCTATCAGATTCCTTCAAGCCATGTTGATTGGTCGAAAAACATGGCCGCCAGGGGGGGTGGGGCTATTTTGCCTTATATGGCTATAGTGCAAACTTAAAAAATCTTCTCCTCCAAAAGTGTCAGGCCGATTTTCAAATAATTTTGTAGAAATGTTCCTTGGGTGATCCTCTATCAGATTCCTCCAAGCCATGTTGATTGGTCAAAAAACATGGCCGCCAGGGGGCGGGGCTATTTTGCCTTTTATGGCTATAATGAAAACTTAAAAAATCTTCTCCTCCATAAATGTCAGGGCGATTTTCAAATAATTTTGTAGAAATGTTCCTTGGGTGACCCTCTATCAGATTCCTTCAAGCAATGTTGATTAGTCGAAAAACATGGCCGCCAGGGGGCGGGGGCTATTTTGCCTTATATGGCTATAGTGAAAACTTAAAAAATCTTCTCCTCCGAAAGTGTCAGGCTGATTTTCAAATGATTTTGTAGAAATGTTCCTTGGGTGACCCTCTATCAGATTCCTTCAAGCCATGTTGATTGGTCGAAAAAAATGGCTGCCAGGGGAGGGGGGGGGGGGGGGGGGGGGGGGCTTTTTTGCCTTATATGGCTATAGTGCAAACTTAAAAAATCTTCTCCTCCAAAAGTGTCAGGCCGATTTTCAAATAATTTTGTAGAAATGTTCCTTGGATGACCCACTTTCAGATTCCTTCAAGCCATGTTGATTGGTCAAAAAACATTGCCGCCAGTAAGCAGGGCTATTTTGCATTATATGGCTATAGTGAAAACTTAAAAAATCTTCTCCTCCAAAAGTATCTGGCCGATTTTCAAATAATTTTGTAGAAATGTTCCTAGGGTGACCCTCTATCAGATTCCTTCAAGCCAAGTTGATGGTCGGAAACTATGGCTGCCAGGGGGCGAGGCTTATATAGCTAAAGTGAAAAAAAAAAAAAAAATCAGGTGAGCGATTCAAGGGCCATCATGGCCCTCTTGTTTTTAAATGAGTTATGGCCCCTTAAAATTTCTCATACATATGTATATTGTCAGACACCAGCTGGTGGTATTCATCCTGTTCAGTGATATTATCTAGTCTATCCTGACACCAGCAAGTCAGTTCTAATGTTAACCCCGACAATCTTGGGGGCCAAGGAATGCCATAACTACCATTTCGAGGGCTTGGCGTGAAACGGTTGTAACTAAAATTGGTATTTTTTTACCAAGGTTAATCACCACGCCATAAAGTCTTTATAAGCGTTAAATGATTTTTCTTGGTAAACAATGCAAATTTAGGTGCCATTGCTCGTTCTGAGCAATGGCACCTAAATTTGCATTGTTTACAAAGGGGTCAAAATTGCCCCTAAACCTAAACCCTTTCCCAACTGCAGTCGCATTTTAACACAATAGCAGCAGATGACTTTTGAAAACATTGTTGTCAAAGGTGAAATTGCTCATAATGAGCAAATTCTCCTTTGGCCACAATGTTTTCAACTTTATTTAACCCTTTCCCTCATACGACAATTCTGCAGCAGACGACTTTGAACGTATTTTGTCAAAACATAGAAAATCTCTATAATTGAATGGATAACCTATGACTAAAAGTGGAAAACATTGTTGCAAACGAAGAAATTGCTCGTTTTGAGCAATTTCTTCTTTTGTAACTATGTTTTCAAAAAGCCGTCTGATGCAGAGGCGTCAGAAAGCGTCTATATGAGGGAAAGGGTTAACAATTAAGCTATCTTATATAGAGATTTTTCAGGTTTCTGTCACTATGTTTTCAAAGTCGTCTGCTGCAGATTTGTTAAGCTCGCCTTAGCACAAAGTTGTGACGAGCAATTTCTCCTTTTGCCACAATATTTGCAAAAATTTAAAAATCTCTATAGTATAAATGAAATTATTATTATAGAATAGAATTGAAAACATTGGGTTAAACGAAGAATTAATTGCTTGAATAAAGGAATTTATTCTTTTGTTACAATGTTTTCAAAAGTCTTCTGCTGTAAATGTGTGGGAAAGTGTTAATGAGGATGTAAGTATATGTTAACCCTTTCCCTCATACAGACGCTTTCTGACGCCTCTGCAGCAGACGGCTTTTTGAAAACATAGTGACTAAAGAAGAAATTGCTCAAAACGAGCAATTTCTCCTTTTGCCACAATGTTTTCCACAATGTTTTCCAATTTAAGTCATAGGTTATAATCCATTCAATTATAGAGATTTTCCATTTTTTGACAAAATATGTTCAAAGTCCTCTGCTGCAGAATTGTCGTATGAGGGAAAGGGTTAATTAATAATGATATAATGTGTCTTCTGCTTTGAAACCATCTGGGCAGTATATTATGTATTTATCATGAAAATTCAAAATGCATTATCGATACAGAAGTGAAAACATTGTGCGAAAAGGAGAAAGTGCTTGATTTTCACTGCTGCATAATTTTTTTGTGAGAAGTTTGCTGTTTCTGGGAAACGCTGAACTCAGCAGTTAAAGTAAAACTGATGACAGAGACTAAAGGTTTTGACACCATGTATATCACTCCATCAAGACATACTTGACAAGTCTTTATTCATAGTCTAGTTGGCTGACAGGGATGTACACCTATTCTAGTTCAGCCACTGAAGACTAGTTAAGGGAGAGTAAACTGTTCTTTTCCCACCAATATCTCTCTTTTAACTCGACCAGACTATATGTTGCGTGTACTAAAAATAATCGAATCACTGAGACAATTCTTTTCAGTACCAACGACATGGGTTTTGAGTGTTAAATGCAAACTTTGGGATGTGCATGGAATAGGCATCTTATTTGCTCGTCTATTTTTCAAAGATAAAAAGTCAGGGTATTATGATACCCTTGGTGTTCTCGTAACAAAATTTTAACCTAAAATACCTCATAATTCAAAAATCATTCTACATTTTCAAATGAAACTTAGTACACATTTTCCTAGGATCAACATGCATGTCTATACCAAGTCACATAACTCTGGCTTTAATAATTATTTATAAATGCCCCTTTTCGACTTAGGAAAAGGCAGACGAGCGTGGCATGGTGTTCGCTTGCGGTTTGTGGTCCTATTGCACCTCCGTACATTGAAGATATTGTTGTACCTCTACAGTCTCATCAAAGTCTTCCCTTTCTGTTATATAGATTTAAACTCGCCTTCTGACTAAAAACTACAAGTGTAGCCCCGTTAGTTTTGCGGCAAAATTACTTTTAATGTCGTCAAACAGAAGGGTCCATAAGACCCCAAATTGTCAGATGCCGTGTAGAAATGAAGTGATGTCTGACAGATGCTGTGTAGAAATGAAGTGATGTCTGACAGATGCTGTGTAGAAATGAAGTGATGTCTGACAGATGCTGTGTAGAAATGAAGTGATGTCTGACAGATGCTGTGTAGAAATGAAGTGATGTCTGACAGATGCTGTGTAGAAATGAAGTGATGTCTGACAGATGCTGTGTAGAAATGAAGTGATGTCTGACAGATGCTGTGTAGAAATGAAGTGATGTCTGACAGATGCTGTGTAGAAATGAAGTGATGTCTGACAGATGCTGTGTAGAAATGAAGTGATGTCTGACAGATGCTGTGTAGAAATGAAGTGATGTCTGATGCTGTGTAGAAATGAAGTGATGTCTGACAGATGCTGTGTAGAAATGAAGTGATGTCTGACAGATGCTGTGTAGAAATGAAGTGATGTCTGACAGATGCTGTGTAGAAATGAAGTGATGTCTGACAGATGCTGTGTAGAAATGAAGTGATGTCTGACAGATGCTGTGTAGAAATGAAGTGATGTCTGACAGATGCTGTGTAGAAATGAAGTGATGTCTGACAGATGCTGTGTAGAAATGAAGTGATGTCTGATGCTGTGTAGAAATGAAGTGATGTCTGACTTGAAAATACCTGATGATTCAATTATAACAAATCCAGAAATAACACCAAATACATCTGCGGTAATGCTGATTTACAGCCAAATATTCCCATAACCCTTTCCCCCGTACAATATTCTGCAGCAGACGACTTTGAACGCATTTTGTCAAAACATAGAAAATCTCCATAATTGAATGGATAACCTATCACAAAAAGTGGAAAATATTGTGGCAAAAGGAGAAATTGCACATTCTGTGCAATTTCTTCTTTTGTCACTATGTTTTCAAAAGCTGTATGCTGCAGAGGCGTCAAAAAGCGTCTATATGAGGGAAAGGGTTAAAAAAAAATAATATTGTTTGCTTAGAAATGAGTGTATACCTTCACCAGAATGCAGTGAATATATGACATTGAGTTTAAATTCGTTATA
This sequence comes from Serripes groenlandicus, assembly GCA_031761405.1. Lineage (NCBI taxonomy): Eukaryota > Metazoa > Mollusca > Bivalvia > Cardiida > Cardiidae > Serripes > Serripes groenlandicus. The sequence continues at coordinate 73,680,814 of JASEVX010000002.1, forward strand.
AATGTGTATAGGATGCACTTGAAATGACTGATTTGATAAATTTTAGTATTTTGACCTTGTTTGGAAGTGAAAGTAAAGTATGTGAAAAACCAGTTTTGTCCCATCCCGATTTTGTCCAAAATGACAGGTAACAACTTTCATGGGATGAATTCTTTCTTGCATAATATTTGACCCCCAATTTTCGTTGGATTATTTTAAAGCTTATATAGAGGCAACTCTTCTCAATGATACAGGGTGTTCCACCTGAGAAACGCTTAGAAAGAGTGACAACCGAGGGCTGAAACTAGTTGATTTATATGGAAACAAAGAAGGAATTTATTTTGTATTGTGACTTTTGAAACTTAGTTGACAAAATCACGGGAAAAGGATTAATGCAATATTTATCCAGCAGCATGTCTTATTTCTCTCAATAAAACCCTACTATTAAGGATACTAAAAAGAGAAGATTTTTGAGATCAAATTAATTAATAAGGATTAACCATTTCCCACATACAACACATTTGCAGAAGAAGACTTTGAAAACATTTTGGCAAAACTATGCAAAATCTCTGTTAACCCTTTCCCTCATATAGACACTTTCTGACGCCTCTGCAGCAGATGGCTTTTTGAAAACATAGTGACAAAAGAAGAAATTGCTCAAAACAAGCAATTTCTCCTTTTGCCACAATGTTTTCCACTTTTAGTCATAGGTTAATTATCCATTTAATTGTAGAGATTTTCTACTTTTTGACAAAATATGTTCAAAGTCGTCTGCTGCAGAATTGTCGTATGAGGGAAAGGGTTAATGAATGAATCTCTAAATGTGCATGTATACAGGTAGTGAAGGGTTAATTATTAGAAATTGTTCATGACATTGTCAGTTCTAGCTACCCTCTCCTTCATGCAAATGAATTCAAATACATTTTCAACACTTTCAAAACCATTGATGTAAAATGAATAAAAAATGGTCAAAACAATTTTTACAATTTCGGATGAAAACTGCACTTCAAGTTTTTCACATACAGACACTTTCTGAAGCCTCTGCAGCAGACGGCTTTTGAAAACATAGTGACAAAAGAAGGAATTGCTCAAAACGAGCAATTTCTCCTTTTGCCACAATGTTTTCCATTTTTGGTCATACTGGTTATCCATTCAATTATAGAGATTTTCTATGTTTTGACAAAATATGTTCAAAGATATACAGTGACAAAAGGCAAAATTGCTCATATTGAACCCTTTCCCACTTGTAGACGCATAATGATGCAAAGTGCAGCAGACGACATTTGAAAACATTGTGTCCAAAGGAAGAATTGCTTCTGTGACAAAAATTCTTGGAAGACAGTGGTGCAGAGGTAGAGCGTCGGCCTCTCATAGCAAAGGTCCCGAGTTCGAGTCCTGTGATGAGTGCCATGGGTTCTGACTTTTGGTTTCCATACATACAGCGCGAGTACTCGGTTAAGTCTCCAGGAAGCTGAAAGCTTGTTTTGCAAACAATGTAAAATAAATAAGATTAAACTTTGGTATTTGCTGCAGATTTGTTGTATGTGATAAACGGTCAAAAGCAAAAGACCTGGAGACATAGATTAATATAAATGGTCATATCAAACTTTGGTTATCCCTTTCCCTCATACGACAATTTTGCAGCAGACGACTCCGAACGTATTTTGTCAAAAGATAGAAAACCTCCATAATTGAATGGATAACCTATCACAAAAAGTGGAAAACATTGTGGCAAAAGGAGAAATTGCACGTTCTGTGCAATTTCTTCTTTTGTCACTATGTTTTCAAAAAGCTGTCTGCTGCAGAGGCGTCAGAAAGCGTCTATATGAGGGAAAGGGTTAAAGCAAGAGAAATGTAAAGGTTAATTGGAGACTGTTGTATGATACATGTTAGGTGCAGTGGTGTTAATTGTAACAGAAAGATAGGACATGAATATTTTATACCAGGGATATTCCTATCAAACTGTGACATAACTTTTTCCATCATACAACCAGTCTGCAGCAGACAGCTTTTGAAAACACATTGGCATAAACGTGAAAGAATTCCATAAAAGGAGTTAAATTGTTATGAGCATTTATACTTTTGCAACATTGTTTTCTAAAGTGGTCTCTTGCAGAGGCATCAGAAAGCGTCTTCACTTAAGGGAAAAGGTTAACAATTTCCCACAAAAAACCAATCTGAATCAGATGACAGATATTATCAAGGCCAAAATGAAGAAAATCTCTAAATAAAGCATAATATAGTTATTGAATAAAGTTGAAAGTGGCTCTCTTTTAGCAATTTCTCCTTATGCCACAGAGTTTTCAAACGTCTTATCTGCCCGCAGGTGAGTCAACATGTTTTTACTGTGTCTGCATTTTGGAAAGGGCTAACTCATAAATTACAAATTGCTGGTGAACTAAACCTCTCTTATATGTCATGTCAATGAATGCATAATGTCTGGTACATAGCTTTGTAGAAATCTGCTTGCATAAACATTTTTTGGATTTCCTACGTAAAAAGACAAGAGCCAGATCTTGTGAAACACTGCTAGTTTAATTTTATGTACAGATTAGATGTAGATCAACCTGTGCATTCACACAGTCTGATAAAGATCTACACTGTTCATGTTTTACTTACATACACTACTTGTAAGAAGGATTACTGTCAACGGGGGCAGATTCTGTACAGACTGATCTGAATCTACACTGTTCCTAAATGAGAAACTTGTTCCTTTTCTCAATGCACTGGCTCATATCAACATGTTGACCCTTATTATAGTCCTTTTGTCCGGCGTCCGGCGTGCGTCGTCCGTCATGCGTCGTCCGTCGTGCTCAGTCAACTTCTTCTCCTCAGTAACCAGTGGGTCAATTGGGATGAAACTTCACAGAAAGCATCTTCTCAATGACCTCACCAGATTTCTTTCAAATTTTTGGGATCCATGCAGAATTCTGGTTTCCATGGCAACGAAATGAAAAAAACTTCAAAATTCTTCTTCTCCCAAACTGGTTGGCAGATTTTCAAATAATTTTGTAGAAATGTTCCTTGGATGACCCTCTATTAGATTCCTTCAAGCCATGTTGATTGGTCGAAAAAACATGGCCGCCAGGGGGGCGGGGCTATTTTGCCTTATATGGCTATAGTGAAAACTTAAAAAATCTTCTCCTCCGAAAGTGTCAGGCCTATTTTCAAATAATTTTGTAGAAATGTTCCTTGGATGACCCTCTATAGTGCCATCATGGACCTATTGTTTATGGTTTAGGATATTATTTGTCTTGAACAACATTGAACCCCCCTTTGATTGACCAACCACCTTTGAATTGTCCTTGACTGAGTGCAGGAAAAGGGATCGGTTATTGGATTCAAGGACAATCACTTCTGAGAACTACAAATCGTATTCCTGTTTTATTTCACCCATAAATTTGTTTATGGTCATTTTGTAAGCTTTCTCAAGTCTTTATCTCAGAATCTAAAGTAGATATCTTGACAGAATTCCTAGGACACATGAGCCCCGGCAATCACATGAAAATGGAACTAAATGACTTAACCCTTTCCCTCATATAGACGCTTTCTGATGCCTCTGCAGCAGACGGCTTTTTGAAAACATAGTGACAAAGAAGAAATTGCTCAAAACGAGCAATTTCTCCTTCTGACACAATGTTTTCCACTTTTAGTCATACTAAGGTTATTCATTCAATTATAGAGATTTTCTATCTTTTGACAAAATATGTTCAAAATCGTCTGCTGCAGAATTGTCGTATGAGGGAAAGGGTTAATTTGCAACCACCAAACATCAATTTAAGCTTGTGCCTTTGTGAAGACCAGAACTTTTGTGTTTGGTATCTTGTTGTACCAACCATGCAGACCATGGCAAAACATTATGACCAAACATGAACCATGCAACTATGCAATTTCATTGTAATTGTTGTTCATCTAACATCTCCAAGATTTGTTAAGTCATGAAGCGGCTCAATTTCTGTTTAACCACGTTTTTTGCAATTTCTTCTTTTGTCACTATGTTTTCAAAAAGCCTTCTGCTGCAGAGGTGTCAGAAAGCGTCTATATGAGGGAAAGGGTTAACAACTCAATAAAATTAGGTGGTTTATAGAGGATTCTAGTCACTCTAGTTCCTATTATTACTCTCTCCCAACCAACCTCCATGATGTTACTGTGGTTTTTCATGCCCATACACACTAGGCATCCAATCTTCACCAAACTTAGATACTCTGTCAATAATATTTCAAGCCATAACGATTCATTAACTCTCTAGAACTTTGAACCCTTCATTAAAAGAATTTGGCTAAATAATAGCTTTTCCTTTATTGTTTTAACCCTTTCCCTCATATCGATGGTTTCTGACGCCTCTGCAGCAGACAGCTTTTTGAAAACATAGTGACAAAAGAAGAAATTGCACAAAACGTGCAATTTCACCATTTGCCACAATGTTTTCCACTTTTGATCATAGGTTATCCTTTCAATTATGGAGATTTTCTATTTTTTGACAAAATACGTTCAAGTTGTCTGCTGCAGAATTGCCGTATGAGGGAAAGGGTTAAATAAGGCAACAACCATCATCCAGTCTTCACCAGCCTAGCTAGCTGGTTGAAAAACATTGCCAACAGGGGGTGGGGGTTTGTTTACCTTATATGTATAAACTAGGAACATGAAATATGTTCTATTATAAGTTCTATTAAATCAGGTGAGCAATATACAGGACCATCTAGGTCCTCTTGTTGTTGACATACTGTTTATCAAGTTTGATTTCCAGCCTAAATTATTCCAGTTGAAAAACATTGCCAACAGGGGGCAGGGGCTTGTAAAGAGTAGGAACATGAAATATGTTTTAAGTTCTATTAAATAATGTGAGCAATATAGGACCATCTAGGTCCTCTTGTTGTTGACATACTGTTTATTAACCCTTTCCCTCATATAGACGCTTTCTGACGCTCTGCAGCAGACGGCTATTTGAAAACATAGTGACAATAGAAGAAATTGCACAAAATGTGCAATTTCTCCTTTTGACACAATGTTTTCCACTTTTAGTCATAGGTTATCCATTCAATTATAGAGATTTTCCATTTTCTGACAAAATACGTTCAAAGTCTTCTGCTGCAGAATTGTCGTATGAGGGAAAGGGTTAAGTTTGATTTCCAGCCAGGTCATCCCAGACAATAAAGAAATATACACATTGTGACAGTAACTTGGCTCTCTTGTTCCATAATGTTCTCTGTAGATGTTTACATTGTCTGCTGCTGCAAAGACATCAAATGTCGTCTGCTTCAGGAGAAGGGTACTTAACCCTTTTCCCACATTCAGAAACGTTTTGACACCTCTGCAGTAGGCAACTATTGAAAACATTGTTGAAAAAGGAGAAATTGCTCATGATGAGCAATTTCTTCTTTTGACCCAATGCTTTCAATTGGTTATTCAATAATTCAATAAAAGAGAGTTTCAATATGTTCTAAATTTAGATTTGTTTTATGTTGAAAAGGGTACTTAAACCTTTTCCACATACAGGAAATCAGCAGCAGACGACTTTGGAAACATCTTGGCCAAGGAATGGTAAATCTCTACAAATGATGATATAGTTATTGAATAGAGTTGAAAACATTATGGCAAATGGAGAAATTGCTCATTTTGAGCAATTTCTTCATTTGCCACATTGTTTTCAAAAGGCGTCTGCAAGTGGGAATTAAAGGTTTAATCTGATATGGTAGAAATTGATTCAGGACATCTTGATTGTGTAAGTGTCAAGCGGTGTTGTTGCTAATACCCAATCAATAATTAATCTGCAATAATCTTGTAAGCCAGGTAACATCTTCATGCCTTTCATTGCTGCATTGAGTTTTCACCCCCCTTTCCACCTTACAACTAATCTGTAGCAGACGACTTTGAAAACATATTGGCAAAAATATTGAATATCTCCAAACATGACAGTATGATTACAGAAAAGAGTTGAAAACACTTTGGCAAAAGGAGGAATTGATTGTTATGATCAATTTCTTCAAAAAGTGGTCTGCTTTAGAGGCGTCAGAGAACGTATACATGTGGAAACGGGTCAACCCTTTCCTCCTAACAACATTGTCTGCAGGACACAAACTTTTAGAAGAGCTTGGCAAAACATGGAAATTTTCTTTAAACAGAAATATATGCTAATTATTGAAAACATCGTGGCAAAATGGGACATTGCTTGTTATGTTATGACACTTTATTCCTATCGTGAAATTGTATAGATTTTCAAATGTATCAAACGTGATCCTCATTTGTCAGAAAATGCAAATCCTGAGTCAATTAAAGTTAATTTAGAGTATAAAATGCGACTAATCTGCAGCAGACAATTTATCATTATTAACCCTTTCCTCATATAGACGCTTTCTGACACCTCTGCAGCAGACCACTTTTGAAAACATTTTCAAAACGAACAATTTATCCATTTGCCACAATGTTTTCCACTTTTTGCATTAATTATACCTTCATTTATAGAGATTTTGGGGTTTTTGCTAGAATCCTTTCAAAGTCGTCTGCTGCATGTTTACTGAATGTGTTAAAGGGTTAAGGCAAAACTATTGAAGATTTCTTTTATTGAAAGTTACACATAATGATCATTGGTAAGAGTTAAAAAACATTGTGGCCAAAGGGGAAATTGTGCATAATGACCAATTTCTCCTTTAGCCACAATGTTTTAAAAGGAGTCTGTTGCAGAAGCGGATAAAAAAGATAAATTTCAAAGGAGTCAAGAGTGCCATTCCTGGATATGAAAATAGTAGGTCTGTATTTATGCACTATGTATATAGTGTATTAGTCAGCAGGTTCCTAGCCAAGACAAGACAAACAAAACAAACAAATAAAAGTCAGCAGGAGAATCTATGATTAGATTATTGGATGGCCATTGTCAGATGAAATCTTCAGAAATTAAATTCCAAAGTTGCCTCCCTTTTACAAATTTAGATTGAGAGTTGCTTCCCTTGTTTTTGCTATTAGTTTAACATACAGAGGTGACAACCAAATAGTCACATAACCCTTTCCCTCATATGACAATTCTGCAGCAGACGACTTTGAACATATTAAAAAATAGAAAAATCTCTATAATTGAATGGATAACCTATGACTAAAAGTGGAAAACATTGTGTCGAAAGGAGAAATTGCTCGTTTTGAGCAATTTCTTCTTTTGTCACTATGTTTTCAAAAAGCTGTCTGCTGCAGAGGCGTCAGAAAGCGTCTATATGAGGGAAAGGGTTAGCATATAGAAGTGACAACTGTAATAATACAGGATTATCTATAGCCAAATAGTCCCATAAACAACCTTTGTTTGTGCCTACCTGTAAAAGTTGTAGTAATTGTGACCATTGATGTTTGAAACTTGTTGATTTACATATTTATTATACCCCCTGCAAACAAAGTTTTTTTTTTTTTTGGGGGGGGGGGGTATATAGGAATCACCCTGTCCGTCCGTCCGTCTGTCTGTCCATATGTCTTGTAAGCGCAACTCCTCCTTAACGGCTGGACCGATTTTGATGAAACTTTTCAAAGTTGTAGTACACAACCTGAGGATGTGCATGAAGTAAGATTATCCCGGTCGGAATTATATCCGTCCAACTGTCTTGTAAGTGCAACGGGGGTATCCTTTTTTGAGTTCACTCACAGTTCTACTTTCATCATTCATGACCACCAGTTCACCTGGAAATGACAAATCTTTAAAATTCTCCTCCTCTGAAAGTTACAAGTTAACATTAAATGAGCCGTCTTACTTATGAACAAGAATAGGGTTGATTGCAGTGTTTTATTTGCTTGTCTGTCTCTGTTTGACGCCACTCGAAGAAGGAAACCTTTTTCACTATTTTGTTAAAGTCTTTGGTATGACCTGACTTGGGATCAAACTGTGGTCTCTCACTCCCAAGGCGGAGGCTGTAACCACTGAACCACTATAGCGTATGACTACAGTGTTTTTACAAACACTTTTCTAGTTATGAATTGATTGATTGATTGGGGTTTAACGCCGTTTTTAACAATTTCTCAGTCATATTACGGCGGCCAGTTCACCTACTCAAATGTTTCCTGGTTTTCGCACACCAGTACTCCACACAACAATCCTCCCAAGCAACTGGCTGCTTTTCCACATAGACTTAGCCTATTGGTGGAAGACGAATGACGCATGTCGCAATGACCTGTCCAACGGAAAGAAAGTTGGCCAAGCCGGGATTCAAACTCTCAACCCCTGGATTGACAGCCCACGTCATTACCGACTGAGCTACCGGGACTCGACCTAGTTATGGATATATATGAGATGAGACAATTCTTGGATACTTCCTAAGGATAGTGTTGAAGAGAGTTTACGAGAGGCAGAAGCATTTATCAAATATTTATTGTGTCAGGTCTTATTGTAGACTTTCTTAGATATTCTGTAACCCTTGGCAAGATAAAGATCACTTCAGATGCCACTCCAAATGTTAGATGCTTTTCCTCAGATGTTTTTAAAGCATTAATGACTTGGTCTATAACCCTAGACTTGATACAAAAAAATCCGATGCCTTGGCAGAAGACGACTTTTGATTCTACTTTTCCCACAATGGTTTCAAAATGTGTCAAACTTTTACCTGTAGATGTCAAAACATTGACCAGCTTACCTTTGTCTATGTGGAAACGACTTTTAAAAACATTTTTACCATTTCTAGGGCTTGGCGTGAAACAGTTGTAACTATAAACCTATTTTGAAGACCCTGGTTTAGTGGCAATTTTGACCCCTTTGTAAACAATGCAAATTTAGGTGCCATTGCTCAGAACGAGCAATGGCACCTAAATTTCCATTGTTTACCAAGAAAAATTATTCAACGCTTATAAAGACTTTATGGCGAGGTGATTAACCTTGGTAAAAAAAATACCCATCTTTATACATTTTTGAAAAATGCTTGTTTTGAGCAAAGTGATTTTCTCCATTTCCCACAAGATTTTCTTGCTGCAAAACTATCAGAATTTGTTTATTTCATGTAAAGGATAAGTTATTAGAGATGTCTTACAAACAGTTCTCTATCCCTTTCCCACTTTGCTAACAGTGTTTCAGCAGACGACTTTTGAAAAAATTGTGGCAGAAGGAGTGGTTGCTCATAATGAGCAATTTCTCCTGTCTCAATTTGATACAAATTTATTCCAAAATTATACATCCAGGGGTTGTAAATTCGAATCCCGGCTCGGCCAACTTTCTTTCCGACGATTGACAAAAGTCAATGCGACATGCGTCATTCATCTTCCACCAATGGGCTAAGTCTATGTGGAAAAGCAGCCAGTTGCTTGGGAAGATTGTTGTGTGGAGTACTGGTGTGAGAAAACCTGGAAATGCATGAGTAGGTGAACTGGCCGCCGTGATATATAACTGAGAAATTGTTAAAAACGGCGTTAAACCCCAATCAATCAATCAATCCTAAATTATACTTTAATTTATAGAGTTAAATATATATATATTCCATTTTTAAGCTGGTTCCTTATAAGGATTTTTGTTTTTATCATCTAAACTCATTGTATCATTTTCTATGCTTAGAAATAAAATCTATAGCTTAAGTTTCCCCTTGTGTAAATGCCTTAAAAAATGAAATTTGAAGTAATAAGGCTTCATTGTTCCTATGTAAGCCCTATGGAAATCCTGTTTTATTATGAAGGCAACCTTTTCCAACATACAACAAATCTGCAGCAGAAAACATGGTGACAAAAACCTGAAAAATCTCCATGGAAAAAAGCTTAATTGTTAAATAAAGTTGAAAACATTGTGGCCAAAGGAGAAATTGCTCATGATGAGCAATTTCGCCTTTGGCCACAATGTTTTCGAAAGTCATCGTCTGCTATTGCGTCAAAATGCGTCTGCAGGTGGGAAGGGGTTAAAACATTTGAAAAATAAAACAGTTACTTGTGAAAAATTGGAAGTAGAACCATGATGATGGGCTAGAGTTGAAAACATTGTTAGAAAAGGAGAAATTGTTTAAAAATCGTCTCCTGCAGAGGTGTCTAAGAAATCTTCTATATGTGGGAAAGCATTAAATAAAGGATGAGTATAAAAGTTTTCCATAAGCTGAAAACAAAACCTTTTTTGTCATACAATATTGAAGATACTTTTACATGGTGTCAAGATCTTTGAAAAATGACAATAATACAAAATTTTGTTTCTTATAGTGATTTGCTAAATAAAGACCAATTAATATCTGTTAATATTTCAGCACCTATGTTTTGTTTTATTTAATTCATCTAGTTAGAGCAGATTGAAAAGCGTTTATTGGTAAAAATTAAGAAACTTTAGCTTCTATGACACATTATAGTTGCAGTCAATGTTAAGCAAACTGTAAACCAAACTTGTCATTTCAGAACTAAACTTCACATGCTGAATATCACATAGATCTAAGCATATAAAACGTGTAATCCCTACATCAAAATTGACCCTTTCTGCTCTTGATAACCTGTTGTTATAGACTATGGTAGTCAGGTGAGCAATATAGGCACTTCTTAGCCCTCTTGTCTAAAATAAAGGGACATTTGGCCTTCTTGTTCAAAATATTTACATCCTGTCTGTTTCCACAGGTTATTTAAATGTACTGAACTGCTTCCTTTAAGTCATGCTTCAGAATCATGGGTGGCGTCTTTGATGCTTTGCATCAAAATTCGTCTTGTTATTACTAGTGACAGGTTTAACTTAATCCGCCATAAAGCCTCTTTGTGATGGATGTAAATAGTTAACATCAGACCAGCTTTGAAATATCTAAATATAACAGAAATTTCCGCAGGCCTTTAGTCTCTGTGAAGCCTATTAGATTTTACCACCTATTGGTGTCTATAATCAAACTTTCCCAACAAGGTTATCTAGGTATAGAAAATCCTCAATAAACCTTTCCCACATGCAATAAATCTGCGGCAGAGACTTTGAAATGATCTTACGTAAATATATTAAAATTCTTTATTAATGAAAGTATATTTATTGAATAGAGTTGAAAATATTGTGGCAAAAGGAGAAATAGTTCATTAAGATCAATTTTACCTTTTGTCACAATGTTTTCAAAAGTCGTCTGCTGCAGATGCTTCAAAATGTATCTGTATGTGGGAAAGGGTTAAACCATGTGCCTGAGAGCTTTTAAATCAGATCCTAAATTGCTTTTCTCTATATTAGGTAACGCAGGTTAAACTAAACCATTTCCCACATACAACAAATCTGCAGCAGATGACTTTGAAAATCTTTCCAGGCAAAAAATTTACGGAAAATCTCTACAAATGATAGTATTATTATTGAGCAAATTCTCCTTTTGTAACAATATTTTCAAAAGTCATCTGCTGCAGATTTGTTGTATGCGGGAAATGGTTAAGTCTGGTTTGCATCTGCGTCAAAATCTGTTTGCATGTGTGACAGGGTTAACCCGTGAAAAAGAAGTTATTATATAAAGTTTAGAAAATTGTTAGAAAAGATAATTATGTTGTCTGTATCAGATTCTTGTGAGAGTACAAAAATTAATGTCAATTGCCACTATTCAGGGACAGCAAAGAAGGAATAAACTTTTCCCTCATATAGATGCTTTCTGACACCTCTGCAGCAGATGGCATTTTGAAAACATAGTGACAAAAAAGAAATTGCTCAAAACAAGCAATTTCTCCTTTTGCCACAATGTTTTCCACTTATAATCATAGGTAATTATATACCCATTCAAATAAAGATATTCTATTTTTTGGCAAAATATGTTCAAAGTCATCTGCTGCAGATTTGTCGTTTGAGGGAACTGAGGGTTAAGGACAGGGGAACTGACTGCCAGAATAGGCTGAAACGCTATTGAACCATCGATCATACCCAATATGATTAATCTAACAGGGTCTGCTTTGCAAAGTGCTGCAGAATTTTGTTGTTACATCAGGAAATTTAGAAGTTGTATTTTGATGCACATATGAAAACATTGTGGGGGAAAGGGAGACATTGCTTATTAGCAATTTATCCCTTTTCAAGAGTGTTTTCATCAATAAGAATTGGTCCGCTACACTATGGTGTCTGTAGATATTTCTATTGGGAAATCTATCCAGCGCTAAACACCATCACTGTATGAACAGTTTAACCCTTTCCGACCTATAGAAGTATTTTGACGCATCTTCAGCAGACAACTTTTGAAAGCATCTTGACAAAACGAGAAATTGCTCAAAACAAGCAATTTCTCCTTTTGCCACAATGTTTTCAACTTTTTTTCAGTAATTAAACCTACAATTATAGAAATGTTTCCATATTTTTTAGTAGACATTTTCGAAGTCGTCTGCTGCAGATTTCCTGTTTGTGGGAAAGCGTTAACCCTTTCCCTCATATAGACGCACAATTCTGACGCCTGCAGCAGATGGTTTTTAGCTCCACTGGCTGAAAGCCAGTCGAGCTTATGTCATGGCGAATTGTCCGTCGTGCGTGCGTGCGTGCGTAAACTTTTTCCTTTAAACGACTTCTTCTCCCTAACCACGTGGCCAATTTGGTTGAAACTGCATGGGAAGCATCCTCTCAATGTCCTCTACTAAATTCCTTCAAATTTTTTTGATCCATTCGAAATTCTGGTTTCCATGGCAACCGAAAGAAAAAAATAGTGAGAACTTAAAAAATCTTCTTCTCCAAAAGTGTCAGGCCGATTTTTGTAGAAATGTTCCTTGGGTGACTCTTTATTAGATTCCTTCCAGAAATGTTGATTGGTTGAAAAACATGGCCGCCAGGGGGGCGGGGCTATTTTGCCTTATATTGCAATAGTGAAAACTTAAAAAATCTTCTTCTCCGAAAGTGTTCAGCTGATTTTCAAATAATTTTTTAGAAATGTTCCTTGGGTGACCCTTTTTCAGATTCCTTCAAGAAATGTTGATTCGGCGAAAAACATGGCCGCCAGGGGGGCGGGGCTATTTTGCCTTATATAGCTATAGCGAAAACTTAAAAAATCTTCTTCTCCAAAAGTGTCAGGCCGATTTTCAAATTATTTGTAGAAATGTTCCTTGGGTGACTCTTTATTAGATTCCTTCAAGAAATGTTGATTGGTTGAAAAACATGGCCGCCAGGGGGGCGGGGCTATTTTGCCTTATATTGCAATAGTGAAAACTTAAAAAATCTTCTTCTCCGAAAGTGTTCAGCTGTTGATTCGGCGAAAAACATGGCCGCCAGGGGAGCGGGGCTATTTTGCCTGTATATAGCTATAGCGAAAACTTAAAAAATCTTCTTCTCCGAAAGTGTTCAGCCGATTTTCAAATAATTTTGTAGAAATGTTCATTGGGTGACCCTCTATCAGATTCCTTCAAGCCATGTTGATTGGTCGAAAAACATGGCCGCCAGAGGGCGGGGCTATTTTGCCTTATATGACCAAAGTGAAAACTTAAAAAATCTTCTTCTCCGAAAGTGTTCAACTGATTTTCAAATAATTTTGTAGAAATGTTCATTGGGTGACCCTCTATCAGATTCCTTCAAGCCATGCTGATTGGTCGAAAAACATGGCTGCCAGAGGGCGGAGCTATTTTGCCTTATATGACCATAGTGAAAACTTAAAAAATCTTCTCCTCCGAAAGTGTTTGGCTGATATTCAAATAATTTTGTAGAAATGTTCCTAGGCTTACCCTCTATCAGATTCCTTCAAGCTATGTTGTGTGGTTGAAAAATATGGCTGCCAGGGGGTGGGGCTATTTTGCCTTATATGGCTGTAGTGAAAACTTAAAATATCCTCTCCTCCGAAAGTGTCAGGCCGATTTTCAAATAATTTTGCAGAAACATTCCTTGCGTGACACTCTACAAGATTCCTTTAAGCCATGGTGGTTGGTAAAAAAATAGCCACCAGGGGGCAGGGCTGTTTGGAGATTTTATTTTTGCATTATGGCCGTGGAGCGATACTGGCCCTCTTGGGCCTCTTGTTTGAAAATATAGTGACATAAGAAGAAATTGCTCAAAACAAGCAATTTCTCCTTTTACCACAATGTTTTCCACTTTTAGTCATACTGGTTATCCATTCAATTATAGAGATTTTTCCATTTTTTGACAAAATATGTGCAAAGTCGGAGGGTTTATATCTTAGACTTGGCAGGAAATGCTTAACCCTTTCACTCATACGGCAATTCTGCAGCAGACGACTTTGAACATATTTTGTCAAAAAATAGAAAATCTCCATAATTGAATGGATAACCTATGACGTTTTGTGCAATTTCTTCTTTTGTCACTATGTTTTCAAAAAGCCGTCTGCTGCAGAGGCGTCCGAAAGCGTCTATATGAGGGAAAGGGTTAAATATCAGAATGGGGATAAATTTAGGCCAGGAGTACACCAATGAATCAACAACTAATCAATATAGACGATTTCTGATGCCTTTGCAGCAGATGACTGCGACTTGAAATCATTGTAGCAAAAGGAGAAATTGCTCATAATGAGCAATTTCTCCATTTGCCACAACGATTTCAACTATATTCAATGATCATACTATTATTTATAGAGATTTTCTATATTTTGTACTTGATAATTTCAAAGTCGTCTGCTGCAGAATTATTGTATGTGGGAAAGGGTTAAACCTTTCAAGCATACAACGAATCTGCGGCAGACAACTTTGAAAATATCTTATGGGGAAAAAGGACTTTTATTGAATAGAGTTGAAAACAGTCTGTCTTCCTAATGCATAAAATCCAATGCCTGAACATTTCCTCCAAGTTGGCAACTAAACCCAGTGGACTGGCACCCTGTGGCTGCAGGGGTATACATTTCAATAAAGACCTAATAACACAATGTGTTATTATGTCTCCCCCATTACATGGGGGTGACATATTGTTTTTGCCCGTTCCGTCCGTCCTTCCGTCCTTCCGTCCTTCCGTCTGTCACACTTGTTTCCGCTCAATAACTGAAGAACGCTTGGGCGTAGGAACTTCATACTTGGTATGCAGGTTGGTCAATACCAGTAGCTGACCCCTATTGATTTTGATAACAGAAGGTCAAAGGTCAAGGTCATGGTGACCTTGTGAGGTAAAAAATGGTTTCCGCTCAATAACTGAAGAACGCTTTGGCTGAGGAACTCCATACTTGGTATGCAGGTTGGCCATGCCTAGTAGAAGACCCCTATTGATTTTGAGGTCAGTACGTCTAAAGTCAAGGTCACAGTGACCATGAGCTTGAAAGGTCACAGTGACAATGAGCTGATAAATAGTTTTTGCTTGGGCACAGGAACTTCATACTTGATGTGCAGGTTGGTCACCACCAGCAAATGACCCCTATTAATTTTATGGTCACTAGGTCAAAGGTCAAGGTCACAGTGGTCAAGGTCACATCCGTCACACTTGTTTCCGCTCAATAACTGAAGAACGCTTGGGCATAGGATCTTCATACTTGGTATGCAGGTTGGTCATGACCAGTAGATGACTCCTATTGATTTTGATGTCAGAAGGTCAAAGGTCAAGGTCATGGTGACCTTGTGAGGTAAAAAATGGTTTCCGCTCAATAACTGAAGAACGCTTGGGCCGAGGAACTGCATACTTGTTATGCAGGTTGGCCATGCCCAGTAGAAGACCCTATTAATTTTGAGGTCAAAGTCAAGGTCACAGTGACCTTGAGCTGAAAGGTCACAGTGACAATGAGCTGAAACATTGTTTTTGCTTAATAACTGTAGAATGCTTTGGCCATGGAAGTTAATACTTGGTGTGCAGGTTGTTGACCACCAGTAGATGACCCCTATTGATTTTGAGGTCATTAGCTTGAAGGTCAAGGTCATGGTAACCTTCAGCTGAAAAATTGTTTCCTCTCAATAACTAAAGAATGCTTATGTTGAGGAACTTCATACCTGGTGTGCAGGTTGGTCCTAACCAGTAAATGACCTTTATTGAATTTGTTTGATTTTGAGGTCACAAGGTCAAATGTCGAAGGTCTCGGTAACCTTCAGCTGAAAAATGTGTTTTACTCAATAACGCTTATACCCAGGAACTTCATACTTGGTGTGCAGCTTGGTCCTAACCTGTAGATGACCCCTATTGATTTGGATGTCAGTAGGTCAAAGGTCAAGGTCGCGGTGACCTTTGGCTGAAAAATGGTTTCCGCTCAATAATTGAAGATTGTCACTGTTGCTTCATCTCAAATGACCCCTATTGATTTTGAGGTCACTAGGTCAAAGACCAAGGTCATGGTAACCCTCAGCTGAAAAATGGTTTCCGCTCAATAACTGAGGATTGTCTGACACTAAATTTGTAGTGTCGTCTGCTTTTCTTTGGAAAGTTGGAAGAATTATTTTGATTCAGAGTTTCAGGGTTGAGAAATTAAGATGATAGGAGAAGTTGATAATTTGAGCAATTTCTCTCTTTTCTGTAATGCATTCAAAAGATATCTGCTAGAAAGGGATCTGGAGTGATCCTTCTCTGAGAAACCGTTATGTCAGAAAGCGTCTGTATGTGTATTATTTTGGATGTTTTAACCCTTTCCCTCATACGGCAATTCTGCAGCAGACTTATTCGAACATCTTTTGTCAACAAATAGAATATCTCTATAATTGAATGGATGACCTACCTAGCTATGACTGAAAGTGGAAAACATTGTGGCAAAAGGAGAAATTGCTCGTTCTGAGCAATTTCTTCATTTGTCACTTTGTTTTCAAAAAGCCGTCTGCTGCAGAGACGTCAGAGAGCGTCTATATGAGGGAAAGGGTTAAGACAATAGAAATCGAATAACAAAAGTTATCTCCTACTGATTTGCTGTATGAAGGAACTTGGAGTTACAAGTACTTCTACTGTGGAAATGTGAAAAGGATAACTGAAATAATGTTAAATCATACATTGTAGAACATTTGTGTCAAACTGGAAAATAGTACATCTAAATTACTTTCATTAGGACAGAAATTAATGTGTTTTAGAAACCTAAATAATTATCGTTTAAGTAGAAATTTTCTTTTAACAAAGAAAATGCAGGCTTTGTTTTCATTCATATTCAACTGCATTTAAAACATGTTACATTATTACCTTGTAAAGTTATTCAAGGCATGCTCTTGGTAAAATATGAGATTATATGAAAGATATATGTGTATGCCAAGATTTGAATTATAGGGTTTTCTTGGCTTAAAATAAAACTGTTTAGCAGAATAAATTGCAACTGAATATTTCAATATTGTAAATTTTAAGAATTGATTTATTGAATACAAGAAACATCTTATCAAATAAGTACATTTGGAAGAGAATGTTGGGATGTGTGGGCAGAGTAACTAGATTTATCATTGTAAATGGGCAAAAATGCACGTTGTTTAACCCATTACTTCACATGATATTTCAAATATTGTTTACTTAACAAGTTGAAACGTCTGGAAAACTGGAAGTTACTTTTTGACAAAGATTGTAAATTATTGCAATAAAAGGTTAAAATGCTCGTTTTGAGCAATTTCACCTTTTATTGTAATGTTTTCAAAAGTCGTCTGCAACAGCTGCAGGCGTCAAATGTCGTCAAGTGTGAAGTTATTATGGGTTAAACATTTATTGTGGTCAGTAACTTACTATTCGTTAACCAGCCGAGCCCCGGTAGCTCAGTCGGTAGCGACGCGGGCTGTCAATCCAGGGATTGTGAGTTCGAATCATGGCTCGGCCAACTTTCTTTCCGACGATTGACAAAAGTCAATGCGACATGCGTCATACGTCTTCCACCAATGGGCTAAGTCTATGTGGAAAAGCAGCCAGTTGCTTGGGAAAATTGTTGTGTGTAGTACTGGTGTTAGAAAACTAGGAAATGCATGAGTAGGTGAACTGGCTGCCATGATATAACTGAGAAATTGTTAAAAATGGTGTTAAACCCCAATAAATCAATAAGCCCCCCCCATTTCAACAAACAACACATTGGCAGCAGACAACTTTGAAAACGATCATATGGGCAAAAGGAGCCATTTACTCTATCATCAGGAGCAATTTATCCTTTTACCACAAGGTTTTCAAAAAGTCGCCAGCGACAGATACTTCAAATTGTGTCTGCTTGTGAAAAAGGGTTAATTTCCTTGTACATATTTTTGGAAAAATAGAAGAGAATTTTAGACTTTCTTTAACCCTTTCTCTCATACGACAATTCTGCAGCAGAAGACTTTGAACATATTTTGTCAAAACATAGAAAATCTCTATAATTGAATGGATAACCTATGACAAAAAGCGGAAAACATTGTGTCAAAAGGAGAAATTGCACATTTTGTGCAATTTCTTCTTTTGTCACTATGTTTTCAAAAAGCCGTCTGCTGCAGAGGCGTCAGAAAGCGTATATATGAGGGAAAGGGTTAATGCCAAGATTTGACTAATGAGTTTTCCTTGGAGACATGTTCTCTGGGATTTATAATTGAATAATCGTGTCATATGTGGCGCGGTTTATGAAAACCAACCTTCAGATGTTTTGAAACATATGCATGAAAGCTGCTTTCTGATGCCTCTGCAGCAGACAGCTTTTTGAAAACATGGTAAAAAAAGAAGATATTGCTCAAAACGAGCAATATCTCCTTTTGACACAATGTTTTCCACTTTTAGTCAATTAAATGTATAGAGATTTTCTATTTTCTAAAATATGTTCAAAGTCGTCTGCTGCAGAATTGTCGTATGAGGGAAAGGGTTAAAATACCCGAAGTACTGATAACTAATCCAGGAAACGTCGTATTATATCTGACAACGTCATTGAAAACAGCGTAAAACCCCATGCAATCCATTCCCCATAGGCTATAGGAGTTTTTATACCACTAGATTGTGATCAGATTGTGATCAGATTGCACCTAGGTGCAGACTGATCTTGATCTCTGCTGGTAGCCCAGTCCTAGAGATCAGTTTCGTGTGACACGTCACATATTATTCTACATTTCATCTGAACCAATTTAAGTCATATTGAATTTGTGAAACACATTCCATTGCCCATCAAATATCGTTTATCATAAACCTGAAATTATATTAAGCCAATCCCTCATATAGACGCTTTCTGACGGATTTTTGAAAACATCATGCGACAAAAGAAGAAATTACTCAAAACAAGCAATTTCTCCTTCGTCACCAATTGTTTTCAACTCTATTCAATTATTGTACTTTCATTTAACCCTTTCCCTCATATAGATGCTTTCTGACGCCTCTGCAGCAAACGGCTTTTTGAAAACAAAGTGACAAAAGAAGAAATTGCCCAGAACGAGCAATTTCTCCTTTTGTCACAGTGTTTTCCACCTGTAGTCATAGGTTATCCATTCAATTATAGAGATTTCCTATTGTTTGACAAAATATGTTCAAAGTTGTCTGCTGCAGAATTGTCGTATGAGGGAAAGGGTTAAAGGGAGTTTCCAAAAAATTTCGGGTATGTTTACCAAGTCGTCTGCTGCAGAGATGTTGTATGTGAGAAAAGGTTAAAGCCAGGCCATGGGAAAACAGACCTTCAGAGGTTTACAATTGAGTCGGTGAAGGTGAATTAGGAAAGGTACAAGTTGACTTGTGAACAGTATAGATCCAGATCAGCCTGTGCACACACACACACACACAGTCTGATCAAGATCTACACTGTTTCCATATTACTTCCACAAGCTTGATGTAACTAGCTTGCAACAAGCTCGTAACTGACGATCTAAAAACAGGTGAAACAAACTTGTCACGAGCTCATCACGAGTTTGTGACAAGCTCATCACGAGCTAGTGACAAGCTCGTCTCAAGCTGTGACAAACTCGTCTCAAGCTAGTGACAAGCTCGTCCAAGCTTGTAACGAGCTTGTCGAGAAGCTTCCTGCAAAGTCATATTTGTTCAAAATCTGACTGCGTACGAGCTCCAAAACAAAATCGTAGCGAGCTCAAATCCGAACAACTTGTTTGGATTGTGATAAGATGCACATACGTACAGGCTGATCTGAACCTTCACTATTCATAAATGCCAACTTGTACCTTTTCTAATGCACTTGTTCAATTATGATGATTACAATGAAATTGCATTCTCATATAGCCGGGTTTGAGGTATGACCTTTCGGCAGAGGCTTATACATATAGTATGCTTGTCTGACAAAATAGCAAACAGCTCATGTACTGATCATCACCACAACAGTGTCAAAATGTGTTTATAAGTGGGAAATTGTTATGTCGAGGGCTTGGTGTGAAACCGTTGTAACTAAAATTGGTATTTTTTTACCCGCCATAAAGTCTTGATAAGCGTTAAATCAATTTTCTTGGTAAAAAATGGAAATTTAGGTGCCATTGCTCGTTCTGAGCAATGGCACCTAAATTTGCATTGTTTACAAAGGGGTCAAAATTGCCCCTGAACCAGGGTTTTCAAAATAGGTTTTTAGTTACAACCGTTTCACGCCAAGCCCTTGATGTGATCCTCTGATTAAATTGTTCAATCAAACCATATCAATATATATATTGATAAGTTGAAAAACATGGCTGCCCAGATGGAGCAGGGATAGTTAGCATTAATGGAAAAGATTGTAAATCTTCTCCTGAAAGTACTGGAAACATTGTTGGAAATTAAGAATTTGCTTGATATGAACAATTCTGCCTTTTCCATCAATGTTTTCAAATAAATCGTCTGCCGCATAATGCCTCAATTGGCTACTGTATAATACTCTTTCCAAATTGCAGACACATTTTGACGAAAATGCAGCTGATGACTTTTGAAATCTTTGTGACAAAAGGAGAAATTGAATATAATAAACAATTTATCATGTTTCCACAAAATTCTAAACTTTATCCTGTTATCATTTTTGCCTAGATGTTCTCAAATCCATATGCTGCAGATTTGATCTTTTGAGAGAAAGTGTTCAAGTTTTAACTTAACCTGTCTGGAACTAGGATAGGAGGAGATTCTTTCCTGATTCCAATCTCGTCAGACTTATCTAATGGCAACCGATTTCTTTGTGAAAAGACATGAGTTTATTTGACTCATGGGAAGTCTATAAATGGAAACATTGAAATTCTCGACTTCAGTTGATACCTCTCACCTTTAACTGTGTAAGCTTTGCCCGTTAAACGAGGCAACATAATAAATGTTCACATTTTACTGTCTTTCAAAGTTTTAGGAATTGGATATGTCCAAAATAATTTCAGTTAAGGTGCATCATAGTGATTAATTTATGTTTGCCTTTTATTTCCACAGTGGAAATAATTGTCTTTTCAGAAAATGCCTGTTTCATTTTTATTCCAAGTAGATATATTGTGGAAAAACGAGAAATAGGCTAGATTACATTACACATACTTGTAATGTAAAGAACATATAGCAACCTTTTAGTGGTCATGTTAATAAAATTGGTACATAATTAAATTGTCCAAAAGCAAAATTGGATGAAGTGGCAAACTTCTTCCTTTGGCAAGACACACAATGGAAATCAAATTAAAGAACATTCAACAGGATTAACCCCTTCCCTCATTCAGACACTTTCTGACACATCTGCAGCAGATGACTTTTGAAAACATGGTGACAAAAGGAGATTTGCTCATAATGAGCAATTTCAGCTTTTGCCACAATGTTTTCAACTCTATTCTTTAGTTAAACCTTCATTTATAAAGATTTTCTACATTTTTGCTTATAAATTTTCAAAGTCGTCTGCTGCAGAATTGTTGTATGTGACAAAGGGTTAATTCCCTTTTTGATTAAGAGTTTAAAATAATGTTGGAAGAAAACAACTTTCATCTTCAGAGATTCTCTTTATTTTTACCTAGATGTTTTAGATAGTCTGCTGCAGATTTGTGGTATGTGGGAAAGGGTATGTTATAAAGAAGTTATTTGTTCTATTTCATAGTATATGTAAGATAATTATTTTTTCTATTTCACAGTATGTAAAATAATTATTTGTTCTATTTCACAGTATGTAAGATTAAGCAGCTATGACACTAAGGCAGACCAAGTGTTACAACTATTACAGAACCACTGGGGCCTTGACCTCCCAAAACTCCTCATCACTGTGCATGGTGGCATATTGAACTTTGACCTTCAACCCAAACTTAAACGGGTGTTCAGGAAGGGATTGCTTAAGGCAGCCAAAACAACAGGTGCTTGGATTTTAACTGGTGGAACAAATACAGGTAAAAACCCAAATTTTAGCTCATCTATGAAACCCTGTCGTGACTTTCTGGTTCTTACTGTTCAGTTCACACTTCAAATGTCTCATTTCAACCTTACACTTCATAGTTAAGTCTTTAGACCTTACACATCACAGTTCACACTCCATGACTTACACATCACAGTTCATACTTCATGACCCACACATCACAGTTCACACATCACATTTCATACTTCATGACTTACACATCACATTTCATACTTCATGACTTACACATCACAGTTCATACTTCACGACTTACACACCACAGTTCATACTTCATGACTTACACGCATCATAGTTCATATTTCATGACTTACACATCACAATTCATATTTCATGACTTACACATCATAGTTCATATTGCATGACTTACACATCATAGTTCATATTTCATGACTTACACATCATAGTTCATACTTCACGACTTACACATCATAGTTCATATTTCAGGACTTACGCACATCATAGTTCATATTTCATGGCTTACACATCATAGTTCATATTTCATGACTTACACATCATAGTTCATACTTCACGACTTACACATCATAGTTCATATTTCATGACTAACACATCATAGTTCATACTTCACGACTTACACATCATAGTTCATATTTCATGACTAACACATCACAGTTCATAATTCAGACCTTACACATCACAGTTTACACTTCAAACCGTAAACATAAAAGTTCATACTATAGATATTACACAACACAGTTCACACTTCATATGTTACACATCACACTTCATACTATAGATATTACACAACACAGTTCATACTATAGATATTACACAACACAGTTCATACTATAGATATTACACAACACAGTTCACACTTCATATGTTACACATCACACTTCATACTATAGATATTACACAACACAGTTCATACTATAGATATTACACAACACAGTTCATACTATAGATATTACACAACACAGTTCATACTATAGATATTACACAACACAGTTCATACTATAGACATTACACAACACAGTTCATACTATAGATATTACACAACACAGTTCACACTTCATACGTTACACATCACACTTCATACCTTACTTCAAATGTCACACTTCACAGTTTAAATGTCACACTTCACAGTTTAAATATCACACTTCACCAATTAAATATCACACTTCACAGTTTAAATATCACAACTCACAGTTTAAATGTCACAGTTCACAGTTTAAATATCACACTTCACATTTTAAATATCACACTTCACAGTTTAAATATCACAGTTTAAATATCACACTTCACAGTTTAAATGTCACACTTCACAGTTTAAATATGACACTTTACAGTTTAAATATCACACTTCACAGTTTAAATATCACACTTCACAGTTTAAATGTCACACTTCACAGTTTAAATATGACACTTCACAGTTTAAATATGACACTTCACAGTTTAAATATCACACTTCACAGTTTAAATATCACACTTCATATGTTACACATCACACTTCATACCTTACTTCAAATGTCACACTTCACAGTTTAAATGTCACACTTCACAGTTTAAATATCACACTTCACAGTTTAAATATCACACTTCATACGTTACACATCACACTTCATACCTTACTTCAAATGTCACACTTCACAGTTTAAATGTCACACTTCACAGTTTAAATGTCACACTTCACAGTTTAAATATCACACTTCACAGTTTAAATATAACACTTCACAGTTTAAATGTCACACTTCACAGTTTAAATGTCACACTTCACAGTTTAAATATCACACTTCACAGTTTAAATATCACACTTCACAGTTTACATGTCACACTTCACAGTTTACATGTCACACTTCACAGTTTAAATATCACACTTCACAGTTTAAATATCACACTTCACAGTTTAAATGTCACACTTCACAGTTTAAATATCACACTTCACAGTTTAAATATCACTTCACAGTTTAAATATCACACTTCACAGTTTAAATATCACACTTCACAGTTTATAAATCACACTTCACAGTTTAAATATCACACTTCACAGTTTAAATATCACACTTCACAGTTCTGACCTTACAGTTCACAGTTCCCACTTGCATCAGGCAGTTAAGATTTCAATTATTTCTTTCTAGATATTAGCAGAGATTACTGGGGATTTGTTATATGTGGGTTAATTAATAGTCAAATAGTGCTCTATTAATGTTTTCAAATCTGTTTCTAGATTAGATTTGGAATGTCTCAGAATTTACAAGGTTTTTTCTTCTGAAATTTTCAAAGCAAGTGAATCAAACTACCATTTTTCTTGGTATAAGGTTAATCATTCAAAATATCAAAACATTAAAGCTGACTCCTTTGCTCGCATACAGGCGCTTTCTGAAACCTCGATCTGCAGGAGAGAAATTATGAATACATGGTGGTAAAAAAAGAAATAATGCTCATAATGAGTTGTCAACTTAACTTGATAATTGCTGTTTCAATACTTTTTTGCCTCAGATTTGTTTTATTTGGGAAAGGGTTACTGAGGCAAAGTTCATCACGTTTCTGCTATATCAATATTTTTCAAAATTCTACAAAACAGGATGTTGGCAAGACTTTCCCAAACTTAATTAAATGATCTATCATTTTTGGGAAATGTGATTTATACTGACATGCATTGTTAGATGGTTCAAGTGCCTAGCTATGTTTAAAATAAGACACACAGCTTGTAATAACAAACACAATTATAATCGCTCAAAGTTGAGCTATTCTGATCACTTTGTGTCCATCGTCTGGCGTCTGTTGTTAACTTTTAGCTTTAAACATCATCTCCTCCTTAACCACAAAACCAATTTCAACCAAACTTCACAGGAATGTTTCTTGGGTGGCCTTCTTTCAAAATTGTTCAAAGATTTAAATTCCATTGAGAATTCTGGTTGCCACAGCAACAAAAAAGGGGAAATTAACCAAAACTTAAAAAATCTTCTTGTCTGAAAGTAGAAGGCCCATGCCTTAGATATTTTGTATGTAGTTTCATATATTGGACTTCTACCAAGATTGTTCAAATTATAGCCCTGGGGTCAAAAATGACTCCTCCCCGGGGGTCACTTGTTTTATATAGACTCATATAGGGTAAAAACTTAAAAAAAAACTTGTCAAAATGGCCCCACCCTGGGGATCACTTGTTTTACAAAGACTCAGGTGATCGATTTAGGGCCATCTTGGCCCTCTTGTTTATCATCCACTTGCAGTATCAAGCAATGTGAATGGTTGATATTGGACCACTTAGCTATAATTAGCCAATCAAAATTTATGTTATATTAAGCACTGTGGCCATGTTTGAATTATTATGGGTTCAGAATATAAGATCCAGTTTAATCGAATAACAGGGGGAAATGTGTGCCAGTAATGTCTGGAATTTTTATGCAACAATATAAAAAAATATGCGTCATTTACGCAAAAGGCGCGGCGTGGCCTAGAATGAACCCTGCAACTCTATGTAATAAATACATAACAGATCATGTGTCAAACTGACTTCAGCAATAAGTTGCTGAATATTTATTTGAGCTGTGCCCTACAAATGAGGGGTTTATGTGATTATCTCAAACCTGTGTACTCCTTTTCCTTGTCCAGATAACCCTTTCCCTCATATAGACGCTTTCTGACGCCTCTGTAGCAGACGGCTTTTTGAAAACATAGTGACAAAAGAAGAAATTGCTCAAAACGAGCAATTTCTCCTTTTGCCACAATGTTTTCCACTTTTAGTTATCCATTCAATTATAGAGATTTTCTACTTTTTGACAAAATATGTTGAAAGTCGTCTGCTGCAGAATTGTCGTATGAGGGAAAGGGATAAGGAGAGGTATACAGCTCTTTTCCCCACAATATCTTTCTTATTATCCATTCAAACCCAATGTTGTGGGTACATTTGAGTACCCACATCGGGTTATAGGGTCAAAGAAGGATTTAAGAACATGCAACATGCCCCATATAGAGCTCTGCCTTGTACAGAATCATTTTTACCAAACAATAAAAACATGCTGTCCTTCAACATGTTATGAATATCTTAAATCAGAGTTTAGGAAAATAGTAATATATTCAATACCTTTAGTTAAAGTTGACTTAATGTACCAATATCATTTGCCTGTCCATTGCATACACAAGACTCAGCTTATGATCTTGACTGATTGTGACAGCCATCCTACGTGAAGATCTTCCTTATCATGTATATGAACTTGTATTTATTTCCACATAGTTAATCTTGTTTCAATACTTGAAAAATAGCAGTTGTGTGCGGTCATTATGATATGTAAATATTCTTTCCGAATTCGAATATTTTTTATATAAAATTAATAAACCGTAAAAGGATAATATCAGACGAGCGTCAGGCAATTTTTGAAAACAATGTGGCAAAAATAGACATAATGAGTAATGTCTCCAGAGGTTTTACCACAACCATGGTTTCAAATCTTTTCAATAATTATACATTCCTGTTTAGAGATTTTCTTTATTCTGACCATGATGTTTTGAAAGTCATCTGCTTCAGATCTGTGAGAAAGGGTTAGTAAGTAAGCTTTTCAGTGGTGCTGTGTTTCTTGCTCTTACAATAACTTACTATCAACAGGGATAATAAGCTTTTCAGTGGTTCTGTGTTTCTTGCTCTTATAATAATAGTAAATGTCAACTGCAGAGGTGTTTTAGCCAAAGGGTTAAGATGTTACAACTGGTTTGCTTGAACTTATGTAAACCACCACCATCATCATCACCATCATCATCATCATCATTTTTATCTTCATCATTATCATCATCATTAATATCATCATCATTTCAATCATCATCATTATCATCAGCATTTCAATCATTGTCATCATCATTATCATCATCATGACCATCATCATTAATATTATCATTATCATCATCATTATCAGCATAATCATTATCAGCATCATGAAGACAAAATGTATGTTACAGCTGGTTTGCTTTTAGCTTTGAAATTATTATATTTCATGGACTTTTGTAAATTATCACCATCATCATCCCCATCATCAGCAGCACCATCATCATCACCATCAACATCATTATCACCATTATTATCATCATCTTCATCATTATTATCATTATCATCATCAATACCATAATGAAGATGAGCTGTATGTTTCAACTGGTTTGCTTGACATTGTTTTTATATGTTTCAGGTGTGACACGCCATGTTGGGGATGCCATCAGTGACAGAACTCTAAAAGCAAAGAACAAAATTATTGCAATTGGTATTGCACCCTGGGGTATTGTGGAAAACAAGGATGATCTCATTGGGAAAGACGTAAGAAATTAATGTGTTTAACCCTTTCCCTCATATAAACGCTTTATGATGCCTCTGCAGTAGACAGCTTTTTGAAAACATAGTGACAATGAAGAAATTGCTCAAAAGGAGCAATTACTCCTTTTGGCACAATGTTTACCACCTTTAGTCACAGGTTATCCATTCAATTACAGAGATTTTCTATTGTTTGACAAAACATGTTAAAAGTCATCTGCTGCAGAATTGTCATATGAGGGTAAGGGTTAATGCTTTCACAGAATGGGAAAGAATCTCATTATAACTTAACCATAAAAGATTAAACCCTTTTCCCACGTATAATAAATCTGCAGCAGGCTAATTTTATATAAAAATATATTTTAATGTAAGAATAATTATTGAAAAGAGGTTGAAAACATTTGGTAAATGGAGAAATTGCTCTTTTTTTAGGAAATTCTGCTTTTGACACACTGTTTTTATGTCGTCAGCTGCAGAAGCTCTAAAATGTGTCTGTATGTGGGAAGGGCTTTAACCCTTACATGCTTGTCATTTCAGTGCATGTACTTAGCTCACCTAAGCATGAAGTGCGAGGTGAGCTTTTTTGATCACTCACAAAGTTGTCGTCTGTCTGTATGTCTGTTAACAATTTCCTACAAATGACTTCTCCTACTAAACCAATGGACTGATTTCAAAACTACTTCACAGAAATGTTCCTTAGGTGATCCTCTTTAAAAGGTATTCAAAGAATTTACTTCCAAGTTGAACCATGGTTGCCGTGGCATCAGAAAAGGGGAAAATTGCCAAAACTTTAAAAACTTTCTTGTCCAAAAGTACTGGCCCAATTTGAAAATTATTTTGCACAAATGTTGCTTGGGGTACCCTCTATTAAGATTGTTCAAATATTTCAGATCCGTTGAAAAACATTGCCCTCAGGTGGCAGGGCTTGTTTTCCTTATATGTATATAGTGAAAACTTAAAAAATATTCTTGTCTGGAACTGAATGGCCTAGAGCTTAGATATTTGGTGTGTAGCAAAATCTAGTAGTCCTCTACAAAGATTGTTCTTATTATTCCCCTTGGGTCAAAATTAGCCCAACCCCAAAATCACCTGTATTACATAGAGATATATAGGGAAAAAATTAGAAAATCTTCTTTTCTGGAACCGAAAGGACTAGAGCTTAAATATTTGGTGTGAAGCATTATCTAGTTGTCTTCTACCAAGATAATTCAAATAATGCCTCTGGGGTCAAAACTGGCCCCACCCAAGGGGTCACCTGTTTTATAAAGAGATGTATGGGGGAAAACTTAGAAATCTTCTTGTCTGAAATGAAAAGGCCTAAAGCTTAGATATATGGTGAGTACAATACTCGAGTGGCTCGAACCAATTTCAATCCTAAAACTTGTAAAAAAAATCAGTCCAGATATTTTCTTAATTCTCACTAATACCTACGCTATATGTCACTTTGTAAACGAGAAACCAATAAAATTCTATACAGTACACAGGGCTTTGTTCCTAACAGTCACTTACCATGACGTAAACGAGATAAGCTGTCCAATAATCGGTCCAGTAAGGTGTGACAATCGTGTTATGTAATTGCTCCCTGCCGTTTGATGGAAAATGCATGGGTTAAAGATCTTCTTTAAAAGTGTTTGCTAATCAGTCTAAGTTGTTCAGTCTAACCTTTTATTAATCAGTACAACTCCAGTCTGATCGGCTAATTGATATGTTACTTTTACTTTCGGACCGTTTGTAAGTTCAAACTGTTATAGTTTTTGAAGGGGATAACTGCCAATGATAATTAGAATTTGATGTTTTATTGCTCAAGCATTTCAACGTGTTTATATAAGGCAGAAGTTATAATTTCATTTCATTTCATTTGTATTTCGATAAATTGGTGAAAGGGCTCAACGCAATTTACTTGCGATGTTCAAAAAGTCAAATGAACGGCTTGGACACCCGAATCATGTTGACAAAGAGAACTGGTTTAAACTGGTTCACAATTACTCAAATGGGTAAAATTAATGTACTTACCTTAAAAACAGTTTTTTTCTAATTATGTCAGAAATATTTCAGTCATGGTAATTCCTAAACAACAAAGACATTTTTTGTAGTAATTTTTATTTTTTATGTAGACAAAACTATGTTTAATGTACAGATAAGAAAAACGTATCTTCTGTGCGCCACCAATAATTTTCTAGTAAGAACGGGTCTAACAATTTTAAGTACGAACGAGCAATGTTAACATACCTGCATGGTCATGTTCGTCTGCAAGTTTTGGAAAATTAGGATTTGTTAAGTACTTCTACATTGACATTAACGAGTGATGACACTGTTATGCAACCCTCTATGCAAGGTAACCTGCAATAAACATAAAATTTGTGTATATTTTTTTTAAAAGAGTTCCAATATTATTTTGGTACATAAACATTTTTTGGGTGACCTTTTTAGTCATATTAACTTGACAAAAGACAGGCAACATAGGGTGTGGGTTTTTTGCTCTGTGGTCCTCTTGGGCCTCTTGCATTGGCTTACCTGACTTCAAAATGAGTTATTGTGATTGGCATGACAAATCGCATTTCATGACTCAGGTGAACAGTCCAGGGCCATCATGGCCCTCTTGTTCTTGATTTTTTAAGCATATATCTTAACCTTATTCCCACATGCAGATGCATTTTGATGCGTCTTTAGCAGACATCTTTTTAAATGATTGTGGCAAAAGGAGAAATTAGCTCCTTTTCCTCAATGTTTTGACTTCTATTCAATAGCCATGTTTTCATTCAGATTTTCCATACTCTTACCTAGAGGTTTTCAAAGTCTTCTACTGCAAAACTTTTGTATGTGGGAAAGGGTTAACAGTTTGCCGTATAGATATTCTGAAGAAACTTACATACAAAGATTTAAAACAATTTTATTTTCTAAGCAATTTCTCCTTTTCCAACTTTGTTTTCAAAAACTCATTCCTTTACTAGATGTAATAAAAAGTCATAAAAATAAGGGAAGATGTAAGAAATCCATCTACAGGAATATGATGCACATGTTACACTGTTACATAAATAACATCTATTTCGTCTCTGTTAGAAAATTTCAATTTTTGTTGTCATTGTTGCTTGAATAGGAGAAATGGTTTACTGTTATTATTTCTCCCTCTTTTCCTTAAAACAGATCTGCTTTAGAGGTTTTTAAAGTTTGACCTAAAATGAAGAGAATTTAACCAACAGATAAACAAATTTGCAACAGGAATGCATAAAATATTTGCATTTTCTTCATTACAAGAAATCAGTCCAACAAACCAAAAGGGGGTTTTATCTCTTTCCCTCCGACACACACATTTAGACACTTTCTGATGACTCTGCAACAGACGACTTTGCAAATATTGTGACAAAAGAAGAAATTATTCACAATGAGCAATTTCTCCTTTTGCCACAATGTTTTCATTTTATTCAGTAAATAAACATTTGCTTATAGAGAGTTTCTGTGTTTTTACCTAGCTGTTTTTCAAAGCCATCTGCTGCAATTTCGCTGTATGTTGGAAATGGTTAAAGTACGGTAATCTTTTCTAGAAATGTAAATAGTAGGATAAATTGTGTGGCAAGAGCAGTATGACAGTAAGCATAGACTCGCCATAGACTAGCTTCATTGTAACACACAAAGTACATGACCCCCTTCTTACCCAACGAGGCTTAAATATTTCCAAGAAATGTCCTCGCTCCTTCCTTCATTTATTGTAATTAGAAGGGCTTATATAGACATCTGTCTCCTTGGATGACATTCGTTCATTCTGGAAACAGATATGGTTGGTCTGATGCAAAATAATGGTAAAACCAGAACACAATCCTAGATAAAGGAGGAATTAACCCTTTCCCTCATACGACAATTCTGCAGCAGACGCCTTTGAACATTTTAGCCTGATATAAAATAGTTTTGTACAAATATTCTTTGGGTGACCTTTTTCCAAGATTGTTCAAATTATTCCTTATTTCTATCTATTAAAAAACCTTGCCACCAGGTTTTTTTTCAGGTTTTCCTTATATGTATATCATAAAAGCAATTATTTAGCAGAAGTGTCCCTAGGGTGAATCGCTACCGAAATTGGTGGGAGGGACTTGATTTCCTTATATGTATAGTGTTAGAATATTGAAAACTGTTTAAGTTCTATTAAATCAGGTGAGCAATATAGGACCATAATGGTCCTCTTGTTTTGAAATACGCACAAGATTGGGCTACGTTAGTTGATTAGAGAGATTATGTGTGATGTAAGGGCCTGTTTACTCCACCTTATCTAGACCTCTGAGTCTGTCTGTTGTTGACACTGCTGTAGGATATCTGTAATTACATTGACTCAAGCGTTCATTTATCAACTGTTATTGAGGAAACCTTACAAAGTAGGTGTTTACATGCTCACACAGCCAATGATTTTAGACCAATCATGGACTGCATAAATTGAACTGTCACATGATGAAAACATATCAAGGTCAGTTAACTTAATGTTGCCCTGCAAATTAACCTTGTTACGTATCCATCATGCAACAGGTTACACAGACAATAATATAAAATGAACTGCATGAAATCTAGCTGATGGGAAAGTGCATGGAACGCCATTTTCACTTTAACTCGGAGAACCTTTATTGTCGCATGAGAATCTAATTCCATAGTCTGAGATTATTACATTTCACAAAACTAAGTCAAATTGTGCCCCCAGTAGACAGGAAGGTACATCCCGATCTACCAGCACATCTCAGCTGGACAAATCTCCAGCAGACGACATTGAAAACATCTAGACAAAAATATGAAAACGCTCGATAAATTATTAGTTTAATTATTTAATCGACTTGTAACCATTATGAGCAATTTCTTCTATTGCCAGAATGTTTTCAAAAGTTATCCATTGCGTTAAAATGCATCTACTTGTGATTTAACTGTCGTTTACCTACATTTGAATACATTTACTCTTGACACAGGTCACAAGGTTATTGAATTGTTTAAATTCCAGGCTGTACATTTATTTTTGACACAAGTCACAAGGTTATTGAATTATTTATATTTTAGGCTATACATTTATTGTTGACACAAGGTTCTTGAATTGTTTAAATTCTAGGCTGTACATTTATTTTTGACACAGGTCACAAGGTTATTGAATTGTTTAAATTTCAGGCTGTACATTTATTGTTGGCACAGGTCACAAGGTTATTGAATTATTTAAATTCTAGGCTATACATTTATTGTTGGCACAGGTCACACGGATATTTAATTGTTTAAATTCCAGGCTGAACATGTAATTTTGGCACAGGTCACAAGGATATTTAAATGTTTCAATTTCAGGCTATTGTACCATATCATTGTGTATCCTCACCCAAGACTAATTACTCTGTGTTAAACAACAACCACTCCTACTTCCTGTTGGTGGACAATGGAACAGTGGGAAAATATGGAGGAGAAATCATCTTCAGAAAGAGGCTTGAGAAATACATTGCACACCAGAAAATATGCATAAGTAAGTATATTGTTTGCATTTTTTTTTCGAAAAAGCTATAGGTTTGAGCAATTTGTAAACTTGCTAGTTGTCTTCTGGAGAGGCATTAGTATCAGGCAGGGGTGGCGAAATAAGATTTTGACTTACTTGTCCGTTTTTTCAAAATGCTATTTTGCACTTGTCCGTATTATATTTATATAGTGAATCCCTACAAAATTTCACTTGTGACGAATGTCCGTAGTGCCTCATGTCCGTACAGGCTCTGGGACAAGCTGGGCAATATGGACAATGGATTTTGCCACCCCTGTCAGGTAAAAGTTTAACCCTTTCCCACATACAACAAATCTGCAACAGACGACTTTAAAATAATCTGAGCTATAATATGGATAAGCTCCATAAATGAAGATATAAGTTGTGGCAAATGGAGAAATTGCTTGTTTTGTCGAACTGTTTTCAAAAGGTGTCTGCGGCAGAGGCGGCAGAAAGCATCTATTTATGGGAAAGAGTTAAGTTATAAGATAACTGACTTGCACAGAGTGGAGTGTGATCAAATGTGATGCTAGAAACATAGATGCTGTTCTTAGCCTTCACCAATTGCAAGCAGTAGTTTTTACCTTAACCCTTTCCCTCATACGACAATTCTGCGGCAGATGACTTTGAACATATTTTTTATCAAATAATGGAAAATCTCTATAATTGAATGGATAACCTATGACAAAAAGTGAAAAACATTGTGGCAGGAGAAATTGCATGTTTTGTGCAATTTCTTCTTTTGTCACTATGTTTTCAAAAAGCCGTCTGCTGCAGAGGCGTCAGAAAGCGTCTATATGAGGGAAAGGGTTAAAGCAAGAGAAATGTAAAGGTTAATTGGAGACTGTTGTATGATACATGTTAGGTGCAGTGGTGTTGTAACAGAAAGATAGGACATGAATATTTTATACCAGGGATATTCCTATCAAACTGTGACATGTTTTCAAAAAGCAGTCTGCTGAGAGGCGTCAGAAATCGTCTATATAAGGGAAAGGTTTAAAGACTGTTGACTTCGTAGACATATATTGGTAGACTGGAAACCTTCTGTTGGATGCTTTTCCAGATACAATAAATCTGCAGCAGACGACTTTGAAATGATCTAGTCAAAAATATTGATATCCCTTTACCATGATGTTTTCAAAAGTTGTCAGCTGCAGATGAGTCAAAAGTCGTCTGCATATTGGAAAGCGAGGTTGATTAGTGAAAAGATTTTCTTTTGGTCAAATTATTAGTCGCCGGGCAGAAGCCCGCGACTTCTATTTTTAATAGGTTTTCGGAAATCACATGGGAGGGGGGATTATTATTAGAAAGAAACACATTTAGATGTCTTGAACATATTACAATTGTGTTTGTTTAAGAACACTAAGTAATGACACATCTAAAATGAAATAAATATTCCGATGTTTTAGGTATTTTCAGTTTCTTTATTTTGACTCGCATTTATGTTTTTTTGTTTTATTTACGAAGACAAAACAGTCCCTATTAGCTAGACTGGTATACTTTATTTTACACTATATACTATATGTACTCAAAAGGCGATAACTACAAACCTTTACGTCGCAGTCTAATTTGTTTACATACGCGTACCTGCTTGAAGCGTGACTCGCGAATACCAACTGCGTAGATCAATCTCCTTTGCAGAGAGCCGTCTCTTTACACTCACTTACAAATAGTAAATCGTAGGTTACAGATTTTAAATGTTTATTTGGTTCGAAACAAATGAAGAAATGAACAAACCGAGATAAAACTAGTTTTAATAGAAAAATTACTTTGAACGAACACTCTCTGCCTATAAAGAGAGTTTCAAGAACGACACCTCTGCGAATAAGAAAGAATCGGGTCTTTCGTACAAAATTATTTCGTCCTTGACAATTTTAAATGTGTCATTTAATTCCCTAAAGGCATGTTGCTTCCGATCTGCATATTGTTATGCATCATTGACACAAGGGCACTCATCATAATATAATTTTAAAACATGAGTAGTTTGTTATTTTCATTATAAAAAAGGAAGGAAAGAATTAAAATAAATTAACATGTTGTAGGGCTCAGTTTATGTTCGAAATAAAGTTTAAATTATACAACAATTTCAATGAGATTTAACTGTTTAGTTGATATTATATTTCGAAGGTGGTCTTATTTATAAATCTTGGACCACATTTCAACATTTGTTAAAGTATGATATAATTAGGATGCCAAGCTAAAATCATTTTGAGAAAAAGAGAAAACTCATGTCTTCAGCGATTTAACCCTTAACTCATTGTTTTAAAAGTAGATTGCTGCAAAGGTGTCCACTGTTGACTTTAATAGAGGAAAGGTAAAATGACATGCTATTGCATACAAATCCTAAATTGTCTGTTTTGTGGTTTTATTGAAAAATAATAAAATTCAAATATTCTGACAAACATCTTGAAAAGTGTATGTGGAATTCACACTTAATGAAAGCACTGTATACATACTAAGACTAATGATTGGCAAGATTTCTCATTTCCATCACTGTTTATGATCAATAATTAGTTGGTTGTGTGTATGGTCAACCTACTTTGGAATGGAGATTGATCATAAACAATGAAAGGCTTCAATTATCATTCACTTCGTTGACAAAACAATGCAAGCTATGATATATTTTTACTTGACCCCACCCCTGATGTTCCAATATGCCTCTCAGTTGATAACTGTTTATTCAACTACTATAATGTTAGTGTTATGCATAACTGCACTATGGATATCTGGCGACATTGATGCGTTTGCATCAACTTTCTCTTGTATCAGCTACAAATAGATTGGAGAATATGAGACGTGCCAAAATTTCAGCTGACGACTTTGAGAACATTGTAGGAAGAACTATTATTGAACATCACTAGAAATATAGGTTAAGTTATTAAACAATTACTTCACGTAGACGACATTTGACGCCTGCTGCTGCTGCAGACGACTTTGGAAAACATTTCAATAAAAGTTCAAATTGCTCAAAACGAGCAATTTCACCTTTTATTGAAATGTTTTATCAATATAATTCTTTCAGTTTTCTAGATTGGTGAAATTGTTTGTCTGATGATTGTAAAGCAGACGACCTATGAAAAGCCATGTGAAGTCGTTTTCTAGATTGGTGAAATTGTTTGTCTGATGATTGTAAAGCAGACGACCTATGAAAAGCCATGTGAAGTAATGGGTTAAACAGAGACAATTTCTTCTTTTGCTACACTGTTTTCAAATATTGTCTGCTGAAGATGCAATTTATGCATCTATCTGTGGGGGGAAAGGGTTAATTTAATGTTGTTTAACCCTTTCCCTCATACGACAATTCTGCAGCAGACGACTTTGAACATATTTTGTCAAAACATAGAAAATCTCTATAATTGAATGGATAACCTATGACAAAAAGTGGAAAACATTGTGGCAAAAGGAGAAATTGCACGTTTTGTGCAATTTCTTCTTTTGTCACTATCTTTTCAAAACCCCGTCTGCTGCAGAGGCGTCAGAAAGCGTCTATATGAGAGAAAGGGTTAAGCTCTTTCCCACATACAACAAACCAACAGCACACAACTTTGAATAGATCTACCAGGCAAAAATATGGAATATGGAAAATCTCTATAAAATAAAATGGAAGTATCATAATTGGGTAGAGATAGTGGCGAAAGGAGAAATTTCTCACCATGAGCAATTTCTTGTTTTACCACAATGTTTTAAAAAGTTGTGTGATGTGTCAAAATGCCTCTGCATGTGGGAATAGGATAATATTTTAACTTTTATAGGACTTAGCCCTTTCCCTCATACGGCAATTCTGCAGCAGACGACTTTGAACATATTTTGTCAAAAGATAGAAAATCTCTATAATTGAATGGATAACCTATGACTAAGAGTGGAAAACATTGTGTCAAAAGGAGAAATTGCTCATTTTGAGCAATTTCTTCTTTTGTCACTATGTTTTCGAAAAGGCGTCTTCTGCAGAGGCGTCAGAAAGCGTCTATATGAGGGAAAGGGTTAATCCAGACCTGCATACTGGAAACAACACTGGTTCTTTTCTTTGTCTCTTCTTGACATAAGTCTAAATGTAATGCCGCCTCTGATGCAAATGACTTAACCTTTTACTTCATGCAAACACATTTTGAAGCAATTGCAGCAGACAACTTTTCCACTCGATTCAATGATTTATTTTTAACTTTGTCACAAAATTGTATTTTCAAAATTTATGTCTTTTCTGATAATGAGTTCACCCTTTCCCACATACAACAAAGTTTCAGACAAGTTTGAAAACATCAAGGTAAAAATAAAGAACATCTCTATAAATGATAGTTTGATTATTTAATAAAGATGAAAACAGCTTGGCAAAAAGAGCAATTGCTCATTATGAGCAATTTCTTTTTTTGCAGGACTGTTTATCAATGTTGTCGGTGTCAGCTATGTCAAAGTGAATCTAAAATGTGGTGAAATGATTCAGGGTTTACCTGGGTATGAAATATTGATAAGTCTTCTGCTTTAGACAATATGAAATTAATACAGACCTGAAAAGAACCAATATCTCCATTCCCCAAAATGTTTTGGAAACTGGTCTGCTGCAAAGATGTCAATTGTCTGTATCTGGCAAAGTGTTAAAGACTAATTCTAAGATAAAGAGAAGTTGGGTCATTAACCCTTTCCCTCATACAACAATTCTGCAGCAGACGACTTTGAACATATTTTGTCAAAAAATGGAAAATCTTTTTAATTAAATGGATAACCTATGACTAAAAGTGGAAAACATTGTGGCAAAAGGAGAAATTGCTCGTGCTGAGCAATTTCTTCTTTTGTCACTATGTTTTTAAAAAGCCGTCTGCTGCAGAGGTGTCGAAAAGCGTCTATATGAGGGAAAAGGTTAAACAGAGCTCTAAAACATAAGAACTTAGTGGATGAGACAATTTTAAAAGCTTCGTTGAAGGAGACAAATTACAACTGATTGCGTTAAAAGGAAGCCATTTTGTAAAAAAATGTCTATGAAAATAGTCTTGTTTTATTTTTTTGCTCCAACGATTTTTTGTAATATTAATGGGACTGCAGTAGATAAGTTCTTGAAAACACTGTTGCAATTTAATTTTTTTTACATGAGATGGCATGGGTAAAGAACCATTGTAGGGAAAGAGAAATTGCATAGCAATCACCTTCTTTCTGACAATGTTTTTGTCAAATCTTCAGCTGCAGAGGCATCAAAAGATTTGTGTATTAGTTAAAGGGTTAACAACTGTTTATCTCTACAATATAGACACACAGTCAGAGTTCTAGATAAAGTGCATATTTCATATTCCATAATCCTTATTTGACACTCAAACTCTATGTTGTTTGTACTCAAAAGAATCATCTCATCGAGAGGATTCTTTTGAGTACCAACATCATAGGTTCTGGTTGATCCATAAGAGAATTATTGATAGTTAATTACAACCAGTTCTCTCCTTATTTACCCCCACTGCAGACAGTTCCATTTTAAGGAACTTAATAACCCTTTCCCTCATACAACATTTCTGCAGCAGACTATTTTAACAAAAAATAGAAAATTCCTATAATTGAATGGATAACCTATGACTAAAAGTGGAGAATATTGTGGCAAAGGGAGAAATTGCTTGTTTTGAGCAATTTCTTCTTTTGTGACTGTTTTCAAAAAGTCGTCTGCTGCAGAGGCGTCAGAAAGCGTCTATAATGAGGTAAAGGGTTAGTGACAAAATCTCATGAGATACTTTCAGTAAGGAGTTTTATTCAATTATTTAAACATTTTTCCAAGGCACTTTAGCCCTCACCCACATATAGATGCTTTCTGATGCCTCTGCCGCAGACGACTTTTGAAATCGTTGTGGAAAAAGGAGAAATTGATTATAATGAGCAATTGCTCCATTTGCCACAAAGATTTCAACTGAATACAATAATCATACTATCATCTATAGAGATTTTCTATATTTAGTTCTTGATAATTTCAAAGTCGTCTGCTGCCGTTTTATTGTATGTGGGAAAGGGTTAATATTTATATTTTGTCTGACTCTCTCTTGTCAAAATTGCTAAAATACAACTTGTGAACACAATAGAGCCTCCATTTACTTTCCAATCTTCACCAAACTTAGATGGTAGTTAAATATTGATGAGAGCTTGGTTCCTTTTGAAAACCAGCCAGATCTGCCTATACAGACTGGATTACGGCCCCTGAAATTGTCAAAATTCCTTTGTTGCCCATATATACATGCTCTGGATTGAAAATGACCAAAGAACCATGCCAGTAGAGCATAGGCCCTCATGTGGCTCTTGTTGTTATATGTGACAATGAGTTAATCAAAATAAAAGTCCCTCAATTGGTATAATAGCCTTTAGATGAGTTTCCTTCAATGATATTAGGATCTAATTTGGTGTGCTCTGCCCTATTTACTAGACCCTGGGGGTTCATTAAACTTGCTTTTAAGACTAACAGGTTAAATTTAGGACATCAATGTCTTTGACAAGTTATTTTAAACTTTTAAGTCCTCCATTGTAAAAAAATAAAATTAAACAGTTTGAAAATGATTGTGTGAATAGGACAAATTGCTTGTTCTCAGTGAGACCATTCTTTTGGGTTTGGTTGAGTCATATGAGAAAAGACAAAAGTACATCTTCTGAATTATCTAATCCTCTGCCAAAGCTGTCAAGCTCCTCAATTATAAAATGTTTTCTGTGCAAGACGTATGCTTCAGGAAAACATGCCTCAGTGCAATTGCGCCCACTTTATGGATCCAGATATGTTAAAGTCTCCAATTGTAAAATGTTTACTGTGCAAGACCGTTTGCTTCAGGAAAACCTTCCCGAGTGCAATTGCAACCAGCTTAGATCTGGATCGTCAAAGTCTCCAATTGTAAAATGTTTATTATTCCAAGAAAGCAGCCTTGACACGATTGTAAACTTTCCCTTAGCTAGGTTATCTAAATGGTCCTCCAAAAGAATCTCAAAAAAAATGGGCCTAATGGCGATTGAAACCAGTTTTGATCCATGCAGTCCTGTTGAAGCTTCTATGTGCACTTATCACAAATATTCTTAGGTTTATTTTGCTCGAGGCAGGCAGCCATATTCTTTTAAAACAGTATCATTGTCTTCCGTGCCTTCTTAATGCCTTTCCCATATACAGAAACTTGTTGCAAAAAGAGGAATTGCCTCAATGTTTTTATCTCTATTCAATAATAATTATCAAGTTACATTAAGATTTTCTCAAAAGCAAATTGAATTATGAAGAAAAATGAGGCTTCAAGAGTGTTCATAAGGTTTTTCTCAAATATGACAGAGTGACCTAAAGTTTGACAGAGATTTGATGGCGATGGAACAGAGGTCCATATAAGAAGGGGTCTACAGCTCTTTTCCCCACATTATCTCTCTTATAAGCCTACTATATATATATATAAACCCTATGATGTGAGTACTCGCATCATAGGGTAATATGATTCAAAAAAAGTTCATGTGCTGTCAAAAACTAGGTCACTATGTCGAACGTTATCCAAAACCTTGTGAACTCATTAAGACCACATTTTTTATCCAATCTTTATGAAAGATCCTCTTAACTCTTTCCCTCATACGACAATTCTGCAGCAGACGACTTTGAACATATTTTGAAAATCTCTATAATTGAATGGATAACCTATGTCTAAAAGTGGAAAACATTGTGTCAAAAGGAGAAATTGCTCGTTTTGAGCAATTTCTTCTTTTGTCATTATGTTTTCCAAAAGCAGTCTGCTGGAGATGCGTCAAAATGTGTCTACATGTGGAAAAGAGTTAATGCCACTTTCAACTAAATTTAAGACACATTGTGATGGCCAGTTCCCCAATCTGTTTTACCAAGCCGTTATCATACCTACACTCGAAAGGACATTCTTTAAATGCCATTGTTTGCCTTTCAGTAGAAACACATATTAAGAAATTTTGCATGCAATTTTAGTTTAAATCACTGAAATGACTTGGGATGTTATATTGAAACCTGACAATCATGTAAATGATCGTGAAAAGATGCCATACAGGGATAGATATAATCCTAGAGAATTATCAAACAAAACCTGTAGAAGATCTATCCAAACTCTCTGTTCCCAAGGGACAAAAGACAATTTCAATCAATTGGTTTTTAGAAGCCATTGGCAGCCCTAGGAAATGCAATGCAAGGTTTAAAAAATAAACCTTATTATGGATTATCTCCAAGTGATTCAAAAGGTCTTGGGGAAAAATTGCATTTTTTAAATTTTTCCAAACAAGGCAGAAGGAGAAATTGCTGGCAATGATCTGTTCTCCTTTTGTGACAATGTTTTCAATTTTATGGAATTTATATATACTTCAAGAGATTTTCAATACTTTTGCCAATATGTTTATGGAGATTTTTTGTATGTGTGAAAGGCTTATTTGATATGATATACAAGGTGTTGATGATAGTCCAGAACCATATAATATTATCAAGTAACATAAAAATACTACAAAATAAAATTATGATATGTTCAGTGTTGACCTCCAGAAAACTTGAATTCTTTGCCTCATACAACAAATCTGCAGCAGACACTTATGAAAACATCTATGTTGAAATATGGAAAATATCAATTAATGAAGGTATTCATATTGACTAGAATTAAAAACATTGTGGCAAAAGGAGAAATAGCTCATGGTGAGCCATTTTACCTTGTGCCACAATGTTTTCAAAATACATCTGCAGGTTGGAAAAGATAAAAGTTATATTTTTGAAAATGACATGTGAATAAGAAAAATTGCTTGTCCTGAAGCATTATACCCCCCACAAACAAGTTTTGGGGGGGGGGGTATATAGGAATCACCCCGACCGTCTGTCTGTCTGTCCATATGTCTTGTAAGCGCAACTTCTCCTTAACGGC
Source organism: Serripes groenlandicus (assembly GCA_031761405.1). NCBI lineage: Eukaryota > Metazoa > Mollusca > Bivalvia > Cardiida > Cardiidae > Serripes > Serripes groenlandicus. The sequence goes on from JASEVX010000002.1 coordinate 73,722,358, forward strand.
TGGACCAATTCTGATGAAACTTCACACAGTTGCAGTACACAACCTGAGGATGTGCATGAAGTAAGATTATCCCTATCCGTCCGTCCGTCTGTCCGTGTCCGTCTGTCTGTCCATATGTCTTGTAAGCGTAACTCCTCCTTAACGGCTTGACCGATTCTGATGAAACTTTACACAGTTGCAGTACACAACCTGAGGATGTGCATGAAGTAAAATTATCTCGGTCGGAAATATATCTGTCCATATGTCTTGTAAGTGCGGGACGGGTGGTATCCTTTTGTGAGTTCACTCAGTTCTAGTTTATCTTTCCTTTTCACCTGTTTTCAGCATTGGACATTCAGACTATGCGAAAGTGTTCCACGCTTTAATTGTACAACTCTAGTCCAATCATAAAAATGCATCTGCAAGTGGGAAAAGGTTAAATTTATAATTTTTGAAAACGATGTTTTAATAATTTTTGCTTGTTCTGAGTCATTTATCTTTCCCTGTTTTCGAAATGGGCTTTCACAGAAGTGCTCTCCTTGTTAGATTATACAACTCTAGTCCAATCTTCACCAACCTTGACCACAATTTGAATGAACATAAAATCTTTGCCAAGTGTAATATCAATCTAAATGACCATAGACTTAGAAGGTGTTAAAGGATTTAATTTGTATAACTCTAGTCCAATCTTCACCAACCTTGACCACAATTTGAATGAACATAAAATCTTTGCCAAGTGTAATATCAATCTAAATGACCATAGACTTAGAAGGTGTTAAAGGATTTAATTTGTATAACTCTAGTCCAATCTTCACCAACCTTGACCACAATTTGAATGAACATGAAATCTTTGCCAAGTGTAAGTAATATCAAGCTTAATGACCCTGAACTCTCCTGGAGTGTAGCCATTTAATCAGTGAGTGTTTGTCTGTTTGTCTGTTTGTCTGCTCCCCAACTTGAGCAGTCCGTTTCTAAGTGTTAAGTCAATGATTGCAGAAGCTATATTCTCTTTTCTCAGTGAACCGTATTTTATCAAATATATGTTTAGCCATTTTGAATCCATTCATTAAGTTGACCAAGTTTGATAAAAATCTTGGTGAATAATTTACTATGTGCGTTCTATATTTCATCATGAGACAATATTAAGCTCGGTGGTTTATCAAAGAAAAAAAGTTGGGGTATTGTGATACCCTTGGCGTCGTCGTCACAAAACTTTAACCTTACCTTATAACGCAAAAATTGTTCAACATTTTCAAGTGAATCTTGGTACATAATTATGTTCCTAGGAACAATATGCATGTATTTACCAAGTCACATAACTCTGGCTTTAATAATTATTCGGTAATGCCCCTTTTTATGCCCCGGAATCTCCGATTCGGTGGGCATCTAGTTTTTGGCCTGTCTGCACGCACGTCTGCACGTCTGCACGTCTGTCTGTCTGCACGAAAAAAACTTTAACCTTGACCACTACTTTTGAACCATAACAGGTACAGCTACCATATTTCACATGTGTATTCCTTGTGACATGACCTTTCTGTCAGTACCAAAATGTTCACCTTGCGACCTTGACCTTTGACCTAGATGTTGCCATTCTCGAAAAAAACTTTAACGTTGGCCATTTCTTTTGAACCATAACAGGTACGGCTACCATATTTCACATGTGTATTCCTTGTGACATGACCTTTCTGTCAGTACCAACATTTTTGACCTTGCGACCTTGACCTTTGACATAGATGTTGCCATTCTCGAATTTTTTTTTAACCTTGGCCATTACTTTTGAACCATAACAGGTACGGCTACCATATTTAGTTTAAACTTATTTATTTTAAATCGATTGCGAAACAAGCTTTAAGCTTATATTAATCACGCTCGATGTCTGCTTCCTGGATACTTAACCAGTACTCGCGCCGATTGTGTGGAAAAATCCCAAAGTCAGGACCCGCTCATCACGGGACTCGAACCAGGGACCTTTGATGTGAGAGGCCGACGCTCTACCTCTGCACCACTGTCTTCCACGACAAAAAAAATACCATATTTCACATGTGTATATCTTGTGACATGACCTTTCTGTCAGTACCAAAAAATTTTACCTTGCGACCTTGACCTTTGACCTAGATGTTGCCATTCTCGATAAAAACTTTAACCTTGACCACTACTTTTGAACCATAACAGGTACGGCTACCATATTTCACATGTGTATACCTTGTGACATGACCTTTCTGTCAGTACCAAAATGTTCACCTTGCGACCTTGACCTTTGACCTAGATGTTGCCATTCTCGAAAAAAACCTTTAACCTTGACCACTACTGTTGAACCATAACAGGTACGGCTACCAAATTTCACATGTGTATTCCTTGTGACATGATCTTTCTGTCAGTACCAACATTTTTGACCTGGCGACCTTGACCTTTGACCTAGATATTGCCATTCGGGGGCATCAGTGTTTCACAAACACATCTTGTTCAACAAGTGTTGGTGTTTGCTTGTGCCACTCTTGTTAACCCTTTCCAACTTGTAGAAGTATTTTGAAAACATAATTATCATGAATAAAGTTTTTTATTGCCACAATCATTTCTTCACTGTTAGACTTACAATTAGAGTTATCTATATTTTTGTCAGATATTTTTAAAATGCTCGATCTGTCTGAGATTTATTATATGCGGGAAAGGGTTAAAAATTCTCGTGCCATGATTTGTATAAAAATTGTTTTCCTCTGAATGCTAAGATACTGATAGCCTTGGTTGCCGTGATTCTCTTATTTGGAGGCTAATTAGTTTCTGAAAATGACAACAGTCAATTTGTGTACAACCTTCTATGTCATCCCTACACTCACAGCAGATTTATCATGTGTATGAATGGTACCTCACAATAGAAAAACCCTCACTTGCCAATGCTCTTTTACTTATTTCCTGATTTCTATATTTTAGACTGCTCCAAATTAAAATAGTAAGAAGAAAAAAACCACGATATTTTCGTATTTTTCTGCTGAGGATGACATGTAGGGCTCACTTCTGCATATTCTGTGTGTTGTGCTTTTGTTTTAATCCTTTCCCTCATACCACGAATCTGCAGCAGACGACAAACATTGCTACTTGGCTGACCTGTGTCATAGATCGTAGCTCAACCACTTCAAAAATATTACGAATTGGTTGAGCTGGGTCGTAGATGGAAGCTCAACCACTTGAAAAAAAAAAATGTAATTGGCTGACATGGGTCGTAGATCGTAGCTCAACCACTTCAAAAACATTGCGAATTGACTGACCTGGGTCGTAGATCGTAGCTCAACCACTTCAAAAACAATGTGAAATGGTTGAGCTGGGTCGTAGATCGTAGCTCAACCACTTTAAAAACATTCTGAATTGGCTGACCTGGGTCGTAGATCGTAGCTCAACCACTTCAAACACATTGCGAATTGGCTGACCTGGGTCGTAGATCGTAGCTCAACCACTTGAAAAAAAATGTAATTGGCTGACCTGGGTCATAGATCGTAGCTCAACCACTAGAAAAACATTCTGAATTGGCTGACCTGGGTCGTAGATCGTAGCCCAACCACTTGAAAAAAAAAATGTAATTGGCTAACCTGGGTCATAGATCGTAGCTCAACCACTTAAACAACATTGCGAATTGGCTGACCTGGGTCGTAGATTGTAGCTCAACCACTAGAAAAACATTGCGAATTGGTTGAGCTGGGTCGTAGATCGTAGCTCAACCAATAGAAAAACATTGCAAATTGGCTGACCTGGGTCGTAGATCGTAGCTCAACCACTTGAAAAAACATTACAAATTGGCTGACCTGGGTCCTAGATCGTAGCTCAACCACTTGAAAAGCATTGCGAATTGGCTGACCTGGGTCGTAGATCGTAGCTCAACCAATTGAAAAATATTCTGAATTGGCTGACCTGGGTCGTAGATCATAGCTCAACCACTAGAAAAACATTGCGAAATGGTTGAGCTGGGTCGTAGACCGTTGCTCAACCACTTGACAAACATTGTGAATTGGCTGACCTGGGTCATAGATCGTAGCTCAACCACTTGGAAAATATTGGGAATTGGCTGATCTGGGTCGTAGATCGTAGCTCAACCACTAGAAAAACATTGCGAATTAGCTGATATTGGTCGCAATGTTTTCTAAGTGGTTGAGCTATGATCTATGACCCAGATCAACCAATTTGCAATGTTTTCTAAGTGGTTGAGCTACGATCTACGACCAAGGTCAGCCAACTTCATCTGTTGGTTGAGCTACGATCTACGCGCTAACTTCACACACCTAAATATCAAGGCAAAATTGTTAAAACTATATGAAAGAATAATTACTGAAAAGAGTTGAACAAAAATTGCACCTTTTGTCACAAAGTTTTTAAAAATTGCATGCTTCAGAGGCATCAGAATGCTTCTGTATTTGGGAAAGGTTCAATTATATTATGAAAAGATTAACAATATGCAAGAAAATTTAGACAAAATTAGAAAATAACAATAGTGGATGCAAGAGAAATCCGACATGAACATTTTCCTATTCTATTTGTTATAGAAATAATTCAGTTGATAAAAAATCAATTACCTCCTAAATACAAAGGTCTAGAAATGTCCTGTATATTCAAAAACACATGGACATTTCTCATCTTGGTCCTACTTGGAACTTCCTAATGTCATTTATATGTCAATATCAGGCTATCCAAGTTTTAATATATCATAATTCACGGCATTGGAAATATGGTCCTTTCTGTGTCCCATTTTTGAAGAGCAGAAGTTTAGATCAGCCTGTGCATGATCAGTCTCAGTGTTATTTGATCCTTAACTCTTTCCCACATACAAACATTTTACTGATGCATCTACAGCAGACAACTTTTGAAAACATTGTGGCAAAAGGAGAAATTGCTTCATTCAATAAGTGTCCCTTCATTCATAGAGAGTTTACACACTTTTGACTAAATATTTTCAAAGTATTCTGCTGCAGATGTTTGGTATATAAAGGAAAGAATGATGATCCATCAATGGACATTTCTTGTTTTGCCTCCCTATATCCAAGGCATAATGAAACTAAAGCCGCTGACAGCCAGACAATGAGACCTTGCGGCAACTGAAATCATGGCGACTGTCTGGTTGTTCACCTAGATCGATTGAACCACTTTTTGCCTTCATTTGGAGTTTGACTACCGATCACAAGATGATTGGTTTTGCAAATTTGTCAGTGATTGATCAACAACAGTTTACTATAGATTTGTGACTTACTGTGTCTAGTCAGGGAACAATTAGTGTTTCATCAGTGGTCAATGACAAGTTGGTGACGGATCACTTCAGTGACCTAGGAGACAAAGAATCAATTCTCTCTGCGGCCAAATGTGTTTCCCAACCCCTCTGAGACCTTTTGACCACCTGAAACCATTCAGAGTCCTTTGAAATTGCCTTAACCCTTTCCCCCATATAGACGCTTTCTGACGCCTCTGCAGCAGACGGCTATTTGAAAACATAGTGACAAAAGCAGAAATTGCACAAAACGTGCAATTTCTCCTTTTGCCACAATGTTTTCCACTTTTAGTCATTATTGACAAAATATTTTCAAAGTCGTCTGCTGCAGAATTGTCGTATGAGGGAAAGGGTTGAGATTGCCAAACGTTTCTTGTCTCCAAGTGGTCCCATCACAGTAAAATTGTCTATATGACCAAGGCTTTAGGGCTCACTTCTCCAAACTCTGTCTATGCGTCACACTTTAATTTCAGTTAACCCTTTCCCACCTGCAGACGCATTTTGACGCAATAGCAGCAGACGACTTTTGAAAACATTGTTGCCAAAGGCGAAATTGCTCATGATGAGCAATTTCTCCTTTGGCAACAATGTTTTCAACTTTATTAAACAATTAAGCTATCTTTTTAGAGATTTTTCAGGTTTTTGTCACTATGTTTTCAAAGTCGTCTGCTGCAGATTTGTTGTATGTGGGAAAGGGTTAAGTTGATGGTTACTAGCAGGCAACACTTGTATTAAAACTCTCTTGAATCATTGTTTGCACTGAACATAAGTTGACATGGAAACAATGTTATGAGGTTTAAAATCAAAGTGACTAACACCTGTACCTGCCAGTTTAACATAAAAAAATTGAAAATGGTATTCTCTTTGTTTCTCTACTGTGTCCACTTACAAAAATCTGCAGCAGGACTTTGAAAATATGTTACAGAAAATATGGAATATCTTTAAAACAGAAAGTATAATTATTGAAAAGAGTTTAAAAGAGAAACGGCTAGTTAGCCCACCTGAGCTCAATGTGAGCTTTCGTGATCACTCACCACAGTCCATTGTCGTCGTCTGTCTGTTCTCATTTTCCTACAAACAACTTCTCCTCCTAAACTAATGGACTTATTTCAAAATAATTTCAAAGGAATGTTCCTAAGGTGGTCCTATATCAAAGTTATTCAAAGAATTAAATTCCATGAAGCACTTGGTAGCTGCGGGATCAGAAAAGGGGAAGAATTCAAAAACTTCTTGTCTAAAAATTATTTTACACAAACTTTCCTTGGGTGACCCTCTACAAAGATTGTAAAAATTATTCCGATCCATTCAAAAACATGAGGACGCAGCTTGTTTTCCTTATATGTGTATAGTGAAAACTTAAAAAATCTTCTTGTCCAAAAGTACTGGCCAGATTTGAAAATAGTATGACACAATTGTTCCTTGGACCTTGGGTGACCCTCTACCCAGAATGTTGAAATCTTTAGGATCCATTAATAAATATGACCACAATGTGGCATTCCTTGCTGTCTTTTTATGCATATTATAGTTAGAACATTGAAGACTGTGATTTCTATTAAATTGGGAGAGTGATTTAGGACCATCATGGTTCTCTTGTTTTTCGTCATGGCACAATGTTTTCAAAAGTCACCTGCTGTAGATGAGTTAATAAGTCAGATAAACTTTTCCACCAGCTTAAATTAGTGTGCTTTAATTTGTTTTAATAAATATTTTCAATTTGTTACAGCCAGTGGAGTTAAAGGCCGAGGTGTTCCTGTGATTTGTGTAGTGTTGGAAGGCGGAGCTAATACAATAAGGTCTGTCCTAGAATATGTAACTGACACACCTCCTGTTCCTGTAGTGGTCTGTGATGGAAGTGGTCGGGCAGCTGATCTTCTAGCCTTCACTCATAAATACAGTCTGGATGACGGGTAAGCAATCATTCCCCCTTACACATAATTACAGTCTGGATGATGGGTAAGCAATCATTCCCCCTTACACATAATTACAGTCTGGATGATGGGTAAGCCCCCCTTACTCATAAATACAGTCTGAATGACGTGTAAGCAACCATTCCACCTTACTCATGAATACAGTCTGGATGCTTTCAAATCTTTTCAATAATTAAACTTTTTCTTACAGAGAGTTTCCATGTTTTTAACTAAACGTTTTCAAAGTCGCCTTCTGAAATTTGCTGTATGTCGGAATTCTTGATAATCTTTTTCTCTGAAAGTAGCAGTCCAATTTTGAAATAAGATTCTTGGCAGACCTACCGATATAAGTAAAACCAAATTGATTGACCAAAAAACAGTACAATGTATTTCCAGGAGTTAGGATAAATTGTCAACTCAGGTGAGCAATCTAGGGCCATGATAGTCCTCTTGTTTACCAATAACAGCACTAAGAGTTATTCACCTTTTGACCTGTTGTCTCAGTAGACAAATTGGTGTTGTGAACACATTTATATTTCTACCAAATGTCTTTTAAGGTATTTTTTTAGACACACTAATTAGATTCTGTAAATATAATAAGAATATTCCATTACACTGATGGACTGTCTGCTTCAGATTGGACGTTCTTTATGTTAAACCTTTCCCACCTGCAGACGCATTTTGACGCAATAGCAGCAGACGACTTTTGAAAACATTGTGGTCAAAGGTGAAATTTCTCATGATAAGCAATTTCTCCTTTGGCCACAATGTTTTCAACTTTATTTAACAATTAAGCTATCTTTTATAGAGATTTTTCAGGGGTTTTGTCACTTTGTTTTCAAAGTCGTCTGCTGCAGATTTGTTGTATGTGGGAAAGGGTTAAACCTTTCTTCCAAATTAGAAAATCTGCAGCAGGCAACTATGGAAACATCTAGGTAAAAGTAAGGAAAATCTCTCTGAATGAATGGAAAATCATCGAATATAGTTGAAAACATTGAGGCGAAAGGGGAAATTGCTCATAATGCTGCAGATACGTCAGAATGCAGCTCCAAGTGGGAAAATGTTTAACCTTCCCCCTAAGAAAAAGTCTGCAGTCTGCAGTGAGCAAAGATCTCTATGAATGAAAGTATAATTATTGAACAGAAAACAATGTTGCATGATTAGGAATTGAACATCGTGCGCAATTTCTCTTTTCGCCATGATGTTTTCAAAAGCTGTCTGCTGTAGATGAACCAAAATGCATCTAAATGTGGCAAACGATTAGGCAAACAAGTATCATTGTTTGACAAAGTTGAAATCATTGTGATAAAAGTAGAAATCTTTGTGTATGTTTACAGAACGATGCCAGAAAGCCTGAGAGATCAGCTGATCCTCACAATACAGAGAACCTTCCAATATTCCCAGGAACAAGCGGAGAAACTATTCATTGAACTCATGCTGTGTGTTAAAAAGAAAGAACTAGTAAGAATTGTTTATACCCCTGCAACTTAAGAGAGGAGTTAAAATGATGTAAACTTTGAAATTCTTCTCCTCTGAAAGTGATTGTCTAATTTCAGCATAAGTTGGCAGAAATTTGCCTCGAATGACTATTCAAAATTTTTCGAAACATTTTGCTTTGTCGAAAAACCTAGCCGCTTAACAACATCGGTATAGGTATTAAAATGACAATTTCTTCAAAATTCATGTCGAACTTCATGTTAATGTGGCAAAAGAAATAAAAGGTAAAGTAAATATGGCCTCTGCTGGTTAGAACATGATGCCCTGCCTGATATTGCAGTTTCACTTTATCCTTTTCCTGCATACAGCAAACCTGCAGCGAATGACATTGAAAACATCTAGGGAAATTTACTATAAACCAAAGTATCATTAATGAACAGATTTAAAAACATTGTGGCCAAAGGAGTAATGCTAGAATTCATTAACCCTTTCCCTCATACGACAATTCTGCAACAGAAGACATTGAACATATTTTGTCAAAAAATAGGAAATCTCGATAATTAAATGGATAACCTATGACTAAAAGTGGAAAACATTGTGTCAAAAGGAGAAATTGCTCGTTTTGAGCAATTACTTCTTTTTTCACTATGTTTTCAAAAAGCCGTCTGCTGCAGAGGCGTCAGAAAGCGTCTATATGAGGGAAAGGGTTAAGTTGCACTGATCAGAATATTCTATTGTCCTGTTAAATATTGATTTGTCTTAGAGAGCACATTGTGAGGTGAGATATCCAGGGCCTCATGACCCTCTTGTTTAAATTTGAAGAAGTTTGAAATGGGATATAGTAAAATTGGTTTAACTCTTTTAACTTGCATACACATTCCGACGCATTTGCAGCAGACGGCTTTTGAAAACATTGTGGCAAAAGGAGAAATTGCTCATGATGATTAAACTCTGATTTATGGAAATATTTCAGTCTGCAGCATATGACTTTCTAAAACATAAGTAGAAAAGGAGAAAGTGCTCATAGCAATTACTACTTTAGTCGCCATGTTTTCAATTGTAATAATTATCAATAGTAATAAATAACACTCAGATGTTCAGATTTTCCATGCATTTGCCTAGATGTTATGAAAGCCGTTTGCTGCAGATTTATTCTATGTGCGAAAGCGTTAAATTGTAATTATTCCATCTTCAGATAACAGTATTCCGTATGGGAGAGGGAGCCCAAGATATTGATCTAGCAATACTCACAGCTCTTCTTAAAGGTAAAGTATACACAACAATTCACATGAAAACAAACCATCTTGACTTTGTTTACATGACCACCTCGGTGATGTTGTGGTCGAGCACCTGCCTCTGGTGCGGGAGGTAATGGGTTCAAATTTAAAAGCCAGGTCACACCAAAGGCTTTAAAAATGGTAGAAATGGCTTTCCCTACTTGGCTTTTAGGATTATGGGGTTAGCATTAACCCTTTCCCTCATATAGACGCTTTCTGACGCCTCTGCAGCAGACGGCTTTTTGAAAACATAGTGACAAAAGAAGAAATTGCTCAAAACGAGCAATTTCTCCTTTTGACACAATGTTTTCCACTTTTAGTCAAAGGTTATCCATTAAATTTTAGAGATTTTCCATTTTTTGACAAAATATGGTCAAAGTCGTCTGCTGCAGAAATGTTGTATGAGGGAAAGGGTTAAAACTGACTCGCTGGTATCAAGATAAAGGGTCAAGTAGTAATTGTAACTTACCCAGGAAACGCTTTGATATAGCTAAAAATATATTGAAAGCTGTGTAAAACACAAATCAAATTGTTACTAGCAACGGTTCACATCAGCCCTGTTTACCATCTCGTCATTAACCCTTTCCCTCATACGACAATTCTGCAGCAGACGACTTTGAACGTATTTTGTCAAAAAATGGAAAATCTCCGTAATTGAATGGATAACCTATGACAAAAAGTGGAAAACATTGTGGCAAAAGGAGAAATTGCACGTTTTGTGCAATTTCTTCTTTTGTCGCTATGTTTTCAAAAAGCCGTCTGCTGCAGAGGCGTCGGAAAGGGTTAAAGCCTTCTAGTAACCTCTTGATAACGGTAATATCCAATAACTTATAATACAGAATGTTATTTGAAATATATTGTCGCTAATTTCTAAACCTCAGAAAGGTTTGATTTCATGTGACATGGCACACGTAAGACGAGGCAGACAGCCAACTTTGTCATCAGTAGTATACTTGAGTGTTTCCCACATAACCCCGTACAACAAATCTGCAGCAGACGACTTTGAAAACATCTAGACAAAATTATGAAAAGTCTCTATAGATGAAGGTATAATTATTAAATAAAGTTGAAAACTTTGCTCATCGTGTGCAATTTCTCCTTTTGCCACAATTTGTTTCCTTATTTCTCAGCTGCCGAAGGGTCAAAATGGGTCTGCAAGTTGGAAAGGTTTAAATTACATTTCTATTGTTAATCAACATCAATGATTGTAGTTCTGGTAGTCTTTCTGTCTGGTAAGGTGTTATAGCCAATTTACCAAAAACCACTTTATGAATGTTTTATACACAAAATTCTATAAAGGATTATGCCTTGGAAGGGCTCTTGCACTTACTGAAATATTATTTAAATGTAATACACTTGAAAGGAGTACTTTGTCAGAAGTTTTAATATTGTTTTTTGGGGAAAAACAGCTAATTATGTTGAACACTGGAGAGCACTGTCAAAAAGGGCAAATCGTTGAGAACTCTCAACTGATATTTTAATATTGATTTTTATAATAAGTTAATATATTCAATTTCAGGCACCAATGCAAGCGCTCCTGACCAGTTATGTTTAGCCTTGACCTGGGACAGAGTGGACATTGCAAGAAGTCATATTTTTGTGTATGGACAGGAATGGCCGGTAAGATCGTTATATTGAAGCCTTTTAATATACGGAATGTTTACTGTAAATGATCTGACTCTATTTTACTTTCACACTTGATCTTTGTAAACCATTTATCTCACATGATAGTATTTATTCAACTGCTTTGAAAACATCTCAGAAGGAAAATGTGACATCTAGAGAACTGGAAGTATAAGACTAAAAAATAGTTCAAAACATATTTGGTGGGAAAAGAGAATTTACTTTTTAAGTGTGATTGCTCCATTTACCACCATGTTTTCAAAAGTGGTCAAATGGAGATATGTTAAAATTCGTCTGCAGGTGGGAAAGAGTTAAAACGTTTTATGGAAATAAAGCAACTAAAAGTTTTGAAGACGTCATATGTAGGCTTGCCCTAACACATTACAGTACTTTGTAATACAACTATGTCAGAAACAAGGTATCTTGCTGTATCTCCATCAGCATCACATATAGCTACAATGCCATGAAACTAATTGACCAAAGACTTTGAACACATCTTGCCAAAAATATGAAATGTCTCTATAAATGAGAGTATAATTATTGAATTGGGTGAGCTATTTCTTCTTTAGCCACAAATTTTTCAAAAGTTACCTGCTAAAGAGGCGTCAGAAAGCATCTGTATGCAGGAAAGGGGGGTTAAAAGATCTTGTTTATCAAATTTCCAGGAGGGTTCTCTAGAACAAGCCATGATGGACGCACTCATCAATGACAGGGTGGACTTTGTCAAGCTGCTACTAGAGAATGGTGTACATATGCAAAGTTTTCTCACCATACCCAGGCTGGAAGAGCTATACAATACTGTAAGTTTACATGTCGTCACTAAACTTTAAATCTACCTCATAAATAAAAAAACATTCAATATGTTGTAATGAAACTTGTTACACATTTTCCTAGGAACAATACGCATGTCCATACGGAGACACGTCACACATAGCTCTGGCTTGTATATAATTATTCAGTAATGCACCATTTTGTCAAGCATTGGCATTCGCTCCACAGCGCTCTTGTTTATTCAATTCTGTGAAACTTGGCAGTAACTTAGAACTACATTGTGGTTTTAATAAATCTATGAAACTTGGCAGTAACTGAGAATAACATCACTGTTTTGATAAAACTATGAAACTTGGCAGTAACTTGGAACTACATCGGGGTTTTCATCAAACAACAAAACTTGGCAATAACATGGAACTACATTGTCAGTTTGCATAAACTTCTAGGAACTAGACTGTAAGGGTATCTTTATTTTAGATGTATGTGACATACAACATGTAATTAGATATAAGGACCACTTACCTAATGTTTTAAGCTTATATGCTTTTAAAGTGGCCACAATATAGAAGCATATGGCTGCTTTTATGGTTCATTCAGATTTAATGACCATAATGGTCCTTTAATTTGAGTATTGTTTTCCTCCTGTTTTAATTTGAAGGATAAAGTTTTGGCCCTGTCTGTTGTTCTGTCTAAAAGCTGAGCCCCAGTAGCGTGGGCTGTCAATACAGGGGTTGTGAGTTCAAACCCCAGCTCGGCCAACATTCTTTCCAATATTTGACAAAAGTCCCTAATAGTCTATGTGGAAAAGCAGCCAGTTGCTTGGAAAGAATATTGTGTGGAGAACTGGTGTGGGAAAGCCAGGAAACACATGAATAGGTGAACTGGCCGCCGTGATATGACTGAATAAATGTTGAAAACAGCATTAAACCCCAATCAATTAATTAAACAACTGTCTGTCTGAAGCCGTAACTAAGGCATGGGTAGAGGGATAGAATTATTCTTAAGGAAAGGTTATCCTGCAATGTTCACTATGAATTTCCTTTAGAGTTATGGTTCCTGTTGGCAGAGATAGCAATTAACCTTGCTTGTTCTGTTAACATTAACCCTTTCACACTTGCACACCTTTTGAAGCAACTGCAGCAGACACTTTTTTAAAAACATAATGGCAAATGGAGAAATTGCAATTTCTCCATTTGCCACAATGTTTCAACTTTAGAGGTTTTCCTAAGCTTTGACTTTATGTTTTTAGCTCACCTAAGCACGAAGTGCAAGGTGAGCTTTTGTGATCACCCGGCGTCCGTCGTCGTTGTCGTCGTCGTCGTCGGCGTCTGTTAACAATTTCCTACAAATGACTTCTCCTACTAAACCAATGGACAGATTTCAAAATAACTTCACAGGAATGGTCCTTAGGTAGTCCTGTTTCAAAGTTGTTCAAAGAAATTAATTCCAAGTAGAACTTTGGTTGCTGCGGCATCAGAAAAGGGGAAAATTGCCAAATCTTAAAAAATCTTCTTGTCCTAAAGTACTGGCCCGATTTGAAAATTATTTTGCACAAATGTTCCTTGGGGTACCCTCTACCAAGATTGTTCAAATATTTCAGATCCGTTAAAAAACATGGCCGCCAGGGGGCGGAGCTTATTTTCCTTATATGTGCATTGTAAAAAGTTTAAAAATCTTCTTGTCCAAAAGTACTGGCCCGATTTGAAAATAATTTTGCACAAATGTTCCTTGGGACACTCTTTACCAAGATTGTTCAAATATTTCCAATCCGTTGAAAAACATGGCCGCCAGGGGGCGGAGCCTGTTTTCCTTACATGTGCATTGTTTAAACTTTGAAAAATCTTCTTGTCCAAAAGTACTGGGCCGATTTGAAAATAATTTTGCACAAATGTTCCTTGGTGCACCCTTTACCAAGATTGTTCAAATATTTTTGATCCGTTGAAAAACATGGCCGCCAGGAGGCGGAGCTTGTTTTCCTTATATGTGCATTGTTAAAACTTTAAAAATCTTCTTGTCCAAAAGTACTGGCCCAATTTGAAAATTATTTTGCACAAATGTTCCTTAGGGCACCCTTTACCAAGATTGTTCAAATATTTCCGATCCGTTGAAAAGTATGGCCGCCAGGGGGCGGAGCTAGTTTTCCTTATATGTGCATTGTTAAAACTTTAAAAATCTTCTTGTCCAAAAGAACTGGCCTCATTTAAAAATTATTTTGCACAAATGTTCCTTGGGGCACCCTTTACCAAGATTGTACAAATATTTCCAATCCGTTGAAAAACATGGCGGCCAGGGGGCGGAGCTTGTTTTCCTTATATGTGCATTGTTAAAACTTTAAAAATCTTCTTGTCCAAAAGTACTGGCCTGATTTAAAAATTATTTTGCACAAATGTTCCTTTGGGCACCATTTACGAAGATTGTTCAAATATTTTTGATCCGTTGAAAAACATGGAGCTTGTTTTCCTTATATGTGCATTGTTAAAACTCTAAAAATCTTCTTGTCCAAAAGTATTGGCCTAAAAAGAGTAAAAACTTTGAAAACTATTGAAGTTCTATTAAATCAGGTGAGCGATATAGGGCCATCATGGCCCTCTTGTTTAAAGTTGTCTGCTACAGATTTATATTTTATAAAGTTGTCTGCTACAGATTTATATTTTATAAAGTTGTCTGCTACAGATTTATGTTTTATAAAGTTGTCTGCTACAGATTTATATTTTATAAAGTTGTCTGCTACAGATTTATCTTTTATAAAGTTGTCTGCTACAGATTTATGTTTTATAAAGTTGTCTGCTACAGATTTATATTTTATAAAGTTGTCTGCTACAGATTTATATTTTATAAAGTTGTCTGCTACAGATTTATATTTTATAAAGTTGTCTGCTACAGATTTATATTTTATAAAGTTGTCTGCTACAGATTTATATTTTATAAAGTTGTCTGCTACAGATTTATATTTTATAAAGTTGTCTGCTACAGATTTATGTTTTATAAAGTTGTCTGCTACAGATTTATATTTTATAAAGTTGTCTGCTACAGATTTATATTTTATAAAGTTGTCTGCTACAGATTTATGTTTTATAAAGTTGTCTGCTACAGATTTATATTTTATAAAGTTGTCTGCTACAGATTTATATTTTATAAAGTTGTCTGCTACAGATTTATGTTTTTTAAAATTGTCTGCTACAGATTTGTTGTATGTGTAAAAGGATTGATAGGTTTGTTCTTATTTCAGAGACAAGGACCTCAAAACACTCTACGATACTTAGTCAGGGATGTGAAAAAGGTTTGTTTTATGGTTTCCATTTATTTTAAATATTTGTTTTTCCTAAAACCTGTCAAGTTCAAAAGAAGGAACTATATTTTCTCCTTTGTCATCTTCATTGGTAAAGTTATATTATTGATAACACTTCACATACTTCCTCTCTTAACCCTTTCCCACTTGCAGATGCTTTTCAACTTATCTAGGAATCCGCTGTGGTCGAGTGGTTAGCGTCGGGGATTTCGAAACCGGGTGTCCCGGGTTCGATCCCCAAACGCGGCACTACAGTCATGGTGGAGTGCCCTTGGGCAAGGCGCATTTTCTAGCCTAGTACTGGTTTGTTTACCCAGGGATCATGAATAATTAAATTTAATTGCGCGCTAAATGACCTTAGCTGTCGATGCGCCATAAAACAATATACATTCATTTCAACTTATCTGCAGCAGATGCCTTTTGACACAATGTTTACTACACTATTCATTACTAGACTTTCATTTGATGCGGGTTTTTATATACATTTTCTTTTACTAAACATGACAAGTTTGTGTTAACCCTTTCCCTCATATAGACGCTTTCGGACGCCTCTGCAGCAGACAGCTTTTTGAAAAACATAGTGACAAAAGAAGAAATTGCACAAAACGTGTAATTTCTCCTTTTGCCACAATGTTTTCCACTTTTAGTCACAGGTTATCCATTCAATTATAGAGATTTTCTATGTTTTGACAAAATACGTTCAAAGTCGTCTGCTGCAGAATTGTCGTATGAGGGAAAGGGTTAAACCTTTCCCAACTGCAGCATCGTTTTGCCCTCCTATGCAGTCTTTCACTAATGAAGATGATTTGTTTTAACTTCTGCTACTTTTCTATTTTTATCCCCCGCTTTTTCGAAGAAAAAAAGGGGGGTTATTAATTTCGGTTTGTCGGTCTGTCCGTCTGTCTGTCTGTCTGTCTGTCACACTTCGATTCCGTGCAATAACTGCCACAAATGTGAACCATTTTTTTTCAAACTTGGTAACAAGGTTAAATGCCTTAAGGGCTAGGCCAAGTTCGATCGTCACTTTCGGCGGACTTTATTTAGTGGAGTTATGGCCCCTTATTTAACACAAAACAAAATGTTGTTTCATGCTGTTTCCGTGCAATAACTGCCACAAATGTGAATATTTTTTTCTCAAACTTGGTAACAAGGTTAAATGCCTTAAGGGCTAGGCCAAGTTCGATGGCCCTTTATTTAACAAAAAAAGTCGTTTCTTGCTGTTTCCGTGCAATAACTGCCACAAACTTGGTAACAACCTAGGCCAAGTTTGTTTAATTTACCCTGTAATACATGTTCAATAAAAAGTCTACTGACATGTTTAAACCTAACCTCAACATTTTCCTACAATATTTCCCGCAAGTGGGGGATATAAATTTCATGAATTTGCTTGTTTCCAATTGATGCAGAAGTGAATTAATGTTTTATAATTTACAGCATGTACAAAGTGGATACAAGTACACCTTACTGGATATTGGACTGGTTTTACAGCATCTGATGGGAGGAGCATTCCGGGCAACCTACTGTAGAAAAAGATTCCGACAAAAGTATAATGCATTGAGAAGAACGGTGAGTTGTTGCCTAGAGCTGGCAGACTTGTGAATGAGGAAATCCCATTGGGTGAATGTGTCCAGTCTGTTAAGTTTATTATACGCATCTTAGCTAAATTATTATCTGGCAAAATATATTTTATTTACGCTGTTTTAATTCCCCTTTCCTTATAGAATTGGATGCCTTAAATAGAAATGACATGATAACATTTTGGGGAAAATATTTTTTTTTTAGATTTCATCATTTAACTAACCCTTTCAAACTTATAGTTGCTTTTTTGTCACTTTCGCAGCAGACGACTTTTGATAAAATTGTGACAAAAGGAGAAATTGCTTATTATGAGCAATTTCCTCCTTTTGTCACAATATTTTTTAACATTATTCAGAGCTGTATGCCCTTCCTTACCTAGCCTCTGGTTTGTTAGTGCACAGTTTTTTGTACTTTTTTCTTCAGGGTACAGCTCAGGGAAATATCGTCCAGTTGGTGACAAGTCTTCCAACACTAGTCAATACAAAACAAGCCGAGGATCTATTCCCATACCCCTTCCATGATCTCATGATCTGGGCCATACTGATGAAGAGACAGAAGATGGCCATGTTTATGTGGCAGCATGGAGAGGAGGCCATGGCCAAGGTTAGTATTAACCCTTTCCCTCATATAGACGCTTTCTGACGCCTCTGCAGCAGACGGCTTTTTGAAAACATAGTAACAAAAGAAGAAATTGCACAAAACGTGCAATTTCTCCTTTTTGTCACAATGTTTCCACTTTTAGTCATAGGTTATCCATTCAGTTATAGAGATTTTCCATTATTTGACAAAATATGTTCAAAGTCGTCTGCTGCAGAATTGTCGTATGAGGGAAAGGGTTAAAGCAGACGGCGTTTTGAAAACATAGTGACAAAAGAAGAAATTGCACAGAACGTGCAATTTCTCCTTTTGTCACAATGTTTTCCACTTTTAGTCATAGGTTATCCATCTGACAAAATACGTTCAAAGTCGTCTGCTGCAGAATTGTCGTATGAGGGAAAGGGTTATTAGGGGTCAAGCTCAATGTGATGGTTAACTCTTAACCTCACACAACGAATCTGCAGCGGACATCTTTGAATTAACATCTCGGCAAATTGTTTAAAAATATATTTAAATATAAGTATAATTATTTAAAGAAGTTGAAAAGAATGGTTCATAGATATTGCTCAAGCTCATTTTAACCTTTCCCCCCATAAATGCTTTTTGACACCTCTGCAGCAGACAGCTTTTTGAAAACATAGTGACAAAAGAAGGAAGAAATTGCTCAAAACGAGCAATTTCTCCTTTTGCCATAATGCTTTTCACATTGAGTCATAGGTTATCCATTCAATTATAGAGATTTTCTATTTTTTGACAAAATATGTTCAAAGTCGTCTGCTGCAGAATTGTACTATGAGGGAAAGGGTTAAACAATTTCTCCTTTTGCCACTTTGTTTTCAAAAGTTATCTGCTGTAAACGCGTCAAAATGTGTCGCATGTGGGGTACAAAATTCACACTGCTTCTGCTTGTAAAGACTTTTAAAACAAATGAAGAATAAGGAGGAAATCCTATTAAATAAAGAGCACTTTATGCTTTTTACCGCAATATTTTCAATTTTGTGCAAATATGTACAAGAAGTTGCATTGATTCTTCAGCTGTTTTTCAAAGCATATAAAGTTCTGGATATTTCTGATATTTCTAAGAGAAACGCAATCTTCGAACAATGATAAATTGCATATTGTTAGGGAAAGAATTTGTACTCAAAGTGGGCTGATATAAGGGGGACAACTGTATCAGGAAAATGTCAATAGTATATCCGGATTTGTCACTGAATTGTATTTCTTATTCAATCAATTACCGGTATCTTGAATGCTAATTTTACTTGCTTGAGTTGAAGCGTCTGCCCAAAGAATGTAAAGTATAGATAAATATGAAAAAATAATAAGACGCATTGAAGGTAGACAGATAAATAAAGCATTGTATATAAACGTTCTCTTTTCACAATGGTTTTTGTGCTCCTTGCCTTTGGCAGGGTAACACATAGGTATCACTTCTCTCTTGTCTATTTGTCCACCAAGCTTTCACATACTACAGTTTTGGCAGGTGGCTTATTTCTTCCTTTGAACATTCTTGTGTCACTCTTTCCCATGTACAACAAGTTTGCAGCAGATGACTTTGAAAACCTCTTAGCTAGAATACAGATAATCTTTATAAATGAAAGTAAAACATGAATAGAATTCAAAACAATGTGAAAAAAGTGGGGATTTCACATTATGAGCAATTTCTCCTTTGCCGCAATGTTTTCAAAGGTCGTCTGGTCCGGATTCATCTTAATGCTGAATGAAGTGATGAAATGTCGGTTTTATGATAGAAAGATTAATCCTTTACTTTTTTTAAGGCACTAATGGCTTCCAAGCTGTACAGAGCAATGGCACATGAGGCTGATCAAGATGATCTGGAGATAGAAATTCCAGATGAGATTCGCAAATATGCACAGTGAGTGTTCTGAAATTTAACCCTTTCCTAATATAGATCATTTTTGAAAACATTGTCAGAAAAGAAGAAACAGCTAATAAGTATTTTTTTCTTTACTTAACTTTAAAAATATAAATATATGGCTTAAAAAGACAGATGAAAGTATGTCCATACATTTTAACATTGTCAACTGTTTTTACTTTCCTTGTTTTAGATCATGGTTGTTTTACATTCACACTAATTTTGTTTAATTTCTGTCAAAAATTTACATATTTTATTGAAGAAAAGGTTTTAAAGTCTATATTAGCCATGCAAACGAACTCTTGGACATTTGTTACAAGTGTTAGCATCAGATCAACCTTCCCATCTACGTAGGCTGATCTTTCTCTGCACTGTTTACCATTTTAGTCACAGATGGTTTCAAAGATCTTCATGAACACATGTTATAAATATGCTAAAGTTTGTTTTACCAAAATACTGCTCATATACATGTTTACTAAATACAATGAAAGGTTTGTAAGCTCTTTTATTTTATTTCCACAGAGAGTTTCAGACCCTTGCCCTAGAACTCCTGGAACACTGTTACAAGATAGACGACGACTACACGCAACAACTCCTGACTTACGAACTGAAGAACTTCAGTGACCAGACGTGTCTAAGTCTGTCATACGCGGCCAATCATAGAGAGTTCCTGGCACACACCTGCTGTCAAATCCTACTCACTGATATGTGGATGGGTGGTCTACGCATGCGGAAAAGCACCAGTATGAAGGTATTCAAACAGTTTGCAATTTATGATTTTTTAGCTCTTTTAAAAGCATCTCCCACATATAGACGCTTTCTAATTTTAAAACCCTTATTTGATACCAAAACCCTTTGTTGTGGGTACTTAAAAGAATTGTCTCAGTAAGCAGATTCTTTAGCGTACCCACAACACAGGGTTTAGTTGAATCATAAGATAAATATTGTGGGAAAATACAAGTTTACTCCTCCTTATGTTGTCCTCTGCTCTGCGGCAGACAACTTTTGAAAAATTGTCGCAAAAGATGAAATTGCTCAAATTGAGCAATTTCTCCTTCTGTCATAATGTTTTAAACTCTTTTCAATGATTAATCTTTCACTATAACAGATTTTCTGCTTTTTTAACTAGATGTTTTCAAAGTCTTCTGCTGCAAATTTATTGGATGTTTGAAAACGCTAAAACATCCCATAAATCTACAGCAGAATATGGAACATCTCTATAACTGAAAATTAATATATTGAAAATAATTGAAACGTTGTAGCAAAAAGAGAAATATCCAATTATAAATCATTTATGCTTTGGTCACAATGTTTTCAAGGAATGTCTGTTTTAGCGATATCTTACGGGGGAATTCATAACTGTCAGGAATTTTGAAAAATAATTTTGATATTGTATTGTTTTACTTGAGATACTCTTATAAACTATCATCGAGAATGTAGCTTGGCTAAGGTGGATTATTTTTCTGTCCAAAAATGTATCAGCTGCTCTTATGTTTTCATTAAGTCACTCTCAGTGTTTGTTATTTGAACAAGTTGAGTCATTTTGACATGTTATAGTATTGTCAAATACTTGGCTAGGCACAACATTTGAAATCAATTGCTTAAATGGCTTTTTAATTGCTTTATACGAAATGGTTGTAT
Source organism: Serripes groenlandicus (assembly GCA_031761405.1). Taxonomy (NCBI): domain Eukaryota; kingdom Metazoa; phylum Mollusca; class Bivalvia; order Cardiida; family Cardiidae; genus Serripes; species Serripes groenlandicus. The sequence continues at coordinate 73,743,578 of JASEVX010000002.1, forward strand.
CAAGAGGTAGTTTCAATTGTTTTCCATGGAAACCAAGCAATAAAGAAATCCAACATATTTGATTACAACACTTAACCCTTTCCCACACACAGTCGCTTTCTGCAGCAGACAACTTATGAAATCATTGTGGCAAAAGAAGAAATTGTCCATAATGTTTTCATCTTTATTGAAAAATTAATCTCTCATTTATGGAGATAAATGTTTTCTCGTTTTTGCCAGTATGGTTTCAAAGTTGTCTGATGCAGATTTGTTGTTTGTAAGAAAGGATTTCACTGAATGAAATTAAATGTTGATCAATATTATTTTTTTCTGTCCAGGTTTTACTTGGAATTCTGTTTCCCCCTTACATCATGGCCCTGGAGTTTAAGAGTAAAGAAGAGCTACAATTGATGCCCCAGACGATGGAAGAGCATCTAGACGAATTAAATAGTCAGTACAGCGACAACGAAAACTTATCTGTCAGCTCCTTTGAGGAAGATCAGGTTTGTGGTTTATTGTGTCACCTGTCTTCACATGGGTTACGGGGTTGGTGTAGTGGTAGAGTGTTCGCCTCGGGTGTGGAAGGTCGCGGATTTGATTTCTGGCCGGGTCTTACCAAAGACTTTAAAAAACAATTTCACCGAACCGAACTTTCCGGAGCCCTGGTTTTTAGTATTGTACAATACATGTTATTAAAAGATGTTATCTTTATTAAGTGTATTTCCATGGAACAAGAGAGATATTAAATTCTTGATACCTGGCCGATTGGGAGCAGCATGCCCTGCACATTGTCCGATGTTTTCTGTATTTTCTACATAAATATGGATATTCCCTGGTGTCTTGTATATCTGTCCGTTCTAGTAATCTGAAAACATAAGTTAACCCTTTCCCTCATACGACAATTCTGCAGCAGACGACTTTGAACGTATTTTGTCAAAACATAGAAAATCTCCATAATTGAATGGATAACCTATGACAAAAAGTGGAAAACATTGTGGCAAAAGGAGAAATTGCACGTTTTGTGCAATTTCTTCTTTTGTCACTATGTTTTTCAAAAAGCTGTCTGCTGCAGAGGCGTCCGAAAGCGTCTATATGAGGGAAAGGGTTAACACAAACTTGTCATGTTTAGTAAAAGAAAATGTCACTATGTTTTCAAAAATGGTAGTAATGGCTGCCCTCAGGGTTGCAGGGTTAGCATTACGACTGACTAGCTGGTCTCAGGATAAGCGCACCAGTTGTACTGATAATTTACCCAGAAAATGCTGTGATATAATTGACAAATTGTTGAATCAATCACCCTTTACAATATAAGATACCTAGATATTTGGGTAGTTAGCAATAACTTGTCTTACAATAACTCCTCTTATAACTTAACCCTTTCCCACTTATAACATATATGAAACAGAAGAAAATGTCCAGGCAAAACTAAGGAAACTCTATAAATAATAGAACAATTATTGAATAAAGTTGAAAATATTCTGGAAAAAGGAGAAATTGCTCATCATGACCAATTTTTTTCCATTTGCCACAATGTTTTCAAAAGTTTCTTCTGCAGAGGCGTCAGAAAGAGTCTATATGTGGGAAAGGATTAACTAAGCCCTATGTTCTGCTATTCAAAACAGTTGTCGCATTGAGAGGATTCTTTTAAGAACACTACATAAGGTTTGAAGGTTTCATAAGGATTTCATGACTTGAGCAATTTTTTCCTTTTTACACAATTGCTATTCAAAGGAGTTGTCGCATTGAGAGGATTCTTTTAAGTACACTACATAAGGTTTGAAGGTTTCATAAGGATTTCATGACTTGAGCAATTTTTTCCTTTTTACACAATTGCTATTCAAAGGAGTTGTCGCATTGAGAGGATTCTTTTAAGTACACTACATAAGGTTTGAAGGTTTCATAAGGATTTCATGACTTGAGCAATTTTTTCCTTTTTACAAAATTGCTATTCAAAGGAGTTGTCGCATTAAGAGGATTCTTTTGAGTACACTACATAAGGTTTGAAGGTTTCATAAGGATTTCATGACTTGAGCAATTTTTTCCTTTTTACACAATTGCTATTCAAAGGAGTTGTCGCATTGAGAGGATTCTTTTAAGTACACTACATAAGGTTTGAAGGTTTCATAAGGATTTCATGACTTGAGCAATTTTTTCCTTTTTACACAATTGCTATTCAAAGGAGTTGTCGCATTGAGAGGATTCTTTTAAGTACACTACATAAGGTTTGAAGGTTTCATAAGGATTTCATGACTTGAGCAATTTTTTCCTTTTTACACAATTGCTATTCAAAGGAGTTGTCGCATTGAGAGGATTCTTTTGAATACACTACATAAGGTTTGAAGGTTTCATAAGGATTTCTTGACTTGAGCAATTTTTTCCTTTTTACAAAATTGCTATTCAAAGGAGTTGTCGCATTGAGAGGATTCTTTGCGACGTTTGAAAAAAGGTCATGACAAAAGTCATTGTGACCTGCGTCATTCGCCTTTCACCAATGGGCTGTTTAACAGTCTATGCTGAAAAGCAGCCAGTTGCTTGGAAGGTATGTTGTGTGGTGTACTGGTGTGGGAAAACCAGGAAACGCATGAGTAGGTGAACTGGTCGCCATGATATGACTGAAACATTGTTGAAAACGGCGTTAAACCCTAATCAATCAATCATTATTAGCAATTTATCTTTTAGCCACAATATTTTCTCAAGCTCTCTGCTGCAGAGGCAAGAGAAAGCGTTTGTATGTTGGAAAGGGTTAAGTCTGTATCAGGAGAAAAGGTAAGAATTAATTTCCTTGTTTCAGAATGATTTCATGGAGGAGATAGAGTCGAGTGTGACAGCCACCCAGGTCAACTACAGCATCAAGGAGAATGGGTTCCTGGGGACGGATTCATGTGTCTACAGTAACCAAGTCTACAAAAAGAAAAAGAGCCCACTTAGACTGGGCAAGAAAATATATGAATTCTATAACGCCCCAATCACCAAGTTTTGGGCGCATACAGTATGTTTGGTTTTCATGTACATCTGATTATTTACTTCGCTCTTTTTCTACCTGTGGAGAATAGGGTCACAATACTATCCCACACTTACATACAAATTTGGACACATCTGCCGCAGATGATGTTTGAAAACATTGTGGTAAAAGGAGACATTGATCTTGATGAGAAATTCCTCCTTTTTGCCAGAATACTTTCAACTCTATTCACTTAGGTATGATTCTGAGTATTTCTTCGTTTTACAATCAGCATAATTTTGATTTCAATATTTCTGTTGTTAACTTGCAGTTAGATCAATATTTCTATTATGTTAATAATAAGATAATTTATTGCAATCAGTTCAGAAGGAACATGTGTTTACTGCCATTACAGACTTTCATAATGACAGAGTGATCCTTATACAATACAATAGTTTATTTCCGTAATTAGGCCTCCGGCCCACAATACATACATATATTATAACATTCAACTTATAATGTAGTAATGTGCACAATCAAATTTCTTCAAATAGCTTTGTAACATAAGGGGCTATATTTTTAATATCTAATGCATTTTCATTTTGAAGAAAACAATAAAAATTCTGTAAGCTTGGTAAAGCATTAAACCACGTATTTAGATACAAATCTCTTATAATCTTAAATGTTCACAAATAAAAAGGCATGAAACTCATCCTCGATCACTAAGGTATCTTTTTGCATAAAGCAATATACACAAATTTGATTTTCTCTTTCAATATTAAAATAATGACCAAGTTCAACGTTAAGTTTGTGGCTTGAGCATCTAAAACGCGACAGAGAACATTTATAGTAGCGTTTAATGTCTAGATTTAACCCTTTCCCTCATACGACAATTCTGCAGCAGACGACTTCGAACATATTTTGTCAAAAAACAGAAAATTTCCATAATTGAATGGATAACCTATGACAAAAAGTGGAAAACATTGTGGCAAAAGGAGAAATTGCACGTTTTGTGCAATTTCTTCTTTTGTCACTATGTTTTCAAAAAGCCGTCTGCTACAGAGGCGTCAGAAAGCATCTATATGAGGGAAAGGGTTAAATACCTTTCTACATTTAGTAATGTTTTAACATTTTTGTACAAATCACACCTTGAAGAAGTATATTTTATATCATAATGCCACATTTGAAAGGAACAGTCTTTTAATCTTTGTTTTACTTGCTTTATGAAATACGTTTCATTACCTATATCTTTGCGAAACCCACACTAAACCACCAAAGCCATACATAAATAGAAATTTGCTAACTTTTGTAACCCAATTAATTCTACCAATATCATCATACTTTTTAAGCATTAAATAGCACTGTTTTGGATATCTGTTTGGATCCATATGTATTAGTCTTACCCAGATTTTAATAAATTTAATGTGATAATTTATGGCTAGAGGAAGTCTCCCACACTCACCCAATGCCATTGACCTATATGTTAGTACAGGAAAAACCATATAGTCGAAAATTTTAAAATATTCTTTATGACAAAATTTACCAAAAGGTTTTTTGGGCCTGTGCTACAAGTTTTGTTGTTGCTGAATTATGTGTCGCCCTGAAAAGACAGGCAACACAAAGACAGATCATTCATATTTTTTTCCTTTACAGGTTTCGTATTTTGTATTCCTGTTGATGTATACCTACATTGTCCTACCAAAGACCCCAGTAAAACCCAAATGGCAGGAGTACTATGTGATTGTGTATGTTGCAACCTTAGCCGTCGAGAAAGTACGCCAGGTGAGTGCCAGTTAGAACCCTTTTAAAATCCTATTTCCAGAATATTTTCAGCTCAGAAGTTGAAGGACTTCAAATACATGTACTTCTGTGTAGTTTGATCAGAGACGTACCATTTCCAAATCCAGTAATTTTACATTGTTGCAAAAGAAAAACCTGAGAAAGAACAATATACCATTTTCCTACAGTGTTTACAACTATTTTCAATAAAAGGGCATACATTTATAGTTATTTTCCATATATTTGTTGAGTGTTTGTATGTGGGCAGGTTTAAAAATCCTTTCAAGACAAAAAAAGCAACATCTAGGAAATTTGAAACCTAATTTAGAGGCCATGCTCAGTAAGTAACTACATCTTTTTCCCTAGATGTAACATTTTTTGTCTTGGAAAGGATTTTTAAACCTGTCCAGACATAAAAGACACATTCAGTCGCATCTGCAACAGATGACAGATGTCTATGCCTGTGGGAAAAAAGTTGAAAAGTGAATTGAATAAACTACACTGTACACTGTTACAGACCCTTAACCCTTTCCCTCATATTCCCTCATATAGACGCTTTCTGATGCATCTATAACAGACAGGTTTTTGAAAACATAGTGACAAAAGAAGAAATTGCTCAAAAAGAGCAATTTCTCCTTTTGCCACAATGTTTTCCACTTTTAGTCATAGGTTGTCCATTCAATTATAAAGATTTTTCTATTTTTTGACAAAATATGTTCAAAGTCATCTGCTGCAGAATTGTCATATGAGGGAAAGGGTTAAACACATATTCATTTATCACCTGCAGATGCATGTTAATGCATATGCAGCAGATGACTTTTTACAATATTCTGATCAAAGCAGAAATTGCTCATCATGAGCATTTCTTCCTTCGTCACAACGTTTTTATTCTATTCAATAATTATACTTATAGAGATTTTTCAATAATTTTGTCCAGACATCTTCCATCATCTGCCGCAGATTTGTCATATGTGGGAAAACGGTATTAAATGTTTAGTGGGTTTTCAAGTAATTGTGTTCAAATATTCCTAGGGTAACCATCTATCAGATTTCTTGAAGCCATGTTGATTGGTCAAAAAACAATGCTGCCAGGGGGCGGGGCTGTTTTGCTCATATGGCTATAGTGAAAACTTTAAAAATCTTCTTCTCCAAAAGTATGTCGCCGATTACCAATTTATTTTTTAGAAATGTTCTTTAGGTGACCAATTACCAGATTCCTTCTAGCCATGTTGATTAGTAGAACAAAAATAGCCACCAGGAGGCTGTTTTGCCGTATATGGCTATAGTGGAAACTTTACTAATCTTCTTCTCTGAAAGTGTCTGGCCAATTTACAAATGATTTTGTAGCAATGTTCCTTAGGTGACCTTTTTACTGATTATTTCAAGCCATGTTGATTGGTGGAAAAATGTGTAAGAGTTATTGTGGAAGCCATGAGAAATCACATAGCATTACTCAGGTGAGCGATCCAGGGCCATCACGGCCCCTTTGTATATTTCATTGCTTTGCATATTTTGGCTAATATCTTTTTAACCCCCTTTTCCCTTATAACACATCTAAGTAAAAATAAGAAAATTCTCTGTTTAAAACATTGTGGCAAAAGGAGAAATTACTTGTTATGAGCAATTTCTCCTTTTGTCACAATATTTTTAAAAGTTGTCTGTTTTAGAGGCGTCATAAAGTGACTGTAGGTGGGAAAGTGTTAACTGTGACATGATGTCTTTAAAGTTTCCAGTTTTGAAAACATCTGAGGAAATAATTGTAAGATCTTTAAATCTAAAAGTATATAATTGATAACAGAAAAAAATAATCAATTTCTCGTTTTCACACAATATTTTTGAAAGTCTGGTGCAGGGTCGTCAAAAGTATTTCTGTAACTTAACTTAACCCTTGCCCACATACAGACGCTTCCTGTACATCTCTGTAGCAGAAGCCATTTGAAAACATTGTGAGTGTGTGTGTGCAACAAGATAAATTTCCAATAATGAGCAATGCCTCCCTTTGCCACAATGTTTTCAACTTTATGCAATAATTGATCTTTCATATATAAAGATTTTTCCATATCTTTAACCCTTTCCCTCATATAGACGCTTTCTGATGCCTCTGCAGCAGACAGCTTTTTGAAAACATAGTGACAAAAGAAGAAATTGCACAAAACATGCAATTTCTCCTTTTGCCACAATGTTTTCCACTTTTTGTCATAGGTTATCGTTATCCATTCAATTATGGAGATTTTTTATTTTTGGACAAAATATGTTCAAAGTCGTCTGCTGCAGAATTGCTGTATGGGGGGAAAGGATTAACTAAATTGTTTCAGAGTCATCTGCTGCAGATTTGTGTGTATATGGGAAAGGGTTGAACCCATAACCTGATGACTTCTACTGTTGTGAATTGATACATGTATCATTCCAAGAAAAGTACAGACAATCTGGAAAATATAGGTTTCATTTTTGCAAATATATTGATGCAAAAGTTCAATCTTGACATGAGCATTTATTTTTATTTTCTACAATAAGAAACTTTTTAAATGTGTCTTTCTAACCTATATTTGGTAATGTAAAGCATTTTTTATGTCTTGGGATTGTTAAAATAAACATGAATTAATTCACAAAAATCTAAAAATATGTGGAATTATGGTTGCTAATGCAACTTAATTAAGAAGTACGTCAAACAATTCATTGGAAATAGATAAAAGGTCCAATATATAATACATTATCTTGGGTACACCCAATATTTGTTCTTACTTAAAACCCACTACCATTTTAATGCATTTTCATAATAACTCTGCAAACAAAAGGTTTTGTTCTGGAGAGTCGGAACAATATTGCATTCTTCAGGTCTATTATTTGTCAAAGAATACAAACAGACAGGCCTCAAAATTTGTACCATCCCTAATAGTATTGTATTTGCTCGGACTTCCTGCCTTGGAAGCGTTGATTGTTTCGTGCTAATACTTTTCCTCCTTATACTTTTTTACCATGTAAAATCTGGCAAAAGTTGGTAAATACATTTTGACAGAGCAGAAATATTGCAGGAAATGGAGTTACTACTTGTTATATACACTTTTCTTTTCGTTCAATGTATTCAAAATTAAAGTCAGTTGTATGAAAGCTAGTCTTCCATCTCATTGATCAATATCTATCCATACCCCAAGTTTGTAAACATGAGAATTTGAAAGCTCTGACAAGTTTGTTTCAAAGCCTTTAACCTTTTCCCACATACAGCAAAATTACAGCAGCTGACGACTTCGAAAACATCTGAGCAAAAATATGGAAAACCTCTTTAAATTTGTTTTGAACAATTGAATAGAGTTGAAAACATTGTGAAAAAAGGAGAAATTGCTTGTTTTGAGCAATTTCTCCTTATGTCAAAATATTTTCAAAAGTCGTCTGCTGCAGACATGTCATATTTTTGTCTACAAGTGGGAAATGGTTTATATACTTGTATCCTAATCTATAGAGTTCCATATAAAGATGAGAAAGAAGTCAAAAGCATTTTGATGAAGATATTTATCCCATTCCAACATGCAAACCTCTGAAGCAGATGACTTTGAAAACATTTACACAAGAACTAGGAATATCTCTATAAGTAATAGGTTTTTTAGTTCAATAGAGGTGAAAACATTGTTCTAAATAGATTTTTTTCTTTTTGAGCAATATTTCATTTTTTCATATTGCTTTCGATACAGATGTGTCAGAAAGCGTCTGTTACAATGTTGGAAATAGTTATAAAAAATGCATTGAGATAAAAGGAAAAAAATTACTCAAATTGAGAAAATTCTTCTCTTTTTCTGTAATGTTTGATACTCTTTATCTTGAAATAATACTTTTATTTTTTGTCCAGGTGAATCTTATTAACATCATATATTTACAGTTTATAATACTAGTAGTATTCTTTTTCCGCATACAACAAATTTGCAGCAGACGACATAGAAATATGTTTGGCAAAACTAAGGATTTTTTATAAATGAACGTACATTTTTGTAGAGATAAAAGATTGGAAAAAAAGAGAAATTACTCATTTTTTGCAATTTCTCTTTTTTTGGGGAATTAGTCTATAAATAGCAGTTAACCCTTTCCCTCATACGACAATTCTGCAGCAGACGACTTTGAATATATTTTGTAAAAAAATAGAAAATCTCTATAACTGAATGGATAACCTATGACCAAAAGTGGAAAACATTGTGGCAAAAGGAGAAATTGCTCGTTCTGAGCAATTTCTTCATATGTCACTATGTTTTAAAAAAGCCGTCTGCTGCAGAGGCGTCAGAAAGCGTCTATATGAGGGAAAGGGTTAAATGATTAATAAGTGTTGAGATTTTGTGGCAAATGGTGCAATTGCTCATTACAAAAGTCTGCTTCAGAGAGGTCAAAACGTGTATACATGACTGCGGGAAAAGGGTGGTCAAAAACGTGTATACATGACTGCGGGAAAAGGGTGGTCAAAATGTGTATACATGACTGCGGGAAAAGGGTGGTCAAAACGTGTATACATGACTGCGGGAAAAGGGTGGTCAAAACGTGTATACATGACTGCGGGAAAAGGGTGGTCAAAACGTGTATACATGACTGCGGGAAAAGGGTGGTCAAAACGTGTATACTTGACTGCGGGAAAAGGGTGTCCAGTGTGAAATGGGTTAACCCTTACCCTCATAAATTATGACAATTCTGCAGCAGACGACTTTGCCCGCCATGCTTTAAAATGTCGTTTTGTTTGCACATACTCATGTTTTTTGAGTGATTCTACCCAGCTAGGCAATAGGACTGAAAACAGTGTGGTACGAGGAGCCATTGCTCATCATGTTTTCAAAGGTCGTTTTGATTGTCAAAAAGTAGAAAATCTCTATAATTGAATGGATAACCTTATAATTGAATGGCTAACCTATGACTTAAAGTGGAAAACATTGTGTCACTATGTTTTCAAAAAGCCGTCTGCTGCAGAGGGAAAGGGGTTAAAAGTTAAAGAGGATCAATATTGCAGTTAGAATATTCAAACTGTCTCAGTAGAAAGGCAGTCAATATCACAATGTTCTCATATTTCTTCCAATTATCTGAACTGTTACATTGTATTTGAATTTATTTTCAAAGATTTGTTTTTGTCATTTTGATCTGAACGCCTCCGTTTGCAATATTAAACCCTTTCCCAAATGCAGGTGAATTTGGAAGTACATGTATCTTAGGAACTTGGATAAGGTCTTATCTATGTCCCCGAGTACCTGAAGCACACAAATGTTGAGATCCTTGTAGAAAATGGTGAAATACATCATATTAAGCAATTTCTTATTTTGTCACAACATTTTCAACTCCATTAAATAATAACATGGGAAAGGGAAGGTTAAAAGGATTATGTATAAGGGCATAATTTCACTGCCTTAAATTGCTTTATCCTTGATATTTTTCTAACATAAACAAATTCCCTGGAATAACTGAACTTTTGAGAACTCTGCCTTAGTTAGGCAGAGATAAATTCACCAAAATAAGATAATTATGTTTACTCCTGGCTTCTTCGACAATATCACTCACTTATTGTGCTGATGGTTTGAGTAAACACCATTATGAAACACCGTTCTACTATATTTGTGATGTATTGTTCTAGTCTAATTGTTATATAGTGAGAGATAGGAGTGAAAGGAAAATAGGCCTTCTGGAGCTTAACCCTTTCCCTCATACGACAATTCTGCAGCAGACAACGTATTTTGTCAAAACATAGAAAATCTCCATAATTGAATGGATAACCTATGACAAAAAGTGGAAAACATTGTGGCAAAAAAACGTTTTGTTCCATTTGCCACAATGTTTTCAACTGCATTCAATAAATTTACTTTGATTTATAGATGTTTTCAATATTTTTTCCTTGGTGTTTTCCATTTTCGTCTGATGTAGGAAAGGGAGAATTAAAGAGTTATTTTCTTAGAATGTATCTCAGGAATAATATATTAAACATGAAATCTTGATTTTAGCACAGAGTTTAAAATATTGTGGAAAAATTGGAATTACAATTACTCCTTCTTTGAAAATATTACTCACATACAACACATCTGCATCAGATGAATTTGAAATCATCTAGGAAAAACTATTGAAACTCTCTTTAATTGAAAGAACAATTATTGAATAAAATTGAAACTATTGTGGCAAATGGAGAAATTGTTCATTTAAAGAGCAATTTTTTCCTTTTGTCACAATGTTTTCAAATATTGTCTGCTGTAAAGGAAAAGCTTCTGTATGTGAGAAAGGGTTAAATAAATTGTCTGCTGCATCAAGTGTACCTGTGAAACAGTTAAAGTTAAATGATGATTCAGATTAAAAATAATTTTTAGCTTGTCTGTTTTTCAATACTTTTGTGCGTATCGACACGCCCTTGGCGTCACAAGTCACATGACTCTGGCTTTATTAACTATTCAGTTATGCCCCTTTTTTTTTACTAAGAAATTCATACTAAAAGTTTAACCTTGCCCATGACTCGCAAAACATTCAACACTTTCAAATGAAACTTGGTACACATGTTCCTAAGAACAATACACATGTGTATACCAAGTCACATAACTCGGGCTCTAATAATTATTCAGTTATGCTCCTTATTCCTCTGAGAAAAAACAGACGAATATGGATCGAAACTCCGGATTTGATATTTTTACATTATTTTGTATAAATACTTTATAACTTTTTCCAATATACAACAAACCAGCATAAAAGGCTCTGTAGGATTGAAAGTACAGTTATTGAATAGAGCGGAAAACATTGTTACTCTTTGATCCAATAGCACCATGTTTTCAAAAGAGTCATCTGATGCATATGCCAACCTTCTTAAAGCAGAAACCACCAAGTAACGTAAATGACTACAGGAATATCCTTAACCCTTTCCCACATACAACAAATCTGCAGCAGACTACTTAAAAAACAATTACGCAAAAATATATAAAATCTCTACAAATGGAAGTATAATTATTTTGTAGAGTTGAAAAAATTTGGCAACTTCATCATGAGCAATTTCTCCTTTTGCCACAATGTTTTCAAAAGTCGTCTGCTACAGAGGTGTCAGAAAGCGTCTGTATGTGGAAAAGGTTTAACTGTTTCCCACCTACAACAAATCTGCAGCACACAAATTTGAAAACATGTGGGGGGAAAATAAGGGCAATCTCTATAAATGAAAGAATAGTTATTGAATAGAGTTGAAACAGAATTTTGTCCTTTTGTAACAATGTTTTCAAGAGTTGTCTGCTGCAGGTGTGTCAAAATTCGTCTGCAATTTGGAAAAGGATTAAAATTATATGTATCAATCAATATTAGTCATTAGAACAATACATTCCTTTAAATGAAAGAATAGTTATTGAATAGAGTTGAATAAGCATTTTGTCCTTTTGCAACAATGTTTTCAAGAGCCGTCTGCTGCAGGTGAGTCAAAATGCGTCTGCAATTTGGAAAGGATTAAAATTTTATGTATCTGTCAATAAATCTAAGTCATTAGAATGATATATACCTTTAACCATTTCCCTCATATAGACGCTTTCTGACGCCTCTGCAGCAGACTGCTTTTTGAAAACATAGTGACAAAAGAAGAAATTGCACAAAACGTGCAATTTCTCCTTTTGCCACAATGTTTTCCACTTTTTGTCATAGGTTATCCATTCAACTATGGAGATTTTCTGTTTTGAAAAAATACGTTCAAGGTCGGAATTGTTGTATGAGGGAAAGGGTTAAACCCTTATCCCACTGAATTCCTACTACTGGTGTCATCGCCATCGGTTTTGTAATGTCCTTGCATATTCTAAGAGAAGTCTTTCCTGTAAATAGTGTAGACTGCATCGGTGCGGTCTGATCTTGGTCTAAATTTAAGTTGTTATTAAGTAAATTTTGTTTAGAGTCACACACAGAGGGGGGTAAAGTTTATTATTAAGCCGATGCATCAACATGATACGTGTTCACTGTCTTTGAGTGTCGATCTCTGAAATGTTGACCATCATGCATCAGAATGGGGCGTTAGTCTCTCTTGTTACATTGTACCCTGAGCTTGTGCAGCACAGATAATCTGAAATGTACAACATAAAAACTATTTATAGCATCGAGTAGGGTTTGAAGCTTATTTCCCCATGTCAACTCAGGTGTATGAAGCAACACAAAGTGTTGTCTGACCAGTTCATATGTCAAAGTATGACTGACAGACAGACAGACAGACTGATGGATAAATTTCAAAGCTTATTACGCCATTTTAACATGGTTGTATAAAGCAACACAAAGTGCTGTCTGACATTACCCTGTTCATATGTCAAAGTGTGACTGATGGACAGACAGACGGATGGATAAACTTCAAAGCTAATTACTCCATTTTAACATGGTTGTATGAAGCAACACAAAGTCGACTTTGGCCATTAGTCGAGGGTCCAGTTTGACCCCAATTTCGGCGGTTTTGAGGTTACTCCCAGCCATAAGTTGGGGGTCGACTTTTTAAAAATTTCGGCAAAAAATTCAAAAAAACATGGTTCTCGATGTAAAACTGGATAATGATACATTAAGATAATAATACACAAACCTGATTTTATAAATCCAAATAAGCCAAACCAACTAACTCAGATTTCACACATGAAAATTAATCCTTTCAATGTTTTCAAAAAATGATTAGTTAAAAGTAAAACAAACATAGGAATGAGTTGACGAAGTTTATTAAAAGTGTGTAAACTGACTTCTGTGGTAACCAAATTTTACTATTATCACTGATGATATATCATACATCTGTTGATTAACCCTTTCCCTCATATAAACGCTTTCTGACGCCTCTGCAGCAGACGGCTATTTGAAAACATAGTGACAAAAGAAGAATTGCTCAAAACGAGCAATTTCTCCTTTTGCCGCAATGTTTTCCACTTTTAGTCATAGGTTATCCATTCAATTATAGCGATTTTCTAACTTTAGACAAAATATGTTCAAAGTCGTCTTCTGCAGAATTGTCATATGAGGGAAAGGGTTAAGATTGTATCATCTTGACAACTTTGCCTATAATTTTGATTCAAGGTTGAAAACATTGTTTGAAAAAAGAGGTATTGCTCATACTGAATGAATTTGTATCCCACAATGTTTTCAATATTGGTTTCATGCAGACTTGGTAAAAATCAGCCTTATCTGGGTAATGTGTTAATTAACCTTATAATTCATGATCTAATGTTTGATTGGACGAAAGCATGCAAACATACCTGAGGAAAAAACCCTTATCCCTCTATGACAAATCTCAATCTACCCACTACTACACTGGAGTTTTCATTCTTAGCCTTAATTAGAATGGACACTATTTCTTGATCATCTGCAATTAGAGTTACATTAACCCTTTACCTCATACGGCAACGACTTTGAAGTGGAAAACATTGTGGCAAAAGGAGAAATTGCACGTTTTGTGCAATTTCTTCTTTTGTCACTATGTTTTCAAAAAGCCGTCTGCTGCTGAGGCATCAGAAAGCGTATATATGAGGGAAAGGTTCAACCATTGGACTGATATCAACCAAACAGTAATGCTCCTTATGCTGTATCTTTCAAATTGTTCGCAGATTCAATGTCTTATCATAAATGTCCTTTATTGATCAGGTATTTTATTTACAGCGCCACTCCTTGCGGTTTCATTTAATACTATACCATCACTCAGGTGATCGCTTTAGGGCCATCTTGGCCCTCTTGTTTTAATCAGAATATATTATGGATTTATGAGAGATTATAACAGTCTACCTAGGTTAACGTCTGTCTAACCCAGAAATTAAATTAATTAGCAGAGATTAATATAACACTCTGCCATGTCAAATTATTAAATAGAGTTGAAAACATTGTGGCAAAAGGAGAAAATGATCATCATGCATCTGCAATTTGGAAAGGGTTTGTACTTCCCTATGGATCCCAATACAAAAGGAAAAGAAGTAATTTGAGATTGCTATATTTGTCTTCATTCAACATTATATCGCACATTCAACACATTTGAAGCAGACAACTTAGAAAACACTTAGGGCGAAAAAACCACTTAGGGCCAAAATATGGAAAATCTTAAGAAAAAATTTAGAAAAGAAAGTATAATACAGACAACGTTTGAGTCATTGACAGAATAAATGTCTAGATTTTAATAAGAAATACTATATTTTCTGATAATGAGTTATTGTCCATCACAAAATCTGACTGGGTTTTCCCTATTCTTCAACCTCAAGCTTTTAATTCGAGGTAACATTTAAGAATCACTTCTGTATTGTAAGTCCGTCCGTCCATCTGTCTGTCCTTCACACTTTGATTGTATTTGTTATATATTAATTATTATTGGAAAGCAAAACATGTCCCTGCCAACACTGTGGTCCATGTGAAACTTTGACATCTGGAAAGTCTATTTACTTCATATAGACACTTTCTGACCTGAAGCAGACATTTTGAAATCATCTGGGCAAAAATTGGGAATTATCTACAAATAATAGTTTAATTAGCGAATAGAGTTAAAAACATTGTGGCAAAAGGGGAAATTGCTCCAGAAGTGTCAGAAAGTGTCTGTATTTGGGAAAGTGTTATGGAAGGATCAGAAAAAGGATCTAATATTACAATAATGCATGTAATACAATTATCAATTGTCTAAAAGTAAAAAGGTCTTGGATTATAGCTTAAATATGAGATACCTTAATTGGTTAGATATTTAGCTTTTAATCCTTTTCCTGATGCCTCTGCAGCAGACGATTTTTGAAAATATTGTGGCAAAAGAAGAAATTGCTCAAAACAAGCAACTTCTCCCTTTGCCACAATGTTTTCAATTTCTTTCAGTAATATTACCTTCAATTATAGAAATATTTTATACTTTTGTTTAGATGATCTCAACGTTGTCTGCTGCAGATTTGTTGTTTGTGGGAAAGTGTTAATCCTTTACTTAAAAGTAGAAAACGTTGTGGCAAAAGGAGAAATTGCACGTTTTGTGCAATTTCTTCTTTTGTCACTATGTTTTCAAAAAGCCGTCTGCTGCAGAGGCGTCAGAAAGCGTCTATATGAGGGAAAGGGTTAATACTAATGCAATTTCATACATATAGAGTAGGAAACTTTAGGAAACAGAGTGTATAAAAGGAGAAATTCCTTGCCTTGTTCTTCTTTTACAGCAGACGACTATTAAAAACATTGTTGGAAAAAGAGAAATGGCTCAAAACGAGCAATAATCTCCTTTTCCCTCAATGTTTTAAAGTCTGTATTCAAATCATACTTTCAATTTTCAACATAGTTCAACTATTATCATAGATGGGGTTTTTTCAAAGCAGATCTGTGTAATATTATCATATCAGGCAAATCATTAACCCTTTCCCTCATATAAACGCTTTCTGACGCCTCTGCAGCAGACGGCTTTTTGAAAACATAGTGACAAAAGAAGAAATTGCACAAAACGTGCAATTTCTCCTTTTGCCACAATATTTTCCACTTTTTGTCATAGGTTATCCATTCAATTATGGAGATTTTCTATTTTTTGACAAAATACATTCAAAGTCGTTTGCTGCAGAATTGCCGTATGAGGGAAAGGGTTAAGGTATCATCTTTTGGGTAGGATGAAACAAAAAAGGTTGGCAAAAGTTAGTAATAATTTTTAGGACATGCCTTAAAATACTTGAGATTGAGTGTTTGAACTGGAACGACTAGCCTTACTCTTGTTGTTTACTAGTGGGAAGGATGTCTCTTGGCCACTCCCACTTCTGCTTGCACGGAATGTAAGGCGGGCCTTCTGTTTCTTCTTTTTCCTAACTATCCTGCATAGAAGTTTTGTAAACTCGCGCCTAAACGTCTGCCCAGTTATACAGTACAGTATGAAGTTTATAGAATGATTGATATACAGCAGTATATAACATATGATCTTGGCGAGCATCATTTGAGCCTGAGAGTTGGTGGATTGAGGTTTCAAGGGTAACACAGTGTATAGAGCACTTGGTGTGGTTGTTAACATCCATACAAACGATATAGACAACAGCGTTATCGCTAGTTTACGATGAATGTGTCGCATCCTTCTATCATCTTTCGTCATCTGATTTGTCAAAAATTGTCGCTGAGTAATAGTCAGACTGACGATTATCAATCCATTAAAAATGAGCAACGATAGAAACGGCACTAAACAATACACAGTGAAATGAAGCCAAGGCATAAGCTTCATGTATAGAAATATATGTTCAGGCATGCTTGCACACTGCTTTATTCCTGTTTTTTCATCCACCATCAGTTCTGCCGTCCAGAATAAGTGAGCGTTTAATAATGCAAAAAACACACAAATCCCCAAAGTTGTCATCTTTGCCCGCCTCGTGTTGCAGAATGATGTCGCTTTCAGCGGGAACCAAACAACTATAAACCGTTCGACTGTCACAGCGACAATTAACCAGGCAGAAACATGCAAACCAAAATAGGTCAGGAACAGAATCACCCGACAGCTCACATCAGAGATGTGTAAAAATTCAAACCCAGACCAAAGTCGTATCCAAGTCTTTAAAGCACTTGCAAAAAGCACTATGGTGTCGGCTATTGCCAACACAGCGAGGTAGAAATAGGTGGATGTCTGTCTCATTTCCCTCTGTAGCATCAATATAAAACTGAATATATTTCCTAATGTTCCACAAGCTATAATCACAGGAAGAGACCATAGTAATAAAGATAGAGCCAGTTTGTAGATTGAATTATCCTGTATTCCCCCACCTCTGTTGTTGGTATCCTCTGTTGTCACTGTGTCATTAAGTCCTGTGCCATTTTGTATGGGGTACACCAGGTCATAGTCAGGGTCTAAGGCAGGATCCATGTACGTCTTGTTCATTGATATGTAGGACGTCATATTGCCTGTTTGAAAAAACAAATGATAAGCTATCACAAGGTACACAATATTTTGAGTAGCACTCCAGGAAAGCCAACCATAGGGCATTTGAAACTAGTGTAGATCTAGATTATCCTGAACATAAACAATTTCTCCTTTTGCCACATTGTTTTCAAAAGTCGTCTGCTGCAGTGGCAAAGGAAAGTGTATAGTATGTGGGAAAAGGTTAACCCTTTCCCTCATATAGACGCTTTCTGATGCCTCTGCAGCAGACGGCTTTTTGAAAACATAGTGACAAAAGAAGAAATTGCTCAAACGAGCAATTTCTCCTTTTGACACAATGTTTTCCACTTTTAGTCATAGGTTATCCATTTAATTATAGAGATTTTCCATTTTTTGACAAAATGTGTTCAAAGTTGTCTGTCTGCTGCAGAATTGTCATATGAGGGAAAGGGTTAAATATTTGACTGCTGGAACAGATTTTGTGAAGCCTGTGTCACCAATATGAGTCAGCGAGGCCAGCCAGCTCATCTGAAC
This sequence comes from Serripes groenlandicus, assembly GCA_031761405.1. Classification (NCBI taxonomy): domain Eukaryota; kingdom Metazoa; phylum Mollusca; class Bivalvia; order Cardiida; family Cardiidae; genus Serripes; species Serripes groenlandicus. The sequence goes on from JASEVX010000002.1 coordinate 73,761,586, forward strand.
CGCCTGACCAGATTCCATACTGTTGGCTGCTCAACTCAACATTTTTATCTTGATATTCCTTAAAATGGCTATGAACTCTTCCATATGCATGGCTGGACAAGTTCATTTATAAGTTTAGCAATTGCACCGCCTGACCAGGTTATATACTGTTGGCTGCTCAACTTTTACATTATTATCTTGATATTCCTAAAAAATAGCTTGACCTCTTCCAATTGCAAAGCTGGACAAGTTCATTTTAAATGTTTTACAATTGAAAGGATTTTGAACACCATGGTTTGGTATCCTGTTGCATGGCTCATAATACTTAAACATTTGTGTAAAGTGAAAAGGTTTGGTTTAAACTTTTTTAACATCGATTGCGAAACAAGCTTTAAGCTTATATTAATCATGCTTGATGTCTGCTTCCTGAAGACCTAACCAGCCATCTGTGTGGAAAAATGCCAAAGGAAGAACCTGCTCATCACAGGATTTGAACCTGGGACCTTTGGTACAAGGCTTGAATCCCGGGATCAGCAGGTTCTTCCTTTTGGACTTTTTTACACAGTCGGAGTCAGTACATGAAGCAGACATCAACACACAAATTGAAAAGGTCTAAGAAAATGATGGACAAATTAATTTATACTATTCAATAAATGACTTTTTGAGCAATGTCTGTTTGTCCAACACTGTTTTCCCCAGTAGCTCAGTTGGTAGCGATGCGGGCTGTCAATCAAGGGGTTGTGAGTTTGAACCCCAGCTCGGCCAACATTCTTTCAGACGTTTGATAAAAGTCATTGTGACAAACGATGTTCGTCTTCAACCAATGGGTTATCAGCCTATGTGGAAAAGCAGCCAGTTGCTTGGAAAGAATGTTGTATGAAGTATTGGTGTGAGAAAGCCAAGAAACATGAGTAGGTGAACTGGCTGCCGTGACATGACTAAAAAACGGCGTCAATCAATCAACCAACAATGTTTTCAATATTCTTGCCTATCAATAAAACTGTTTGCTTTGGTCCAGTGGTTTAGGAAATGTGGTTAAACGCTAAAAGTTAACGATGGATGGACATATAGCCCTTTCCAAAAATAAGCAGTGACTGTAACTCTCACAAAGCATTTTTGTCTGATGGACAGAATAATGTGACATGGTATTAATCCAGCTGGTATGCACATGGATCGGTAAACCTTCTCGGTGATGTGACAGAAAACTGTTTAAACATCATTAACGTACACTTAATGGAATCTATTAGTAGGACAAACAAAAGTTTTTTCCATGAATATATATAAGTTCCATTTTATCTAACCCAGGGATTACTAAGGTTAACCCTTTCCCTCATATAGACGCTTTCTGACGCCTCTGCAGCAGACGGCCTTTTGAAAACATAGTGACAAAAGAAGAAATTGCACAAAACGTGCAATTTCTCCTTTTGCCACAATGTTTTCCACTTTTTGTCATAGGTTATCCATTCAATTATGGAGATTTCTTATGTTTTGAAAAAATACGTTCAAAGTCGTCTGCTGCAGAATTGTTGTATGAGGGAAAGGGTTAAGAAATCAGTCAGCTGTCAAATAGTTGGATTATTGGATAACTCAAATATGCACTGTTCACCAATTCCTCATAAAAGGTTTCAAGAAACTTCTGCTAATCATTATCTTATAATTTGGATATTTAGCATGGAGGTACAAGCAGGTCTTTTTCCACACATGTAATAATAACGATAAAGTTTGTTTTCAGTGAGCCCAGATCACATGTAGTTTAGTACCCAGGGGTGGCAAAATCCATTGTCCGTATTGCCCAGCTTGTCCCAGAGCCTGTGCGGACAAGTGAAATTTTGTAGGGATTTACTATATAACTATCATATTTCGCCATCCCTGGTACCTAGACCATGAATTTGGCCTTGATTTGGGTGTACTAAATTGATTGTTTGATTGATTGTTTGGTTTTTTATGCAGCTTTTAAAAAAATTCCAGTTATATCACAGCATTTCCTGGGTAAGTTACCAGTACTACTGGTTCTTTTATCCTGACATCAGTCTGTCAGTCTTAATGTTAACCCTGCAACCCGGAACACCAAGGGTATACTAGAGGAATGGTCCATGACAAGTCAGTAGACTTAAAGGGTTTATCAGTTGGTGACATAGTAATTATGTCATATGACAATGTTTCTAGTTATTATTAACCCCCTCCCCTTTCCCACAAAAAATCAATCTTCAACAAACCACTTCTTTGAACACATATTGTGGGAAAATATGAAAAATCTCTATAAATGTAATATCATTTTTTAAAAGAGTTGAAAACATTGTGTCAAAAGATGAAATCTCACATAATTAGCAATAATTCCTTTGCTAATGTTTTTCAAAACTGCAGACACATCAAAATGCAGTTGTTAGTATAAAGTCCATGAAAATAAAAAGATAAACTTACCAAAATATATGCTGCTTTGTTAGGTCTATATGATGTTTAGTTGTAGATAAGTAAAGAATGTACAATTGTTTTAAACAAGAAATGTTATTTTCTATTCGATATCTCCAGAACTATTTGCATAGAATTTAAACAGCAAAACTATTCTTCACTAAAACAAAATGTGCAGTTCTTTATGATCACAAAAATAACTGATTCGACAAATCTGAATAAAATTGTTCTTGTATTAATTTTGAATGCTAAAAACTGTGTTTGTTCCAACAAGTTAATTTTGTTTAAAAATAATATCCAATATCCATTAAAATTTATTTAAGAGTCACAAATATAACCACTTTTAAAAATCCATAAGTTAATTGTTATATTATATACAACAAAGCATACTTCCAAACAACAAAAGGTATATATTCTTACTTAAAAATCCCAAGCATGATCCATTGTGAATGAATGAAGGTTGTCATGTCAGCGATATTATATCCAAGTCCATCCCTGATTTGTTTCAAAGTTTTCAAAAGAATCTATTGCATATTGATTTAAATGAACAAACATTTAAATTATAATGGAATATGTATATAGATTTTAAAGAACAAAAAGTCATTTCGGAACCAACACTTTTTATTTTGTGATTAGCCACAATTGATGTTCCGTTGCTATTAATCCTTCCCAGATCTGACAACATTTGATGCCTTTACAGCATAATATAATAACAATATCATATCAGGTAAACAGTAAAATGGTATACAGACCCGAATATGTCTTATTTCTGTACAGTTCTGACGGCCATCTCTTGTTTAATGTTTATCTCGTAATCGAGGATCGTAAGTGCTGTATTATTGGTCTTGATTTTCCCCGTTTCTGCTTCAGGAATGAATTGAACAATCATTGTAGAGGTCTAGATAGGGTGGAGTAAACTGGTCTCCTTCCCTAAAGATCTCTCTTATAAGTTCCAGAGCTCTAGATAAGGAGCGTTTTGCATGTTCTTAACCCTTTCCCTCATATAGACGCTTTCTGACGCCTCTGCAGCAGACGGCTATTTGAAAACATAGTGACAAAAGAAGAAATTGCACAAAACGTGCAATTTCTCCTTTTGCCACAATGTTTTCCACTTTTAGTCATAAATTATCCATTCAATTATAGAGCTTTTCTATTTTTTGACAAAATATGTTCGAAGTCGTCTGCTGCAGAATTTAAATCCTTATTTGACCCTCTAACACTTTGTTGTGGGTACTCAAAAGAATCGTCTTAGTGAGACGATTCTTTTGAGTACCCACAACATAGGGTTTGCTTTAATAATAAGAGAGAAATTGTGGGAAAAAGAGCTGAATACCCCTCCTTATCTTGACCTCTTTATAACATAACCAAACCGTGTGTTGTGAGTACTCAAAAGAATCGACTCAGCAGATGGAATCATTTGAGCACAACAGCATAATATAGGGTTTGAAATAAGGATTTCCAAACATGAAATTCACCTCCTATCTTATCCAATTGTAAAATTGAGTAGAATAAGATCAGACGGAACAAGATGTGATATCTTTTCATAATCTATACTGTTTTCTTTAGAAGCTGTCATACAAAAATTACTTTTTTTGCCCTAAGATATTTTTTTAACCTTGATTGATTTTATTTTGTCATTTTTAAAACTTTCCCACATTCAACAATTCTGCAGCAGATGACTTAAAAATATTTAAACAAGATGTGGGAAATCTCTATAAATGAATGTAGAAACATTGAATAGAATTGAAAACATTGTGACAAAAGGAAAAATTGCTCATTGTGAGCAATTTCTTCTTTTGCCACAATGTTCTCAAAAACAGTCTGCTGCAGAGGCATCAGAAATCATCTGTATGTGGGAAAGGGTAAAAGGATGTTTGTTGTGCATGAAGTCCCTCATAGAACACAAATAGATTCAGTGATAAAGCAACGTACCAGATACCCATTATTTCACAACAATCAACAAATCTGAAGCAGTTGAATAGAAAATATTGAGACAAAAATATGGAAAATCGCTTTATCCCTTTCCCTCATATAGACGCCTTCTGACGCCTCTGCAGCAGACAGCTTTTTGAAAACATAGTGACAAAAGAAGAAATTGCTCAAAACCAGCAATTTCTCCTTTCGCCACAATGTTTTCCACTTTTAGTCATAGGTTATCTATCCATTTAATTATAGAGATTTTTTTACTAGAAAGGCGACACCTTAAGGGTTTCGCGGGATAGAATGAGTGGAGAGGAGCAGAATTGCATCCGAACTACCAACCGACCACACACAATGCTGAATATACTATTTCGATTCTAACATGATCCAAAACGTAACAATTGATGAAACTAGTATTTTGCAACACCAAAATTATCTCCGTAAGTCTAAAAGATAAATAGAACATTATTATCAGGATTTGGCGCCAAAGTTTAGTTTAAACTTATTTATTTTACATCGATTGCGAAACAAGCTTTAAGCTTAAATTAATCACACTCGATGTCTGCTTCCTGTAGACTTAACCAGTACTCGTGCCGTTTTGTGTTGAAAAATCTCAAAAGGACCCGCTCATCACGGGACTCGAACCAGGGACCTTTGATACGAGAGGCCGACGCTCTACCTCTGCACCACTGTAACGTTATGACGTCAACCGCTGACGTGACGTCACTTTCCTAGTCACGCCCACAGATTTTTTTAAAATCAAGAACCCCTATTGAAAGCTTTCTCCAAGAATCCAAACTGAATGTATGAGAAATCTAAAAACACCGTTGTTTGCACCGGATCTCGGACAAGTTTCAGTATGAATTTCAGGTCTCTAGCTGATTCCGTTTTTTGCTAGTGCGAGATCTACAGAAATATGTAGTCAAAATGTCGATTTTTCGGGTTTTAACCTTAAAAATCTCTGAAACTAGATTTTTCCCAGATATAACGAACACGCCCAGACCTAGATCGCATTGAGTTCTATAAGTGTGGCTAATTTCAGCGAAATCGTTCTCACCGATTTCTTTGTCCCCAGATCGCTGAATTTTACAACACATTGTGTCCCAATAGCCGTATAGACATTTGTTCCATAGAACAGAATAGAATAATTCTGTTCCACTACACTCATTCTATACTAGAAAGGCGACACCTTAAGGGTTTCGCAGGATAGAATGAGTGGAGAGGAGCAGAATTGCACCCGAACTACCAACCGACCACACACAATGCTGATACTATTATTTCGATTCTAACATGATCCAAAACGTAACAATTGATGAAACTAGTATTTTGCAACAACAAAATTATCTCCGTAAGTCTAAAAGATAAATAGAACATTATTATCGGGATTTGGCGCCCAAGTTTAGTTTAAACTTATTTATTTTACATCGATTGCGAAACAAGCTTTAAGCTTAGATTACTCACACTCGATGTCTGCTTCCTGGAGACTTAACCAGTACTCGTGCCGTTTTGTTTGGACAAATCTCAAAAGGACCCGCTCATCACGGGACTCGAACCAGGGACCTTTGATACGAGAGGCCGACGCTCTACCTCTGCACCACTGTAACGTTATGACGTCAACCACTGACGTGACGTCACTTTCCTAGTCACGCCCACAGATTTTTTTAAAATCAAGAACCCCTATTGAAAGCTTTCTCCAAGAATCCAAACTGAATGTATGAGAAATCTAAAAACACCGTTGTTTGCACCGGATCTCGGACAAGTTTCAGTATGAATTTCAGGTCTCTAGCTGATTCCGTTTTTTGCTAGTGCGAGATCTACAGAAATATGTAGTCAAAATGTCGATTTTTCGGGTTTTAACCTTAAAAATCTCTGAAACTAGATTTTTCCCAGATATAACGAACACGCCCAGACCTAGATCGCATTGAGTTCTATAAGTGTGGCTAATTTCAGCGAAATCGTTCTCACCGATTTCTTTGTCCCCAGATCGCTGAATTTTACAACACATTGTGTCCCAATAGCCGTATAGACATTTGTTCCATAGAACAGAATAGAATAATTCTGTTCCACTACACTCATTCTATATTTTTTGACAAAATATGTTCAAAGTCGTCTGCTGCAGAATTGTCGTATGAGGGAAAGTGTTATATGAATGAGGAATACTGTTGAACACATTGTTTTTCAAAAAAGAACTTGTTTATATATAGGAAAATATCCTCTTACGCAACGATTTTCAAAAGAGCATGTGTTACAGATTCTTTATTTGCTTCTGCAAGAGGGAAACAATTAACCCTTAGTTTCTCAGACTTGGTGATTAATAACAACATCATCCGCTTGGCTTTTTGTTACACAATAAAGCCTGCATGGATAACTTTAAGGCCTATATAAGGTGACAAGGAAATAGTCTTTTATTGTATCATCACTTTTATTTCTAAATCAAACTTAATTTTGCGGGTTCACATTAGAATTATCTCAATGTGGTGGTGCATTTGAGTACCCATGCTATAGGGCTTGTGTAGTATTTAACATGTTCAGCTTTTCAAAAACATCTGCCTTCTAGAGCTTTTTTATCTCAGTATTGATTCAAGAAAAAATTATCACATCTTAATGATTTAAATCAGATTATTTCCTTGTCTGCTGTATACCTTTTAATGGTTTTAACATTTTCCCTCATATAGATGCTTTCTGACGCCTCAGCATCAGACGACTTTTGAAAACACTGACAAAAGGAGAAATTACTCTAAACGAGCAATTTCTCCTTTTGCCAAAGTGTTTTCAACTTTATTCAATTATTGTGCCATTTTTTACAGAGATCTCCATGTGGTGGTGCATTTGAGTACCCATGCTATAGGGCTTGTGTAGTATTTAACATTTTCAACTTTTCAAAAACATCAGCCTTCTAGAGCTTTTGTGATCACATTTTGTCCGGCGTCCGTCTGTCGTGCGTCGTCAACATTTGAGCTTGTTAACACTCTACGGGCTACATTTTGCATCTAATCTTCATGAAAGTTTATCAGACCGTTCATCTCCATAAAATCTTGGACAAGTTCGAAACTGGGCCATATGAGGTCAAAAACTAGGTCAATAGGTTGAATTGAAGGGAAATCTTGTTAACACTCTGGAGGCCACATTTTCAACTTGAGCATAATGAAACTTTATCAGAATGTTTGTCTTGATGATATGTAGGTCAAGTTCGAACATGGGTCACGCCGGGTTAAAAACTAGGTCACTAGGTCAAATTGAAGGAAAATATTGTTAACACTTTTGATGCCCCATTTTTTGCTTCAGCTGCGAGCTTGAAATTTGGTCCGAATGTTTGTCTTAAAGATATCTAGGTCAAGTTCAAATATGGGTCATATTGGTTCAGAAACTGGGTCCTACTAAATACTGCAAGGATGCTTTACAATCATCAGACGAACAATTTCACCAATCTAGAAGACTGAAAGATTTATATTGATAAAGAGATAAAAATATTGCAATAAAAGGTGAAATTGCTTGTTTGAGCAATTTCACCTTTTCTTGCAATGTTTTCAAAAGTCGTCTGCAACAGCAGGCGTCAAATGTCGTCTGTGTGAAGTAATGGGTTAAATCAGATAATTTCCTTGTCTGCTGTATACCTTTTAATGGTTTTAACATTTTCCCTGATATAGATGCTTTCTGACGCCTCAGCATCAGACGACTTTTGAAAACACTGACAAAATTAGAAATTACTCAAAACGAGTAATTTCTCCTTTTGCCAAAGCATTTTCAACTTTTTAGCTCACCTATGCTTCGTGGAGCTATTGTGATCACATTTTGTCCGGCGCCCGTCCGTCGTGCGTCGTCCGTCGTCAACATTTCAGCTTGTTAACACTCTACAGGCTACATTTTGCATCCAATCTTCATGAAAGTGTATCAGAACATTCATCTCCATCAAATCTTGGACAAGTTCGAAACTGGGCCATATGAGGTCAAAAACGAGGTCACTAGGTCAAATTGAAGCGAAATCTTGTTAACACTCTGGAGGCCACATTTTCAACTTGAGCATGTTGAAACTTTATCAGAATGTTTGTCTTGATGATATGTAGGTCAAGTTCGAACATGGGTCATGTCGGGTCAAAAAATAGGTCACTAGGTCAAATTGAAGGAAAATCTTGTTAACACTTTAGAGGCCGCAATGTTTGCTTCAGCAGTTTGAAATTTTGTCAGAATGTTTGTCTTAAAAATATCTAGGTCAAGTTCGAATATGGGTCATATCGGGTCAGAAACTAGGTCACTAGGCCAAATTGAAGGGTAATCTTGTTAACACTGTAGAGGCCACATTTTCAACTTGAGCATGTTGAAATATTGTCAGAATGTTTGTCTTAAAGATATCTAGGTCAATTTTAAATATGGGTCATATTGGGTCAGAAACTAGGTCACTAGGCCAAATTGAAGGAAAATCTTGTTAACTCTGTAGAAGCCGCAGCTTGGTCAGAATGTTGAGCTAAATGATATCTAGGTCAAGTTTGAATATGGGTCATGCAGGGTCAAAAACTAGGTCACTAGGCCAAATTGAAAGAAAACCTTGTTAACACCTTGGATGCCGCATTTCTTGCTTAAGCAGCTTGAAATTTGGTCAGACTGTTTGTCTAAATGATATCTAGGCCAAGTTCGAATATGCTGGGTTAAAAACTAGGTCACTAGGCCAACTTGAAGGGTAATCTTGTTAACACTCTGGATACTGCATTTTTAACTTTAGCATGATGAAACTTTATCAGAATGTTTTTCTTGATGATATGTCAAGTTCGATCAAGGGTCATGTTGGGTCAAAAAATAGGTCACTAGGTCAAATTGAAGGAAAATCTTGTTAACACTTGAAATTTTGTCAGAATGTTTGTCTTAAAGATATCTAGGTAAAGTTCGAATATGGGTCATATTGGGTCAGAAACTAGGTCACTAGGCTATATTGAAGGAACATCTTGTTAACTCTGTAGAAGACGCATTTTTTGCTACAGCAGCTTGACATTTTATGAGAATGTTTATCTAAGCCAAGATCGAATATGGATCATGTAGGGTCAGAAACAAGGTCAATAAAGGAAAATATTGTTCAAACTCTTGTTAACACTCTGGATACTGCATTTTTAATTTCAGCATGATGAAACTTTATCAGAATGTTTTTCTTGATGATATGTAGGCCAAGTTAGAATAAGGGTCATGCTGGGTCAAAAACTAGGTCACTAGCTCAAATTGAAGAAAAATCTTGTGAATACTTTGGATGCCACATTTTTTGCTTCAGCAGCTTGAAATTTGGTCAGAATGTTTGTCTGAATTATATCTAGGTCAAGTTCGAATAGGGGTCATATGGGATCAGAAACTAGGTCAATAAAGGAAAATATTGTTCAAACTCCGGAGGCCGCATTTTTACTTTGAGCAAGTTGAAAATTTGCCAGAATGTTGTCTTGATAATATCTAGTCCATGTTGGAATATGGGTCATATCAGGTAAAAAAAATATAGATCACTAGGCCAAATGAAGGAAAATCTTGTTAACACTGTGGAGGTTGCATTCAGAATAATTGTCCTGATGTATTTTGCATTGTAGTACATTGTATAATTAAGGTGAGCGATCCAGGGCCATCATGGCCCTCTTGTTTCAATTATTGTGCCATTTTTCACATTTTTGCCAAGATGTTATCAAGGTCGTCTGGTGCAGATTACTTGTAGGTGGGAAAGGGTTAATGGTTTTAAACCAATCACTTCCTTGTCTGCTGAATACAATGTTCTCAGAATTCAGACTCATTCAACTCCTTCCCCACATACAGACTCTTCATGATGCATCTGCAGCTGATGACCTTTAACCCTTTCCCTCATATAGACGCTTTCTGATGCCTCTGCAGCAGACAGTTTTTTGAAAACATAGTGACAAAAGAAGAAATTGCACAAAACATGCAATTTCTCCTTTTGCCACAATGTTTTCCACTTTTTGTCATAGGTTATCCATTCAATTATGGAGATTTTCTATGTTTTGACAAAATACGTTCAAAGTCGTCTGCTGCAGAATTGTCGTATGAGGGAAAGGGTTAAAAACATTGTGTGACAAGCAGAAACTGCTCAAAACATACAATTTTTCCATTTTCCACAATATTTAAAACATATTTCAGTGATTAGCGGAATTATCCATATTTTTGCCTAGATGTTTTCAAAGTCATAATGCTGCAGGTTTGCTCTAAAATCTAGATAACCCTTTCCCACATACAGATGCTTTCTGACGCCTCTGCAGCAGACGACTCGTGAAAGCATTGCTCAAAACAAGCAATTTCACCTTTTGTCACAACATTTTCAACTAATTTCAGTACTTTAATTTTCAATTATAGAGCTGATTTTGCTTAGATGTTTTCAGAGTCGTTTGCTTCCTGCTTGTTTTATGTGGGAAAGGGATAAATGTAAGAATAATTTTTAACCCATTCCCACATCAATCATACAGCTAACAGACAACTTTGAATTTATTCAGTTAACAAATATTGAAAGTCTATAAATGATTTTTTTTTATTGACGCTGAAATAATTGCAGCAAAAAGATATATTTGTTCACTATTGTCTGCTATGGAGATGCGACAAGTTACTTCTGCATGTGGAGAAGAATTAAAAAGAGAAAAACATTTAACCCTTTTCTTCATATATACACTTTCTGATGCCTCTGCAGCAGACAGCTTTTTGAAAACATAGTGACATCAGGAGGAGTAATTTCTCCTTTTGTCACAATGTTTTCCACTTTTAGTCATAGGTTATCCGTTCAATTATTGAGATTTTCTATTTTGTGACAAAATATGTTCAAAGTCGTCTGCTGCAGATGGGTTAATATGAGCTAAGTAAAATATCTCATTAGAATGAGGGATGATTATTACCAATCTCATTAAAAGCAGACCTAAACTTCCCTTCTTAGATGATATAGATCTGATTGACCTTTAAGGGTCAGCTATTCAAATTGTCGCTTACCAAATCATTCGGTATAAAACAGGTAAGATAACCCATATAAATAAACTATATAGAGAAGCTGTGATTGTCAAGTTTTCTGATTGTTCAAGCTTTCAGTGTATCATGTGATTTCATTTGACAAAATAAAAACAGTTATAGTGTATAGGGTCAATTTGAGATGACCTGTTATGCGATGTAGTCGGATCCAATATACTGTCCAGTACAGGAAAGTACTTTGGTCTTATTTTAGGAGATTGTATTGTTTGCAAAAAAACGATTAACCCATTCATACATCAACACTTTCTGACGCCTCTGCAGCAGACAACTTTTAAAAACATTGTGGCAAAAGGTGAAAAAGCTACAATGTTTTCAAATCTATTCAATAATTATACTTTCATTAACAGATGTTTTCCATAGTTTTGCCCTGACATTTTAAAAGTCGTCTGCTTCAGATTTGTTGTATGTGGAAAAGGGTTAACTTGTGAAAACGCTGATTCAGCAGAGCTAAGATGTATGCTTTTATTACCAGTATTATAATAAAAATCTCTCTTGCAAGATGTAATAAACCTGGTCAGAAAAATGGTTATTTTATGACATAGTTATACGTAAACATATAAGACCTAATTTATTTCTTGGCATATTTGCCAATCCTGTGACAGTTCAATGCACGAAGTGCTAGTTTTCTCATTTGAAATGGCGGTATCGGGTGTCGGATAATATAAAGGAATAATTCATATATAATAAAACAAACATAATTATATAGTGGCATTATTATAACCATGCATCAAAATTCAACAAGTTGACTGTTTTTGTGTAACCAGGCCCTAAATCTATAAACCTATGAAAACAATCTTTGAGATAAGAAATAAACTCTATGCTCCAAATAATGCTTCTATTTGGTCTATTTCAAGATTTAAATTGCTTCTGACCAATTAGATACTTGAGCACAAATTCTGAGCACAAAATTGGACCTTTAATCATGAGCATGTGCTCGGGGGTTTTCCCATTGAAATCGAACAATACAACTAACGCTCAGTTCATTAAAATCGGTAACCTTGACAATCACCACTGCTCTATGTCTTTTTGATATGGGTTATCTTACCTGAATTATACTGATTGATTTGGTAAGCGACAGTTTGATATGGGTTATCTTACCTGATTTATACTGATTGATTTTGTAAGCGACAGTTTGATTGACTGATGCAAAGGTCAATCTGAGCCGACTTGTATTATTGCAGTTATCAGATCTTTATAAAAGCTAGCAAAGTTAAGGTTTGGTTTTAATGACTTAGCAAACAATAGTAACCCTCCATGATGAAGATTTCATTTGACACCTTGTCAGCAAATGACTTTTGCAAATGTGTAAAAGGATAAATTGCTTAAAAGTGGTACTTGCTTTTTACCCTCAAAAGTTGTCCGTATTAAAATAAAACTTGTAATTTGTAAGAGGTTTTCATCCGATATGTTTCAAAGTATTATAATAAAAAGTATCATTACCGTACTCCTTAATGATACATGAGGTAAGGTTCAGTTTTAATATAGGTCATGTTGGGTCAAAAGCTAGGTCAGTAGGCAAAATTTGAAAAAAATATTATGATCACACTAGAGGCTAGAATGATGAGACTTCACAGGTCCGGCTTCGGTGTGACTACATGTAGCTTAAGATGGTTACAGTTATTTTTAAGACAATTACCGGTAGGCAGGGTCACTACGTTCACTTTCAGACAAGCTCAAAATACTAAAAATTATCAAATTAAACCATTCTAGTGCTTCCTTAACATATTTACAATGAATTTAAACTCATTGTCATCAGTTCAATGGATTCTGGTGAAGGCATTCACTTATTTCTGTGCAAAAAAAATACTTTTTAGGTACTGTTGTGGCAGATGTATTCATTGTATTTTGACCTCTAGACTCCACAATGTATTATGTTATGGCCCATTTTGACCATTTGCATGTATGATCTCGTGTCAAAACATTTTCAGTACTAGATTAGCTCATTTGAATAACCAGGGACAATAGGCGTCCAATCCAATTTAATTGGAGATTAATCTTTTCCCACATAAAACAAATATGCAGCAAATGACTCTGAAAACACCCAGGCAAAAATTGGAAAATCACAATAAATGAAAGTTGAATTATACATTATACAAAATGAAGCCTGTAGAGTGTTAACAAGGCAATAGTTGATAACGGACAAAATATGATCACAATAGCTCACCTTGAGCACTTAGTGGGACGTAGTAAATAAAAGCACTACATGCTAATTTAATTAATGTTAACCCATTCCCTGATAGAGCTAAAAGCTGATGCCATTATACAGTCAATAACTTTTAAAAATAATGTGGGGGAAAAATGGAATCACTATTCAATAGTTACACTATTACTTACAAAAATTTTCCATATTTCAGCCTAGTTGTTTCAAAGTCATCTGCTGCAGAATTCCAGAAATTACATTTTTCACCTCAGATCATGTTTTCAAAGCAGACAACTTTTAACACTTTCCCACATACAACAAATCTGCAGCAGACGATTTTAAAAAACATATTGGCAAAAGTATGGACAATCTTGTTAACACTCTGGAGGCTGCATTATTAACTTGAGCATGTTGAAACTTTATAGAATGTTTGTCTTGATGATATGTAGGCCAAGTTTGATTATGGGTCATGTTGGGTCAAAAAGTAGGTCACTAAGCCAAATTAATGGAAAATCTTGTTAACACTCTAAAGGCTGCACTTCTTTTCTCAGCAGCTTGAATTTTTTTCAGAATGTTTGTCTCAATGATATCTAGGCCAATGCTGAATATGGGTCATATTGGGTCAAACACTAGGTCAAATCGAAGAAAAATCTTGTTAACACTCTGGAGGCTGCTATTTAACTTGAAAATATTTAGATTCGTCAGAATGTTTGTCTTGATGATATGTTTTAGTTTAGATTTGTTAGTGTTTTACGCCGTTTTCAACAGTATTTCAGTTATATCATGGCAACAGTTCACTTATTCATGATCCCTGCGTAAACAAACCAGTACTACATGTAGGCTAAAAAATGTGCTTTGCCCAAGAGCACAGCATTGTGACTGGAGATCAAACCCGGTGCACCCAGCAGTTCCAAATCCCCGACGCTAACCACTCGGCCATAGTGTATTCCTCTTGATGATATGTAAGCCAAGTTTGAATATGGGTCATATTGACTCTAAAACTAGGTTACAAGGCCAAATTTAAGGAAAATCTTGTTGACACTCTAGAGGCTGCATTTTTTGTTTCAGCAGCTTGAAATTATGTCAGAATAATATTTGTCTCAATGATATCTAAGTCAAGTTCGAATATGGGTCATATTGACTCTAAAAAAAGTCACTAGGCCAAATTGAATGAAAATCTTTTCAACACTCTGGAGACTGCATTTTTTTTCAGCAGTTTGAGACTTTGTCATGCATTTTGCATTAGAAATCTCATTGCATAACTTAGGGTAGCAAACTAGGGCCATCATGACCCTCTTGTTTTGCTTAGATATTATTAATATATTCTGCTGCAGATTTATTTTATGTGGCAAATGTTTTATTAGGAGGATTACAGTGATAACCCTTTCCCACATACAGATGCTCTCTGACCCTTCTGCAACAGACTACTTTTGAAAAAATCTATTAACCCTTTCCCACATGCAACAAATCTGCAGCAGTCCACTTTTAAAACGTCTGGGCAAAAGTGTGAGAAATCCCAATAAATGAGAGTTTAATTATCAAATAAAGTTGAAAACACTGTGGCAAAAGGGTTTTCAAAAGTCATCTGCTGCAGAGGCGTCCGAAAGCGTCTATATGTGAAGGGTTAAATAACACTACTTCACAGTGTGTTACACATCTTTGCCTAGATACTTTTAAATTTGACGGCTGCAGATTTGTCATATTTGGGAACAGGATAAACATTTTCTTAGTAACAACAGGACTTGGGAAGGGCAAATCTTTATCATAGTTTCAACAATGTTAACAGGGTGTGTTGTTGACATTTACTAATCGCAAAATGGGTGTTACTACCTCTTTAAGCAAGTTGTAATTACGAGCATAATGCACTAACTGGAGCAGATCTTTTCGTCTGATTAGAAAACCTTTTGAGGAAAGCTATTTAGTGCATGCGCTAACATCTGAACAAATATTGATGGAAAAAGGAGAAACTACTTCTTCATGTGTAACTGATTTCCTGACACATGTTGTGAGATGTCGCACAGTCTGTGTCGGGTAAAGGGTAAAATCAATGATTTTCTAAGCAGCCTTAGAGTACCTGCATCATTCAGTAAAACCTGATTTGCGTCATCTTTGTTGACAATAGACCTCCCACATTAAAACAAATCTGCAGCAGATGACTTTGGAAACATCTAAGCACTTAATTGTTCTGAAAATGTCTATAAATCGAAGTGTCGACCATGAATATAGAACTGTAACGAAAGGGAAGTAATTAATCATCATGAGAAAACTCTTTCAGCACCGTTTTCAAAAGTCATCTTGTGCTGATGTTTCAAAATGCTTCTGCATGTAGGTACTGTACTGGTCAATCCTGTAATTTACCTCTGTGGGAAGTTTTCTGAACCTTTCTTCCAAGAACTACTTTTGCCTATTGATGCTATGTGCAATAAAACGTTGTGGGGAAAGGGGAAGATGGTTCTAATTGACAATAAGTTTTGCACCATCCAAAAATGAAAAATATTGTTTCATGAGTTAACCCTTTCCCTCATATGACAATTATGCAGCAGACGTCTTTGAACATATTTTGTCAAAAAACTAAAAATCTCTATAATTGAATGGATAACCTATGACTAAAAGTGGAAGACATTGTGTCAAAAGGAGAAACGTTTTGTGCAATTTCTTCTTTTGTCACTATGTTTTCAAAAAGCCGTCTGCAGCAGAGGCGTCAGAAAGCGTCTATATGAGGGAAAGGGTTAAAAGTTTACATGTACTATCTTTTCTCCTGATATGTAAAAACATCTTGGCAAATATACGGAAAATCTATATGAATGAAAATATAATTATTGAATAAAGATAAAACATTGTGACAAAAAGAAGAAATTGTCTTCACAATGTTTTTAAACGCATCTGATGCAGATGATTTAAAAGGTGTCTGAATGTAAATGGAGTTTAACACTTTCCCACATACAATAAATTGGCAGCAGATGACATTGAAAACATATAGGCAAAAATATGAAATATCCATGCAAATAATAAATAAATTATTGAATCGAGTTGAAAACATTGTGGCAATATTCTCCTTTTGTCACAATGTTTACCAACAGTATTTATTTAATAATTTGATTGAGTTCTAAGCACTGTAAGTAACTTTAATCCTTTCCCACATACAACAAATCTGCAGCAGACAACTTTACATACTTGTTGACAAAAATGTGAAATATCTCTGTAAATGACAGTTTAATAATAGAATAGAGTTGAAAACATTTTGGCTAAAGGAGTAATTGCTCATGATGAGCAATTTCCCCATTTGTCTCAATGTTTTCAAAAGTCGTCTGCAAATGAATGAAAAGGTTGGTATGAGGGAAAGGGTTAATATGACACCATGTTCAATTAGTGTAATGCTTTATATCCATAGATGTTCTAACTTTTTTGTTTAGCTCATTAGGGAACAGGTTGAGTTCGTTTGTGACACAACTTATGAATATAACCCTTTTTCATATACAAAAATCAGCAGTAGATGACTTGGAAGACATCTGGGACAAATTATAGAACAATCTTTTAAACCCTTTCCCACATTTAACAAATCTGCAGCAGACGACTTTTAAATCATCTTGGCAAAAATGTGAAAATTTTCTTTAAATGAAAGTATTATTATTGAATTGAGTTGAAATCATTGTGGCAAAAGGAAAAATTGCTCCATTTGCCACACTTGTTTTAAAAGTCGTCCGCTACAGAGGCATCAGAAAGCATCTGTATGTGGGAAAGGGTTAAATACAAAGTATAACTATCAAATAGAGGTAAAATCAGTTGGGCAAAGGTTCTCTGCTGCAGGTGCATCTGTATGGGGGAAAGGTTAACAATTTACCAGATAGGATATCTAGAGTCATTAACCCTTTCCCACATACGACAATTCTGCAGCAGACGACTTTGAACATATTTTGTTAAAAGGATAACCTATGACGAAAAGTGGAAAACATTGTGACAAAAGGAGAAATTGCACGTTTTGTGCAATTTCTTCTTTTGTCACTGTTTTCAAAAAGCTGTCTGCTGCAGAGGCGTCAGAAAGCGTCTATATGAGGGAAAGGGTTAACTACATTTTGTTAATAACATAACAGGAAAAGGAGCAATTGCTCAAAGGAAAGAAGCAACGTAGTTTTCCACAATGTTTTCGTTAGTCATTAGCGCAAGGGTTAACATTACTTTTTATATATTTTCAGATAATTGCATCCGAGCCAACTAGAGTGGTGATGAAGTTACGAGTGTTTTTCTCTTCTATATGGAATATATGGGACGTAGTTTCGATAGCTTCCTTCATGTCAGCTGTGATAGTGCGTCATATGCCGGTGACGGAGCGAGCAGCGAGAGTCCTTTATGTGATAAACATTGTGTTCTGGTATATTCGTATCCTAGAGATTCTCGGCGTCAACAAGTACCTGGGCCCTTATGTCAAGATTATAGCAAAATTGGTAAGACTCGCATTGGACACCCTCTTTCTATTAAGATAATAAATACAAAGAAGGAATCAGTGTTTGAACGAACTATTGATTGGTCAAATCGCTGCTTACAATCAAGAATATGGCCACATTACAGCAAGCTGTTTAGAAATCTACCAATTGTTTAAATTCAAACCAGCAGTTCTAGAATGATGCCACTTTTTTGCAATCTATTATTCAGGTTGTATTTAATAACAGTTCTTTAACCCTTTCGCTCATATAGAAGCTTTCTGACGCCTCTGCTCGCCACAATGTTTTCCACTTTTAGTCATAGGTTATCCATTCAATTATAGAGACTTTCTATTTTTTGACAAAATATGTTCAAAGTCGTCTGCTGCAGAATTTTCGTATGAGGGAAAGGGTTAACACAGTGCTAATCATTTAGTTAAAAAGTCTTTCAGATTAACTCCGTCCAATAACCGAATTTGAAAACATTTAGTCAAAAATATGGAAACTCTCTGTAAATGAAAGAACAATTATTAAACAAAGTGGAAAACATTCTGGCAACAGGAGAAATTGTTCATGATGAACAATTTTTCCCCTTTGCCACAATGTTATCAAAATTCGTCTGCTGGTTAACACATCCAGAACAAGATAAACCCACTCAATCATATTCCAATCGGTGTTGTAGAAACTGTTGAAATGTTGGAATCTTAATGACAGGTTATCAAACAGTGAGATCTGGATTGGACATTACAGATGTGGAGGTTTACCTAAGACTCAACCCCTGATGGTTAATCGGGGCAATATTAACCCTTTCCCATTCTGCCGATGCATTTTGACGCAATAGCAGCAGACGACTTTTGAAAACATTGTGTGGCCAAAGGTGAAATTGCTCATGATGAGCAATTTTTCCTTTGGCCACAATGTTTTCAACTTTATTTAACAATTAACCTATCTTTTATGGAGATTTTTCAGGTTTTTGTCACTATGTTTTCGAAGTCGTCTGCTGCAGTTTTGTTGTATGTGGGAAAGGGTTAAGTGAGTCATGACAGTTAGAAACATTGATGGAAAGGGAATAATTTCTCATTAACCATTATCAAAATACTTCTATCTAATAGTAATTCTTTTATTCAAAAATTTATTTAGATATTTTGAATTTGAGAAAGGGAGGGAAAAAGTACAATTCAAATTATGACTTGTGAATCTTGTTTCAAATATGCTGAAATCTCTTTTAACCCTTTCCCTCATATAGACGCTTTCTGACGCCTCTGCAGCAGACGGCTTTTTGAAAACATAGTGACAAAAGAAGAAATTGCTCAAAACTTTTAGTCATAGGTTATCCATTCAATTATAGAGATTTTCTATTTTTTGACAAAAAATGTTCAAAGTCGTCTGCTACAGAAGTGTCATATGAGGGAAAGGGTTAAGCATACAAGAGACACAGATCAGTCTGGGTAAACTGTTTACAAGTGCTAACTGATCTGGATCCAATGGTGTCACAAAATTCCATAAATCTGTTTTTCTGAAGTTCATGTGTCATTGTGGTATCATTAAAAACAGTGGAAAACATTGTGACAAGAAGAAAAGATTATTTATTATGAGCACTTTCTGGTTTTGCTAGTGTTTTCAAAAGGTATCGTCTGCAGATGCTTCAAAATGTGTATGTATGTGGTTGAAAATCTCAATAATTGAATCTATTTTCAGTTGCGAGACATGTGTTACTTCCTTATTATACTGCTTATTCTGGTTGCCAGCTTTGGTATTGTCCGACAAGCCATACACTTCCAGGATGAAGAACCGTCCTGGTTTCTGGTTCGCGGCGTCTTCTACTATCCATATTGGAATATATACGGAGAATTGTTTGCTGATGAAATTGACAGTAAGTAGTGATAATCTTTTATTAAAACTTTCTCTTAACACAGAAAACCACAGATGACTATGAAGCAGACTTTTGACAACTTCAGAGAGAAATATACATGATTGTTTCAGTTGATACTACATTATGTTTATGCATACATGCTAGTTTATTTCATAAAAAGTTGTAATCTATGTGAATTTGTTTTGTGAGTCTCTTGCTTTATCTTGCTTTGAAATATTGCCTGCTGCAGATGCATCAAATACCTTGTCTGTAAGGAAAACTGTGAAACAATTATCATTATAATATTGCAAATGTTAGGAATGTCTTCAAAGAAGTGTATCAGTTTTAACCCTTTCCCTCATATAGACGCTTTCTGACGCCTCTGCAGAAGACGGCTTTTTGAAAACATAGTGACAAAAGAAGAAATTGCACAAAACGTGCAATTTCTCCTTTTGCCACAATGTTTTCCACTTTTTGTCATAGGTTATCCATTCAATTATGGAGATTTTCTATGTTTTGACAAAATGCGTCCAAAGTCGTCTGCTGCAGAATTGTCGTATGAGGGAAAGGGTTATGGGAATATTTGGCTGTAAATCAGCATTACCGGCAGATGTATTTGGTGTTATTTCTAGATTTGTTAAAACAAGCAATTTCACCTTTTATTTCAATATTTTCAACTCTTTATCAATATAGTTCTTTCAGTTTTCCAGATTGTTAAGATTGTTTGTCTGATGATTGCAAGCAGACGACCTTTGAAAAGCCATGTGAAGTTATGGGTTAAATAGATTGTCTATAACAATTTGTTCTATTTGTCATTTTCAGCCTGTACTGACCCGTTAAGATTGGAGATGGTAGAAAGGGGTGAGATAGAGTCTGCATGTACCTACGGATCTTGGGTGGCTCCTCTACTTATGTTTCCCTTTCTGCTGATGGCCAACATACTCATGGTCAACATGTTGATCGCCAGATTCAAGTAAGTTGTTAAAAGCTTTACCTATTACAACACATATGCAGCAGATGACTTTGAAAACATTTATACAAACTTTACAAAGTATGGAAAAAACTCCGTTGAAGAAAGTATAATTAGTGAAAAAAGTAAAAAACATTGTGGCAAAAGAAGAAATTGCTCATTATGAGTAATTTCTCCTCCTGCCACAGGTTTTAGTTCACCTGGGCACTTTGTGCTCATGGTGAGCTATTATGATGGCCTGATGTCTGTCGTCCAGTTGGCATCTTTTTCTTTAAGCCGTGGTCACATCTTACGGTCACGCACGTAGTTGACTGTAGTGTTGGATGGCGTAGTTGACCGTAGCGGACCATATTTAACTGTAGTTATAAACATAGTTTGAATTTCAAGAAACCCATGATTTGGCCGAAGTTAGCAAACAATATTTCAACATGTTCAAAATATCTCTATAGTTAGCTTGGATGCCAAGACCCTACTTTGACCATAGTTTGAACGTAGATGACCCTAGTTGACCGTATTTGACCCTACTTGACCGTATTTGACCCTACTTGACCGTAGTTTACACGAAGTTCAATGTAGTTGTCCATAGCTTTACGTAGTGATACCCTACTTAACCCTAGCCATCATGCTCAAACCTACTTCACCCTACTTCTACCTAGTTGACCATAGTGGCACTACGGTGAACTATGTTCAAATGAACTATGGTCAACTATGTGTGTGACAGTAAGATGTGACCGCAGCTTTAAATGACATCTCCTAAACGGCCCTTTGGATTTTGAATGATCTTGGTTGGAATGATCATTGGATGTTCCTCGTTCAAAGAATTAACGTCAATGTTGAACTCTGGTTGCTGAGGCATAAGAAAGAGGGAAAAATATCTCAACTTTAAAACCTTTCACATTCAAAAGTACTGGCCTGCTTTGAAGATTATTTGACACAAATTTTTCTTTGGGGACCCTCTACCAAGATTGTTCAAATTATTCCGATTAGTTCAAAAACATGACCACCAAGGGGCAGGGCCTGTTTTAGATATACATGTATGTACATAGTAAATACTTCTTATCCAAACGCACAGACCTTATTTCAAATAATTTGGCACAAAAAACATTTCCATAAAGGGGCAGGGCTTGTTTTGCTTATATATATATAGTAAAAACCTTCTTGAACAAAAACATTGGCCAAATTTGAAAATAATTTGGCACAAAGATTCTTGTACAAAAGTACTAGTAAATTAATGAACAATGTTATTTTATAATCATATGAGCCGTTCCACAAGAAAAATAAAATTATGGACTCGGCGTAATGCAGCGACCAAGATCAACATGCACAGTGCGCGCTGGCTTATCCGGGCCGACACATTTCGTCTCATGTAATGATACCTGAAACAGAAAATCCACAAGAGGCGAAAAGCGTCTGTCTAGGTTAGCTCTTGCAGCATTCTAAGGTCGATGCTTTATGCAGAGTCCACAATGTTGGTTTTCTCGTGGAATGGCTCATATATAATATTTGTTCCCTTTCAGTGCCACTTTCATCAAGAACAATGCTAATGTACGCGAGATTTGGAAATATCAACGATACCAGCTGATCCTTAACTACGAGATGCGACCAATTTTACCTCCACCATTAATTATTATCAGTCATATTTACCTTGCCCTGAAGTACATCAAGAGGCGTTGTCAAGGGAAACGAGATAATTTTGATTCTGGACTAAGTAAGTGAAACTCCTTTTATTATTTACTTTTTTTTCTTAAGCCTTAACCCTTTCCTTCATACAAAAATTCTGCAGCAGACGACTTTGAACATATTTTGTCTAAATAGAAAATCTCTATAATTGAATGGATAAACTATGACTCAAAGTTGGAAACTTTGTGTCAAAAGGAGAAATTGCTCGTTTTGAGCAATTTCTTCTTTTGTCACTATGTTTTCCAAAAAGCCGTCTGCTGCAGAGTCGTCAGTAAGCGTCTATTTGAGGGAAAGGGTTAACCCTTTCCCATATACATCACATCTGCAACAGACAACTTTGAAATCATCTAGACCAAATTATGGAAAATCTCTATAAATGACGGTATGATTAATGAATAAAAATGAAAACATTTTAGCAAAAAGAGAAATTGCTCATGATGCTAAAATGTTTTCAAAAGTCGTCTGTTGCAGAGGTGTCAGAAAATGTCTCTATGTGGTAAAATATTAAATAATTTTTCTTTAATTTATCATTTTCCCACATTCAACAAATCTGCAGCAGACAAATTTGAAAAACATCTAGGCTAAAGTATGAAAAATCTCTATACATGAAGTTTCATTTCACGAACTATCTTGGACAAACATATGACACACCAAGTGAGGAACTCTTTCAAGAACTTAAATGGATGAAATTTCAAGATCGAATTACATACAAAAAGGCTATACTTGTGTACAAATCCCTTAAAAAATAATTTCTGGAATATATGACTAATCTATTCACATCATCAACCAATACAAATTTAAGATCTGCCGCCCAGCATACACTTAGCATTCCTAAACCTAGAATAGAATTTTATAGAAAATCTTTGACCTACTCAGGACCAAAAATACGGAACCAGATTCCACTACATATCAGGAAATGAAAATTTAAAGAAATTTAAATCAACATATCTTTCCTGGTGGAATAGTGGTGGAAATCTTTTACTTGATTAAATTCTTGCCCATAACAGTGCTGGTTTTTCACAGAGGCCCACAGGGAAGACTGGGCATGCCCAACTGTGCAACGTTTATAAATAAAGTCTTTATTATTATTATTATTATTATTATTAAGAGCAAATTAATCCATTTGCCACAATGTTTCTAAAAATTGTAAGTTGCAGATAAGTCAATACATAATTCCTGAATGATTTGTAAAACAATGTAAGCCAACATCTAACTGTATATGTGTGCAGTATGATCTTTGACTACAGTGTAACAAATGTTGTTTAATGTTTGGTCTATTTGGATGGCAATTGGTAATTAATGTCATGAAATTGTACAAGATGATATTTGTTTAAAATGGTGACAATAGTATTTTACTATTTTTACCGTATATGATATTTCTAGAGATAAAAAAGATTTTAATCCTTTCCCACATATAGTTGCTTTCTGATGTCTCTGCAGCAGACAACTTTTGAAAACATTCTGGCAAGAGGAGAAATTCCTCATAATGAGCAATTTCTCCATTTGCCACAATATTTTCAACTCCATTTAATAAATGTACTTCCCTATATAGAGATTTTCCTCATTTTTGTGGGTATATTTATACCCCCCCGTAAACAAAGTTTTGGGGGGTACATAGGAATCACCCGTCTGTCTGTCTATCCGTCCGTCCGTCTGTCTGTCCATATGTCTTGTAAGCGCAACTCCTTCTTAACGGCTTGACTGATTCTGATGAAACTTAACACAGTTGCTGTACACAACCTGAGGATGTGCATGAAGTAAGATTATCCCGGTCGGAAATATATCTGTCCGTCTGTCTGTCCATATGTCTTGAAAGCGCAACGGGGGTATCCTTTTGTGAGTTCACTCACAGTTCTAGTTTTAAAGTTGTCTGCTGCAATTTGCTGTATGTGGGAAAGGGTTAAATCTGAAAATTTAAAACAGAGTTGAACACCTTGTTGGATAAAGAGAAATTGCTTGTAATCTATAGTATTCTAAAATCTGCGTCATTCGTTTCGTTTAACAGAGCTGTTCCTGTCCCATGATGATATGGAGAAACTACACGACTTTGAAGAGGAATGTGCGGAGGACTACTTCAGAGAAAAAGAGATTCAGTTACAGTCTTCCTCCGATAAAAGGATACAGGTTATCAATGAAAGGTTGGTGGTGAATTTACATAATTTAAAACTTTTCCACGTACAGCAAACTTTGCATACTTTGAGGCAAAAATATGGAAAATCTCTAAAACTGCAGGTATATTTGCTGAAAAAAAGTTTAGAACACTGTGGCAAATGATGAAATTGCTTTGCCACATTGATTTCAATGAAGCTGATGTCTTTTGAAATAATTGTGGTAAGGAGGAAAAGTTGCTTATCATGAGCAATTTCTCTTTTTGCCACATTGATTTCAATTCTACTCAATTTTAATAGGTGGGAAAGGGTTAATCATCTCTAATTCAGTACGTATACATATCATCGTAACCCTGATACTTATGGAGCCTATCCTGTGTCAAAAATCCAGCCTTGTATATTTGCATTTTTAGGTGTGTCAAAACTACAAATACTTTTGTATGATGTTCACTTTACTTTTTCAAATATACTTTTCCGGTTTAACAAACCAGCCTCTTATATCTGCATTTGTAGGTTTGTCAAATCTCGAAATGATTATGTAGATGGTAGATTTACTTTTAAACCATACTTTTCCAGTTTAACAAACGCATATTTACACTTCTAGAACCAGAAAAATATCATCATAATTTACGCTAAAAAAAAAAGTCTATATTTAAATAAGCCCCGCCTACGCTCCGCCTATTATACTTCCCGTAAGAAATCGACCGTTTCCGTTAAAGTTCGGTATTTACGATTGATGTGGTACCAGGCTTAGGTTTCCTAACACTTGGTTAAGATACTGTAGTATGTGTGTATTGTTGATGCTTGGTGTGAGACAAGTGTGAACAATACACAAATCCTACAGTATCTCAACCTGCTCTCACACCACACATTAAGTGTGAACAATACACACATATACTAGTGTCTCAACCTGCTCTCACACCAAGCATCAAGTGTGAACAATACACACATACTACAGTATCTCAACCTGCTCTCACACCATTCATCACACTTGATGCTTGGTGTGAGAGCAGGTTGAGATACTGTAGTATGTGTGTATTGTTCACACTTGATGCTTGGTGTGAGACAAATGTGAACAATACACAAATCCTACAGTATCTCAACCTGCTCTCACACCGCGCATTAAGTGTGAACAATACATACATATACTAGAGTGTCTCAACCTGCTCTCACACTAAGCATCAAGTGTGAACAATACACACATACTACAGTATCTCAACCTGCTCTCACACCATTCATCACACTTGATGCTTGGTGTGAGAGCAGGTTGAGATACTGTAGTATGTGTGTATTGTTCACACTTGATGCTTGGTGTGAGACAAGTGTGAACAATACACAAATCCTACAGTACATACACCAATTTTTTTGAACAAACATATGGTAAAGCTCTTTTAAAAAAGGTATATTTACTGAATTGAGTTGAAAACATTGTGGCAAAAAGGAGAACATTTTCATCTTGATCAATTTCTCTTATTGCCACAATGTTTTCAAAATGTGTCTACAAGTGGGAAAGGGTTAAAATGTGCTATTTATACCCCCACAAACAAGTTTTGGGGGGGTATATAGGAATCACCCTGTCCGTCCGTCTGTCTGTCCATATGTCTTGTAAGCGCAACTCCTCCTTAACGGCTGGACCGATTCTGATGAAACTTTACACAGTTGCAGTACACAACCTGAGGATGTGCATGAAGTAAGATTATCCCTGTCGGAAATATATTTTTCCGGCTGTCTGTCCATATGTCTTGTAAGCGCAACGGGGGGTATCTTTGTGAGTTCACTCACAGTTCTATTTTGTAATTGTATCATCATTTCTGTGTAACTTCAGGGTAGAAAACATGACACTTAGAATGGATGACATGAATCAGAAGGAAAACACAATAAAACTATCCCTCCAGACTATAGACTACAGAATGTCTATTGTTGAAGACTTGGCTGTTCAGAACATAGATGTACTCAATCAACTAAGACAAATGTTGTCACAACCAGATTTACGGTCAAGACATAGAAGTGCATCAAGCTCGAGAAGTGTGGGTGGTAGTCGTGTGCATCTGGATAGTGAGGAATCTGTGAGTGACCTTAACCATCTGGAGGAGGCCGGTACATCAGCCAACGATAAAACAAGGGAGGTAACTCAGGGCAGTGATAATAAGGATATGACCTTGACCCCTGATGGTAACTCCACAATGAGGTCAATGCCATCTCCCATACTTGTTCATTCCCACAAATTGGTAAAGGAAGATACCTTACAGAGGTATACAGATCCTACAAAGTCTCAAACTGCAAAAGCAAAGCGCCAAATGGAAAGAGGGTCAAGTCTCAAACTGAGAAGATCTCTCCCAAAAGTTGTTGAAAGAAACGAAAGAAGTCCTTCTCTAAGAAGGTCTTCACCAACGAAAATTCCTGAAGACATCGATACAAATTTATTACTCAGACGGCAAGGTCATCTACCGAAATTACGCATTGACCAACGGAGCTCTGCAATTGATGAACTAGATTCTCTTTCAAATGACCAGGATCAATTTCCTAAAGACATGGATGATTTCACAAACAGCGGTAGTGATACCAACAATAGCAATTCAAACTTGGTGTACAGTACAGCTCCGATAGCTACAAACACGTCCCTGACTACAAAGAATCCTGCCCAGATTGACACAGAAGACGTGACCGAGAGGAGAACTGAAGATTCCAACTTGAACCGTTCCAACTCAGAACCATTATCAGTCCACATTCCCTCCTACCCTTCAGCATATCTGTCTGCCTATTCAGGTTATCAAAGTGTGGATGGCCAGTCTTCCTACTCTGTACCATTCACCCCTATACTGACCTCCCTGTCGGCCGAGTACACAACCATTACCGATGAAATAGACACAACATGCATGATTAACAGGTCTCCGCCTCGGAGCCCGACTTCTGCCGTACCATACAGTAGCTCTGATCCGGCATGGGATGATGAGAAACTGGGAAACCAAGCAAGTATATCGGAGAAGATTGCTCTGAAACAAGCCGAAGAAATAGAACATCGAAAAATGGAAAGGGTGATTCGTAAGCGTTTACGACAGATTTCTCAGGATGAGAGTGGTAGTACAAATGATATTGCAAGACTTGCTATATGTGAGATGGAGATTGAAGATAATCATTCTGACCATGAAGACGATGAAGATATGCATGGATCGTCTGAAAACTTATCTGATAGGTCAATGGAGGAGAGGAGAGAGATGGACATGGAGGATAGTATGATTGATTCATGCAATACTGATAGCGGTGGACTCGCAGGGGGAATAACCTTTGATGCTGTTAAGATTCGAATTAGAAGGGCTTCAACCCTGGACGAGGAGGGTACCTCACCGAAAATATAAACATTTACTGAACCCTTCAACACATATTAACCCTTTCCCTCATAAAGACACTTTCTAACGCCTCTGCAGCAGAAGGCTTTTTGAAAACATAGTGAAACCACTTTTTGTCATAGGTCATCCATTCAATTATGGAGATTTTCTATGTTTTGACAAAATACGTTCAAAGTTGTCTGCAGAATTGTCGTATGAGGGAAAGGGTTAACCCTTTCCCACATACAACAAATCTGCAGCAGACAACTTTTGAAAACATTGTGACAAAAGAAGAAATTGCTCATGATGAGCAATTTCTCCTTTTGCCACAATGTTTTCAACTCTATTTAATTTTTAAACTCTCATTTATGGAGATATTTCACATTTTTGCCAATATGGTTTCAAAGTTGTCTGCTGCAGAATTGTTGTATGTGTGAAAGGGTTAACCGATTTTTGACACATATGCAACGGATGACTTTTGAAAACATTTTGGCAGAAGGAGTAAGTGTTCATAATAAGCAATTTCTCCTGATGCCACAATGTTTTCAATTCTATACAATAATTGTACATGTATTTTATTTTATACAGATTTAACATATTTCAGCTTACATATTTTCAAAGGTGTCTACTTCAGATATTGGAAAGGGTTAATATTATATTTATGTTTAAAATTAATATTACATTTATGTTTAAAGTGTTGTATGCTTTTAAAATATTCAAAGAGAAATAATTACATTTCAATTTCTTCCTTTTCCACAATGTTTTCAATCGTCATTAATTGTCATCCATTTCTGGGAAAGCGTATAAACCAACATGGTGTGGCATTTTGGGAAAGGAAGAAATGGCTTAATCACAAGCAAAAAATACTTTTTCCTTCACAATGTTTTAACTATGTCTGAAAAACATTTTTGGCGAAGATTTTTTTTTTACTGTGATACATATTTAAGTTAAAAATAGATTATGAAATGATAAATTAACTATTCTGTTAAATTTTTACTAATGATACAAGTCTTACTTTAGAGATTTATTGCATCCAGTTCCTCTAAATGACATAGTCTGACAATCACAGACAAAAAATGTGGCTAATGTTTTGATTAGAAAAAGAGAAAATTAATGTTGTAGGCATTTTTAACTCGCCTGAGCACAGTTCTCAGGTGAACAGTTACTATTGTGATCACCTGGTGTCAGGCGTTGTTTGTTGTGATTCCTTTTTTTATTGCGTTGTCAATTTCTAAAGAGAAACATCTCTTTAACCACTACACAGGAATTTTCTTTTGATGTTCCAAATTTTGATCAACGAATTAAATTCAGTTTGTGACAGTATTGGTTGCTGCATCAGCAGAAGGTGGGAAATTGACAAAAACTTTTAAATTCTTCTCCTCTAAAACTGTTGATCTGGTTTCAAGATAATTTGGCAAAATTTATCCTTAAGTGACCCTCTACAAAATATTTCAAGCCATAGAAATATGGCTACTGGACGGCATAAGAAAAGGAGTGAAATGGCAAACCTTTAACAATTATTTTGCTCTGAAAGTCCATGTCTAATTATAAGATGATTTGGCAGAAATGTTCAATGTTCTGAACGTGCTTGTTTTTTTTGCTCGCCAAATGGCATTAATGCCGAGCGTGAGGGTAAACAACGCCAACGTGCTTGTTTGATTTCAAGATATAATCCTTATATGACCTCTACTAAATTTGCTCAAGCTATATTGATGGTTAATAAACATGGCTGTCATGGGGCATCAGAAAAGGGGTAAAACGACAAAACTCTCTGAAAGTGCTTCCAAAAGTTTGCAGCAATTTTCTATAGATGACTCTACAAAATTTGGTTTAGCCATTTGGATTTATTGAAAAACAAAGAAGTGAGGGCCACAGAAACGAGTCAAATGAAAATGACAATACTTTAAAAATGTTTTTCAAATTTCAAGATAATTTGGCAGAAATGTTCCCAAAGTGTTTTTTGACTAGAATAATTCAGCTTCTCGTAAATGTTAATATTGTCTAAAAGAGCACATTCTCAGGTGAGGGATCCAGGGCCTCATGGCCCTTTTAATTTTCTTTTCCCTTTATGTTATGCTACTCTTGTTTTATAAATGTGTTGTCTTGTTAATTAAGCAATTTAAATTTCCTTTGCCCAAATTATTAACCCTTTCCACATACAGCAGACAACTTTGAAGGTGGGTTGGAAATAACCTTGATAATCTCTATAAATGAAGGTATAATTACCTCAAAATGTGGAAAACACCTTGAGCAATTTCTCCAGTTTCCACAATGTTTTCAACAGTTGTCTGCTGCAGAGGCGTCAGAAAGTGTCTATATGTGGGAAAGGGTTAAGAATTTTTGTCACTATGTTTTCAAAAAGCTGTCTGCTGTAGAGGCATCAGGGGTTAACCCTTTCCAACATATAGACGCTTCTGCTCAAAATGAGCAATTTCTCCATTTGCCACAATGTTTTCAACTCTTTGCAGTAAATATATCTTCATTTATAGAGATTTTCATGCTTTCAAAGTCGACTCCTGCAGGTTTGCTGTATGTGTTAAATAACTTTGCATCAAACTGCTTTTGAAACATTTGGAACAATGTTTGCCATTTCCCCACAATGTGTTCAACATATCATTCTTCTTATTATTCATATATTACTTTCATTGTGTAAGATATCCTGAAGTAGAAAACTCTAAAAACTTTTTAAAGGGCAATTTATTTAACAAAATAACCAGGTAAAGAGATCCAATTTGAATACTTTCCTTTCATCAGTCTGGCAATTTACACATATGAAATTATAGATATACCATAAGTTTATTATCAAAAAGTCATGTTTTGTCACA
This sequence comes from Serripes groenlandicus, assembly GCA_031761405.1. Classification (NCBI taxonomy): domain Eukaryota; kingdom Metazoa; phylum Mollusca; class Bivalvia; order Cardiida; family Cardiidae; genus Serripes; species Serripes groenlandicus. The sequence goes on from JASEVX010000002.1 coordinate 73,792,200, forward strand.
TGATTACTGTTTACCTGTATTTTAACCCTTTCCCACTTATAGACGCTTTCCGACGCCTTTTTGAAAACATTGTGACAAAAGGAGAAATGAGCAATTTCTCCATTTATGCACAATTTTGTCTACTCTATCAAATAAGTAATCTCTTATTATACCCCCCTTTTTTAAGAAGAGGGGGTTTATAGGAGTCACTGTGTCAGGCTGTCAGTCAGTCGGTCGGAAGCCATATTTTGTCCGGCCAATTTCTTACAAACCACTGGGTGGAATTCAATAAAATTTTACATGAAGCTTCTATACCAAGAGATGTGCATATCCTAAAGGGGTTACAATTGCATGTTATTTTACAGAGTTGTGGCCCTTTTACTTATTATGTTATGGTGTAGGTCAAGGTGCTGTTCAGGGGGTATTTATCATCTTCAGTGATAGTTCTAGTTTATGTAGATTTTTCACGTTTTTGTAAAAATATTTTCAAAGTTGTCTGCTACAGTTTTGTTGTATGTGAGAAAGGGTTAACAGAAAGCCATCTTGCCCTGTAGTCTAATCATGGAATTGTACATAATCTTTGTATGATTCTCCGGTCTTATTATATTACAATTTTAAGATGTATGCTTTTGTTTTAATTATTTTTGTTTTTGGTATCTTTATCAGACAAAAAATTGACTTGTGCTTTTGCCACGCTGTATTCAACTTTATTTGACTATGAGCTATAATGCTTAATGTCTAAATAAAGTTTATGTTTGTGCACTGATGTTTTCAAAGCTGTCTATTTATCCTCGCTATTCATACATAATGCTAATAGGGTTGGTTTTCCTGATACAAGGCTCATATATATACTTAACCCTTTCCCTCATACAACAATTCTGCAGCAGACGACTTTGAACGTATTTTGTCAAAACATAAAAAATCTCCATAATTGAATGGATAACCTATGACAAAAGGAGAAATTGCACAAAACGTGCAATTTCTTCTTTTGTCACTATGTTTTCAAAACGCCGTCTGCTGCAGAGGCGTCAGAAAGCGTCTATATGAGGGAAAGGGTTAACCGAGATACAAGTAAAAAAGGCTATAAATATTATGTCATTTCATGTTAATGATCATACTCTACACATGTATTTTATACAAAAGATCTGCATTTTATTTTACAAATATATTAGAACAAATCAATTTAATTGACTTGACTTTTGTTAGGTATTTGTTAGAAACTTTGTTAAAAGTGATTGTTTTGTTTTAATATAAAAAAGACCCAGTCTGGGCAACCTGCTGTCAAATAATACAAAACATTTATTTTATTTCAATTCAGTAATATGTTACGGTATTTTGTTTTTATTACTAGCTAACCTGAGCGCGAAGTGCTCAAGGTGCGTTATTGTGATCGTCAACATCTTCTCCTCAGTAACCAGTGGGTCAATTGGGATGAAACTTCACAGCAAGCATCCTCTAAATGAATATTCCAGAATTCCTTCAAAAATTGACAGACAACATAGGGTTGAGTTGTTTCATTGTGTGGCAGTGGAACACTACTGGTCCTTTTGTGCCTCGAATGAGTTATTATGCTTGGCATTATGAATCACATGGAATAAATCAAGTGAGCGCTCCATGGTCATGATGAACCTCTTGTTTTTTATTTTGTAACACATAGGAATTACTCCTCTGTCGTCTATCTCGAGGGCTTTGCGTGAAACAGTTGTAACTAAAAACCTATTTTGGTTTAGGGGCAATTTTGACCCCTTTGTAAACAATATAAATTTAGGTGTCAGTGCTAAGAACGAGCAATGGCACCTAAATTTCCATTGTTTACCAAGAAAAATGATTTAACGCTTATTAAAACTTTATAGCGAGGTGATTAACCTTGGTAAAAAATACCAATTTTAGTTACAACCGTTTCACGCCAAGCCCTCGAATTCTGTTTATCAATCCTTTGTTTGACTCAACAGGCAAGCTGCCCATATGTTTCCTTGAACAGTTTTGTTCAATGTAATGTAATTTGTTCATAATTAAATTTTTAATTTCCTATTTAAATTATCTATAATGATATGAATAATTTGCTTGGAATCTCATTTCTACTTCTGCTTTGTTTATTTTATGTCTATGTTTCAATTTGAATATTTAATATAAAACAATTATTTTAACACTTTTCCACTTGTAGCACATTTTTAAACATATGAAAAGGACGAATTTTGAAAGCATTGTGGCAAAAGCTTTTCTTTTTCTTTTGCCACACTGTTTTCATCTTTACTCACTATTCATACTTTTAATTTATTGAGGTTTATCATTGTTTAGCCAAGATTTGTTCAATGGCATCTGCTGTTGATTTGCTGTATGTGGGAAAGGGGTTAAAAATTGTCACTTTACTTAAATTGTCAAATATTGATATCCCTTCTTTTTGTGTCGTCTCCCATGGCACTGATGAATCACTTCTAGATTGTCTTGTCTGTCTGTCTGTCTGTGATCATAGGCAGGTGACACATGAATTCTTTCAAACAGTGTTTTTTGTGTGTGTTGAATGTCTTGCATTTGCATGGTTTTCTTAGAAATGCTCTGTGTTAGAATGTATGTAAAAATTATTTTTGTAGTTTGGTGATGGGAATACATGGTGATTTTAAATGGATTGCTTTTATTGTAAACCCTTTCCCACATACAGATGGATTTGACACACCTGCAGCAGAAGGCATTTGAAATCATTGTGGCAAAAGGAGAAATTGCTAATAATAAATGATTTCTACATTTGCGCTGATGATTTCAATAAAAAATACTTTTTATTTAAAGAGATTTTCAATATATTTTTGTATGTCATCTGCTGCAGATTTCTTGAACTTGGAAAAAGGATTAACCCTTTCCCACATACGACAAATCTGCAGTGTCTATATGAGGGAAAGGATTAACAGCTTGCCCAATACATAAACACTTTCATCTCCTTGGCTTCTCGCACAATTTGATTAATATTATACTTTCAACTTTACAAGAAATAACACTTTTTTGCTGAAATATTTCAAAGCAGATAACTCTTAACCCTTTCCCTCATATAGACGCTTTCTGACGCCTCTGCAGTAGACGGCTTTTTGAAAACATAGTGACAAAAGAAGAAATTGCTCAAAACGAGCAATTTCTCCTTTTGCCATATTGTTTTCCACTTTTAGTCATAGGTTATCCATTAAATTATAGAGATTTTCTATTTTTTGACAAAATATTTTCAAAGTCGTCTGCTGCGGAATTGTTGTATGAGGGAAAGGGTTAACCCTTTTCCACAAACAACAGACTGCAGCAGAGGAAAATATCTTGGGTAAAATATGGAAAATCTTTATAAATGAAAGTTGATTAATTAGATCAAGTTTAAAACATTGTGATGAAAGGAGAAATTGGTCATTATGAGTAATTTCTCCTTTTGCCACTATGTTTTCAAAAGTCAAAACAGTAAAAGGGGTCTTAATATAGTACAAACATTGAATCTGTATACACCATTCTGTAAATTCCTGTGAGTCTTAAATGAAGCAGAAAAACATTTATTCTACAAATATTTAATTTTTTCAATTATCAGGTTTTAAGTTTACATGTTTTTAAGGATTTATTGTGTGTTATAATATTTGGTTTACTCTTTCTCACGTACAATAAAACAGACGTCTTTGAAATCAAATGCAAAAATGTGGAAATGTCTTTAAATGGAAGTATAATACTTGAAAAAAGTTTAAAACATTGTGGCAAGAATGAAATTTCTTATTATGATGTGTTATAAAATCTGTTTCAAATATATCTGTATGTGGGAAAGGGTTTATTTACATTTATATCAAAGAGGGAAAAAAATTTGCTATGAATAATAGACAAATTTAACTTATTGTTATGTACCGGTATGTTTTATACCCCCACAAACACAAGTTAGAGGATTGGAAGACGTTTTATTAGTTCTTTTAGCCAACATACAACAAATCTGCAGCAGACAACTTTGAAAACATATTTATAAAGTACAGAAAGATCTCTATAAAAGAAAGATCAATTTTTGAATAGAGTTAAAAACATTGTGGCAAAAGGAGAAATTTCTCAGAATGAGCAATTTCTTCTATTGCCACAATGTTTACAAAAAACCTTCTGCTGCAGTGGTGTCATAAAGTGTCATCATGTTGGAAATGGTTAAAATTTGTGTCTGCCGTATTTCTCAGCAAATGCTGGGTAAAGTGCAAAGATATTTTATAGGACATTTCTTTACGAAGGGGAAGATGTGCATATCCTTATGGCATTCCATTTGGATAGTGTCGGTGTTACTGTTTTTTACAAATTTCTGACCCCCCCCTGAATTATTATACATTATTATTACTATGACAACCCCATGAATAATATACATGTTTCATTGCCCTCTGACAAAGGGTCAATTATCGCATTTAGTGATTGCTCTAGTTTTGTTTGCCATTACAAATTTATGCATGAGAATAATGAAATAGTTCAGCAATACAAAGTATTGTTTATATATTGTGTGGTGTGATTTAGTTGTTATAGATATTGAAATGTCTATATTAATAGTAATCATGAGCGGAAATAATCTTATTAGGAATATAATTTTCCTCTCATCTGTATCAATAAATCAAGGAATCCGCCGTGGCGCCATTCAATCATTTACTGCAGATGAATTTTTATGCATTTGCAGGAGACGAATTTTGAAAACATTGTGGCAAAAGGGGAATTTGCTTTTGATGTGCAATTTCCCCCTTTTGCCACAATGTTTTAGGTTTATATAATAATAATGTTTTCTTTTAAAGCCGTTCTCCAAATCTTTCTGTCAGATGCTTTCAAAATCGTTTGTTGCATGAAGGAAAGTATTAATAGGTCAATACATTGGTGACAAGTATCTGTTTTGTTGGGCCAGGAGTCTTCTCTATCAGACAACTTTTAAAAAGCATTGTGGTAGAAGGAGAAAAGTGTTTTCAAAAGTCGTCTGCTGTAGACACGTCAAAAAGCGTCTACAGGTTGGAAAGGATTAAAACATTTTCAATTTGGGAGAACCTAAAACACCATAGTAGGTTATTGTATAGATTGAAAGGTAACTTGTTATTGTATAAATTGAAAGATAATTTGTTATTGATATCTATGCTTTTGGTAGATTTTATGCAAGATCAATGAAATGTGTAAATAATGAGGATTTTATGTGCATGTACCATGTTGAAAATAAAATTTATGTTGTTAAGAATATCGAGATTTCAGTTTTCTTTACATCTTTGTATCTCATACCTTACACTGTTTTACCCTTTCTCCAACATTTACAACATTTTAACACCACTGAATGAGATAAGTTGTGATAACATTGTGGGGGGGAAAAAAAATGCTGATTTAGGGCATTTTTAATTGTATTCCCTTTTCCCACCATGTTATCTATTCTGTATTTAAAATATACTTCAGATTTTCAGATATATTTTTTTTCCTCAAGAGGTTTTCAAAGCAGACAAAATTATTAAAAGAATAAACACTTTTCCACATAAAGACGCTTTCTAACACCTCTGCAGCAGATGACTTTTGAAAACATTGTGACAAAATGAGATATTGCTCACCGTTTGCCACAATGTTTTTAACACTTATATTATACTTTCATTTACAGAGATATTCCATGATTTTGCCAAGATGTTTTCAAAGTCTGTTTCAGATTTGTTGTATGTGGGAAAGAGGGTTGAATAACAGTTTACCTCATACTGATGACAGGTAGGACAAAGAGAAATTGTAAGACATCTTTTTATTCAGAACAATCTCAATAAATGAAATAAACAAGAGGGCCATGATGGCCCTGGAATCGCTCACCTGATTTTTTTTTTCACTTTAGCTATATAAGCCCCGCCATCTGGCGGACATAGTTTCCGACCAATCGACTTGGCTTGAAGGAATCTGATAGAGGGTCACCCTAGGAACATTTCTACAAAATTATTTGAAAATCGGCCTGACACTTTTGGAGGAGAAGATTTTTTAAGTTTTCACTATAGCCATAAAAGGCAAAATAGCCCCGACCCCTTGTGGCCATGTTTTTTGACCAATCAACATGGCTTGAAGGAATCTGATAGAGGGTCATCCAAGGAACATTTCTACAAAATTATTTGAAAATCGGCCTGACACTTTTGGAGAAGAAGATTTTTTAAGTTTGCACTATAGCTATATAAGGCAAAATAGCCCCGCCCCCCCCTGGCGGCCATAATTTTTGACCAATCAACATGGCTTAAAGGAATCTGATAGAGGGTCATCCAAGGAACATTTCTACAAAATTATTTGAAAATCAGCCTGACATTTTTGGAGGAGAAGATTTTTTAAGTTTTCACTATAGCCGTATAAGGCAAAAAAGCCCCGCCCCCCCTGGCGGCTATGTTTTTCGACCAATCAACATGGCTTCAAGGAATCTGATAGAGAGTCACCCAAGGAACATTTCTACAAAATAAGTTCAAAATCTGCCAACCAATTTGGGAGGAGAAGAATTTTGAAGTTTTTTTCGTTTCGTTGCCATGGAAACCAGAATTCTGCATGGATCCCAATAATTTGAAGGAATTCTGTTGAGGTCATTGAGAGGATGCTTTCTGTGAAGTTTCATCCCAATTGACCCACTGGTTACTGAGGAGAAGATGTTGAAGATTTTTTAAGTTTTCACTATAACCATAAAAGGCAAAATAGCCCCGCCCCCTGGCGGCCATGTTTTTCAACCAATCAACATGGCTTAAAGGAATCTGATAGAGGGTCACCTAAGGAACATTTCTACAAAATTATTTGAAAATCGGCCTGACACTTTTGGAGGAGAAGATTTTTTAAGTTTGCACTATAGCCATATAAGGCAAAATAGCCCCCCCCCCCCCCCCCCCCTGGCGGCCATGTTTTTCGCCCAATCAACATGGCTTGAAGGAATCTGATAGAGGGTCACCCAAGGATCATTTCTACAAAATAATTTGAAAATCGGCCTGACACTTTCGGAGGAGAAGATTTTTAAGAATTTTGAAGTTTTTTTCATTTCGTTGCCATGGAAACCAGAATTCTGCATGGATCCCAAAAATTTTAAGGAATTCTGGTGAGGACATTGAGAGGATGCTTTCTGTGAAGTTTCATCCCAGTTGACCCACCGGTTACAGAGGAGAAAATGTTGACGGACGACGGACGACGGACGACGGACGCCGGACATAGGGCGATCACAATAACTCACCCTGAGCACTTCGTGCACAGGTGAGCTAAAAAGCGGTACAGACATATTATATGCCTTAGCAGTTGATGTACTTTGAAAATATTGTGGGAAAAGGAACAATGTATCAAAACAAGCAATTTCCCCATAATGTTTCCAACCTCTGTACCAAAAGTATGTCATGATCGTCATACTATCTGTGCACATATCTCGATAGTATCCCCTCACTTGCCTGTCAAGTTGTCTGTAAGCAAAATTTAGTAAATGCCCTTCTAGTGTTTGTCAAGTTATCTGTACTCATATTTCCAAACAAGCAATAACTTGCTCACCAGGCCATCTGTACACAGATCTCAGTACATAACCTTCCAGTGTTTATCAAGCCATCTGTACTCATATTTCAAAACAATCTATTCACTTGCTTATCAGACCATCTGTACACAGATCTCAGTACATGCCATTCCAGTGTTTATCAAGCCATCTGTACACAGATCTCAGTACATGCCATTCCAGTGTTTATCAAGCCATCTGTACTCATACTTCCAAACAAGCCTTAACTTGCTTATCAGGCAGTCTGTACACAGGTTTCAAAACAATCCATTCACTTGCTTATCAAGTTGTCTGTACCAATATTTCAATACAAGCCCTTCTCTTGCTTATCAAGTTGTCTGTACACAGATCTCAGTACATAACCTTACAATGTTTGTCAAGCCATCTGTACACATATTTCAAAACAAATCCTTCACTTACTTATGAAGTTGTCTGTACACAGATTTCATTACAAGCCCTTCACTAACTTATCCAGCAATTTGAAAAGTCCAGTAACTCCCATGTATTAACCCTTTCCCTCATATAGACGCTTTCTGACGCCTCTGCAGCAGGCGGCTTTTTGAAAACATAGTGACAAAAGAAGAAATTGCACAAAACGTGCAATTTCTCCTTTTGCCACAATGTTTTCCACTTTTTGTCATAGGTTATCCATTCAATTATGGAGATTTTCTATGTTTTGACAAAATATGTTCAAAGTCGTCTGCTGCATAATTGTCGTATGAGGGAAAGGGTTAACCTTGCTCTTTTAGGTCACTGATTCAAGAAGGTTTAACATATGCTGATCCACCATGTGTTGAACTGAAGAAAAAAATAACAAATTTAAGGGGACTCTTACGTGATAGTTGGGCTGCAATTTCAAATCAATTAAATATTTTCAATTATAACTTGAAAACATTGTTGGATAATTTCTTAATCCCATATATATTTACAAAGCAGACCACCCTCCCAAAAAACGTAATCAGGTAATATATATGAGCCACATATAGCACATTTGGATCTTAATGCATCTGCATACAGTGAAGATTCAGGCAAACCTGTGCATCTGCATAGTCTCACCCAAGTCCTCACAGCCTGCATAGTATGTTATACACCTTAACCCTTTCCCTCATATAGACACTTTCTGACGCCTCTGCAGCAGACAGCTTTTTGAAAACATAGTGACAAAAGAAGAAATTGCTCAAAACGAATAATTTCTCCTTTTGCCACAATATTTTCCACTTTTAGTCATAGGTTATCCATTCAATTATAGAGATTTTCTATTTTTTAACAAAATATGTTAAAAGTCGTCTGCTGCAGAATTGTTGTATGGGGGAAGGGGTTAAAAACATCTAGACAAAATATGTTCAAAGTCGTCTGGTGCAGAATTGTCGTATGTTGGAAAGGGTCCTTTCCCACATACATCAGATATGCAGCCGTAGACTTTGTAAACATACTGGCAAAAACATAAGGCTTCATTATGAGCAATTTCTCCTTTGCCACAATATTTTCAAAAGTTGTCTGGTGAGAGGCATCAGAAAGCGCCTGCATGTGGGTAATGGTAAATGCACCTTCTGACAAAAAGTCAGTGTAGCCCTACTACATGTAGTTCTATGTCAATATGTCTTTAACCCTTTCCCTCATACGACAATTCTGCAGCAGACGACTTCGAACATATTTTGTCAAAACATAAAAAATCTCCATAATAGAATGGATAACCTATGACTAAAAGTGGAAAACATTGTGGATAATGTAGAAATTGCGCGTTTTGTGCAATTTCTTCTTGTGTCACTATGTTTTCAAAAAGCCGTCTGCTGCAGAGGCGTCAGAAAGCATCTATATGAGGGAAAGGGTTAAAAAAAAAAAATCGATAGACCTGGGTCATATACATATTTTACCTGCTTTATTTCCTTGAGCTACGCCCAGTTCTAAAGCTGTATAAAAGTCTTCATTCTGCAGGGTCAGATCAGCACCATGTTCTAATAGGGCTTTCGCACAACTCGCATGGTTGTTATATGCTGCATACATCAGGGCACTGCTACCTGTCTAAATATAGATTAAAACAGGGAATATATGTATGAAGATAAGATTTAACCTCTATCCAAAATTCAACTATACTTCAGCAGACAACTAGGTAAAAGAAAGGAAAGTCTCTTGAACCCTTTCCCTCATACGACAATTCTGCAGCAGACAACTTTGAACATATTTTGTCAAAAAATGAAAAATCTCTATAATTGAATTGATAACCTATGACTAAAAGTGGAAAACATTGAGCAATTTCTTCTTTTGTCACTATGTTTTCAAAAAGCCGTCTGCTGCAGAGGCGTCAGAAAGCGTCCATATGAGGGAAAGGGTTTAATAAATTAATGTATAATTACTAATTAGTTTAAAACATTTTTGCAAAAGAAGAAATTGATCATTATGAGCATTTTCTTTTTTTGCCAAAATGTTGAGAATTGTTGTCTGCATCTGGGAAAGGGTGAAGTACCGGTATATGCAGCAATGTGAAAACAAGGTGGGAATGCAGTACACATTCATAATCAAAAGATTAACAGGAAACAACTTACCTTCATTTTCATTTCTACTCAAAGGAAAATTTCAGCTTTAGAAATAAGTCATTGTAGTAGTAATAGTAAACATACCTGTTGTCTATTTTTGAGAGACGTCGTATTGATAATTTTTCGAGCAAAAAAAGTATCTTTCGGATTATTTGAAGTAAAGAAAGAAGAATTGGCTCATTTAGGGGCAATTTCTACCATTTCTACATTGTTTTCAAAATGTGTCCACTACAAAATTGTCCAAAAACAGGGACTAATTTCAGCAACGGTTATTTCTTACCTCATCGACATAATCGACATCCATATCCAGTTTCAGCAACATTTTCACAATATCTGTGTAACCATAGCAACTAGCAAAGAGAAGAGCATTCTCACCATGGTTACCAGCCATGTGTTTGTTGACCATCATTTCCAGGAGATATTCTACCGTCAGTAACTGACCATTAAAACAAGCCCACAGAAGCGGTGTGAAACCATTCTCATCTACTTTGTTCAGATCAACCCCTGAAAATATTTCAGCCACATAACATGAACAAGAGGGCCAAGATTGCCCTAAATTGATCCCCTGAGTGATAGCATAGCCCGTTCCCTCATACGACAATTCTGCAGCAGATGACTTTGAACGTATTTTGTCAAAACATAGAAAATCTCCATAATTGAATGGATAACCTATGACAAAAAGTGTAAAACATTGTGGCAAAAGGAGATATTGCACGTTTTGTATAGTAGCAATTGTGTATCTGCTAATATCGGGGAAAATGTGACAAAGAGTGGGAATAAAACTCTAAGGAAAAGACACTGTAAATGACACAGCTTATCAGTAAAGGATCTTTGTAATAAAGTGTTAAGTCGTTGAAGAATTTGAACGAGAATCACAGTAGGACCATTCCTTAGAAGTTTGGTTGATATCGATCCAATGATTTAAAAGGAGATGTGGCTTGAAGGTAAATGTTAATTTAACCCCTTTTCTGATGAAACCTGGTTATTACTATGTCTTTCAACCAATCAATATGGATTTTAAAGATCAATTCTGCACAATTATCTTGAAATCATGCAAGAACTTCAAAAAGAATGGAATTATGAAATTTTGTCATTTTCCCCCTTTTCTAATGCAGCCTTTCTGCCATGTTTTTAAACCAATCAACATGACTTGTACAATTTTCGTAGAGGGTCACTCAAGGAACATTTCTACAAAGTTATTTTGGAATCAAACAAGCAGATTCAGAGGACATGCATTGTAAAACTTGGGCATTTTTTTACCTTTCTTTCAACATTGCACTTAAATCTTTGGACAATTTTAAAAGAGGACCACCAAACGAACATTTTTGTGAAGTTTCGTTGAAATTGGTCCTGTGGATAGAAAGAGTTCTCATTTGAAGCTAAAAGTTAATTTTATTACTTTTCATACTGCTGCAGAAGTGCATAAATTTGTCTATAAGAAGGAAAGGTTTAACCCTTTCCCACATACAAGAATTCTGCAGCAGACGCCTTTAAACAAATTTTGTCAAAAAATAGAAAATCTCTGTAATTGAATGGATAACCTATGACTTCAAGTGGAAAACATTGTGGCAAAAGGAGAAATTGCTAGTTTTGAGCAATTTCTTCTTTTGTCACTATGTTTTCAAAAAGCCGTCTGCTGCAGAGGCATCAGAAAGCGTCTATATGAGGGAAAGGTTTTAATATATTCACGATTTCTATACCTTCTTCTACTTCTTGTTTCAGCAGGTTTAACTCCCCCTGAGCTGCCAGCTGGTGAATAGTTACATCTGTTGGAGATAAACATAAACCTTACATCTGTTGGAGATAAACATAAACCCTTTCCCACATGCTGAGTGAATAGTTACATCTGTTGGAGATAAACATAAACCCTTTCCCACATGCTGAGTGAATAGTTACATCTGTTGGAGATAAACATAAACCCTTTCCCACATGCTGAGTGAATAGTTACATCTGTTGGAGATAAACATAAACCCTTTCCCACATGCTGAGTGAATAGTTACATCTGTTGGAGATAAACATAAACCCTTTCCCACATGCTGAGACTCCGGCAGCAGACAACTTTTTTCCTTTCATTTTCAGATATTTTCCATGTCGTCTGCTGGAGATTTATTAACCTATTCCATCAAACGACAATTCTGAAAATCTCCATAATTGAATGGATAACCTATGACAAAAGGAGAAATTGCTCGTTTTGAGCAATTTCTTCTTTTGTCACTATATTTTCAAAAAGCTGTCTGCTGCAGAGGCGTCAGAAAGCGTCTATATCAGAGAAAGGGTTAAATGTGAGAAAGGGTCAATATCAAATCATTGAATCTTCATAGAATAGCTTGACATCATTGATTTAATCATGACATTATAAGGTATGCCTTCTGGATATGTACAAATATTTTCATTGAAGTTTTTTATCTTCTTTATGAAAAATATATGTAGTGTGATTAATAATGCACACAATATAAATTTGATAATAAGAGGGCAATGTGCCCTTGCAACATGCACTTTGGTACCTCGGACGAGTCAGCCTGTTATCATGAAATTAGACTAGCAGTATATGAGAAGAAAAAGTTCAAAGTTTTACACTCTTTCTAACGCTGTCTAGTTGCCATAATTTTTAACAAATCAATATGGCTTGACCATATCTGCATAATTATATTGTGAATATACTAGCAGTAACAAAGGAGAAGAATTTTCACTATTTGTCCTTTTACCGTCTTTCTGATTCTGCAGCAACCAGTTTTAAAAATAATTTTAATTCTTGAAAAGTTTGTTAAAGTAAACAACTAAAGGAACATCTGAAGATTGGCGTTAATAGGCCCAGTGATTATGGAGGAGTAAGTACAAATGAACAACAATGAACAACAATGAACTTCAAATATGGTAACTATGGAAAATCTCTATAAACAAAATTGTGACTTAAATAAAGTTGAAAAACAATATGAGCATTTGTTTCTTTTGCCACAATGCAAAAAGTGGTCTGCTGCAGATACATTGAAATGCATCTGTTAGTGGGAAAGGGTTATTTGTAGAACAATAATAATTATCTCTCATGCAAAGTGAATGATATTGTTATGACCATTGCATTAAAACAGGTGCATTAAGATGATCTAAGTTCAAAGAAGTGAAAACTAATATTTTTTGGGGGAAAAAAATAAATAAAACAATGCAGATCTTTATGCCTTACTTTGGAAGACCGGTGTTGTTGTCTGTACATTCCCTCTCTGTATGTTGGTCATGATTGTAGCAGGCTACAACAAATAGAACACATGGGTTAAAATTGTCTTCCTTTCTTAACCATTTCCCACTTGCAGATGCATTTTCATGTTTTTGCAGATGACAATGACTTTTGTAAAAATTGTGTACAAATCTTTTCAATAATCATACTTTTATTTACTTTTCAAATGAGTCTTCTGGAGATTATTTGGGAATAAAGTATGATCTATATTGAATAGAGCATATAATATAGCCTATATTGAATAGAGCATATAATATAGCCTATATTGAATAGAGCATACATAATATAGCCTATATTGAATAGAGCATATAATATAGCCTATATTGAATAGAGCATATAATATAGCCTATATTGAATAGAGCATATAATATAGCCTATATTGAATAGAGCATATAATATAGCCTATATTGAATAGAGCATAAAATATGGTCTATATCGAATAGAGCATAAAATATGGTCTATATTGCATAGGGCATAAAATATAGTAACATAATATTGAATTGATCATAATGAGCAATTTCTTCTTTTGCCACAATGCTTTAACCCTTTCCCTCATACAACAATTCTGCAGCAGACGACTTTGAACATATTTTGTCAAAAAATAGAAAATCTCTATAATTGAATGGATAACCTATGACTAAAAGTGGAAAACATAGTGGCAAAAGGAGAAATTGCATGTTTTGTGCAATTTCTTCTTTTGTCACTATGTTTTCAAAAAGCCGTCTGCTGCAGAGGTGTCAGAAAGTGTCTATATGAGGGAAAGGGTTAAATCGTTAAAATTAATGTATAATCTATATTGAATGGAGCAGAAAACATACAAACGAAAGTTTGCATTGCTGATAATTCATTATGAGCAATTTCTTTTTTCGCCACAATGCTGGCAAATGTCATCTGCTGCAGATGCAGGGTCTGTATGTGTGAAAGCGTTCAGCAACCAAGGTAACCAAGGTAACTTTTGTACTGTAGATAACAGACGATTTTCAAAGCAAAGAATTGTGGAAAAAAGAGAAATTGCTCACTTGCCTAGATTTTGCATTTAGTGATTTTTAAAGCAGACAACACTAAACATTTTACATCAAGTAGTCTTAAATACCGTAGTGGAAAATGTTATACATACCCGTACTGGTGTTTCATGGCGCTTAGGCTTTGTTGGCGATATAGATCCTCCTTAAAAAATAAAATACAGTATTTGTCTTTTAAAACAGTTGTATTCAGACCTAGAGAAATTAATATAAAATTTCACCGACAGCTGACCATCTGTTACTTAATTATTTTGTTGTCACTTTGCCCATAGCCTATCTCTAATTACCTACAAACCATGGGGGATTTTGACAGGAAAATTTAAGTGCAAACGCACAAAATTGTGCGCCTTCTGGAGTGCTTTATTTTGACACTTTCTGTAGAATATGGACTGGTTTACCTATTTTAGGTTTAGCCTCTCACAGTACTCCTTGACATGTGTATCACTCAACCTTTGCACAATTTTTGGTTATTTTTATGCGGAACAGTTCTTATTTGTAACAAGAATCAGGTATCAATGGTTCACCTTAAGACTGTAATGCTTTACCAAATGCAGAGGCATTTTAACACATCTACAGAAGAAAACTTTTGGGAAAAATGTAACTAAAGGAGAAATTGTTCATATAAACAACTTCTCCTTTTGCCACATTATTTTCTACTCATAATACTTTTAATTATAGAGATTTTCCATAGTCTTTGCCTAGATGTTTCAAAGTCATCAACATGCAGATTAGTTCTTAAAATGTGGGAAAGGGTTAAAACATAAACAAAATTACCTTCACCAAGAACAGATGCAACTTCAAGGTCATTTAGCTCTTGGTCACTATCAATGGGCGACACAAGTCGAAGGGCCGATAACTTTTTTACTGGTGAAATGAGGAGACGTCTGCTGCCATCTGGTGACAATTTCTTAGCACTTCCCGATTCTCTTGCAGCTTTGGGGCGAGAGTTTGGAAGGGTTGTTGCTTCATCAACATCCATAATTGTTGATCTTGTAGAATCTGATGGTAGTAACATTTAGTCAAACACTGCTAAAAATTACAAATATACAGACGAAGGAGATACAAAAAGGTTTTATATGACTGTGTTGACATGAAATAAGGATGAACTATACACAGTATACCCCTTTCCCACCTGCAGACGCAGTTTGACACAATAGCAGCAGACGACTTTTGAAAACATTGTGGCCAAAGGTGAAATTGCTCATGATGAGCAATTTCCCTCTTGGCCACATAGTTATCAACTTTTTTAACAATTAAGTTATCTTTTATTGAGATTTTTCAGGTTTTTGTCACCATGTTTTCAAATTTGTCTGCTGCAGATTTGCTGTATGTGGGAAAGGTTTACTGTTGTGAACACTATAATTCCACTAAGTGGAAACGTCGAAAAGGAAAATTTATAGACTAGTTATTTCACTGTTTTATAAAGTTTAACCACACAATTAGTAGCCTATAAGTTCATAATATATTTTATAGGTTACGGGACGTTACGTACCACTACATTTTCGTACCTTTATTGATCGATGCATTTTATAAAGGAGAAATTAAATAAAAGGGCATTTGAATATATATTCAAATCAAAATAAGCGGAATAAACAAGAACACATCAATGAATGATTAACTTTTAATTCTATCTTATATTAAAGCATCATATATTAATTTATTATAAATTAACAATTTCAGTTTAAGATTTTACATGTTTTCAAAATCGTCTGCCGTCATTCACAAGTATTTTTCATTTTTTGAGATAATTTACAACATAACTCTTCTGCTGCGGATTTCATATATCGTCATTCATAAATATTTACAACATTTATAACAGTTTTTTATTTAAAAACATTTTTTATAAAAAGTGCACCATGTCCATGTCCATGAGCAGTTTCTCCTTTTCCCAAAGTGTACAGTATTTACAAAGACATATCTTAATTAAGCTGTAGGTTTGTTTTTTTTATTAATTTATTTACAGTGTATAATATTTATATTTAAAGTTCCTCATAGTGTACTCTGTCTGTCGACCGTATTGGTCCAAAGCCAGCGATGAAACTGCACGTTCCTTTTCGACGTTTTCACTGCCGTTTTGTTCTGTTTTATTAATTTGACGTTTTAGTCATTCGACGTTTCCACAGTCACCCCTTAAAGTCTTTGTATAAGCAGTAAACTAATTTAGAGTGTTAAACTATTTTCTGATGTCTTCAGAACCAGGAACGTCAATTGTGAGAAACTAAGGACTAATTGGATCTAGTAACTTACTAGTCTAAATAATTTAGACGTACGACTGTTTGTTTTACGTTTGGTTATTCTAATGTAGATCTAAGTTATTTCTAACTTCTCGATTTTACTATAAAATAACAACGATAATACGCATATAGAGGCGACGTATTTTTATCGACGACCAGGGACACTATATATATTATAGTCTCTCTGGAACGACTAATGATCTGTATGCACGAATCGACTGGAACATATTATTCGACAATAATGGTATATTGATGCACTTTTAGTGAAACATCGGAAATATTGATATCAATATTTACTCACCAGTTGTTGTTAATAAACGTATTTAGTTCTCCGTTTCTTTTGTGTATGTAAATGGCGGACTTTAGTAAAAGGGGAGTAACTCTTTATCTTCTTCTGTTCGCATAGCTGATTAGAGGTCATTACACCAATTCAATTTCTTCTTTGTAAGTCAACCAGTTTCAGCCCTTAATTATCACACTATTTAAACGTATTACAGGTTAAACATCATATATCGTTGAAAAAAGTTACATCTAAGCTTTAAAAAAAGGTAAATAGGGGAGGGTGGACGTAATATGAAAGAAATAATTCATCCCGCAAAGAGGGTTATTGATACCGCGCGATGTCAGTATTGAATAGGTTTTAATTTTGTACCATGGGGCTACGCAATCAAAAAGGGAGCAAACAACATTATAATTGTGAAGAAAAACTCTGTGATATGTTTGAAAATAACAACCTTTATAAATCAATAAATTGTATTAACTGATTTAAGAAACAACAAGATGCAAAATACGCATGTGTTCTACTGTTTTACAAATCTTTAGATACATTTAATTTGTATTTAATAACATTTCCCCCAACTTCCTAGGCTACGTTTTTTTTAATGGTTTGATTTACGGCCCTCATGACACAATTCATCAAAGCTCAGAAAACAAATTCACTTTTCCCCAACTTCCTAGGCTACGCTTTTTTAATGGTTTGGTTTACGGCCCAAATTCATCAAAGTTCCGAAAGTAAATTCCGGGGGTGTTTTTGCCTATTTTTAAAATTCTGTTGTCTTTCTAAACTTAAAACGTTCCTCCCCATACAGCTTGTTCATTCAGACCATTGTATTCTTGCTATATGCTGACTATACATGTGAGCTTTCATAATGCTCAAATGTGTTCATCTTTAAACTTTTTTAAATTACTTCGTATTTTTTGTTTATATACTCCCGTTTTTGTTATCATACTTCTGCTAAACTGGAAGGAGAAATTCCTCCTCTCCTTTCAAAGCTTGTGTCACACTTAACTTATAATTTAAAAGGTATTAAACCTTAATATATGTTAATATTTAAGCACCCATGGTATTTTTTAATCTAATTGATCTAGTTAGAGCAGTTTTAAAACCGTTTATTGGTAATAAAAAAAAAAAGAAATTTCAGCTTGTATGACACATTATAGTTGCAGTCAATGTTAAGCAAACTAAAAACCAAATTGTTTCAGGACTAAACTTGTCATTTCACGACTAAACTTCACATGCTGAATATCACATAGATCGTAGCATATAACACGTCTAATCCCGACGTCAAAATTGACCCTTTCTGCTGTTGGTAACCTTTTATTATAGGCTATGGTAGCCAGGTGAGCAATATAGGCACATCTTGGCCGTCTCGTTTAAAATATTTACATCCTGTCGGTTTGCACAGGTTATTTAAATGTACTGAACTGCATCTGCTTCCTTTAAGTTATGCTTCAAAATCATGCGCGGCGTCTTTGATGTTTTGCATAAAAATTCGTCATTCTAAACACAATCAGGCTAGGCCAAAACCGGTCAAAATTATCAAATCAATCATTCCCATTGCATCCTATTCATACTTGCAATAAATTGAAACTCAATGTCACATATTCAATGCATTCTGGTGAAAATAGGTCTATACTCTAATTTCTACGCAAACAATGTTTTTTTAGGGACTATTTGGCGTAGTTTGACATAGATCTGTATTAAAATCTGACCCCGTTGCAAAATGAACCCGAGATATATATGTTTAATCATTGGAAATTACCTGGCAAAATTCCAATATTTGATTTTGACTAATACAGCCATTCAAAAGTGATGAGCGAGACATTTTGATCACCGGTTGTGTCATTTGACAGTGACTAGCCTGCTCTAGGCATAGGGAATCTAAGTTATTTCATAGATCTCGGTAGATGGTGTACGATTATGTATGGCTTTAGGTAAGCGTAAGCCGTTTGCCATCACAATGCCTGTTGCGTGTAGGCTACGTATGCCTATATAATAGATGTGTCTATTTGCCTTCTCGCTTACGTGCGTAAGTCCGCCGGTTAGAGATTGTCCGAGCAAACACTTCAAAAAGCATAGTTTAGTTCAAATAACTTGGCTGAAATCGTTCGTCTTGATTAGATGGTGTATCAATTGAACTACCCAGGAGTGTAGGTAAAAGGTGACCAAGGTCCATTGTCATAAACGAATAAACGAAGCTTGTCTGAACACAGGCGTCCGAATTTCTATTACAGCAAAAAATGCGGAAAATCACACAATACCTCGTTAAAATACACAAAAAGTCTCTCTATATTGTCTATACGCTTTAATAAAAATGATCGTAATGGTAATTTGGGGAATCCCGCACGTGTTACTATAAATAGCTCCTTTATACGTCCATATAGTGTAATAATAATGACAAGGTGCGCAACAGCATTTTACCCCCTTGCTCGATTCGGGCAATAATTTCCACAGAAAAACGTCTAAAACGACCTGGTCCCAGGTAGAGACAGGTTCATAAATGATTTTTCTCGTGATCCACCACATCAATATTTGCCAACCGACAAATGCGCCGGCTTAACGCGAAATGACGAGCTTTTTTTATAATATTGTACCTGAGCAATGTTTGTTGGGGTTGGCATTTAATCATTTTTCTTCCAAAAATAATATTATTCATAAAAAATACGGTATTTATTTGTACGTTTTTGAAAGAAGTATAAAAAATAATTTTTAGACCGTGTTTTAGATCGTTGTTTGATTAATCTGTCGCTGCGGAATGTTGCAAATTGTGACGTCAGCGCATGGCGGTAAGGGGGTAAAATGCCGTTGCACACCTTGTCATTATTATTACACTATATGGACGTATAGAGGGGCTATAGTAACACGTGTGGGATTCCCCAAATTACCAATACGATCATTTTTAACGAATTATTTTTTCTCAAAAAATAAATGAGTTTATCCGTTTGGTACAAGATTTGACCTTTACAATTCCGCGTTCGGTTAAACTACACCTTTGCTGAAAATAGTCCTAGTATTTTTTTCCGATATTGCATCACTTTGATGTGTTATTTCAATGAAGTGAAGTCATATTTAAACTATCGAATCAACACAGAGAATCAATTCTCAAGAGAATATCAATTTAATAATAAAGGCATATGTTTCATGTGTCTGTAGGCATGTATGAATTTTGAGTTGTACGCCCATTGACTAGTGAGTGACGTAGTTAACATGTGCCCATTATGTAACGCTAGCAAACCTGACCTTCGACCCAACGCTGTAGAGCAATGTATCTGCAGAGCTCCAGATAAGGTGCGTGAATACATGATCACCGCATTGAAATGCAGGAAAAACGAATGAAAATATTTGCTGTTCGTCGTATCATGCATTTAAATCCGGAATAACGAATAAAGAACATTTTCTGTGCGTCGTTTTAATCGTAAGACAAAATGAAAGTGACGCATTTTCCAGAGAAATCCCGATCGTTAAATATAATCGCGGTCGAATAAATTACCCTAACACCGTATGTAATTCGCCTACTTCACCGGTATGTGCAGTTTCTACGGAACAACGAGTTCTCACGCCTCGGAATTTATACCCAAATAATGTCTGCTCCAAGCGAAAAAGATACGTCTGCACAACTAATTAAACCTGGTTCGTTATTAAAATATATCAAAATGGAAGAACTGCTGAGTTCTGCAATAGCAGAATACGTTTTTAATAATTTAATCGATGACGTGGTAAATAAACAACGGCAAATTTAAAGAAAACATCATGAAAAAGTTCCCCCCAAAACAATCGATCTTTGAATACGGGAGTTTCCGTGGATGATTTTCACTGATGCAGTTATGTATTTTGTTGTTTCTCCCCTAGTTATATACAATGTGTCCCTCAAATAATAAAGTTCATCAAGATTAAGTGATTTACCAATATTATTTAATATTAAATTCGCATACCAATGAATCATTCTGGAGACCTGACTTTAACCCATCGGAAGGGTTAGATGTGTTCAAGTAAGAATAGACAATACTGTAATGGTATGAATACCCTGATAAATCAAATGCATCATGTCAAACATGTTGCAGATGGTAACAAAAATAGATAATGACAAGCATACTTAACCCTTTCCCACAAATAGACGCTTTTCTTGATAAAACAAGCATTTTGACGCGCACCTTTGCCCGAATGGCTGATAAATATAAATGAATGGTCCATAATTAGAACATCGTTTTCAAGTTGAAAACGGCGAGATTTCCCTGTGTGCGTTTAAGTGTTATTTGTCATTTTATTTTTCTTCTATCATCTTAAGGAAACAAATATAATTGCACAACGATACTTCCACAATTCTGTTGGCATCTCTGTGATACAGAGCTCCAGATAATTACTTGGGTCAAATATGTTTCACTCCCTAAACTAATTATTAAAGAGTGAATCACTGCAGGAAGCCCATCATCCCACAATAAGGAAGGTCAACATGCATGCACAACTCTAACTAAATTTTTAAGTTCGAAAAGGCGCACAATTGTGTCAACATCTGATATAGAGTTATGGGACTTGTCCTGCAAGGTCATTTGATGATATCCAATAAGTGAGTGAAGTTTCAAAATTTAACCAAAGTTGCAACGCCAACGCCGACGCACAAGTGACTGTTATAGCTCTCATATTCTTCGAATAGTCGAGCTAAAAAACTAATAAGTTTTAAAGCAAGTTTAAAACAAACAAAAAACATGATCAAATGCAATTATTAATTACATTTTCAAAAGAATTATCAAAGCGTATAGACAATATAGAGAGACTTTTTGTGGATTTTCGAATAAACAGGCGGCATTGATCACCTTAATATGACGATGTGTCTTGTAAAAGATTCAGCACTGCAGTTTACATTTTACGTGTTAAAGATCAGAGTCATAAGTCGGGCCTTTTTTAACTTGACTATTACTCACAAACTATAAAAGATACATATTCGTATTGTTGTTGTTGTTGTTGTTGTTGTTGTTGTCTATCAGTGGGAAATGAGGAATGATGTTTCCTTTTTTGTTGTTCTTTCTTTTTCTTTCAGCATTCCTTTTTTTCTGGCAATGCCATTATTTGTTGTATGGATTTGTCGCGGAACAAGGTGTAAACTAAGGAGGAAACTGGGTGAAAGAATTTTGTTTGATAGAGGTATTCGTCATTTAGCTGATATTCTTTTCTTTAATGTCCTTCTTGTTTTAGGAATAGTGGCATTTTCTCAAAGAAAACTAATTGTGCAGACCCTATTTATCTTTCAACGAAACAATATTGGACATATATTAAGCTATGTCCTGTATTTATATATATACATCTTAAACTGAGCAACTGAAATTTGTGTTCACCAATTCATATATGATACGGTTATGTGACAAAACCTGTTATGATATACTACAACGTCGTCTTTTTATCTAAATAAGTGATTCTCTTTTATTTCTTTACTTTTTTTAAATTCTTTTTAATATGTTTAGGACATTTACATGTTATTGTTAATATATATATACACACATCACAATCATATGAACTGTCAAATATATACACATTTAAATCATATGAACTCCCGCATATGTACAAATCACAATCATATGAACTGTCACATATATACACAGCACACTCAAAAGAAGCAAAACATGGTTTTAGTGCATTTTCTGTCCTAATTATGATGCATCTTGTTAGAATTTTCTTAAAAGACAGATTGCTCACAGTAGACTTTAAAAAACCAGGCGACTATGGAACAAAGATATCACGTAAACGCCATTCTCGTTTTTACAATGTTTCATTTTTGAACACACGCGTTGTCAAAGCAGACGCCAATTAAAAATAAAATCCAAGAAAACGTATAATTAGTACCAGAGAAAAATATCTCCTTTTCTCAAAATGATATTACCTTTGCATCATAATTATGATCATAATTTCACAGATGTTGTATTTTTCGGCGTTTTTACTGTCAATATGCGCCAAGAACGAATGGTCATTTTCAAGCAGTTATTAGGGAATTGTGAATAACAACTGGTTGAATTTGAATGTTATCATATGTGGCTGTTGATGATATTATTTCTTGCAAAAGGTCTTCATATAAAATACGTGACTCATTTGCTAAATGTTAACATAACCATGTCAACAACATTACGTATTTCCAAATGCAAATAAAACCCACATATATAAGTTTTAGGTAAACAAAACTGGTGCAAAACTAACGCTTAATCATACTTTAAGAATGAAACCATGTATGTGTTCGGGAATAACAACCCTGTTTTGGAGACCTATGATGACATTGACCTTTATTTATTATGGTAAATTAAAGCATTGAAAATGCTGCCGGCCTAGGGACTGCAGGAAGGTTGGTGAAGTAGGGAAAATGTGAAAGGAAATTACAATTGTAGCTTATGTTTATGTTTTTATTGTTAAGAAATTGAAAGATCATATCAAAAATAGTAAACATTATGAAACTGCCAATTTGAATACAGGAGGACCTTGTTGGCACATTGTGGCACAAAAAGAAATTGCTCATCATACTATATCGCTCACCTGAGTGCAAGAGCTCACAAGTATACACATTTAAGACATGTGAAAATAAAAGATTCAAAATGCAACCTCAAAAGTGTTATCAAGATTTTTCTTCATTTGGCCTTGTGTCCTATTTGTTCACCTGCTATGACTCATATTCGAAAATGGTCTAGATATTATCAATACAAACATTCTTACAAAGTTTTAAGCTGCTAAATGAAAGAATACGGCCTCCAGAGTATTTACAAGACTTTCCTTCAATTTGGCCTAGATATTATTAAGATAAACATTCTGATCAAGTTTTAAAGAATGTGGCTTCTACAGTGTTGTCAAGATTTTCCTACAATTTGGCCTAGTGACCTAGTTTTTAAAGAAACATGACCAATATTCAAACGTCGTTGCCTACATATCATCAGGACAAACATTCTGAAACTGTTTCAACATGCTTAAGTTAAAAATGCAGCATCCAGAGAGTTAACAAGATTACCCTTCAACCTGGCGTAGTGGCCTAGTTTCTGACCTAATATGACCACTAGTCTTACTTGACCTAAATATAATTCAGACAAAGTTTCAACCTGCTGAAGCAAAAAATGCGGCCTCTAGAGTGTTAATAAGATTTTCCTTCAAATTGGCCTAGTTACCTAGTTTTTGACCCGGCATGACCTATATTCGAATTTGGCCTAGATATCATTAAGATCAACTGACCTAATTTTAAACTGGTGAAGCAGAAAATGCGGCTTGTACAGTGTTAACGATATTTTCTTTCAATTTGGTTTAGTGACCTAGTTTTTGAACATACATGACCAATAATCGAACTTGGCCTACATATCATCAAGACAAATATTCTGATACAGTTTTAACATGCTCAAGTTAAAAAATGCAGCCTCCAGAGTGTTAACAAGATGTCCCTTCAAATTGGCCAAGTGACCTAGTTTCTGACACAATATGACCCATATTCGAACTTGACTTGAAAAATTGACTGATAAGAAAAGTTTAATAGTCGCCATGGAAAGACATGTGTACTGAATGGAATTATGTGAGCAAGTGTAACAGTGGGGCCATGCAAGGAACATCTATGCCAAGTTCTATCAACTTGCAGCCTTTGGCTCAGGTGATCTAAAGAAAAACTTAGGTTACAGGACCAAAAGACACTAGTATATTGTATACATAATTTCTTGTTTAAGGATGACCACAGTTGTGGTTGAAAGTGATAAGTGTAATTTTGCTTAGTATTGGCACGGACGTAGATAAGAGGGATAAGCAACTCCACCTGTACACCTGTTTTCTGGTTAAAATATGACACATAGAAATAAAATTGTCCAAAATTTCACATTGTGTAGCAGATAAAGCTTTGAAGTCACATTTGGCACATAAACAAAACAAACATATTCTGAAAGCTTAATATTTCAACTAAAGTTAGAGATACAATGAACAACTGGAATTTCTTTGTATTTTGAACAATGACTGGTTTAAAAGACACAGATATTGGGATTTCTGAATTATATTATTATTTTCAAAAAATTAATAGACTGACATTTTTTATAAGGATAACATATTATATCAAAACCTGTAGTATATTAAAATATTTTTATCTACTGCAATAGAAAGTATCTTTGTTATTTTCATATCTTGAATAGTTTTTGAGCTTTAATTGCTACAAATGTTGGCACGGGTGATATTTTAGTATATAATTCAGTCACTTATCCCTCTTATCTACGTACATGGTATTGGGTAAACAAGAAAATGTGTATACAATTGGATCGAGCATCAACATAATGAACACATCAAAAGACATACACTATTACTTACAACTTGTTTCAGGAATGAAATGAAAAACAAGAAGTTTCACAAAGAGCAATATGCCGCAATCAATAAGCATGTGTTACTTTTACACATTGAAAGCATTAAATCATCACGTATCAGTTATGGATTGATTGGGTCCATTTTAACGGACAGAGTGGAACATAGTAGAGAAAAAAGTTCAGAAAAATAAGAGCATTCTGAACCCTTAATAAACCATTTTGTATAGCGTGCTGGTAAGGGATTGGAAAAATGTGTATTTATGGAGCACAGGGTTATGTAGCATTTGTGTAAACAATGCATCATGGTCAGCTAGTCCCCATGAACATTATAATGCTTTGACAAATGAGCTAGTTGGAGCATATAGGACAGCTTTGAACAAGGCCCAAAGTTCATGAGAAACAAATAGAATGACAAAGTTTCATGCTGAATAAACAGAAAATTAAATGTATGCACCAATGCAATAAACTGAACTAGTAATGATGTTGGGGGGGAATGGTTTGAAAGAAATAAATTCTCTAAACCATGGTAAAAGAAACGAAAATTATTGATAACAATTAACAGCACATAGTAAACGAATTAATACAAGAGAAGCCCATGAGAGCACATAAGCATACACTTGCAAAGAAGCATACAAATCATTTATACAATGCACCAGTAGTTTCTGTAAAGACACTTTGTATTTATATATTTTTGCGATATTTGCCATAGCAACAAAGTTATGCATTTAATACAATCCACTCCTTGGCATACATTTGAAATGGGACCATCCAAGGAATAATATCGATATATGAAACAGTCCTGAAAGGCATGTTTTAATTAATTTCAACAGACTAAGCACACTGTGAAAATGTTTTAAAACAGGGCCAGTAGTTTCTGACAAGAACAGTTTCAAAGGTTTTCCCTGTGTGTTAACATGGCAGATCTGTAGTGAATGGACATTTTTTGAATAACCTATATGGGAAACATGCAGGGAACAATAGTGTTGTTTCAAGCCAAAAGTTAACATTTGACAATGACAGAGTGTGTTCCGAATATATTACATTGAGCCGTCATGTCCAGGTGATCTGGAAAGGTGCATACAGCAAACCTATACAAGCAATGCACCACGGGTACCGTATATACTAGATTCATGGAAATATCATGTAACTGTGACCACACAAGAAAAGGAAAAAATGTTTTAAATTTCTGCGTGTTTTTTCATTATCTTTACATAAAGCAATACCCCTGCGTAATTATTAATGAGATCAACAATCAACAAATATCAATATATCACAGAACAAATTATCTCTGCACGGACTCAGACTAGATCATCCAAAAATGTTGTTTTAATATGATAATGGAACAAAACAGACACTTTCATTTACAACTATTTACAGCGCAAGGTTAATGGATGAATATTAAAAAATGCATTACTATAAATTCAATTCGAGCAGTAAGCAATGACGAAAGGTCATGGATTGTTCTATTATCCAAAATAGGGATGAGCATAAAAATATGCGCGCGTTTTGATTATAAGTAAAATCCTGACACACTACCAGTTCGAAGGCGGTTTAACAATAGCGTTGAATATACACGTAATGCTAAGGTCCTGAATTCGAGTCGTAATGGATTACATCTTTTTATTTTATGTTTTTTATATTTTGTCTACGTAATTGTTAATCAAACAATTAATGTCCTTAACGTTCGTGGTTTTATATTTACCTGTATAGGTATAAAGGTGGCATACAAATGTAGAACGACCTATTAATGTGTACACGGCCATGCAATCGATGTCGCATTATAGTGATGATGATGATGATGATTTTTATTATTATGTTCATGATGATGATATATTGTTTACACTATTTCTGTCAGCTGTTTGATGATATTTATGTAATATAGTTATAACGAATATCAAAAATAAAGAAAATAATGAAATCTAAAAATAAAACAAAGAAAGCAAATAAGGAAAACTTAAAAAAAATATATACATACACAAAAAAGTCAAAGCTAAAGAAAAGAAAAGTAAATTATAATGGGCTCGAACCCATGACGCATAATCTAAAAATGATAATCTTACCGCTTCAACCGACTGAGCTAAGATACTCTTACCAATTTTGTATCAATATTTATTGATGCCGATCGGAAGCGAGTCAGTATGGGATACGTTTCAATGTTGTACCATAGGGTGACGTAATCGAAAAGGTAGCAACAAACATTATTATGGTAAAGAAAAAGTCTTTAATATGTTAGGAAAAAACAGGTCCGTGAAGTTAGGTTGACGAGTGACGAATTGACGAGTGACGAACTGTGACATTTTTTGGGGTTCGTGAAGTTAGGTTGACGAGTGACGAATTGACGAGTGACGAACTGTGACATTTTTTCTAGAAACTTTATTTATTTCTTTTAGATTATGTATCTGGACGTATTAAATGCAAATTAGGCCCTATTTCATGATTCATGGCGATCAGTCAATCAGAAGAGCTTCGTCAAGTTCGTCAATTTTGTTGACGAAATTAACGATTTTTTTTTTCTAAAACTTGATTTCTTTCCTTTAGATAATGTATCTAGACGTATTGAATGCAAACTAGGCCCTATTTGGTGTTTCATGGTGATCAGTCAATCAGAAGAGCTTCGTCAATTCGTCAACTCGTCAATTTAGTTGACGAAATTGACAAAAAAAAAAAATCTAAAAACTTTATTTCTTTCCTTTAGATAATGTATCTGGACGTATTGAATGCAAATTAGACCCTATTTCATGTTTCGTGGCGATCAGTCAATCAGAAGAGCTTCGTCAAGTTCGTCAATTCGTCAACTTGTCAATAAAGTTGACGATTTTTTTTTTTTCTAAAAACTTTATTTCTTTACTTTAGATAAGTATCTTGACGTATTGAATGCAAATTAGATCCTATTTCATGTTTCATGGCCATCAGTCATTCAGAAGAGCTTCGTCAATTCGTCAACTTGTCAATAAAGTTGACGAAATTGACGAAAAAAATATTTTTCTAAAAACTTTATTTATTTCCTTTAGATAAGTATCTGGACGTATTGAATGCAAATTAGGCCCTATTTCATGTTTCATGGCGATCAGTCAATCAGAAGAGCTTCTTCAAGTTCGTCAATTCGTCAACTTGTCAATAAAGTTGACGAAATTTACGAAAAAAATATTTTTCTAAAAACTTTATTTCTGTCTTTCAGATACTGAATCTAAACGTATTGAATGCAAATTAGACCCTATTTTAATTCTCCTGGCCATCACTCATTCAGAAGAGTTAAATCAAGTTCGTCAATTCGTCAACACGTCAATTTTGTTGACGAATGGACGAAAAAAATATTTTTCTAAAAAAATTATTTCTGTTTTTTAGAAGCTGAATCTGAACGTATTCAAAAGAGCTTCATCAAGTTCGTCAATTGGTTGTCATTTGATAACATACAATGAGCCCTGATGTTTGCAACGTATAAAACGCACCAAAATAAATGTTGACAAATATCACAGCACATTCTTTGTTCAGTTGAAAAGATAAATACATGTACCTAGGTTTTAGTTGAGATGGCTTTCTGTAAGAGGTAAATGTATTCTGGGGCTAGTCCACGCATGAAATTATCATATATACACTCATACTGATGAACGGAAGATAACTGAATATATTATATGAAAATCGGTCCTGATTTTGTACTTCGACATATACAGGTTCTTGTTGATGACATTCTGCATTGGAAAACATATTTTGAGGCGCACTCACGTATGGAATTATCACATACACACGAACTGGTGAACAGACCCGTAAAGCAAACCATGCATGAAAATGAGCCCTGATGTTTTTCAAGAAATAATACGTTGACAAACATCACAGTATATTCTTCTTCAGTTGAATCTCTTCATACACAGGTTCTAACTAATAGCTTTCTGCATAGTGTGTCGATTAGAAAGGGACTGCACAGCAAAACGTTTGTTTTTATTACGTCTTAGTTTGTTTAAGAATGGGTCTTCCGATTTCGCGATTTTCCTAGTAGATATTTTTGGAAACATTGTATTAATACAAAGGTTCGTAACTACTATATAGAATAATGGACTGTTGGAACGTCTTCGGGACAGTTTGTCTTATACAGAAAACTACAATATCAGTTCTCTGCTAATCCAGTGTTGGACTACGCTAAACGTAATCCGAATATGCTACGTGCTTGTCTTTCTATCGCCAAAATAATTGCATACACGGCATGCACTGATTTCTCCCATTGCTCACGGTGTGGAAATAGTGATATCAAAACGTGTTTTGCACCCCCTTCCCTATGAACGGTTTTCTCTTCGTTTCGGCAAAGCGTTTCTTTGGTGGGAAGCTATTATCAACAAATACATTTAGTTAAGTTCAGCTACGGTGCATCTCATATACTGATATTAATTATTATTTTTTGTATTTTCTTTCACTCTGTCTGTCTGTCTGTCTATCTGTCTGTCTCTGTCTCTGTCTCTGTCTCTGTCTCTGTCTCTGTCTCTCTGTTTGTCTGTCTGTGTGTGTCTGTGTGTGTGTGTGTGTGTGTGTGTGTCTCTCTCTCTCTCTCTCAATCGCTCTCTCTCTCTCTCGCTCTCTCTGTCTCTGTCTCTGTCTCTCGCTCTCTCTCTCTCTCTGTCTGTCTGTCTTTCTCCCTCTCTCTCTCTTTCTCTCTTTCTCTCTCTGTTTCTCTCTCTCTCTCTCTCTCTCTCTCTGCCTCTATCTCTCTCTCTGTCTCTCTGTCTCTCTGTCTGTCTGTCTGTCTCTGTCTCTGTCTCTGTCTCTGTCTCTGTCTCTCTGTCTCTCTGTCTCTCTGTCTCTGTCTCTGTCTCTCTCTCTGTCTCTGTCTCTGTCTCTGTCTCTGTCTCTGTCTCTCTCTCTCTCTCTCTCTCTCTCTCTCTCTCTCTCTCTCTCTCTCTCTCTCTCTCTCTCTCTCTCTCTCTATATGTATATATATATATATATATATATCTCCCCCCCCCCCCTCTCTCTCCCTCTGTCTCTCGGTCTGTCTCTCTCTCTCTTTCTTTCCTGACGCTCGCAATCAAACTAAAAACTTTCCTTTTCTAAGAACTTTTGTCTCAGGGAATGTGCCAGTAGTTAGATACGAGTGCACATACAATGTATGCAGTTAAACAATATGTTTGCAATTAATTGAAAGTATCGGAAATAAAACATTTTTGTCGAGTACATTGAATTGCTTTAAACCAATTTAGACGATTTAGTGAAAATCTTGTTAGTGAGACAATGCGTAGGCATTTTACAGTCTTTGAAGGAAATTTGTTTTTGTGTTTGTCAATTTCACATTGTATGTTGTACCGACCTAGCAGACTAAATACCTTATCTGTACGTGTTCTACAGTGCAAATGCTGTGATTTGCAACGTTCTGGATATCTAAAGAAGACATAGAATGCAGTAGCTGACATCCGTACAGTGTAGACGAAATTGGTATTGTTTTCATTAGTGAACCCATAATAAGGTTGACATATCAAATGTTGTTTACTGCTAGTAAAGAGAACATAAAGGTCCGTCCTTTTGCTGTTACTAAGATGTACAAAAACGTGAAGTTTGGCAAAGAGAACCCCCCTCCATTTGAACAAATATATATTTCAACTTGTTACCACTACTTAAGAGTAATTTGGTTGCAATACAATCAGCAAGCAAAGTTACAAAGGGATGTTGCGGCATGGATTAAGCTCGCTGAGGTATATAGCTATTCTGATAACTGGTCTTATTTATATTGTACTAACAATATAAAGAAAGGAGCATTCCAAAATATAATAAACAAGGGATTGTCTCTACAGTTTCTACTAGATTCTTCATCACAAGAGCTAGTTTTAATCATAGGACTCAGAAAACACAATCATATTTTTTTTCATCAATTCGTCAACAAAATTGACGAGTTGACGAATTGACGAATCTCTTCTGAATGACTGATGGCCATGAAATTTGAAATAGAGTCTAATTTGCATTCAATACGTCCAGATACATTTTCTAAAAGACAGAAATAAAGTTTTTAGAAAAATATTTTTTTCGTCAATTTCGAATTGACAAGTTGACGAATTGACGAACTTGTCGAAGCTCTTCTGATTGACTGATCGCCACGAAACATGAAATAGGGGCCTATTTTTGTATAAAGTTTTTAGAAAAATATTTTTTTCGTCAATTTCGTCAACTTTTTTGAAAAGTTGACGAATTGACGAACTTGAAGAGCTGTTCTGATTGACTGATCGCCATGAAACATGAAATAGGGGCCTATTTTGTATTCAATACGTCCAGATACTTATCAAACGGAAAGAAATAAAGTTTTTAGAAAAATCTTTTTTCCGTCAATTTCGTCAACTTTTTTGAAAAGTTGACGAATTGACGAACTTGAAGAAGCTCTTCTGATTGTCTGATCGCCATGAAACATGAAATAGGGTCTAATTTGCATTCAATACGTCCAGATACTTATCTAAAGGAAAGAAATAAAGTTTTTTGTTTTCGTTAATTTCGTCAACAAAATTGAAGAGTTGACGAATTGTCGAAGCTCTTCTGATTGACTGATGGCCATGAAACATGAAATAGGGCCCAATTTGCATTTATTCGTCTAGAAACATTATCTTAAAGAAAGAAATAAAGTTTTTAGAAAAAATGTCACAGTTCGTCACTCGTCAACCTAACTTCACGGACCTATAAAAATGTCACAGTTCGTCACTCGTCAATTCGTCACTCGTCAATTCGTCACTCGTCAACCTAACTTCACGGACCTGTTATATATGGCATGGTAGCCAATATTTCTGTTTCGAACTCAGTCGAGTGTATTAAGAACACGGCATAATTACTTTTTCGAATCAAAAATAGTTAGAAATCCTGTCACTGGTGTCCGAAAGTCGTGAAATCGATTGACAAGGAGTGAGGCGAGGAGGTGCATTGATACGCCCTAATTTATGACAGGGTTGCCAATATTCCTGATTAAAACTGAATGCTAGTTTACTCTGACAACGTGTCCATTCCATTCTGAACACAGAAGTGGCCAGTAACCATGTCATATGTATCAGAAAGACGTGAACACGATCAAGTAGTGAGGCGAGGTATCAGGAGTTCACCCCCTTATATATGGCATGGTAGCCAATATGTCTGTTTCCAACTGAGTCGAGTGTATTCAGACAACGGCATAATTGCCTTTCAACATCAAGAGTAGCAAGAAATATTCTGTCCTTGGTGTCCGAAAGTCTTGAAATGTATTGCCAAGGAGTGAGGCGAGGTGCATTGAGACGCCGTCATTTATGACGTGGTAGCCAATATGCCTGGTTGAAACTGAATCGAAGTTCATTCCATTCTGAACATAGAAGTGGCCAGTAACCATATCCTAGGTATCAGCAAGACTCGAAATCTACATCCAAGGAGTGAGGCGAGGTACCCGGAGTCCCCCTTTATATACTTCCATCCAGTTATATCAATATTCATAGAATAGATTATGTGATTTGGCCACCAATGAGCATATTTCAAAGATTTAATGAAAATAATTTAATTAACAAATGGGCATTATTTCACAAAGCAAACATAAGATTTAAAAAAATCTCCAGAGAAAGGATGCTTTCTGTGAAGAACCACAGAATCAACAGTCAGAGAAGTATTTGCAAACCAAACTAAGATTGTCAGTTTGCATCATGGCGGCTTCACATGCTCCAAAACAATGGCCACTGAGTCAATAACTTCATTTGAAACCTGGGGACAGAATCTTCAGTGCATTTTATCACTTGACCACAACTTTGCGAATTTTTAGTAGATGGCTATACATTGTTTAAAACAACTTCCACTACCCAACTTCGAGCACTAACAAACGACGGAGAAGACGTTCCTGAGGCACGTAGACGCACAGTGGAACAAAACAAAAAATTACACACCTAGAACTGCTTCTCGGCCAGATAGCAAATTATGGCCAAGTGATTTCCAGAAACACTATTGTTAAAAATTGTACATCTATCAAAGGTATCTGGCAAGCCATACGCAAGCATACGCTGAAAACGCTCGAGTTACGCTAGAGGTACGTTACTCATAGGTCGAGTACGCTGGTCATACGGTGAAAACGCTCGTATTGATGGTGCATGAGTAACGTAGTTCTAACGTATGTCTGACGTATCTGCAACGTACGATATATAGACATCTTGGCATATGCCTAACGTCTGAGTAACGTATACATAACGTACAAATAGCGTATGATTGGCGTATCCGCTGCGTATTGCCAGCGTTTTGAATAAAGTGTATATATAGGATCCATTTCTAGATATTCTACAGTTAGAGTTATATTGACACTTTGTCACGTGATAGCGGTACGCTAGGTATGCGCAGTTCATACGCGACTCATTCGCTAGCCATACGCAGACTACGCTGGTAATACGCTGGTTATAACGCTGGCGATACGCTGACGATACGCTACTCATACGATACTCATAGGTGCAATAGGGGAAGTACATGTATACAAACAATTTTGTGTTTTCAATGGCTTTTTGTGCGTATGAAAATTAATTTATGAATTTCCATACGCAGCGAATACGTTTCTCTCGTACGCAATAGTGTGACAGGGCCATCAGGCCGCGTTCCTAATTAAAAGTGTTTACAGTCAAAGCAACCAATTGTTAACAGGTGAACCTTGTTTCAATGCAATGTGCGTTCTTCTACAGTTTTGTTAATGTTGCAATTTATCTGTACACATTTTGAAATTCATCGGTAAAGATTACCATGAAAAAAGGGAGTGCATTAATGTGTCCCAAATCTGCCCACGCATGGATTTTCTTGTATTAAGAACGAACGGAAATGCTACTACTTTGTGTTAAAATGAGTTGCAGTAATTTCTATTCAGTCTCTCCTCTCTCTCTCTCTCTCTCCTCTCTCTCTCTCTCTCTCTCTCTCTCTCTCTCTCTCTCTCTCTCTCTCTCTCTCTCTCTCTCTCCTCTCTCTCTCTCTCTCTCTCCTCTCTCTTCTCTCTTCTCTTTCTCTCTCTCTCTCTCTCTCTCTCTCTCTCTGTCTCTCTGTCTCTCTGTCTCTGTCTCTGTCTCTGTGTCTGTGTCTGTGTCTCTCTGTCTCTGTCTCTCTGTGTCTGTGTCTGTGTCTGTGTCTCTGTGTGTGTCTCTCTCTCTCTGTCTCTGTCTGTCTGTCTGTCTCTCTCTCTCTCTCTCTCTCTCTGTCTCTGTCTGTCTCTCTGTCTCTGTCTGTCTCTCTGTCTCTCTGTCCCTCTCTATGTCTCTCTGTCTCTCTGTCTCTCTGTCTCTCTGTCTCTGTGTCTGTCTCTCTGTGTCTGTCTCTCTGTGTCTGTGTCTCTGTCTGTGTCTCTGTCTCTCTCTCTCTCTCTGTCTCTCTGTCTCTCTGTCTCTCTGTCTCTCTGTCTCTCTCTGTCTCTATTCTCTCTCTGTCTCTCTGTCTCTCTCTGTCTCTCTCTGTCTCTCTCTGTCTCTCTCTCTGTCTCTCTCTGTCTCTCTCTCTCTCTGTCTCTCTCAGTCTCTCTCTGTCTCTCTGTCTCTCTCTGTCTCTGTCTCTCTCTCTGTCTCTGTCTCTCTGTCTCTCTCTGTCTCTGTCTCTCTGTCTCTGTCTCTGTCTCTCTCTGTCTCTGTCTCTCTATGTCTCTCTCTGTCTCTCTCTGTCTCTGTCTCTCTGTCTCTGTCTCTGTCTCTCTGTCTCTGTCTCTCTCTCTGTCTCTGTCTCTCTGTCTCTCTCTCTCTGTCTGTCTCTCTCTCTGTCTCTCTCTGTCTCTCTCTCTCTCTCTGTCTCTCTCTCTCTCTCTCTCTCTCTCTCTCTCTCTCTCTCTCTCTCTCTCTCTCTCTCTCTCTCTCTCTCTCTCTCTCTGTCTCTCTCTCTCTCTCTCTCTCTCTCTCTCTCTCTCTCTCTCTGTCTCTCTCTCTCTCTCTCTCTCTCTCTCTCTCTCTCTCTCTCTCTCTCTCTCTCTCTCTCTCTCTCTCTCTCTCTCTCTCTTGTTATTTTGAAATGATCTTCCATTTGGAGGAAATAAAATGTAAATTCCGTTCAATTGAGAAATGAGCACATTCGGATATTAAGTGTCCCTGGATATTTGTATTTATATTTTGGCTTTACACACACTGACTGACAGCTTCCCTTAAGTGTTTGCTAATAACTAATAATTGTATAGTACTTTATGCATGATGCATAGTTCTGCGCGCGTTTTGGCAAATATAAAGATAATGGAAGGCTATTTTGTGAACAGACACAAAACGGTCGAAGCCATGGTGGAGGTTCATTCTGACGCTCGTAGTCAAACTTCCGTTCAACGACCCTGAACAGTTTCCTTTTCTAAGAACTTTTTTCTCAGGGAATGTGCCAGTAGTTAAATACCAGTGCACATACAATATATGCAGTTAAACCATATGTTTGCAATAAATTGAAAGTATCGGAAAAAACACATTTTTGTCGAGTACATTGAATTGTTTTAAACAATTTAGACGATAAGTGAAAATCTGGTTAGGTGAGATAATTCGTAGGCATTTTACAGTCTTTGAAGGAAATTTGTTTTGCGTTTGTCAATTTCTACAGTGCAAATGCTGTGATTGTTTGCCACATAATTACCAAAGTTTGCAACGTTCTGAATATCTAAGAAGACATAGAATGCAATAGCTCACATCCGTACAGTGTAGACGAAATTGGTATTGTTTTCATTAGTGAACCCAGTGTAATAAGGTAGACATAAAGGCCCGTCCTTTTGCTGTTACCAAGATGTACAAAAACGTGAAGTTTTAACAAATATAAATTTCAACTTGTTACCACTACTTAAGAGTAATTTGGTTGCAATACAATCAGCAAGTTACAAAGGAATGTTGCGGCATGGATTAAGCTCGCTGAGGTATATAGCTATTCTGATAACTGGTCTTATTTATATTGTACTTAACAGTATAAAGAAAGGAGCATTCCAAAATATAATAAACAAGGTTTCTCTCCAGTTTCTACTAGATTCTTCATCGCAGAAAACACAATCATATTTTTTTTTTCGTCAATTCGTCGCCATGCAATTTGAAATAGGGTCTAATTTGCATTCAATACGTCCAGATACATTATCTAAAAGACGGAAATAAAGTTTTTAAAAAATATTGTTTTCGTCAATTTCGTCAACTTTATTGACAAGTTGACGAATTGACGAATTTGAAGAAGCTCTTCTGATTGACTGATCGCCATGAAACATGAAATAGGGTCTAATTAGCATT
Organism: Serripes groenlandicus; assembly: GCA_031761405.1. NCBI lineage: Eukaryota > Metazoa > Mollusca > Bivalvia > Cardiida > Cardiidae > Serripes > Serripes groenlandicus. Next base: position 73,828,405 of record JASEVX010000002.1, read on the forward strand.
CAATACGTCCAGATACTTATCTAAAGGAAAGAAATAAAGTTTTTAGAAAAATATTATTTTCGTCAATTTCGTCAACTTTATTGTTATTACAGTTGACGAATTGACGAACTTGAAGAAGCTCTTCTGATTGACTGATCGCCATGAAACATGTATTGGGCCTCATTTGCATTCAATACGTCCAGATACTTATCTATTTAGGAAAGAAATAAAGTTTTTAGAAAAATATTATTTTCGTCAATTTCGTCAACTTTATTGACAAGTTGACGAATTGACGAAATTGACGAAGCTCTTCTGAATGACTGATGGCCATGAAACATGAAATATTGCCTAATTTGCATTAAATACGTCTAGATACATTATCTAAAGGAAAGAAATAAAGTTTTTAGAAATATATGTTTTTCGTCAATTTCGTCAACTAAATTGACGAGTTGACGAATTGACAAACTTGACGAAGCTCTTCTGATTGACTGATCGCCATGAAACATGAAATGGGGCCATATTTGCATTTAATACGTCCAAATACATTATCTTAAAGAAAGAAAGAAAGTTTTTATATAAAATGTCACAGTTCGTCACTCGTTAATTCGTAATTCGTCAACCTAACTTCACGGACCTGTTTTATTCATGTAATATTAAACATTATTATTAGTAGTAATATCCCATTTTGTGGCAATAGTTTTAATGTCATCTGCTGCAAAGGCGTTTAAATGTCATCTGCATCGAGTAATGGGTTGTAACACTTTCTCCAAAACATTTGAGCATTTAGAAAGATTGCATTATTCTGCTCTTCTCTTCTCACTGGGTGCATAACTAGTATTCGTGTTAAATAACACAAGCCATGGGCGAGTTGATCACTCAATGCATAGATTTACACAATTATAAAAGACATATCTTCTTTAATGTTGACCTTGCTTTTAAGTGTATGTTTCACAGGTTAAAATCGGCGTTCTGACTCCGTTTTGTGTCTGAAATGATAAAACATGTAATGAAATGACTTCTGTGACATCTTAAACATTGAGGCGAACTGAACACGGTCGCCTTAAGATACAATCGCCTTAATGTATGTTTTTTTTAGCACGGATGTTCGCCTTAATGTAGGATCCATACTATATATATATGCATTAAAGAATCGGCTGCTAATAAGTCTCCCTCCGATTCTAAAGGAGGCCGGCATTTAATTTCTAAAAATACCTCTTGTGCGTGTGTTTGTCCACATTTTATTCTTCGTTGATCGACTTTTTTCACTTTTTATTATATTTTATACGAAATTAGCATCCGAATCTTTATTGTGCCATATATATACATGCTTGTAATATAGATCAGATATGGATGTTTTTACATACTTTAAGCATGAGTCTCTTGTATTTCATTTCATGAAAGGAAATGCGGTTTTTATTTGTAATATTACTTTAACAACAAGATGTGGAGGCACTATCGTTTTGATTACACGAGATGACAGAAATTAGCCACCATACTTCTATAAGTACAGCTAACTACGGAAAACCGGTAGGGCCATCACAGGCCATCGACTGTGAATGTGTTGATCTGAAACGCGATACTCGACAGTACGATGATGATAACGTGACAGTAAGATACTACGATATTATGACGGTGAAAATGCGACAGTACGATAACGAAAACGCGATAATACGACAGTACGATGATGATAGTGCGATATACTATCGTGTTTTCACCATCGTACTGTCGCGTTTTTACCAACGTAATATTGTAGTTTCGTACTATCGCGTTATCATCATCGTACTGTCGCGTTATCATCATCGTACTGTCGTGTTATCATCATCATACTGTCGCGTTATCATCATCGTACTGTCGCGTTTTAATCATCATACTGTCGCGTTGTCATCATCGTACTGTCGCGTTATCATTATCGTACTGTCGTGTAATCATCATCGTACTGTCGCGTTATCATCATCGTACTGTCGCGTTTTCATCATCGTACCGTCGCGTTATCAACATCGTACTGTCGCGTTTTCCACCATCGTACTATCGCCTTCCGGTCCGGTGCGCATGCGCATAGAATAATTTCCCCTCCATGTGACAAAATGTCTTCTTTCATCTTTGCTGTATGATTCATAATCCGTATGCATTTGTATTAGATCTATGTTATAAACGGAATTAACTTTGCCTTCTTTCATCTTTGCTGTACAATGTTATGTTGTGTAACGTGCAACAAGATTCTACCTTGGTCTTGCAAATACTGGTATCATATATAATTTGTCTTAAAGAAGGCAAAGTTAATCCGGTTAATAACATAGATCTAATACGAATTTATACGGATTTATGATGGCTGAGTTTTCTCTTTTTCTCAAAATGATAATAGCTTCGCATCCTAATTATATCATTCTTTAATCAATGTTAAAATGTAGTCCAATATATTTACCAAAGTAGACCACCCTCAAAATATAATATGAGCTAAACAGTTAAATTTAATTGAAATTGTTGTATAATTTCAAACTTAATTTCGAACATAAACAGAACGCTACAACATGTTAATTTATTGTAATTCTTTCCTTTGTTTTTTTTATAATATAAATAACAAACTATTCATGTTTTAAAATTATATTATGATGAGCGCCCTTGTGTCAATGATACATAACACTATGCAGAACGCAACCTGTATGCATGTAGGGAATCTAATGACACATTTAAAAGTGTCAATGACGAAATAATTGTGTACGAAAGACCCGATTTGTGACCCATTCTTCTTCGCAGAGTTGTCGTTATTTACACTCTCTTTACAGGCAATGAGTGTTCATTCAAAGTCACATTTCTATTAAAAACCCGTTTTATCTCAGTTTGTTCTTTTCTTCATTTGTTTCGAAACAAATACACATCTTAAATCACCTATAATTAACTATTTGTAAGTGAGTGTAAAGAACGGCTCTCTGCAAAGGAGATTGATCTACGCAGTCGGTATTCGCTAGTCACGTGATCAACAGTTTTAGCTTAGAAACTGTTTATATTTTAGATATACATGGATAAATAGTATTAAATGAATTCTTCACAAATTTAAACATCTCTTTGAACATGAAAATAATATTCAGTGAGTTAAAATTGCTATTAAAAGGAGAATTCGACGTGATTTTTATCTCGATATTGACACATAACAGTCTGCAGCAAGTCTATCAGGGTCTCTTAAGACAAAACATATATAAATGCGATTCAAAATAAAGAAACTGCAAATACTTAAATTATCGGATTATTTATTTCATTTTAGGTGTGTCATAACTTAGTGTTTTTAAACAAACGCAACATTTAAATTTGTTTTTTTCTAATAATAACTCGTCCTCCTGTGTCATTTCCGAAATAAGTCGCGGGCTTCTGCCCGGCGACTAATAAATACATCTTGTCATAGGGTCAGGTCAGTTAATCATCTCAGCAGGTAAACATGGAAACTGTCAGACAAAATTCAAATATATGGTTACATCAGTGTTTTAGATGAGAATGTCCATGGCGATGGTGGTGAATGTGATCTCGATGACGTGCGACAATCACGGGGACTTTAGCATGATGCGTGACGTAATCAGTGACGCTTCCCGTCAAAGTTCTCCGAACAGTTCCTTTGCCGCGACATCCAATGACGATATAGTCAACATGCTTTTCATTGGCTGATGTGATTATACCGGGCCCCGCCTCTCCGTGCACGTGGTAAACTTCACCATCAATCTTTTAAAGAACCAGAAAAAATGAGAAAACATTATAGTATAGATATCCTTCGTGTAAGCTGATTCATAATTAGTTATAAATCACCATCAACACCATAGCTAGGTTAGTGACGAGACCAGACAGACCGTCCATAGTCGATGTCTTTTGGGAAACCAGCGAATAAGTCGAGATTAACACACTAATAAATGTATAACACAAGAAGTTCTATCATTGGGCCAGAGGATCAAAGCATACGATAAATAACATATCAATGAAACATAGCTGCATGTATACAAAGTAAGTAAGTATATATGTTATTATAGTGACATGTGAGTGTACATCAACAAGACAATGGCACAACAAGTAATACATAACACCCTGCACCATTGGCCTTATAAGTCACTTTCAATAGAAAAATAATTAAGAAAACCAAAAAAAGAAAAAAGAAAAGAAAATGAACAACGTGTTGTGTTGGTATCGTTCTACTTCATTAATACACTATTACATAGGCAGATTTGGGCAGAACCATTCGAAAAACATTCATTCTAGAATCGTTATCTCCAAAGGAAAAATAAGGTAGATATTAAAAGTCAATATAAGTACGTATACTTATGAATGAAATCTCGCCAGCAAAAAAAATGAAAACGTTAAATGAAACAGATTTCCACTGTGTCTGAAGAATAAATGTACAATATGAGTGTTTATGTTTGGCAATATATATACGTATACTTATGAATGAGATCTCGCCAGCAAAAAAATGACAAGAGGGCCATGATGGCCCTGGATCGCTCACCTGATTTTTTCTTTTCTTCTCAATTTAACTATATAAGCCCCGCCCCCTGGCGGCCATAGTTTCCGACCAATCAACTTGGCTTGAAGGAATCTGATAGAGGGTCACCCTAGGAACATTTCCACAAAATTATTTGAAAATAAGCCTGACACTTTTGGAGGAGAAGATTTTTTAAGTTTTCACTATAGCCATATAAGGCAAAATAGCCCTGTCCACTGGCGGCCATGTTTTTTGACCAATCAACATGGCTTGAAGGAATCTGAAAATGGGTCACTTAAGGAACATTTCTACAAAATTATTTGAAAATCGGCCTGACACTTTCGGAGAAGAAGATTTTTTAAGTTTTCACTATAGCCATATAAGGCAAAATAGCCCCGCCCCCCCCTGGCGGCCATGTTTTTCAACCAATCAACATGGCTTGAAGGAATCTGATAGAAGGTCATCCAAGGAACATTTCTACAAAATTATTTGAAAATCGGTCTGACACTTTCGGAGGAGAAGATTTTTTAAGTTTTCACTATAGCCATATAAGGCAAAATAGCCCCGCCCCCCCTGACGGCCATGTTTTTTTACCAATCAACATGGCTTGAAGGAATCTGATAGAGGGTCATCCAAGGAACATTTCTACAAAATTATTTGAAAATCGGTCTGACACTTTCGGAGGAGAAGATTTTTTAAGTTTTCACTATAGCCATATAAGGCAAATAGCCCCGCCCCCCCCCCCCCCCCCCCCCCCCCTGGCGGCCATGTTTTTTGACCAATCAACATGGCTTGAAGGAATCTTATAGAGGGTCATCCAAGGAACATTTCTACAAAATTATTTGAAAATCTGTGCCAACCAGTTTGGGAGAAGAAGAATTTTGAAGTTTTTTTCATTTCGTTGCCATGGAAACCAGAATTCTGCATGGATCCCAAAAGTTTGAAGGAAATCTGGTGAGGTCATTAAGAGGATGCTTTCTGTGAAGTTTCATCCAATTGACCCACTGTTACTGAGGAGAAGAAGTTGACGCACGACGGACGACGGACGACGGACGACGCACGACGCACGATGGACGACGGACGCCGGACAAAAGGCGATCACAATAACTCACCTTGAGCAAAGCTTAGGTGAGCTAAAAACAGTAATTGAAACAGATTTCCACTGTGTCTGAAGAATACATGTACAAGATGAGTGTTTTTGTTTGACAGCTAGGCTTTGCGCTTTTTTTAAAGAAAAAGAGCGGAAAGTTTGCTGTCCACAAAATCACATAACAGTTATCGTAATATTAAGTTATAATATATAATTAAAAGTCCTTTATTACGAAAGCCTATTAGGACAATCTGAGATAAAAAAATAACGTAAAGTCGTAATAACGCGAAAAAAGGCGTTATAATGCGAAAAAAGGCGAAGTAACGCGAAACAAGGCATAATAACGCAAAGTAAATGCGTGATAATGCGAAGTAAGTCGTAGTAACGCGAATAAAGGTATTATAACGCGAAAAGAAACGCGTAATAACGCGAAAATAAAGGCGTATTAACGCTAATAAAAAGCTTTATAACGCAAAATAAAGGCGTAATAACGTAATTACGCCTATTTTTCGCGTTATAATGCCTTTATTCGAGTTACTACTTCGCATTATTACGCCTTTACATTGCGTTATTATTCCTTGTTTCGCGTTACTTCGTACTTTATAGATACGAAATGTAAAGAACATGTAGTCATATGTATAATCAAACACAGTTAAAAAAATGATAAGCAAATGATTGTGTATGTGAGCGAGTACGTCAGTGCACGTGTGAGTGAATGAATGTATGAAAAGCAGATTATTGTGTCTATACGGTCCTAATTAGAAATACATAAACGTACAGTACACATATACATTATGAACACTATAATACATCATCGACAATTTGAAGACTTTTCCAAAAGAAAACACTGTTAGAGTTGAAAGCATAGTATGAAAAAAAGAACTTGCACATTACGAGCATATATGTATATGACATCCTGTTATGTTACAGTTCGCCTCAAACTTTGCTAGATTTACTTTTGCCATATGGTGACATTTATCCTATTTGCTATATTAGTTTCCCTTGTTAAACGACACGACAACCAGTGCAAAACAGAAGAACTTTAGACTTTTGGTATGCATTTGCCCTTAACGGCTTTATGGCTTATTTCAAGTACTCTTTACTGTAAAAGAGTAACATGTTCTGTAAGTATACACGCATCATATATATGATATATCTGAATACAATAAAAACACAAGAGGACCAGTATCACTCCACAGCATTAGGCAAATCACTTTAGCCATAAAAGGCAAAACAGCCCTGCCCCCTGGCGGCAATGTTTTTCTACCAATCAACATTGCTTGAAGATATCTGATAGAGCGTCACGCTAGGAACGTTTCTACACTATTATTCGGAAATCGGCCAGTAACCTTTGGAGATGAACATTGTTAAAGTGTTCACTATAGCCATATGAGCCAAACAGCCCCGCCCTGTGGCTGCCATATTTATTGACTAATCAACATGGCTTGAAGGAATCTGATAAAGGGTCGCCTAAGGAACATTTTTACAAAATAAATTTTGAAATCGGCCAACCGGTTTGGGAGGAAAATGTTTTAAAGTGTCTTTCTTTCGGGTTGCCATGGTAACCATAATTCTGCATGGACCAAACCGATTAAAGGAATTTAGGAGAGGGCATTAAGAGAGTGATACATTTCATGCCAATTCGTCCAGCGGTAACAGAGGAGATGTCGTTTGATGCAGAAAGTTGACGGACGCACGCACGAGGGACAGTTCGCCATGACATAAGCTCGACTGGCTTTCAGTCAGTGGAGCTTAAAACAGTGACATACATTCTTATCTTTCATTTTCGCTTCTAGTTTCTTCAACAAGATTTTTGCCTTGTCTTCTTCGACCTTTATCTTTTCGGTGAAATTAAAGGGAGAACCACCCATCGCACCGCCTGCAAAAAAAAACATGCAGATCAGATTGATAATATTTACGCCTTTTACACATGCAGACGCGTTTGCAACGAACGACTGTTGAAAACACAACCAGACAAAGGAAGAAATTGCTCGAGTACTTTCTACTATTGCAACAATGTTTTGAACTTTAATCAATAATTATACTTTCATCTATAGAAATTTTCATTTTGTTGGCTAAATGCTTTCAAAGTTTGTAATAAGTATTATGTCTGACACTTCAGCCCAGTGTTTACTCTTTCCCACATATAGGCGCATTCTGACACGCATTCTGACGCGCATTCTGACGCGCATTCTGACGCGCATTCTGACACGCATTCTGACGCCCATGCAGCAGACGACTTTTGAAAACAGTCATGGCAAAAGGAGAAATTGCTCATAATGAGCCATTTCTCCTTATTGCCACAGTGTTTTTAAGTCTATTCGATAATCGAACTATCAGCCTCAGAAATATTTCCCATTTTTGTCCAGGTCATTTCAAAGTCGTCTGCTGCAGATTTGTTGTATGTGGGACAGTGACTCTGACAGTGCGTTTGTATAATGAAGGTGGTCGCTTAATACAGGAGTGAACTCAGATTGTTGTAATGAAGTTGTCAGTCGAATCTACCAAACTTTAGTTTTTAACTATCAGTCTTTAAACAACTTATCCGTTGGACATATCTTAATGCAACCCAGGTGCACTTTACGCAGGGTTGACTTATATGACTAGAGGGGACCTAATAAAGGGCCCCGTGAGACCCTTACATCACCATACAAATATAAACTGATGTGAAACCAACACGAGTTGACTTATATGACTAGAGGGGACCTAATAAAGGGCCCCGTGAGACTCTTACATCACCATACAAATATACACTGATGTGAGACCAACACGAGTTGACTTATATGACTAGAGGGGACCTAATAAAGGGCCCCGTGAGACCCTTACATCACCATACAAATATACACTGATGTGAGACCAACACGAGTTGACTTATATGACTAGAGGGGACCTAATAAAGGGCCCCGTGAGACCCTTACATCACCATACAAATATACACTGATGTAAGACCAACAAGAGTTGACTTATATGACTAAAGAGGACCTAATAAAGGGCCACGTGAGACCCTTATTTCACCATACAAACATACACTGATGTGAGACCAACAAGAGTTGGACCCGGCCGGGTAGCTCAATTTGTAGCGTATCTGACTCGTGATCTGGAGGTCACGGGTTCGATACCCGGTTGTGGCGACATTCTTTCGGGCGATGTTTTCCATTGCCTCTCACCTCTGATCTATGTGAGAAAGTAGTCAGTGGCTTCGAAAGAATGTTGTGTAAGTACTGGTGTGGGAAAGCCAGGAAAACATGGGTAGGTGCACTGACCGCCGTGATATGACCAAAGCTGTTGAAAGCGGCGTTAAACTCCAAACAAACAAGAGTTGACTTGTTTTGGTCAAAGTTACACATTAGACTACTTTTCGGCGATATCACGGGTGAACGGATAATGATTGTGAAATAAATTATCATGACCTACATGTAGTTTCATACTATCTTAACTTTGGGCCATCTATCCCAACAGTTGTTTTAACCACTTACTTGATGAAAATGCTCGCCTGTCGTTACGTATTTGCACATTTTGTATTGATTATGGTTTAAGGCAATTTTCAAGAATTGTGCAGTCATATCCATGCCGTCAGTTTACCTACCTATATGTTCTTGACTTACTCACACTACTATTCCACTCAAAAGTATTTCCAAGCTGGGGCGTAACTTGGCAATAATCAATGTGTAGGCCGTTTCGTGAGAAAATCAACAGTGTGGACTCTGCGTAAAGTATCGACCCGGATCAGCCTAAGCATGCCACACAGGCCTACCCGGATAGACACTTTTCGCCTCCTGTGGATTTTCTGTTTCAGGAATCACTACTCTATACATATATCCCCCTAAGACGGAATGTGTCGGCCGAATCAGTCTGCGCGGACAGCGCAGGCTGATCTGGTCGATACATTACGCAGATGTCTATCGCCGCAGCTGCATTTTAGGGCATTTTGAGAAAAAACTACAGTGCCTAAAGGGAGCTAAGCCCCTGCAAGCAACTCACCGCTTTTCCACACATAGACTGTTAGCCCATTGGTGGAAGACAAATGACACTTTTCTTATTGGTTTATGTCAAACTTTGGAAAGAATATTGATCTAGCTGGCGTTCGAACTCATTGACGTGTTGGCACAAATGACAAGATCAGCATATTATTGTCGGACAATACCCTTTATGAATATAAAAGTTTTAATGCATTACCTGGCATACCATCTGGGTACTGTTGTTCCCACATGAAAAAATCTATAGGAAAAAATATATCTGTTTAAAATGTAAAAGGTTAGTTTTCGCAGAGCGCCGCTAAATTCATGAAAGTAAAAGCTGAAGTTGAATCTGACTCAGGGACAATTCAAGATAGTATGCTGACGCTAGATTATAAACCGTGGCAATCAAATTATAGCGCTTAAACATAAGCATGCAGGCATTTGTACAAATATATTTATTTGTATGAATTATATATACATCCAGTTCGTGAACACATGCATCGTGGGATAACTGACACATAGTTTAAAGCAGAGACATATATGTATGTATTTACGTATTTTGACTCTGTTTTAAGTTCGTGAGATTGCGTGTATGCCATTATGATTTACGTCTATGAAGAAATATCCGGGTCGAGTCAAGATAACACATAGAATAATAACTATAGCATACGTACCGGGTGACGATATTGACTTGTATTCAGTTGAATGTAGGAATACAACATGGTTTCCTGGTTTGTGAATGGTGGTAAGATAGACTGAAACATAATAAATAGAGAATATATGTTTGATCCGGTCAACATTAATTGTTATCAAAGTACTGAAGTACTGGTAACGAATTATTTTGAACATTTGTAAAATCTAATTTATGAATGCAATTGATCATGCTATTGCACACTTTAGTCTATTTTATTATTATTAATATTTTTGTCCAGAGATTTTTTTTTATCAGTTGACAGTTTTAGTAAATGTAGCATTTCAACGGCGATGCGAGCGTTTAACATGCACACTAACTCTTTCACTGAGCTCTACGTAAAGTCTGTCAAAACACCCATGGCATATTTGTGAGATTTACATTGTTAGTTCGATTTGTTTTCGTCACCAGGATTTCGGCTTATATTATAACTATGTTTCATGTGAGTGAATTAATTATTATAAATCTATAATGTTTAACAAATCGCATAAAATAAGAATTAAAAAAAACAAAAAAACAGTTCCTATTAGGACTCGAACTTGCGTCCATAAATAGTCCATGATTAGTAGTTCTACACGCTCTCCATTGCACCACGGTACTTTGATACAATGTTTGAGCGTTACTTTCGTATATATATGAAGCTAACTGAATGTGCGCGTATATAAACCATGATCTATAATTAGAAAGCCTCTTTGATCATCGTTATCATGTTGGAAAAAGGAGAAACAACGGCGATGCGAGCGTTTAAAATGCACACTGACTATTTCACTGAGCTCTGCGTAGTGGCATATTTGTGAGATTAACATTGTTCTATACAGCGTGGGGTCGACTTCTAGTGAATGGGCATACGACTAAAATTCATACTCGTGGCTTATACGTACCTGCCGACAAATGAAATATATATGCGCGTACTGTTAATTTGATATTTTCTAGAAAATTTATTATCTATGATGATTCGATAGTATAATTATGACTTCACTGTATTGAAATAACACGTAGAAGTCATTTTAATATCGAAAAAATACTAGGACTATTTAGGTGCAGCGAATGCGTATTCTAAGCGGAAGTGTAGTTTAACCGTGACTTCCGGAATCAAACACGATCGCGTTAACTGTATTATTTTTTGAGAAAAAATAATTCGTTAAAAATCGTTTTCATCGATTAGTTGTCGTTTCGGTCCGCACACACATTGGAAAGCCCCGTAACGCACCCTATTCTTTGAAGAGTCAGCGTGCGAGCCTCATAACTTCTAACAGTATTACGCACCCAATGTAGTTCCCCGCGGATGTGTTTTTGACGCAAGTTCTCGGTATTAAAATGTAAATCAAACATCTTAATGAATTAGTTTAAAATAGTTTATATCTAAAAAAAAAAAAATGTTTATTAACAATATGAGCTCGTCTGCAAGGGGCAATTTTAGAGTGTGGGCCCATTTTGTATCAAATTAATTAGGAGATTTTTGGAAAATGTTTCGCATACTCGCTCAAGGCACAAGACTGAATTATATGTGTAAAATAAGTCTGATAAATACGTACTTATAACTTAGCATTTCACGCATCCGTATAAGTAGATTAATTACGATTTATTCTGATAATAACTGCAATCTGAAATAACTATCAGCAGAATATGGATTTACAAAAGAGACAAAGCACTGACCTTATCATAGAAAAGGTCAAGTGTTCGATTCCCGTGAGAGCGGTGTCATATTTGGCGTTTTCCCCAACACAAGGAGCGAGAACTCATTGAGTATCAAGAATGTAGATATTGTGAGTACTCGTTGCTTATCCTAAATGTAGACAATCTGAATACTCGTTGAGTATCGAGAATGTAGACACTGTAAGTACTCGATGAATATCCAGAATGTAGACTGTGAGATTACATATTGAATATCCAAAATGACAAAAATCAGAGAAGTCATTGAGTCTCCGGAGAGTATATTTGTAAGTACCGGTTGAGTATCCAGATTGCAGACACTTGATCACTCGTTGAGTATCCAAAACGTAGACGATGTGATTACTCGTTGCGTATCCTAAATGTAGACAATGTGAATAATCGTTAAGTATCGAGAATATAGACATTGTTAGTACTCGATGAATATCCAGAATGTAAATGTAGATAGTGATAATACTCGTCGAGTATCCATAATACATACAGTGAGAGTACTCGATGAGTATCCATATGTAGATAGTGACAGTAATTGCTGAGTATCCAGATCGCAGACAATGAGAGTATTCGTTGAGTATCCATACTTTAGATAGTGAGAATACTCGTTGAGCATCCATAATGGAGACAACGAGAGTATTCGTTGAGTATCCATAATTAAGACAATGAGAGTACTCTTTGAGTATCCATAATGTAGATAGTTATAATACTCGTTGGCAATGAGAGGACTCGTTGAGTTTCAAGAATAAATACAATGAGAGGACTCTTTGAGTTTCAAGAATAAATACAATGAGAGTACTCGTTGAATATCCATACTGTAGATGAGTATACTCGTTGGCAATAAGAGGACTCGTTGAGTGTCCAGAATGGATACATTGAGAGTACCCGATGCATATCCAGAATGTAGACAATGAGAGTTATCGTTGAGTATCCATAATGTAGAAAGTGAGAGTACTCGTTGAGCATCCATAACGCAGAAAATGAGAGTACTCGTTGAGTATAAAGAATGAAGACAATGAGAGTACTAGTTGAGTATCCGTAATGTAGATAGTGAGAATACTCTTTGAGTATCCATAATGTAGACAATGGGAGAACTCATTGAGTATCCATAGTGTAGACAATGAGAGTACTCATTGAGTATCCATTATGTAGACAATGAGAGAACTCATTGAGTATCCATAATGTAGACAATGAGAGTACTCATTGAGTATCCATAATGTAGACACTGAGAGTACTCATTGAGTATCCATTATGTAGTCAATGAGAGAAATCATTGGGTATCCATAATGTAGACAATGAGAGTACTCATTGAGTATCCATAATGTAGATAATGAGAGAACTCATTGAGTATCCATAATGTAGACAATGAGAGTACTCATTGAGTATCCATAATGTAGATAGTGAGAATACTCGTTGGCAATGAGAGGAGACTCGTTGAAAATCCAGAATGGATACAATGAGAATATTTGTTGAGTATCCATAATGTAGACAATGAGAGTACTCGTTGAGTATCAAGAATGTAGATGGTGAGAATACTTGTTGAGTATCCATAATGTAGACAATGGTAGTATTCGTTGAGTATCTATAATGTAGACAATGAGAGTACTCGTTGAATATCAAGAATGTAGATAGTGAGAATGCTCGTTGAGTATCCATAATGGAGACAATGAGAATACTCGTTAATGAGATGACTCCTTGAGTATCCAGAATGGATACAATGAGAGTACTCGTTGAATTTCCATAATGTAGACGAAGAGAGTACTCGTTGAGTATCGAGAATGTACATAATGAGAATGCTTGGTGAGTATGCATAATGTAGACAATGGGAGTACTTGTTGAGTATCCATTACATAGATAGTGAGAATACTCGTTGGTATCCATTATAGAGACAATGAGAGTACTCGTTGACAATCCAGAATGGATACAATGAGATTACTCGTTGAGTATCCATAATGTAGACATTGTAAGAAGTCATTGATTATCCATAATGTAAATAGTGGGAATACTCGTTGAGTATTCAGAATGGAGACAATGAGAGAACTAGCTGAATATTCATAATAAATACAACGTAAACACTCGTTGAGTATCAAGAATGTAGACACTTAGAGTACTAGTTGAGTATCCATAATGTGTATAGTGAGAATATTCGTTGAATATCCATAATGTAGATAGTGAGAATAATCGTTGAGTATCCATAATGGAGAAAATGAGAATACTCGTTAATGGGAGGGAGGACTCCTTGAATATCCAGAATGGATACGATGAGAGTACTCGTTCACTATCCAGAATGGATACAATGAGCTTACTCGTTGAGTATCCATAATGTAGACATTGTGATAACTCGTTGATTATCCATAATGTATATAGTGAGAATACTCGTTGAGTATCCAGTATCCAGAATGGAGACAATGAGAGAACTAGTTGAGTATCTATAATTAGATACAACGTGAACACTCGTTGAGTATCAATAATGTAGACAATTAGAGTACTAGTTGAGTATCCATAATGTAGATAGTGGGAATACTCGTTGAGTGTCCATAATGTAGACATTGTAAGAAGTCATTGATTATCCATAATGTAGACAATGAGAGTACTCATTGAGTATCCATAATGTAGATAGTGAGAATACTCGTTGGCAATGCGAGGAGACTCGTTGAGTATTCAGAATGGAGACAATGAGAGAACTAGCTGAATATCCATAATAAATACAACGTAAACACTCGTTGAGTATCAATAATGTAGACAATTAGAGTACTAGTTGAGTATCCATAATGTAGATAGTGAGAATACTCGTTGAGTATCCATAATGAATACAATGAGAGTACTCATTGAATATCAAGAGTGTAGACTATGAGTACTGACTGAGTATCCATAATGTAAATAGTGGGGGATACTCGTTGAATATCCAGAATGGATACAATGAGAGAACTAGTTGAGTATCCATAATTAGATACAACGTGAAGACTCGTTGAGTATCAAGAATGTAGACAATTAGAGTACTAGTTTAGTATCCATAATGTAGATACTTAGAATACTTAATGGAGACAATGATAATACTAGTTGAGTATCCATAATGGAGACAATGGTAGTACTCGTTTTGAGTATCCATAACGAATACAATGAGAGTATTCGTTGAGTATCAATAATGGAGATAATGGTAGTACTCGTTGAGTATCCATAATGGATACAATGAGAGTACTCTTTGAGTATCCATAACGGATACAATGAGAGTATTCGTTGAGTATCAATAATGGAGATAATGGTAGTACTCATTGAGTATCCATAACGGATACAATGAGAGTACTCTTTGAGTATCCATAACGGATACAATGAGAGTATTCGTTGAGTATCATTAATGGAGACAATGGTAATACTCGTTGAGTAACCATAACGGATACAATGAGAGTACTCTTTGAGTATCCATAACGGATACAATGAGAGTATTCGTTGAGTATCAATAATGGAGATACTGAGAGTACTCGTTGAATATCCATGATATAAGACAGTGTGAGTACCCGCTGGGTTTCCAGATTATAGACACTGTGAGTACCCGTCGAGTATCCGGAATGATCCGGAATTAATGTAGTGTGAGAACTCATTGAGTATCCAGAATGAAGGCAGTGTGAGTACCCGCTGTGTTTCCAGGTTATAGACACTGTGAGTTCGCGTTGAGTATCCGGAATCAATGCAGTGTGAGAACTCATTGAGTATCCAGAGTGACATTGTGAGTACTCGTTGGATATCCAGCATGTAGACAGTGAGTTTCCAAAATGCAGACATTGTGAAACTCATCGAGTATCCAGAGTGTATACATTGTGAGTACCCATTGGTTATCAATTATGTAGGCAGTGTGAGAACTTAGTGAGTATCAACAGTGTAAAGTACTAGTTTTATTATAAAAATGTAGACATTGTGTGTATGCATTGAGTATCCAAAACCAAAGACAATATGATAACTCGTTGAATGCCAATATTGTGAGAAGCCGTCGAGTCTCCAGAATATAGACACTCTGAGTACGCGTTGAGAATCCAGAATGTAGGCAATGTGAGTATACATTGAGAATCCAGAGTGTAAGACATTGTGAGAACTCGTTGGATATCCAAAATGTAGACAGTGAGTTTACAAAATGTAGACATTGTGAAACTCATTTAGTATCCAGAGTGTATAAAGTGTGTGTTCCCATTGGGTATCCAGAATATGAGTACTCGTGGAGTATCCATGATGTAGGCAGTATGAGTATGCATTGAGTATTCAAAGTGTTGACATCGTGAGTACTCGTTGTCTTGAGTATCTAGAATGTAGACATTGTGAGTACTTATTTTATATCTAGAATGTAGACATTGTGAGTACTTATTTTATATCTAGAATGTAGACATTGTGAGTACTTATTGCATATCTAGAATGTAGACATTGTGAGTACTTATTGCATATCTAGAATGTAGACATTGTGAGTACTTATTTTATATCTAGAATGTAGACATTGTGAGTACTTATTTTATATCTAGAATGTAGACATTGTGAGTACTTATTGCATATCTAGAATGTAGACATTGTGAGTACTTATTTTATATCTAGAATGTAGACATTGTGAGTACTTATTGCATATCTAGAATGTAGACATTGTGAGTACTTATTGCATATCTAGAATGTAGACATTGTGAGTACTTATTGCATATCTAGAATGTAGACATTGTGAGTACTTATTGCATATCTAGAATGTAGACATTGTGAGTACTTATTGCATATCTAGAATGTAGACATTGTGAGTACTTATTGCATATCTAGAATGTAGACATTGTGAGTACTTATTGCATATCTAGAATGTAGACATTGTGAGTACTTATTGCATATCTAGAATGTAGACATTGTGAGTACTTATTGCATATCTAGAATGTAGACATTGTGAGTACTTATTGCATATCTAGAATGTAGACATTGTGAGTACTTGGTATAAGTTGTAAGAACTTGTTTCATAATCTATGTAAAAAACATAACTAAAAATAGATAATAATAGTAATCCTACACCATAAAATCGCGTGGTCCCGGTAAAACGTGAACATCAATGCAGACGGCTTCTTGAAAACATAATGACAATAGAAGAAATTGCTCAAAACGAGCAATTTCTCCTTTTGCCACAATGTTTTCCACTTTTAGTCATAGGTTATCCATTCAATTATAGAGGTTTTCCATTTTCCATTTTTTGACAAAATGTGTTTGTAGTCGTCTGCTGCAGAATTGTCGTATGAGGGAAAGGGTTAAATGTCCCCAAAACAAGGACACTGTCAAGATGTATGGTTTAAAACATAATTAGTTTTGATCATGTATCTTAGATAATATTAAATATC
Organism: Serripes groenlandicus; assembly: GCA_031761405.1. Classification (NCBI taxonomy): domain Eukaryota; kingdom Metazoa; phylum Mollusca; class Bivalvia; order Cardiida; family Cardiidae; genus Serripes; species Serripes groenlandicus. The sequence goes on from JASEVX010000002.1 coordinate 73,845,587, forward strand.
ATTTAGTTTAAACATATTTATTTTACATCGATTGCGACACAAGCTTTCAGCCTATATTAATCACGCACGATTTCTGCTTCCTGGAGACTTAACCAGTACTCGCACCGTTTGTTTAGACAAATCCCAAAGACAAAAGTCTATGAAAACACTTGACGAAAAGCTTATTACGTGTGTGGGAAAACAAATGTAAGCTTTGAATCATGTAGTGAGAAATGTCTCCGTTTTAGTACAGTCGTCTGCTGTAAAAGCGTGAAATGTCGTCTGCTGTAAAAGCGTGAAATGTCGTCTGTAAAAGCGTGAGATGTCGTGAAATGGCGTCTGCTGTAAAGGTGTGAAATGTCGTGAAATGGCGTCTGCTGTAAAAGCGTGAGATGTCGTCTGCTGTAAAAGCATGACATTCTGTCTGCTGTAAAAGCGTGAGATGTCGTCTGCTGTAAAAGCATGACATTCTGTCTGCTGTAAAAGCGTGAAATGTCGTCTGCTGTAAAAGCATGACATTCTGTCTGCTGTAAAAGCATGAAATGTCGTCTGCTGTAAAAGCGTGAAATGTCGTCTGCGGTAAAAGCGTGAAATGTCGTCTGCTGTAAACGCGTGAAATGTCGTCTGTATGAGAATTCAGATTCAAACCAATGTTACTTACACTCTATGGCATACTCGGAGAACTCGCTCCCGTCGACAGGGATCAGAACGATGTCGCGTTTGACCACGGGAGATCTCGGTTCTTGGACACTTTCCGGTGATTTATCCGCCATGTTTCCTTTAAACAAATAAATAATCTCCGAATGTTTTTAATTCATCTACGTCTATTGACCATGTATGTTATATCCGATAGTATACCTATTCGACTAGACGGAAGGATATAACATCTAGTTCACAATTTGAAAGTGACCTCACTTATCTTCACCTTATATAGGGCATTATAATACATTTTGGTAAAACGTTTTTTTTTTGTTTGCTTGAAAAGAAAATACAGGTATCTAACATACATGTTGGAAATGACAAAAAGCAATTGCAATTAGATTGCAAAACGTGAATGTATGTTGTATGCTTTAAGCCGAACTTATATTATATTAATCATTTTTCTCAATCGAATGCGGTGTCATTGTCATCATTTAGAGCAGTGACCGTCCGTCTGAAGATATCCGAACCAGGTCGCTAATACGGGGACAATTTGAAAATGGGACCGAATGTAACTTTAACCGTGGTAAAATAAACTAACTGGTATCAATTGTGTGATTACTTAGGTGTCTTTACAATACAATACGAGGATACGACACGAGATGAGATAACGAAAGGCTCTTGTCGAATTTAACCTTGAACTTAACAACTTACCTAATGCAAACGGCTTTTGATAACCCTTCTACAAAACTTCTTTCGAAAATCTTCATTTTCAAAGAAAGGAGAAGTTCCGCTTGTACAGCAATTACTTCTTTTCATGCAATGTTCCTACTCGCAACTGTATAGATCTTCATGTACTTCCTATTTTCAGGATGTTTTAAAAACATACACTCTTAAATAGCATACCGCCAAGCCCCGGTAGCTCAGTCGGTAGCGACGCATGTTCTCAATCCAAGGGCGGTGAGTTCGAACCCCAGCTCGGCAATAATTCTTTTCGACGTTTGAAAAAAGTCGATGCGAAAAGCTTCATTCGTCTTCCATCAATGGACCAACAGTTTACGTTGGAAAGCAGCCAGACTAAAAAAATAATAGGGTGTTAAATCCCAATCAATATCATTAGTCGTGAAAAGGTACTTTGTGTTCGAATACTTACCGGCAGTGACCTTTTTTTTAAAAACAAATGCAACGCGCAATGGCTTCTCTTGCCGTGTTATTGTAAAGTGTTGTGAAAATAAACTGTGTGTCGGCCAATGCACTAGCATTACGCGTGTGAGTACTTCCGAATGCCATTATTTTATTTTATTCAAGTATAATTTTCTCAATGGTAACAATCGTTGCACTCATGCAGATGCATGTTTACGCATATGCAGAGCAGACGAATTTCGAAAAGATCGTCGCATAATCGAATGCTTTTCAAAAGAATTATTGTTTATGTCTCACAATATGCTTTAGTTACACTGTTGAATGATTGAACTTATATTATAAGATAAATTAGCCAAACCAACGTTCAACTCTTGCTGTAAATATCATCGCAATTATGGTATACATATATACATATAGGTAACCTTCTTTAAACCATTTGTGAAGCAGCATTAAAGAGTTTGCCATCTTAAAAATTTCAAAGATTTAAATATGTTAACCCTTTCCCTCATACGACAATTCTGCAGCAGACGACTTTGAACGTATTTTGTCAAAACATAGAAAATCTCCATAATTGAATGAATAACCTATGACAAAAAGTGGAAAAAATTGTGGCAAAAGGAGAACTTGCACGTTTTGTGCAATTTCTTCTTTTGTCACTATGTTTTCAAATGCCGTCTGCTGCAGAGGCGTCAGAAAGCGTCTATATGAGGGAAAGGGTTAAAGACATTAGTGTGTTATGAGAAATTTGTCATTTTGCCACACTGTTTTCAAAATTCGTCTGCTGTATGAGGGTAAGGGTTAATGTGTATATAGTACATAGTTTGTTTAAGTTGAGAACAGTAAATATGAAGGAATGGGGGGGGGGGGGGGGGGGGGGGGGGGGGGGGGCTTCAATCATGTTTGTTTGCTTTATTGGCGGTTTACGTGGCTTTCAACTTTATTTCAGTCATATCACGGCGACAGTTCACTTATTCATGATAAACAATCGGTAAACACATCTGTACTAGGCAAGGAAATGTGCTTTTGCCCAAGGGCACCCCATCATGACCGTCATGCCGCCCGGTTTCAAATCCCCGACGCTAACCACTCGACCGAGGCGGATCCATGACAAGCAGCTTCTCATCTGATAAAGTTCTTCTCTTTATATACATACCATAGATGTCTAGCGTCGTCCGCAACAACCTCTGAAAATCCGGGAATCAAATCAATTTGGTTAAATTGTACACCATCTTCCAACTCATATAATGGATGAAGGGAAGTAACTATGTAAGGTATATTTGCTAGATTTACCTGGATCTACATTCCCGTTACACAACCTTGTTATGTTTTGTAATTCATAGTGTATGCACTGTATTTTGGGCCGGTGGTCTTGGACTACTATTTAGCTATTGATCTTGTATAACAATTTTCAACATACAACACACATGCAGATGACGACTTTGAAAACTTCTAGGCAACGTCTCTATTAGTAAATGTTAAACTAATGCATAGAGTTGGAGGCAAAATGAGATGACAAATATGTTCATGCTTATCAACCTCTTCCAACTTGCAGAGACATTGTGATATCCTCAAAGAAATTTACAATTACCATCGATCAACCAATCGACTAATCGATCAATTAATACTTTATTTAATAATGACAGTTTTAAAGACATCCCACAACAAATGTAGCTACTAAATACATTGGAAGTCTTTGATTTTGTTATTGAGTTGAGACACAACGTGGGGACAATATAAATTCACTTCATGCAGCTTCAACTGTTCCCACAATGTTGTCAACTGACGTCTGTTGTCGTCTGAATCACGGAAAGGGTGTGTCGTGTGTTTATACCCCTGGACACATACTGTACCACATACCTCGTGTTATACCACGTGTTCGTGTTAAACATTAATTACGTCGTTTGGAATTGTTTCCTGTTGTGGAATGAGCCAACGATTGCCCTTGAACACAATAACAAAACAATCTTATTAACCCTTTACAACATACGAACGTGTTTTGACGCTTCAGAAGCAGACGACCTTTTGAAAACATTGTGACAAACGAATTACATTTATTTATAGATTTTGTTTCATTTATTTCGATTATACTATTTTAACGTCACCTACTGCCGATTTTTTTCCATGTGGAAAACGCTTAGGTAAGGTCGCTACTTATTAAAACTTAAACTGAGACGAGTCTCATTCGCTGTTTCTTTAAACATGTTCCACATAATAACACATCTACAAAAGAAGACTGTGAAAACATGAGGCAACAATACGGAAGTCACTATAAATGAGTGTATTGAATGAAGTTGAAAACATTAAGGCAATAAGGAAAAGTTGTTCATGATGGGCAATATATTCAAATGTTTGCATTTGGAATGGCTTACCCAACACTTCTGTTACTTGTCTAGGACCGGTAAAGTACACTTACATGTATAATGGACAGGAGATAAAGGAGCTGATGAAATTTAGATCTAGAAATGTCGGTCGCGGCACATTTTCTTATGTTGCATCTCGATTAAAGTCAATTGACATGCTATTTATGTTTAAAGCAATTTGATTGATTTCTGATCGATTTTTCGCGTGAATGTCTATAGAAGCTTGAATCGAGTCTGCATTAAACTGGGGATAGAATTAAATTAGGCGTGATTTTCACGGTGTTCCGCCTTTGTTCAATTATGATTTCAACAAGACTTCAAAGCAATTCTACATTCATTAATTGCTTGAGCTTAAGAAGAGTCATTTCGACCAACAAAGTTATACCTTTACCTTACAATAACATGAATTATCTCCAACCTTGTAGGCGTATATAGCATCCCCGCTAACTCGTCAACCCTTCCTACCACATGGCATCACCGCTGACTGGTTAACCCTTCTTAACATACGGCATCCCCGCTGACTGGTTAACCCTTCTTAACATACGGCATCCCCGCTGACTGGTTAACCCTTCTTAACATACGGCATCCCCGCTGACTGGTTAACCCTTCTTAACATACGGCATCCCCGCTGACTGGTTATCCCTTCTTAACTAATTAACATACAGCATCCCCGCTGACTGGTTATCCCTTCTCAATAAATTAATATACAGCATCCCCGCTGACTGGATATCCCTTCTTAATTAATTAGCATACATCATCCCCGCTGACTGGATATCCCTTCTTAATTAATTAACATACGGCATCCCCGCTGACTGGTTAACCCTTCTTAACATACGGCATCCCCGCTGACTGGTTAACACTTCTTAACATATGGCATCCCCGCTGACTGGTTAACCCTTATTAACATACGGCATCCCCGCTGACTGGTTAACCCTTCTTAACTAATTAACATAAAGCATCCACGCTGACTGGTTATCCCTTCTTAATTAATTAATATACAGCATCCCGATGACTGGTTATCCCTTCTTAATTAATTAGCATACTGCATCCCCGCTGACTGGATATCCCTTCTTAATTAATTAACATACGGCATCCTCGCTGACTGGTTAACCCTTCTTAACATACGGCATCCCCGCTGACTGGTTAACCCTTCTTAACATACGGCATCCCCGCTGACTGGTTAACCCTTCTTAACATACGGCATCCCCGCTGACTGGTTAACCCTTATTAACATACGGCATCCCCGCTGACTGGTTAACCCTTCTTAACTAATTAACATACAGCATCCCCGCTGACTGGTTATCCCTTCTTAATAAATTAATATACAGCATCCCCGCTGACTGGTTATCCCTTCTTAATTAATTAGCATACAGCATCCCCGCTGACTGGTTATCCCTTCTTAATTAATTAACATACAGCATCCCCGCTGACTGGTTATTCCTTCTTAATTAATTAACATACGGCATCCCCGCTGACTGGTTAACCCTTCTTAACTAATTAGCATACAGCATCCCCGCTGACTGGATATTCCTTCTTAATTAATTAACATACGGCATCCCCGCTGACTGGTTAACCTCTTGATACCATACGGCATCCCTGCTGACTGGTTAACCCTTCTTAACATACGGCATCCCTGCTGACTGGTTAACCCTTCTTAACATACGGCATCCCCGCTGACTGGTTAACCTCTTGATACCATACGGCATCCCTGCTGACTGGTTAACCTCTTGATACCATACGGCATACCTGCTGACTGGTTAACCTCTTGATACCATACGGCATACCTGCTGACTGTTAACCTCTTGATACCATACGGCATACCGGCTGACTGGTTAACCTCTTGATACCATACGGCATCCCCGCTGACTGGTTAACCTCTTGATACCATACGGCATACCTGCTAATTGGTTAACCTCTTGATACCATACGGCATACCTGCTGACTGGTTAACCTCTTGATACCATACGGCATACCTGCTGACTGTTAACCTCTTGATACCATACGGCATCCCCGCTGACTGGTTAACCTCTTGATACCATACGGCATACCTGCTGACTGTTAACCTCTTGATACCATACGGCATACCTGCTGACTGGTTAACCTCTTGATACCATACGGCATCCCCGCTGACTGGTTAACCTCTTGATACCATACGGCATACCTGCTGATTGGTTAACCTCTTGATACCATACGGCATACCTGCTGACTGGTTAACCTCTTGATACCATACGGCATACCTGCTGACTGTTAACCTCTTGATACCATACGGCATCCCCGCTGACTGGTTAACCTCTTGATACCATACGGCATACCTGCTGACTGTTAACCTCTTGATACCATACGGCATCCCCGCTGACTGGTTAACCTCTTGATACCATACGGCATCCCCGCTGACTGGTTAACTTCTTGATACCATACGGCATACCTGCTGACTGTTAACCTCTTGATACCATACGGCATCCCCGCTGACTGGTTAACCTCTTGATACCATACGGCATCCCCACTGACTGGTTAACCTCTTGATACCATACTGCGTACCTGTTGACTGTTAACCTCTTGATACCATACAGCATCCCCGCTGACTGTTAACCTCTTGATACCATACGGCATCCCTATTGACTGGTTAACCTCTTGACACCATACGGCATACCTGCTGACTGGTTAACCATAAGGCATTCCCGCTTACTGGTTAACCCTTCCTCACATACGGCATCACCGCTCATTGGTTAACCTCTTCATACCATACGGTATCACCGCTCATTGGTTAACCTCTTGATACCATACGGCATCCCCGCTGACTGGTTAACTTCTTGTTACCATTCGGCATACCTGCTGACTGGTTAACCATACGGCCTGCTGACTGGTTAGCCCTTCTTAACATACGGCATCCCCGCTGACTAGTTAAACATACGGCATCCCTGCTGACTGGTTAACCCTTCTTAACATACGGCATCCGAGATAACTGGTCAACCCTTCCTACCACACGGCATCCCCGCTTAATGATGAAGCCTTCTTACCATATGGTGCCCTTAAATGCACCGTCATCTTCATCGTAAATGTATTTAACCGCTAAAAAGTATGTAATTTCTCTTTATTTTCTTGGTATTTCAAAATGTACGAAACAGTGACATTTCATTTTGCATTTTAGTTTCCTTGAACTGTTTCATATTTTGAATTATATATTAACTGCAAACAGCGAAAATGGGTCCTATGGCAAGTACTCACAAAGTAGACTCAGTCAATCCTCTAGTCTGAGTTGTTTTAACTGTCAGCCTACATATAAGATAACTGTAGATAACTGTAGATAACTGTAGCTAACTGTAGATAACTGTAGATAACTGTAGCTAACTGTAGATAATTGTAGTTAACTGTAGATAGCTGTAGCTAACTGTAGATAATGCAGATAACTGTAGCTAACTGTAGATAACTGTAGATAACTAGATAAATATAGATAACTGTAGATACAATAGGAGTATAACTCAAACGCATTGACGGGATGCCCAACACGGAGATACAACAAGACGATTTTGTGTCTGACTCGGATATATCAAGGGTGCGGGGTTTATTGTACGAGACGCTATCTCATTTCTGTAGTAGTTCAGTTACGGCGAGAATGCACGAGAGAAGAGAGCCTTGTCATAAAGACATTACTTCACCTGCACTATATGGATTGGGGTTTATCGCCGTTTACAGCCATATCACGACTCACACCAGTAATCCACACACCAGTCTACCCAAGCATCCCGTTTGCGGAAGATCGATTACGCTAATCACATTGACTTTTGAAACACGTCGTAAAGTATGTTGGTCGACCTGAGGGTCGAACTCACAACAACATTCGCGTCGCTACCGACGGAGCAGCGCTCGGCCAACTTTCTTTCCGACGATTGACAAAATTCAATGCGACATGCGTCATTCGTCTTTCACCACTGGGCTAAGTCTATGTGGAAAAGCAGCCAGTTGCTTGGAAAGATTGTTGTGTGGAGGACTGGTGTGAGAAAACCAGGAAATGCATGAGTAGGTGAACTGGCCGCCGTGATATAACTGAGAAATTGTTAAAAACAGCGTTAAACCCCAATCAATCAAACCGACTGAGCTACCGGGTCTCGGTTCATTAATTCGTTCATGGCTTATTATATGAACTAGTGCACTGAAGGTATTATTTCTAAATTCTAAAGCTTTCAAACGATTTCAATCAGTACATTTCAATATTTTATTCACTTTCTAATTCCAGCATTAGAAACAAGAAAAGAAAAAGTATGCGCCTCAGCCGATGTTGTAAACTAAACGACGCCCCAATCATTAACAATGTAACCATTCTTTGATACAGTATGTAGATAAATCTGTATGGAATTTAGCCAAGGAAAAAGGTTAATAAGCTATTTACACCGATGTTGATTGGAAATGTATCGATTAGCCTCTCTTTTCTATATGTTTAATATGCCCACCAATTCATTGAGTACTTCAATTGTCAGGTTAGCATCGGCGTCACGTCAATAAGTCCATTCACACATACAACACATCTCCCGCAGACATCTTGGCAAACATTTGAAAAATCTCTGTGAATGATAATATTATAAAAACTTGTGTATATTAGGCCTTCAGTAAAACATGTTATATCAATATAACTCTTTCATTTTCATAGTCTTTATCAAGATTTAAAAAGATTCCCGGTTTTTTTCTTTAAATCTTGATAAAGACCAAGTGGTTGAAAATTTGATAAATGAAGAGTTACATTGATATAAAGTGAAATGATTATAATTGAATAGTGTTGAAAACTTTGTATGGCAAAACGGAGAAATTGCCATATACCAGCAATTTCTCCTATTAGTGCCTCAAAATCATATTAAGAAAACAGCTCAGTATTAGTTCTGGTTGATTGTCTGAACAATCAGAATTGCTCTGTTTTCAAAAGACAGATTAGTTCCGACAATTGGTTTGAGTTAAACGATAAATTCGAGTTATCAAACGTTCCAGCTATCGCGAGACCTCTGTAACAATAATCATACAAAAACTCACAGTGAAAAGGTCGGATGTATTAGATGTGTAATAATGAACTGGACTGACTCAAATGGATATCTTTTTTTCCTCAATGGCCAACGATTCATTAAGTTGTTAATATGGCAGGGTACCACTGTATAATGACCCAATACCCGTGTGATTTACAGCTTGTATTGGAGGACTTTATTACAGAGATCGGTTCTCTAACTTATAATGGTTTTTTTCTCGCGCGTAGATCTTCATGCTTGTTTGAGCCGTGCTGAGCCCCGGTAGTCCAGAGAGTTTCCATACTTTTACATAGACGGATTCAGGGTTATAATTATTCCCCTGTTCGAAATACGATCAAATTCCATTTGATATACCTAAGATTGCAAAATAAAAAAAAACGTATGACTTGATATCTTGTATCATAACCCTTTCCCACGCGCATACGCTTTTTACACATCAGAATCAAAATACATTTGAAAACATTGTGGCAAAAAGAGAAATTGCTCTTAATGAGCAATGTCTCCTTTTCCCCCATACAATGTTTTCACTCTATTATATTCAATATATATACATATAGTCTGCCTAGTCGTCTGCTCCAAGTTTGTTGTATGTGGAAAAGTGTTGAGCAAACAGAAGTCTTTTGCAAAACAATAGCCAGTCCATTATGTAAAGACCGTCTTCGTGGTGCTGTAGGTGTTAGAGTGTTTGTCCTGGGAGCGGACGACCAGGGTTCGATTCCCGGCCTGATCTTACCAAATACTTTAAGAATGGAAGTATTGGCTTCCATAGCATTACGGGGCAAGGTAACACATTGCTTAGAAGGATTATTTGTGCACTTTTCGGTGCTGGAAACACATGAGCAGCTGAACTGCCCGCCGCGATATAACTGCAATAATGTTAAAATCCGCGTTAAGCTTAAATAAATCCATTCGCTAATCAAAATAGCATTAAGACAGTTTTATCAATGCGGAAACTGATGTTGGTAGTGGATCCGGGTGTATAAATATTGATCGGACAAATATTTAATGTACCGACGTCATTTATCCCTTTCCCACTTACAGACGCATTTCGACGCTTCTGCAGCAGACGACTTTTGAAAACATAATGACAATGGGGAGAAATTGCTCAAAACGAGCAATTTCTCATTTTGCCACAATGTTTTCAACTTTTTCCAGTAATTATACTTACAATTATAGAGATTTTAGACATTTTAAAAGTCATCTGCTACAGATTGGCTGTATTTTCGAAAGGGTTAAGTAAACATGAGAGGGAAGTGTCCGAATACTTTTAATAACAATAGATAAAACAAATACTCTCTTCAATTGATATACCATGGTGATGACTGTAAACGGTTATAACGGAAACTTGACATGAAACATTGTTTCAAATTTCTATGGCAAAATTGAAAAATACATATGTTTCTATGGCACAAATAATTCACGTCAATCAAACAATAAATTTGCATATTCACGAATGACGACCGAATTGTATTGCTGATAGATTTGAGCTTCGACGTAGAGAAATGGGCCTTTGGAAATCTGAATCTTCTGTGGTTTAGGATCAACTCACACATTTCCACAGTCGTGTCTTTGTTTCAGACTCTTAACAAGAGTAGACGTCCATCGGTCCATTTGATAGCTAGAGAACAGTGCCGATCATGATCCGACTGACCGTATACAAAGACCCACCTGTATCTAAACTGATCGAAAAAGTCCGCAGGCTCCTTTTCCTGTGTTGATGTTCATGATGTAAAGGTATTTCCAATACAGATCAAACTACATGGGAAATCTGCCTCTTGTCTTATAGAACAATAACAACTTCACATACACGTCAGAGGTGTGTGTTTCTCTTTGAATCTGTGTTAAAATGGAGGAGGATTATAAGAGATTGGAGGTAATTATATTTGTCTCATCTATCTTCTTTCTATAGAGCTCGTTTTTAGTTTTAGTACCGTTTTAAATTTACAACCCTTTTTCTGACACATACGACATTTATAATTTAAGAATATGTAAACATAACGGCGAAAGGAGAAATTGCTCATTTTGAACAGGAGATTCATTATGTTTTTATTATACAGATGATATGAGGAAAGTGAAAAAATACAGTCGAACTTTCCTACATCGTTCTTCGAAGTTTTCTCTACGTCGAGATGATTTCTGTGCCTTCAACGTCCAATAACTCGTACGTTTACCTTAGAGTCAACTTTATGTTTAGGAAAATATTTACTCGAAATAAATTTATATAACTAACTGGATGCAACCGAAAGCCGTCGTAAGATTGTTGATATCTTCATATACCATGTTATATTCAGAAGTATATTAATATAAATCATTCCTAAGTGCAGGTGTACTTTGACGCTTCTGAGCGGTTAACGACATTTGAAAAATATTCTCGCAAATGGAGAAATTGCTCAAAATGATCAATGTTTCCTTTTGCTATAATGTATTCAATATTTATAGAATGTTCAACATTTCTGCTCAGTAAGTCGTCAATTTCCGGTGTGTTGTATATTGGAATGGCTTAAGGATAGCATTGACCTTTATTGGTGACTTTGCGTCCCTATTATATTATTATATTGATTGATTTCTTCAATCAAGTTGATACCTTGACCCTACAGATTAGTGCAGTTAGGATCGATGACGAAGCTTATTTATAGCTAAATATTGAGGATATAGATTTCCCAAATCAGGTGGGTGCATTTATTTGTCTACATCGGTGCCCATACGTGCTCGTCTGGTATTAATACATAATATAATAAATATCCAATGAAAAGAAGCGTGACATATTTTTTTCCTTCTAATTGTGTCTGAATATACATACACTATGACTAGCTTCATGAACGTAAAGCTGAAATTGTTCTCCTTTTCATAGCTATTTTTTACATTCTCGTTTAATGTTCGAACATTTGAAAACGACACTCAGACTTAGTTTTTAACAAAATGGAGGAGGATTATAAGAGATTGGAGGTAATTATATTTGTCTCATCTATCTTCTTTCTATAAAGCCCCTTTTTAGTTTTAGTACCGTTTTAAATTTACAACCCTTTTTCTGACACATACGACATTTATAATTTAAGAATATGTAAATATAACGGCGAAAGGAGAAATTGCTCATTTTGAACAGGAGCTTCTTTTTCCATTATGTTTTTATTTCTGTATCAAAATAACACTTCTATGTTTCGTGATATAACACATTGAAAGTTTAAAGCAGACGACCCCTAACCATTTCCCATCTACAGACGCATGCTGACACGTCTGCAGCGGAAACATTGTGGCAAAAGGATGAGTGTCCAAACGCTACAGCTGCATTTGCGTCAAAATGCGACTGAGTGAGGGAAAGTGTTAACCCTTACCCTCATACGACAATTCTGCAGCAGACGGTTTTGAACATATTTTGTCAAAACGTAGAAAATCTCCATAGTTAAATGGATAACCTATGACAAAAAGTGGAAAACATTGTGGCAAAAGGAGAAAGTGCACGTTTTGTGCAATTTCTTCTTTTGTCACTATGTTTTCAAAAATCCGTCTGCTGCAGAGGCGTCAGAAAGCGTCTATTTGAGGGAAAGGGTTAACGATGCGGCGCCTGTCATGCATCCAGTATAATATTTCAGGTTTATTTTCAAACGTGCGTATCAATATTACAGTTTAATTGATTCGTTAATCCTTCCCCCCACATACAACAAATGTGCAGCAGACAACTTTGAAAACATCTAGACAAAACTGTTGAAATCTCTATAAATGTAAGTAAAATTAAAACATTATGGTAATCGGAGAAATTTAACATCATAAGCAATTTCTCCCCTTTGCTGCAAAGTTTTCAATAGGTGTCTTTGTATAAATACGTCAAAAGGTGTCTGTAGATAGGAAAATACGTCAAAAGGTGTCTGTAGATAGGAAAATACGTCAAAAGGTGTCTGTAGATAGGAAAATACGTCAAAAGGTGTCTGTAGATAGGAAAATACGTCAAAAGGTGTCTGTAGATAGGAAAATACGTCAAAAGGTGTCTGTAGATAGGAAAATACGTCAAAAGGTGTCTGTAGATAGGAAAATACGTCAAAAGGTGTCTGTAGATAGGAAAATACGTCAAAAGGTGTCTGTAGATAGGAAAATACGTCAAAAGGTGTCTGTAGATAGGAAAATACGTCAAAAGGTGTCTGTAGATAGGAAAATACGTCAAAAGGTGTCTGTAGATAGGAAAATACGTCAAAAGGTGTCTGTAGATAGGAAAATACGTCAAAAGGTGTCTGTAGATAGGAAAATACGTCAAAAGGTGTCTGTAGATAGGAAAATACGTCAAAAGGTGTCTGTAGATAGGAAAATACGTCAAAAGGTGTCTGTAGATAGGAAAATACGTCAAAAGGTGTCTGTAGATAGGAAAATACGTCAAAAGGTGTCTGTAGATAGGAAAATACGTCAAAAGGTGTCTGTAGATAGGAAAATACGTCAAAAGGTGTCTGTAGATAGGAAAATACGTCAAAAGGTGTCTGTAGATAGGAAAATACGTCAAAAGGTGTCTGTAGATAGGAAAATACGTCAAAAGGTGTCTGTAGATAGGAAAATACGTCAAAAGGTGTCTGTAGATAGGAAAATACGTCAAAAGGTGTCTGTAGATAGGAAAATACGTCAAAAGGTGTCTGTAGATAGGAAAATACGTCAAAAGGTGTCTGTAGATAGGAAAATACGTCAAAAGGTGTCTGTAGATAGGAAAAGTTAAATGAGCCGTTTCCGCGAAAAAAAACCACATTACTCTGCGTAATGTATCGAACCAGATCAGCCAGCGCAGACTGATCCGGGCCGACACATTCCGCCTCAGGGGGATAGAGGTATAGAATAATGATTCCTGAAACAAACAAAAACAAAGAAGGCGAAAACTGTATAGCCGGATTAGCGGATTCGCGGCATGCTTAAGCTGATCAGGGACGGGACTTTACGCAGAGTCCACAATGTTTGTTTTCTCGCGGGACGGCTCAAATCCTTATTTCAATGTTCATATTTGATGCAGAAGAGATTTGATAGCATTGATGCGCAGGGGGATCTCACTCGTCATGGATACGCAAATGTTGTTTCTCTTTGAGCACGCGGCTTGCTCATTCTCTGGGGAAAGTTAATGTTTTGTCAAAAAAAAAATACATAAAACAATTAGTATCGCTGACTGATGCCTTTGAGTCGTTTCTGATCATACTATACTTTAATAATGTCTAGACGTTACAATTATTACGTTTTATAAACTATTTACAAAGTAGACGACTCTAAGAACAACGAATCAGGCAAAGGATTTAAAATGTTCACTGCGACGTTTCTAAGATGCCAGTAAGAATCGTTCTTTACTAATCCCTATTAATGTCCCCCTACTTCAAACCCTTTAAAGAAATCGAATTAGTTATGGATGGCATTTTTAACTAATGGTCTTTACATGTATTTACGGACATCTTCAAACAAACTTGATCCCCTTTCTTATCCGAGATTTATACTACAAGTTTGGGATTTAACCGTATTTGAGAAATGACTTGTGGTATATAAAAGCTTTATTGTTTCGTCCATC